>OX352751.1:10022500-11235435 GCA_947095525.1 Trisateles emortualis | reverse complement strand
AATTTCCAAGTGATTGTTTATTATAGCCACAAATAATGCAGTCTGGCCTTTTTGATTGGGGTGGTCTATGGCATATCTGGCGACAGTTAATAGTTCTTGGAGACTATGAGTATCACCTAAGGCTGCAGCAGAATGTATGGGTGATTCTCCATCATCTGCCTGAAAATTGTATTCACTTTTATAAGTGGAATAAAATGTTATATGTTTTGAATATAAGAAACGGATATAAAACATATACGTAATAGTCACAGAAATGTTTTAATTTTTATTTTTATAGAAGTAATTTAAAATATGTTATGTTTAATTGATCTCGAGTTTTGTTTTATCTAATATATATTAAGGCAAAATACATGCACTGCTGGATATAGGCCTCCCTCAGGGATTTCAGCCCTGAGCTGTCCTCAGACATTGGTTGTCTGCATCTATCACCAGGTCTTTTATCGATATTATTTCGAGGCCGATCCATGCTGCGTCTTCCACCTTGTGGTCGTCACTCCAAAACCTTGTTCTGCGAGTATGTTACTTAACAAAGACAATACTTCGAGCTATGTTTGTCACTTAATAAAGTGCTATTAATAAGCAACCTATACATGTCCCACCGCTAGGCACAGATCTTCTCTTCTCTGTCAAGAAAGAGAGAAGGTTACGGCCTTAATTCACACATGCTGGTACTATGTAGGTTGGTGAATCAGACATGTCTTTAGAATTTCCTCTCGATGTCTCCTTCACCGTTAGTAGATGATAAATCATTTTAAGTGTTATTATGATCGTAAAATTTCAAATACTTACCATCATTAAAGTATTGGCACCGGCACCTAGGGCTATGCACACGCCATCACTCCATTTTGTTTTGACAGCAGAATGAAGAACAGTCTGTCCCATTTCGTCCCTAGCATCTACAAATGCGACGTTTGAATCTTGATCATCGTCTTTATAGTTTTCTAATAATAACTGAAAGAAAATATAATAGCGCATGACATCCATACATATTAGGTACTATATTTTACCACATCTATACTTATATTACGTACTAGCTGTTGCCCGCGGCGGCGCCCGCGTGGATATCGGTTATCGTTGTAAAAGTAGCCTGTTATTCCAGACCATAATCTATGTGTGTGCCAAATTTCGCCCAGATCCGTTCAGTAGTTTTTACGTGAAAGAGTAACAAACATCCATCCATCCATCCAAACTTACAAACTTTCGCGTTTATAATATTAGTAGGATGCAGAAATAAGTGTTTTTGTTTATTTGTTTGTTATGCTTTCACGACTAAACGGCTGAACGGATCTCAATTAAATTTGGCAAGGAGATAGATGTTATCCTGGAAAAAGAAATAGAGTACTGTTTTTCGTGATGCCCGATATCCTCGTGGGTGGAGCCGCGAGCAACAGCTATTATTATAAATGCGAAAAAAACACTGTTTGTTTGTTATCTTTTCATAATTCCATGTTCTGGCTGGCTGAACTGGTATCAAAATCTTTAATAAATATACTAGATCTACCTGCAAATGTTCTCTGAGCTGTTTCTTCACACAGATGTGCATAGCAGTAAGTCCATTGCTGTTGAGGCAAGTAGCCGAAGCACCAGCTTCCAAGAGTTCCTCTATAGCTTCCAGACTTTCAAGCTCCACCGCCGTGTGCAAAGGAGTGTTCACATGACTTAAGCAGTTTGAACATGTGGTGTAAAATTTACCACCTGCTGCTAGTAAAATTCTTATTGTTTCCCTGAAACTAATAAATAGGATTAAAGAGCGCCATAGACAGATGCACTTGCTTATCGGTAAATGATCAGTCGGTTGAGGTAATGTAGCCTCACCTTTTAGGGCATTGAACGAAGTTCAACATAGAAAACACAGATGTCACTATCCCTAGAAACACGCAACCGTAGAACGAATGTTCGAGAAGCTGAATCGCGATATCGAAGTTTACACAGACATTCAGTATATATACAACGACTAACTACTAACCTAACCGTTAGGCCGCGGCCCGCCAGGCACGATCGCCTAACCTGGTCGGAGGTTTCTCCCTTTTCGTAGGAGGTGGGTAGTTGTGTTCCTGTATGTGCGTGCAAGGTAATTTTGTTAGTTTTGAAAGAAACGTTTTCCTTTCCCAGCGACACTCCGTTTTAAATCTACACCAGGTAAAAAAATTTGGCCGTTGGGTCAGAAAGGTTCTAGAGTGGCGACCACGAACTGAAAGACGCAGCGTGGGCAGGCCTCCAACAAGGTGGACCGACGATCTGGTAAAGGTCGCGGGCAACCGATAGACAAGGTCAGTTCAGGACCGAAAGATGTAGAGGACCTTGGGGGAGGCCTATGTCCAGCAGTGGACATCTTATGGCTGAGATGGAAAAAAATAGGTCGGCAACATGCAAGTGATCTCTGATGATATTGTTAGCAACCATAGGCTACGGTAATTATAACGCACAAATGATACCGCGGATATCGCAAACGTCTACAGGTTACGGTAACTGCTTGAGAAATACTAGACTATTTGTTTACTTCTTGGTCACTTTTTATATTATTTCCCGGACTTACTTGTAGACATCGATCTTGTGTCCTGAGTAATGTGCTAGTCCCACAATGTCAAGTGGGGCACGTCCTATGTAGTCGCGGGCGCAAGGATTGGCTCCAGCGGCTAGAAGCAGCTGAACGCAGGTGTGTTGCGCTCGAGCGCAAGCTGAGTGCAGCGCCGTCCATCCAGGTCCGAAGACCGGCAACTGTAACACAACATTTCAATATCCAAATACGGAACTTGACAGCATTTTCCACAACACAAAACATCAAATTCGGTCCAGCCGTTTAGGTGGTGTTTAGTGACATACATACGTATCATACAAATATATACGCTTCCATCCATACTATAAATAACTCTGCTTATCAGTTTGTTTGTTACCTTTTTACGACTTAATGGCTAAATGAAATTTGGCAAGAAGATACATGATACCCTGGGAAAGGATATACAGATGGCACATACCTTTTATCGCGATAACCAACTTCCACACGGGCGAAGCCGTGAGCAACAGTTAGTATATAATAAATGTATTTTTTTATCTTTTTGAAGAAAGGAGTTATAAGGATTTTAAAGGGTTGGCAATGCGCAACAGACACCCCTGGTGTTCGCGTCCATAGTCTACGGGAACTGCTAAGCATTAGGCGGGCCGTATGCTTATTTGCCACCTTGGCAGTATAAAAAAAATGCCAGTATTTTTTTAAAGAGTTCTTGATCCAATAGTTCTTTTAAATATATAAACTATAATAAATAGACAGAGTTTTCAACTTCGAAAATGACCGCGAAAAAAGAAGAAAATATTAGAATAGAAGAAGGTACCTACATTTTCCTTGATCTGCATGCAGTTGTGTTCTATGCTGTCGTGCCAAATCGGTCGCCAGGTAGACTGGAGACCAATATTGCAAGGCGTATTAGTCAGTCGATGTTCCACCGAACTAAGTCTCTTCACTTCTAGTAGTATCTCTTCGGACATTTTGAATGTCACACTTATTTGTATTTCTGTGAAAATTATATATAGGTGGACATTTATTTATTTTTCTTAGAGCTAAAATAAATATAGCCTATATTACTCGCGGATAATGTAGCTTCCTTTTGGTGAAAGAATATTAAAATCGATCTAGTAAGTTTTGAGCTTATTCATTACAAACAAAAATAGAAACAATTTAACGTTATAATTTTAGTGTAGATTATTACAATCTCCCGCTAGAAGAATAAAGGTGGGCACCATACAAGCTAACAAATAACATTGAGGAAGGACCTTCGCTTTACACAAGAATACAGTCAAACACATACAATGGGTGGTGTAGTTGTATTCTTGTGTAAAATAACAGTCCCTCTAGACAAGTGTCATAAACGGTAGTCGAATTGAATAGAATAGAAAGCAAATGTTTGGGATTTGACATAAATATCCTTACTAATATTATAAATGTGAAAGTTTGTGAGAATGGATGGATGGATGGATGTTTGTTACTCTTTCACGTAAAAACTACTGAACGAATCTGGATGAAATTTGGCACAGAGATAGATTATGGTCTGGAATAACACATAGGCTATTTTTGCAGCGATAACCGACATCCACAAGGGCGGAGCCGCGGGCAACAACTAGTACGACATAATATCGTACATTTACGTCAAACCCCATACATTTGCTTTGCAGGCAGGTGGCGGGTGCTCAAAAGAGTGTTTTAAAAATAACGTTGTCCTACCTCAGGGTTACTTACAACTCTTAGTCTTGGTGTGACAAGCACTTAAAATCTTGTACTATTTACTGTCTATAAGTTACGACAACGGCTTATTTTCTTTTTATACTACTTGGGTGGCAAACAAGCATACGGCCCGCCAGATGTTAAGCAGTTACTGTAGCCTATAGACGCTTTCAATACCAGAGGTATCACTTGCGTGCTGCCAACCCATTTTATTACACCAAGGTTTTAAGATGGAGTATCCCTGGGATAGGTATATGTTTCTTTTAAAACGCATCCCTTTTAAGCGCTCAAGCTGGAGACCTGTACTCACACAGGAACACAACTACAGCGTTGTGTGTAGTTATTCGGCTGTGGTCTTCTGTAACGTCCTTCCCCAGTGAGTTATTTTTTTGTCAGTAAATAATAAAAAAGCCTCCAATAATTTTCTTAAAAAAACTATAAGTACATGACTTCTGATCCTAACCTTCTGGTAAACTTAACAATACAGCAATTTGCTTAGGATTACCAGCCCATGCGGCCAAATGGAGTGGTGTTCTACCAAGCCTGTCAGTTCTGAAGCGCTCAGCGCCTGATTTGATGAGCAGAGCTAGCAAATCATTGTTTACCATAGCAGCCATGTGGCAAACTGAAACATGGGTCAAACGGCACGTGGCATTTGGATTGGCGTTGAGTTTCAGCAGTCTGGAAGCAGATCAAAATAATAATTCTTTATTGTACACACAAAGAAGGAAAATAAGATGTACAAAGGCGAGCTTAAGACATAATGAGTTATCTACCAGAAAACCTCAGAGTGGTAGAGGTAAAGATAAAAATAAGAGTGCAAATGAAATGTACAACTGACTTGAAAAGATGAGGGAGAAAAGTAAAATGGAGTCATTATTACTAATAATCAAGAACCATAATAAGAAGATCTCATTTCTAATAAGTTCGTAAAACTTCTTCGAAGAGGAATAAGTATATAAATGTGCAAATACTATGCACCGTAAATCAAGAGATGGCAATAAAGCACTATAATTTTGCACCAATTTTTGGCAATACGTTTTTTGGGTGGCAAACAAGCATACGGCCCACCTGATGTTAAGCAGTTACACCTAGGTACCTACCTAGGTAGCCTATGGACGCTTGCAATACCAGAGGTATCACTTGCTTGTTGCGAACCCATTTTTTACACCAGGGCCTAAAGATGGGAGTGTCTGGATGGAAATTAAGCAGTTACCGTAGCCTATGGACGCTTCCAACACCAGGCGTATCGCCTGTTGCTGACGTAAAAACCTTATAACTCCTTTCTTGAAGAATTCCTATGCCGAGCTCATTCCACAACCCAATCGTACGATTTTTCTGACCAGTGCCAGTGCCTACTTTACACAAAGGCATACCTGTCTATTTCCTCAGCATCACCGTTCCCAACAGCTTCTAGCAGACGTGTGTTGAGCTTCGCTACACGGTAGAAGCACTTCCAGGTGTAAGTAACAGATGTTTTGCACCAGCTAATCGGGTTCACATTTAAAAACATATCCTCGAAGTATTCTTGATGAATCGTTTTATACTTAAAAAGCGCTGGAACTGCTGTTTTCCTGTTGAAAAAGTAACTTAGAACTAAAATACTAGTTTGGAGTACATCCAACACAGGTGCACTATTTCTTTACTCTCAAAGTCTGATGGGACGGCAATCTGACATGACTGTAGAGAGACCAGCCTCTCTAGACAATTGGCATAAACGGTAGTCGAATCCGTTTGCGAAAGTTTGTAAGAATGGATGGATGGATGGATGTTTGTTACTCTTTCAAAAAAAAACTATTGAACGGATCTGGATGAAATTTGGCACAGAGATAGATAATGGTCTGGAATAACACATAGGCTACGGCTTTTTGCAGCGATAACCGACATCCACGCGGACGGAGCCGCGGGCAACAACTAGTCGAAAAATAAAAACATCAAATGTATGGAATTTGATGTAAGCTTATTATATCGTAAACATACGTCAAATCCCACACATTTGCTTTTTTGACTTTTCGATTCGACTACCGCTTACTTATGCCACTTGTCTAGAGGGTTATGTGTAGACCACGGAGTACAGTAACCAGGTGTAGACCAAATAGGCTGTGCAGTGCATTCCATTTTTTATTTGTTTATGTGAATGTTTTATTACTACTATGGTTTACTGCCGGTTGTTTTAGTGCCTTAGGTGGTTGACTCGCCATTTACTGCTGCTAGGCGTATTATGGGTTCGATTACCACAAGGGATAAACATTTATGTGATCCATAAATGGTTGTGCCAAGTCTGTAGTATTATTATTATTATTATTATTTCTTGTGTGCGTGTGTATGTCACTGAACTCCTCCTAGACGGCTGGACCGATTTTGATGAAATTTTATGTGTGTATTCGGGTAGGGCCCTGGATGGTTTAGATTCACAGTTGGACCCGGTAGGTGGCGCTGCTGTCGGTATTTAAGCTTTTCCAGGCAGGACGACGTCTGCCAGGTGCACTAGTATAATATAAAAATGAGTCCCTATTTCCCTTGGTCACGACATCACGCGTGAACGGCTGGACTGATATCAGTAATTTTTTTTGTTGTGTTTTTTATTGTCAGGAGAAAGAAGGTTCTTATATAAAAAAAAAGAAAGTTGTACTGAAAATAGTTTAACCCGGACAAAGTCGGGGTAGGCCACTAGTATAAAATAAAAATTACTGCTGCTCTAAGGTGCTAAACCAGATATACTAGCTGTAGCCCGCGGCTCTATCCATATGGACGTCTGTTATTGCGATACATAGATAGATAGATAGATAGAATATTCTTTATTGTACACCAAGCAAAAATACAACGGTAAAATAACAGTTGGATATAGTTAGCTGTACAATGGGCGGTCTTATCACTTAAAGCGATCTCTTACAGACTACATAGTACTCATGTCCTTCCTCAGGATGTAATCTATTTCCTTGGCAAATTTTATAACTATCAATACAGTCGTTTAGTCGAGAAAAGGTATCAAACGTATAAAGGAATAAGTTGGTACTTACGGAGTATAAACCATCGACTCCAAACTCTTAGACTTCGCTGGGTTATTTCTGCCGCTTGTTTTGCGTCGGATCATCGTGTACTCTTTGTCTTCGCTCTCTTGTTGGCCTGTAAATAGAGAACAGAATTAAAAGAAGTATAACATAGGAACATAGGAGCAAGCATGCCCGACTGGGGAAGGACCTTTGAAATTTGAAGTACCAAGAGTGCATAACTACTTTGGTGACAGATCGCTAGATAAACGAATACCATGCCTTCTAAATAGATTGCCTGTTAAAATAAGAAAAGAGCATAAAAAGGGTAAATTTGCCATATTACTAATGCCATTCTACCGCGACAATATATAAATAATACAAAAATGTATCTGCACTACCAGTTTGTACCATACCTTAAAGATTTATTATCTACACTAATATTATAAAGCTGAAGAGTTTGTTTGTTTGGTTGAACGCGCTAATCACTGAAAGTACTGGTTCGATTGGAAACAATATTTTTTTGTTGAATAGTGCATTTATACAGGAAGGCTATAGGCTATATAACATCACGCTAAGATCAATAGGAGCGGAGCAGTAGTGATATATGTTGCAAAATTGGGGGAAAATATTCAACTTTACCACGCGGACAAAGTCGCGGGCGACCCCTAGTTATTATCATGAAACCCTGGTGTTTATGTTTGAGTAGGCAACACGCCAGTGATACCTTTGGTATTGTAAGCGTCCATAGGCTACGGGAACTGCTTACCAAAGGCGGGCCGTGTGCTTGTTTGCCACCTAAGTAGTATAAAAAAAAACCATTATGTTTTGCCAAGAGAACTGTTCTCAACTAAAACGACAATGAAATCAATGCAGTACCTAACAATAATGCATAATAACAGTGACGCATCCATTAAATAAAAGCTACCTAATAGTTTCTATATAGTTTTATTGAGTTGGTTTTGTTGTTTCCTTATAAATACTAGCTTATGCGCCCGGTTTTTCTCGAGTAGATTCTACGGTAACTGCTTACTATAGGGCGGTCTGTATGATTAATGTTTTATTAAACACTTGCTTCCGCCCGCGAATTCGCCTTCACGTACAATCACTCGGAAATATATTTTTATTCCGGGATAAAAAGTAGCCTATGTCTTATTCCAAACTATAATCTATCCCTACGCCAAATTTAATCCAGATCCGTTAAGTAGTTTTTGCGTATAATAGTCACAAACATCAATACATTCTTTAAAACATAGCGTTTATAATATTATACCTATTAGTAGAATAAAAGTAACACATTTTATTAAATTCCTTTTGTCAAGATGTCGGACAAGGAAGCTGTCTGTGATCATTGTTGTGTGGCAAACAAGCATACGGCTGACCTGATGTTAAGCAGTTACCGCAGCCTATGGACGCTTGCAATATCAGAGGTATCACTTGCGTGTTGCCGACCCATTTCTTTAGAGGGCTTTAAGATGGAATATCCCTTGGATAGGAAAACGTTAACTTCAAAACGGGATGCGTATTTAACCTTTTACCGTAAAACTAGGGCTAGAGACCTGTACTCATCTCACAGGAACACAACTTTACCGCTTTGTGTAGTTATTTGGCTGTAGTCTTCTGTTAAATGGAGGAGTCGGGCATGCGTGCTTCTGTCGTGCCTTACCTCTTTTAAAATCCTTCGAGCTATTATGTCGGTCACGAAATGTTATTTATTAACAATTTATTCTTATACTAGCGGACCTGGCAGACGTCGTCCTACCCGGAAAAGGTCGTCCTACCGGGTCCAATTGTGAATCTAAACCAGCCGGGGCCCTACCCGAATACACACACA
Source organism: Trisateles emortualis (assembly GCA_947095525.1). Lineage (NCBI taxonomy): Eukaryota > Metazoa > Arthropoda > Insecta > Lepidoptera > Erebidae > Trisateles > Trisateles emortualis. The sequence goes on along the minus strand of OX352751.1, from coordinate 11,226,395 downwards.
AAATTTAATTAAAATCGGTCCAGCCGTTTAGGAGGAGTTCAGTGACATACACACGTACAGAAGAATTATATATATAAAGAAGATTATAAAGAGATAAAGTTTGTGACGTTGTAGGGTGTAATATCTGGATCTACTGAACCGATTTTGAAAATTCTTTTAACAATAAATAGCTACGTTATTTGTGCGTGTGTGTTAAACTCCGTGAAATACTCGTGTGAGATTGGGGCGGTCATCAAATATTAAAAAAAAATTATATTTACTTATTTTATCCTTCGCGCACAACAATGCAAAGTTTCTTCCATCTCCTTGCTCCTCCATTGTAGTCAGAATGTTTACTAAAACCACCTACACTACACGTTTAATGACTGTATACTGAGATATAAATAATAAATTACTGCTAAATCAATGACTAGAGACCCTATTTTCCTTATTATGTAAGGATGGCCGCACACGGACCACAAGCGACAGTCACAAAACACCGCCACCGACCTGCCCCTCTAGACAAGTGGCATAAGCGATAGTCGAATCGAAAAGTCCAAAAAGAAAATGCATTGGATTTGACGTAAATTTACGACATTGTATCGTAAACTTACGTCAAATAACATACATTTGTGTTTTTGAGTTTTAGATTCGACTATCGTTTATGCCACTTGTCTAGAGGTTCTGTTTTTATAAACTTAATTGTAGCGTGTGATGATCACAGGCGTTCACCGTGTGCGGCAAGTCTATAAATGTATGAAAACTACAAGAAATAAGTCGGTGACCGTTTTGTGGTTGTCGCGTGTGGCTCATGTGCGGCCACATTAATTGTTTTATTGAATTATATCATATATGAAATAATATAAATTACACAAATGTTGCGAATTTCTAGTATTATGTTTCTATATGTTACTTCTGTGACATCCGATTCCTCCGTATTGTTTGTCTATACATATATAAATATTTGTCCCGTCTGTCTAAACCGCTGAGCCTACAAAATTGAAATTTTACACAAAGCTTCCTTCAATGACGTAAGTGTGCGCATTTAGAAACTTAATAAGTGATTTTTGCCAATTCAAAGCCAAAAATAGCTTTTTTTATTTCCGGGCGAAGCTGATGCAGTATATTTGTGCTCAGTATATTTTTTGGAAAATAAAGTTTTTTAAAAATGAAACTTAGCTACCTTTTTAGATCTAAGAATTTGATCCGACTGTGTCTTTGGTAAGCGAGTTGATAAATCAGTCAGTTTATAGAAGAAGATAGAGAGAGTGGATGTAGATTTGTCAGAGGATTCATAAGAGGGACTTCATTCGACGAAGTGTGTAAATAAAACTCATATTTTCTTAAAAGGCGCAATGTCTAAATCATATAGTAGCATAAGTATTAGGTGGCATGATGTGAGTGAAATCTTATAAAAAATGTGCACTACATTTTGTACTTATTTAGAAGCTATCGTTGTTCAGTAATTTACAGTAAAATAAGAAGAAGAATTGCCTCCATTAAGTGGCAATGGGCCGGGCACATAGCTCGCAGAACTGATGGCCGTTGAGGCAGAAAGGTTCTAGAGTGGCGACCACGAACTGGAAGACGAAGCGTGGGCAGGCCTCCAACAAGGTGGACCGACGACCTGGTAAAGGTTGCGGGCAACCGATGGACAAGGTCGGCTCAGGATCGAGAGTTGTGGAAAACCTTGGGGGAGGCCTATGTCCAGCAGTGGACGTCTTTTGGCTGAGATGATGATGATGATGAAGAAGAAGAATCATGTATAGATACAATTTAAAATCTCTTGATATCGTTACTCTCCTCACTTTTAGAGAATTGAAGTTGCGTGTAATATTATTTCATGTACTTATTTTTAACATGTTTATATTTATTTTATTCTTTTTCTATAATAAAGATTAATGAATTGATAACTAATATAGTTAGAATATCTATACAAACAAATAAAATTGGAGTGTCTGTTTGTAATATTAAAATAACATATTTTTACAATAATATGCATATACTCGTAGATGTATACACGTTATATGTATATACCAAAATAACATTTTTTTACAAAAAAAAAAGTCTGTCTGTCTGTTTGTGCCCGCCAATCTATGTAACGGCAGGACTGATTATGCATGATTTTAATTGCAGACAGCTGATGTAACAAGGAGTAACTTAGGCTACTTTTATTTTAGTTTTTTTTTTAATTATTGCCGTGCCGAAAGCCCGCGGCGAGCCAGGACCGAGCCAAGCAACAGCGCTAATATAACACTAGCTGTTGCCCGCGGCTCCGCCCGCGTGGATGTCGGTTATCGCTGTAAAAGCCTATGTGTTATTCCAGACCATAAAAATTTCATCCAGATCCGTTCAGTAGTTTTTACGTGAAAGAGTAACAAACATCCATCCATCCATCCGTCCATCCATCCGTCCATCCATCCATCCATTCTTACAAACTTTCACATTTATAATATTAGTAAGGATTATACAATTTTTTGTTTGTTTCCCTTTATTTACTACTCACATTATTTTCCAAAATATCAATTGTCTTACGTAAGTTTACAATAGCAGAATATATATCATCAATTTTATTCTTGTTGTGTAAAGGATCTTGATCGAAATTCATTTTCTTCATTCGTAATTGCACTTTCTCAAAAATAGCCTCTTTAATGTCATCTGGTAACAAATTATTATCAGCACAAGTTAAACTATTTGGTTCTAGCTCGATATATTTTCTCTCGCTCATTAATAATTTCATGAGGTACTTCTTTGAAAGAATGTTGCGGATGAATTTAAAGCTCAGTATCCCTTGCAGTGGAATAAAATAATCCATCTGTTTCTGTAATCTCTTTTGACTGCCAGTTTTTGTTAAATTGCTAATGTCATCTAAGGCAACTCCGACCATAAGATTCATTAATACAACAGAAGCAATGATGACGAATATCAAGAATATAATTTGCAGTATTATGATAGATGCATCGATGCTAAGTGCATTTTCTATCATCGAGGTGTAATCGTATTCCGATGTCATCATGACTATCGTCTTAGTAATGGTAGCCCAAAGTCCTCCAAAAGGAGGTTTTGTACGGAACTGTATCATGAAGCAGAGAGAGAATCCGATGATTAAGAATCCACATACAAATAGAACCTGAAAATAATAAATGTAATATACATACATTGACCATTTGGCTGACAAAACTGCTGGTTTAGGACAAATGTAATGACCACAGTTCTTTTTTCTGTGTCTGGTTAAAAATATTCTATATTATAAAGATAAAAGATTTGATTTTTTGTTTGTTTGTTACTCATGTATAAATAGCAACATTAAATCATCACATAGAACTTAAGTCTCATTATCGACTTATTCTTGTTACGATTGAACTCAAAAACTACTGGACCAATTTTAAAAAAATCTTTCACTATTAGAAAACTACATTATCAGGGAGTAACATAGGCTATATTTTATTGAAAAAAAGACTTAATAAATGTCCAGCTGTGCGAAACCGGGACGTGCCGCTAGTATAATGTCATAATTATTTAGAAAATATAGGTATACGTTTGGTTGATCTCTCCTCTGCATCTGCCAAATTAGCATCGGAAGGCTGTGTGTGAGTTGCCCAAAGATTTTTTCACAGTTTAAATGGTACTGAAGCAAGTGAAAGAGAAAATTATTCTGGTACTTTACCTTCAACACCTTAATTGTAACTTTTTCAAACATAAGTGCATAGATACCCCATCTTGAGAATCTGGACAGCAGTAACATAATCTGCAGCCATGTTAACAGCACAGTAATGCAGGCTATGATCCGTAACCACTCCATTTCTATCGGCGAGTCTTTCACCGTCTCTGAGTTTCTCAACGACAACAAAGCAGTCAAAAGGAACGACCATGGCATGATAATCATTTTAACCCAATTTTCCTTCATTTGAAAATATTTTGTTGTCTTAAAATAGAGAATAATGGATTCCTGTAATAACAACATTTAATCAGAATGTTTCAACAAAATAGCAAATTTTATTTAATATAAGTAATAAGCATTATTTAAAAAGCTAATCCATTAAATATGAAACTTTAAACGGACGAAGTCTGAAATTTAATCTCAACAAGATCCTTGCGAAGCCGGCCAGCTGATTCTCTAAGAAACAGCGATGGCAAACTGACAGTTGTGATTGCTCGGTGACGGCACAATCTATTGACTAAACGTCAAAAAAGCTCGGTTTTTGCCCTTACGTAATACAGATTTTCAATCTGACAGCTAGATTTTGCTCGGTTTTTGCTCTAACGGAATACCCCTGCTGGTTTGGTCGGTAGTATTATATAAATATAATTTTGTAAAATACAAAATTGTAATTTAAAAAAAAGTGAATAAAAACAACAGTACCTGTATAAAGATTAGTGATACAGTCACAACCGTCATGTATCTGCAAACATAGACATAAGTTGGATAGAAGTTATCGTCGTCGAAAATGGTCTCATTAGTTATAATTTTGTAATCTGCCATATTTTGTTTATTCTGATCATGATCGGAGAATACGGACACTATGTAAATATTTACAGACAATATAAATAATCCGTACAATCCTAGAATAGGCCATAATAATACTAACAACACTTGCCACTGTATATATACAAAACTTTCTACCACTGGGTGTTGCAGCAGCTTTTCTTCCTCATGTTTCTCCGTCATATCAATAAGAGCTTGGATTACATTCATTTTTTTAACATTTGAGCTATTCGGCCACAATATATTATAATCAACTCGAACCTTGTAATTAATATCTCGCAAATTTCCATGGCTACGAATGCAAGAATTTAAAAGTTCTTCAATATAATCTATTGGTTTTGATACATGACTCATTATTAATTCTATAGGTTGTTTTAACTTGCCACATTCAGTGGATAGATCAGCTCCATTTTTAATAAGTAATGTAATTATCTCCTTATTACCATGAATGCAAGCTTCATGTAACGGTAGCACCTCATCTATAGCTATGTCTATAGTTTTCTTATTGTATTTTAATATAATTCTTATGATATCTATATGATTTTTGATCGCTGCAATATGTAGAGCTGTTGTTCGTTTATTATTTGATTCGTTATAATCATCACGTAATTGCACTACTTTATCTACTTTGGCACCATTCTGTAATAACCATTCTACGCAGGCTGGATGATTGTTAGTTACTGCGTAAATTATCGGAGAATAGAAGTTACGAGTGCATTTATCGTTTATTAGGCTTTTTATTACTGAATGTCTATAGTTGTCAAATAAGTTTAAAATATCTATACGACCATATTCAGCAGCGATGTGTAAAACATTTATATGATAATATGGTAAATCTTTAACTTTAAGAGAAGCACCATTTTCTATTAATATGAGTAGCTTAACAATTTCTAGATGATTGTGTATAATTGCAACAAATAAAGCAGTATGTCCTTTTCCATTCTGGTAATCAATACAGTTAATTGCGAATGGTAGTAGTACTTGAAAAATGCGTAAGTCACCTATTGTTGCTGCAGAATGGATTGGTGCTTCGCCATCAACTGCCTGAAAATGTTAATTTCATTAAATAAACTTTGTTAAAATCAAAAATTGAATGTGAACCTAATCTTTGTGTGTTATGTTCCATGAAAGCGTACCTTTATAGAAAGGTCAGCTCCGGCTTTTAAAGCAAGGTGTACACCTTCAATCCATCTGGCTCTTACTGCAGCGTGAAGTATTGTAAAACCGTTGTTATCTTGAACGTCTATCATTGATTTTCCATCACGGTATTGAAATTTAACCAATAACTGAAAAAGTATGGAACACATTTATAGAGATAGATTACAACTAAATTGTTAACTTTTGATAAAAAATTAAAAGCTTTCTTAAATAATTGCTCTTGAAATTGGAAAACAGATTTTGAATGTTGATGTTTTTTACATCTTGGTGTTAAGTTTTTGGGTCGGCAAAACGCTAGTAATGCCCTGTATTTTGCATTACAAAAGCTACGGTAACTGCTTACCATCAATTGTTTGCCACTTAGAAGCCTCAGAACAATGGTTTGACTATATCATCATCTTCATCAAAGGCATAACTACTAAAGCACCAGTTTAAAGCTTATTTTCCGCTTGTATTTGGCGCACACAATTTTGACGCTTATTTGGCTTTCTACTGACGATATAAACTTATAACATTTCTCTAATTACATCAAGGAATCATCATCATCTCAGTCGATTGACGTCCACTGCTAGACAAAGGTCTCCCGTAGATCTTCACAAGATTCAGTCCTGAGCTGACTGATCAGATATTAAAACACCAAAATGTTGAACCTGTAAGTGTTCTATGAGTCGTTTCGCAACACATATATGCATGGCGGTAAATCCATTGCTGTTGAGGCAGGTAGCTGTAGCGCCAATATTCAATAGATCCTGGATAGATTCCTTGCTTTGTAATTCAACAGCTACGTGTAGAGAAGTGTTCACTTTATTTAGGGTGTTGTTGACTTTCCCATTCTTAATTATAAACTCCATTATAGTTTTTCTGAAACTGGTAAGTACGGAATTTTGAAATTTATATACTCATTTTATTACAAGGTTTTTCAAAGTCCTTCAGGTTACAAAATAAATCTTTGGTCAACATTTTAAGTTTCTCGTCTTAGTGGCTTTCCATTGATGAATCAATCAGTCAGGACTGTATTGTGAATTTCTTATTGATTTATTTAGTTTCTCTCGTTAATAAATGGATAGCATAAGTAATTATAAATAAATTATGTGGATAATCCAATAGTCAAACAGTGCAGTTCAGTTTTGTACGATGTTATTTAAAATTAAAACAATTATAAAGAAAATAAATAAAATAAACGTAATATTAAAGAAGCTGAGTTATCAATTTCATTGTACTATGCGTAATTCGGACTTACTTATGGACATCAATTTCATATTTTGAATAGTATGCTTCACCCACTACATCTAGTGGAGTTCTTCCAGAAAGATCTTGCAAACTGGGGTCAGCACCAGCATCAAGAAGTAACTGAACACAAGCAAACTGCGCACGAGAACACGCTGAATGCAATGCTGTCCAGCCAGATTGAATCACTGGCAACTATAAAATAAATGAAAAATTGTTACCTACTTGATGTAGTATCATGTTCCAGAAGAATTACTTTCACACACTGTAATAGTGAAATTAGCGGCAACAGTAGCAGGCATATCGGTTCTTACCATTTCGAGACGGCTATTAGAATTGGAACTGTTTACCCATTGTTCAGGCAAATCAGGTTTGTCTTCGATTTCGCATTTCTTGTTAATCTCTTTACTTAGTTCACTTTCAGTATCCAGAGGAATACTCTCTTCCTGTTGTAGTTCTGGACAAATAATATCATGTTTTGAGTATTATTTCGGAAGTTTATTATCGGTTTACTAATTGTAGTGAACTTATTAGTGTTGTAAAATTAGCGATCCATCTGCAGAGAGATTTAGCTAAAGTTAACAATAGGACAAGACATAAGTTGAACATGTGTGTCTCGGCAGATCTAGATACAAAATGTTGGTTTTTTTATTGCCAATTGCAGCAGACGAGCCAACGGCGTACCTGATGGTATGTGGTAACCGCCGCTCATAGACTTCAGCAATGCTAGAGACTGCTAAAGAAAGAAAGAAAAGAAAGACATTGTGATCGAACTAACCTTTAGGAATATGACGTAGAAGTAAAGTAATCTGTTCAGGGTGTCCAGCCCAGGCAGCTAAATGAAGTGGTGTCCGCCCACGCCGATCAGTTCTTAAAACAAAAGCTCCTGCTTTGATAAGTAAGGATAAGGAGTAATCGTCCTTTAAAGCAGCCAAGTGACAAGCAGTCACTTGACTCAAACTATAAGTGGCGTTTGGATCGACGCCATGATCCAACAATCTGAAATATTAATATTCTCGATATGACATAGATAAATTTTCACGTGGCAAGAACTGATGGTAATGACTATCATGTCTTAGTCATGACCTTCCTGCACACCACACACTTGAGTCACAAAAAAAGAGAAATATAAGAAAATCTGTTGTGTAAAGAAAATGGCGCTATTACATGAATCCGACTCGGCTGGGCAGCGTTCGGGAGGGGCTTAACCATATCTTCTCGTCCCAAATACCGCAGTGTATCACGACTCTGACGAAAGTCTGACCGACAGGGAGTTCATCCTCACATCCTTGCACCTCAAACATGCCGTACCGTAAGATTCCAGAGGAATTTCTTACCACGTACGATAAGATTGTGGAATGAGCTCCCTGCCGAGGTTTTCCCAAGAGACTATAGCATGGGGTTCTTCAAGAAAGGAGTTATAAGGTTTTAAAGGGTCGGCAACGCGTGAGTGACACCCCTAGTGTTGCAAACGTCCATAGGCTACGGTAACTGCTTACCATCAGGCTATTTGCCACCTTGGTAAAATAAAAAAAATAAAAAAAAAGTCTTCGACCAGTGTGTGTTGCCAGTGATGACCTATGGATCCGAGACGTGGTCGTTCACTCTGGGCCTAATGTGAAGGCTCAAAGTCACCCAAAGAGCAATGGAGAGAACTATGCTTGGAGTTTCCCTGTGTGACCGACATAGCTCGAAGAATTGCCACAAGTGGCCAATCACAAGTAAAAACAGATATACCACAACTATGCTGTAAAAGGCACTGACGCTTGTAATAAAATGATTAATATTCTCTACTTCCTTGATGCTCAAATTCGAATGAAAATTCTCTCTTAGAAAGAGACTTACCTTTTTACATCCGCAGTCATGCCATTCTTAATTGCTTCTAACAGATTCATAGACAATTCATCATCTTTAAAGTTCCAGCTGTGATAACTGTCACTGCTGGAAGAGAGGTCCTGGTCTGAATGTGGAGCAGTAGATGCTTCCTGGTCTACAGGCAACCTGTAGGTAAATTATATAGTAATAATACTAGCTGCGGCCCGCTACTTCAATCACGTATACAATGCCATTGGAACTTTTTGTTTTTTTTTTATACTGGTGCTTCTTTTGGTGGCAAACAAGCATACGGCCTGATGTTAAGCAGTTACCGTAGCCTATGAATGCTTGCAATACCAGAGGTATTACTTACTTTGGATTTAAGATGGACTATTCCTGGGATAGGAAACGTTTCTTTCACTATTCATCCCTAAATGAGCGTTGGAGACCTGTACTTAAACACAACTACACCGCTATGTTGTGTTTAAGTACAGCTGTGGCCTTCTGTACTGCGGAAGTCCTTCCCCAGTCGGACTTGCTTGGTAGTTTGGTGCCCTAATATCTCTCTTAAAATTTTGGAAATTCTTGTTTTCTGAACAAAAAGTCTATCTCTATGACAAATTTCATAATTTTGATCTAGAACTGTTCAGCCGTTCTGATGTGATTGAAAAACATCCACCTATTCATCCAAATTTGTGCATTTATAATATTAGTAAGATACTGAAATAACATTTGATATGTTTGTTCTGTTGATATTTCTTTTAAGAGTACAATAAAGATTTTTTTTATTTTGATTAAAAGACAACTCCCGCACTAGAGAACAAGCTCAGTGTCTCAGGGGACTTTACAAACATGCAATTAACGGCCCAAATTACACCCAGACTCAGAGCAACTCTTTGCGGGTCACACAAAGTTTTGTCCTGTGTGGGAATCGAAGCCACAACCTGTGCACAGCAGGCGCATACTACGGCCAATGGACCACCAAGGCAGTCAGATTTGATTTCAATCTGAGGAGTGAATAATTATAAAGAATTTTATATTTTATATTGTACTTATTCTATTGGAAAGGTCTTTTCATGTTCTTCTTCTCCTTTTTATCGTTTGATTAGTGGCTAGGTTAGTGACAGAGTTTATTTAGATCGATCAGATTTAGGCCTCTGTCATGATCTGGTAACAGTCGCTACTGTTACCCGTCGGGACCAACTTTTAACGTGCTCTTCGAAGCACGGAGGCGCTCAGATAAAATACCATTATGCGGTCACCCATCTATAGGGTTAACTTGCCCTTGGTAGCTTAACCCACTGATCGTTTACCGAACAAAGAGTGCACCTGGCTATGAGCGCCTTTTGGTGTTGTCAAAATGATAGAAGTACGTACATTTCATGACTTTCCTCTAAACGCTTCCAGTTCGCTTTGCTCATCATTGTTTATATTCCCTCTACCTGTCTCGTTGTCGCTTACTGTTACGAAAAATGATATAAGAGTAATTTAAAGTTCAAATTTGCTCTTATATCGTACACAACACTACAAAGGCATATACATACTCAGTGTTACATATTACTAACGCATTATCTTTTTAAGCCGAGATTAGGGATGCGCAAAAATATTGCTGTAATAAAATAATTTTGGAAACTCACTGTATGTACCTATTAATTCAGCCGAAAATAAATTCTTTTTTTTTTCTTTTTTAAAAAGACAACACCCGCACTAAAGAACAAGCTCTGTGTCGCGGGGGACTTTACAAACATACAAATTAACGGACACAAATTACACCCAGACTCAGAACAATTATTTATGGAGTTTTGTCCTGTGTGGGAATCGAACCCACAACCTGGTGCATCCCGTGGCCAAGGCAGTCAATGAATGGAATGATTACAAACAACACAAATCACATAAATATTGTACAAAACAGGTTAGGCAAGGTGTATTTTAATACCGCGAGTTAAGAACTATTTTAGACAAAGAACCAGGCGGTACCTAAAACCTATATGGTACAATAGGAACGATTGTTTGGTCAATACTAGTATTATTAGCCTCAAACACACTTTGAAAAATAGCATATAATAGTGTTGCAAGCGTCCATAGGCTACGGTAACTGCTTACCATCAGGCGGGCCGTTTGCCTCCTTGGTAGTATAAAAAAAGCCTCCTGGTATTGCAACCCAACAATTTTTTTTTTATTATCTCTATTATTATTTGTTAGATAATATTAGTAACTAGGTTATCCTATTTAAATAATTATATAAATAGATAAGGCAAGGCGATCGCCTCTTTTGCCACCAAACTGCTTTTGCTGCAGTTTGGCGAATTAGTTTATGTTCAATAAGTTGTATTTTGGATAACAAAAAAAAGCTAAATAAGTATTACATAAGGTATTGGCAGAACTATTACATAAAAGCTAAAATGTAAAGGACAAGCTGTTTCCCGCGGCTCCGTCCACGTAGATGTGGTTTATCGCGATAAAAAGTATCCTATATCCTTCCCAAGTATACTTATATACTTTCGCCAAATTTCATTAAGACCGGCAGGGGTATTCCGTAAGAGCAAAAACCGAGCCACCGCAAAAACCGAGCAAAATCTGGCTGTCAGATTGAAAATCGGTATTCCGTAAGAGCCCTTTTTGACGTTTAGTCAATAGATTGTGCGGTCACCGAGCAATCACAACTGTCAGTTTGCGATCACAACTGTCAGATTGCCATCGCTGTTTCTTAGAGAATCAGCCGGCCGTTTAGTCGTTTCGTCGTAACAAATACATACGTACATTTGTATATATTATATTATAGAATTTAAAAGTAAGAAAATATATAAGTACAGTGCCAGATCAGTAAAAAAGGGAAAGCTATGGAATACTAAGGTAAATAATTATTATGGTGAAAGAACGAGACAGTATTTAGTACCAAAATTATATAATAAATATGAATTGTTAAGGGATGAAAATAGAATAAAATGTAAAATTAAACTAAAAAGCAAAATTAAGGAAATGTTTGGGTACAATTGTAGTAAAGGTAAAAAGAAAAAAAATGTGTTAAAAATAGTTTATTGATTGGCTAGGTTAAGATTAGTACATAATGTAGATAGATAAGTATAGTAGATGTATAAAGGCAGGTCAATGCTTGTTAAACTTACTGAGTGTGAGCGTTCGCCTACAAACTGCGCAAGCAGTTTGGCGAGTAAATTTATTGTATACCTGTTAATTTTAATGGAATAAATAAATAAATAAAAAAAACAAAAAAAAAAATATACCTAAGTTTGTTTGGTTTGTTACCCTTTAAATCCCATACATTTGCATTCTATTCTATTCGATTTGACTACCGTTTACTCCACTTGTCCGGAGGGGCAGGTTGCCCACTAACCAATTTACTTTTTTACCAATTGACTGCCTTGATGGTCCAGTGACCGCAGTATGCGCCTGCTGTGCACGAGATTGTGGGTTCGATTCCCGCACAAGACAAAACTTTGTGTGGCCCACAATGAATTGTTCTGAGTCTGGGTGTAATTTTTATTCATTAATTGTACGTTTATAAAGTCCCCATAAACGTCACAGAGCTTGATCTTTAGTGTGGGAGTTGTCTTCTTAAAAAAAGAAAAAGAAGAAAAGAGAAAGATCCAATCTAAATAAGAGATCCCAGGGCTAGCTAAAACACAAAAACTACTACAGCAAACAAACATACATACTGTTTAATGACCAGAAATCTTGTAACCTCTGGTATTACTAAAAACCCTGTGATTCTTAGCATCCCTATTTTATTCAGGCAAAACACTAGAGTCGTGCGGAAATTAAAGATAAAGTTATCTCCGAAACCCATGTAACTGCTTCCTCTAACCGAGATAATTGTTTGACTAGCGGTGAGCTCCAACTTTGCTTGGGTTAAATATATTTCCGTTTAGGGAATGAATTCGCAATAATAGCTACCTTTTAATGCTTACACAATAGGGAACAAGCCATGTCGCGGGGGATTGTACAAACATAATGAATGGGCAAAAATTACACTCACTTTTGTCACTCCAAGACGTAAACAAGCGGACAACGGAGCAACAAATTCGAACTCTGGAGTAGGAGCTCGGATGGCACAGTTGGTAGTGCGCTGGGCCGGGACCCGAGAGGCGCAGGTTTGAGTCCTGCTCCGGGCTCGTCTTTTTCCACATTGCTTTAATAGTGAAGTATAAAAAGGCTAAAAATATTTAATAACTAGCAGTTGCCCGAGGCTCCGGTCGCGTGGGTGTCGGTTATCTCTGTAAAAAGCAGCTTATGTGTTATTTTAGACCATAATCTATCTATGTGCTAAATTTCATCTAGATCCGTTCAGTAGTTTTTACGTGAAAGAGTAACAAACATGCATCCATCCATCCATCCATACTTACAAACTTTCTGTTTATAATATTAGTAGGATTACACCCAGACTTGAAACAAACACTTATGGATACAACGAACGATTAGGTTGTAGATTGAGCTGCCGAAGTTTTCCCAAGAGACTATAGCATGGGGTTCTTTAAGAATGGAGTTATAAGGTTTTTATTAGGTCGGCAACGCGCGAGTGACAAGGTGTTGCAAGCGTCCATAGGCTACGGATACTGCTTACCATCAGGCGGGCCGTATGTTTGTTTGCCACAACCAAGGTGGTGGTATAAAAAAATATATAGTAAGGACTAGTTGTTGCCAGCGGCTGTGCCCGCGGGGATGTCAGCTATCGCGATAAAACCGTATTTCCTCCCCTTGGATATAATCTACTAGGTGTCGCCCGCGACTTCGTCCGCGTGGTAATTTGGAACGTACATTTCCCCGATTTTGCAACATATCTCACTACTGCTCTGCTCCTATTGATCATAGCATGTTGTTATATAGCCTTCCTAGATAAATGCACTATTCAACTATTACTATATACTAGTGGACCTGGCAGACGTCGTCCTGCCGGACAAAGCTGAAATACCGACAGCAGCGCCACCTACCGGGTCCAATTGTGAATCTAAACCATCCAGGGCCCTACCCGAACACACACACAAAATTTCATCAAAATCGGTCCACCCGTCTAGGAGGAGTTCAGTCACATACACACGCACACAAGAAATATATATATTAAGATATAAAAATATATTTTCTAATCGAACCAGTACTTTTTAAATGTGGAAGAGCGGGGCCTCCTAACACAGGCAATGTTATGCCTAAAGGGAGTGCTCCAACAATCTTGTAATTAGATTAAGTTGAGTTAATGGAAATAAATCATTTTTATTTATTTTATTTTACTTTCTGAGATAAGCGCGTTCAACCAAACAAACAAACTCTTCAGCATTAAAATATTAGTATAGATATCATATATTACATAATATAACAGAGGTAGGGCCCCATACTAACGAGCTTGCCTGACTTGGGAAGGACCTCCACTATACGGAAGACCAGAGCTAACACAGCTAAGACCACAGTTAATAACTACACACACCGGTGTCGATGTGTTCCTGTGTGGGAGTACAGGTCTCTAGCGCTCATTTAGGGATTCGTTTTGAAAGAAACGTTGTAACCTAGGGATGCTCCATCTTAAAGCCCTGGTGTAAAAAAATGGGTCGGCAACACGCAAGTAATACATCTGGGGTTGCAAGCGTCCATAGGCTACGGTAACTGCATCAGGTGGGCCGTATGCTTGTTTGCCACCCAAGTAGTATAAAAAAAATAATAAAAAAATCATTCAATGACAGCTATTTGATTGTTTATTATTTAAGATGTTCAATGTAAAATTGCTGATCGCTCATAACTTACCGTAGACTATGGACGCTTGCAAAACCTTGCTAACTGCTTAACATCAGGCGGACTTTTCCACTTCCGCACGTAAAACAGATTTCTGGCGTGACGTCATGATAACGATTCACGCGATGACGTCATGATAACGATTTGAAATAAATTCGTAGTTTTTTGTATTTAATGAAAATTTGACTGCCTCGATGGTCTAGTGGTCGCAGTATGCGCCTGCTGTGCACGAGGTTGTGGGTTCGATTTCCGCACAGGACAAAACTTTGTGTGACCCACAAAGAATTGTTCTGAGTCTGGGTGTAATTGGTGTCCGTTAATTGAATGTTTGTAAAGTCCCCCGCGACACTTTTTTTTTTTTTAATTTTTTTTTTTTTTTAATTTTTTTTTATTATTATTATTTTTTTTTTTTTATCTGTTTTTTTCTGCATATTACTTTTACAAAATAATGTCGATGTTTCACATCTGCCAGGCGTCCCGTGATGGCTCACATTTATTTTTTTTCTCTTAAGACACAACAACTTCAGCATAAGGGAACAAGCCCTGTGTCGCGGGGAACTTTAAAAACATACAAACAATTATAATGGATGGATATATAATTTTTATTGTACACTATATATAGAATTACAAATACATATATTATTATTATACAGGTACAAACAAAAAATTTACAACTACAACGGGCGGCCTTATAGCTAAGTTCACATAAATACAGATGCTTATTTGTTTAAAAAAAAAACAATATGAAAAACTATAGTCCAAATAAAAAAAACGATACACAATATCAAAAAACTTTACAGCTTAAACCAAGTGAATAGTGCGAATACTACTATTTTAAATAAAAATATGTCAAAGGTTTATCAAAATTTCTTGATGCTTATTTTATTATTATTATAATTAATTTATATATCAAAGTTTTCGTGGATCAAAACTCATTAGTTTTTATTCATATAACCTATTTTATATCATAAATATCTGGTTCTCTGTGTTATGCCGTTCGTTGAGTAAAAATCTATTAGGTATTTAATTTAAGTAATATATAATTACTTAAATTAAATACCTAATAATACATATAAATATTAAAAATACATAAACTTACTACGTCGATGAATAATCGGTCGTTTCAGATGGAAGTGAATAAGTTCGACAATTTTAAACAAGCAAACATTTTAACTTCATTATTGTTAATTACTCGTTATCGGCTGAAAACTAACGACTGATCCTTGATTTATACCTTGAATAATGTTTTGCAACAATTGTTTCATTAATTCCAAATCAGCGCGAACGTTTTCCATTTCTTTCTTTAAACTTTCAACAGTATCAGTTGTCTTACGTAAGTTTTCTTCTCTAACGATAGTAGACAGTACTTCATTAAGTTTCTCACTATTAGTAGTAACTTCATCATCATCTACTTTCTTAATTTGCAACTGAGCCTTTTCCAAAATAGACTCTTTTATATGTCTAGGTAAAATTTTGTTATAAACACACATCGGTTTATTTGGTTCTAACTCAATATATTTTTTATCTAAATACTTTGGATGAAACTTGCTAATGAGGTAACTTATTTTGCCTTGTTGAAGAATTAAATCGACCTGTTTTTGTAATCTCTTTTGATGACCTACTTTTTCTAAATAAGAGACATCATGCACAGCTACACCGACCATAAGATTCATCAACACTATCGAAGCAATGATGACAAATATCATGAATATTACTCGCAAAACAATAATAGATGCATCAATAGTAAGCACACTTTCCTCGTTGATTGTTGAAGTGTAATCATATTCAGATGTCATCATGACTAAGGTTTTGGTAACGGCAGCCAAGGGACCATCGAAGGGAGGTTTTGCACGGAACTGTATCATGAAGCAAAGGGAGAACCCAATGATCATGAATCCAAATGTAAACAGAACCTGAAACCAAAAAAGTCAAAATGTTTTTCAGAACCACCAGGATTTTGTAATGAGACATCCCTGGAATACCTTTAAAATCGCGTGTGGTTTTCTGTAAAATATACTGGTTGGTTGGATGGAGAGTTGTAAAAAACCTTGAAAAACGTTTGGCTTAGATGATGATGATGATGATGATACTGGGTAAAGATACCCATAATCATGTATAGTGCCTCTCCTAAAAGCTTTCCGATCATGTAAAGAATTTATTTCTTTATTTAAACTTCTTGCACAAATATGTATAAAGACGGCATTTTCTACCATCAACCTTAGGGTGATGTAGACATAATCATGGCAAGTGTACAAACTAAATTGATTTATTATTAAGAATAAATAGATGCGATACTTACTTTCAGAGAGGTAGGGCACCATACTCAGAGAGGTAGGGCACCATACTAGCAAGCAAGCCCGACTGGGGAAGGACCTCCACCTTACAGAAGACCACAGCCAAATGACTACACACAGCGGTGTAGTTGTGTTCCTGTGTGTGAGTACAGGTCTCCAGCGCTCATTTAGGAATGCGTTTTGAAAGATACGTATTCCTATCCCAGGGTTACTTCCATCTTAAAGCCCTGGTGTAAAAAAATGGGTTGGCAACACGCAAGTGATACCTCTGGTAATGCAAGCGTCTATAGGCTACGGATACTGCTTAACATCAGGTGGGCCGTATGCTTGTTTGCCACCCAAGTAGTATAAAAAAAAAAAAAAAAACTTTCAACACTTTAGTTGTAACTTTTCCAAACATAAGCGCATAGATACCCCAGCTCGGAAATCTGGACAGTAGAAACATCATTTCCAACCACGTTAAGAACACAGCGATAGAAGCAATAAGCCGCAACCACTCCGGGCTATTTTGGACATCCAATACCATCTCTGAGTCCCGCCATGACGCTATTATGGTCACGAATAACGACGATATTAACGCCCCAAATTTCACCCAATTTACCGATAAAATTAATGTTCTTGTTGTGATTAAAAAATATACTTCCTGGAAAGAAAACATTTATGAATGATGTTCTTAAATCAACCGATGAGCGTGATGATATGACTCCGAGGTACGTGGTAGCTAAAAGATTGAAGAGAGAACAAGCCCGACTTGGGGAAGGAACGCCACGTTACAGAAGACTACGACCAACTGTAGTTGTGTTCCTGTGCATAAATACTGGCCTCCATTGCTAATTTAGGCAGGCGTTTAAAAAAACTCAAACTCAAAGTAATTTGTTCATTTAGATCAAATGCATGATACTTATGAACGTCAAAATAAACAAAAGTCGCATATGTTTTCCTACAGCCAATTCGCTGACAAAAGTAGGACTTCAAGAAGATACGTTTTCCTATCCCAGGAATACTCCATCACCTTGGTGTTACAAATTGTTGAGTCAGCAATACGCGCGTGTTGCTCAAAGTATTACAAGCACCCTAGGCTACGGTAACTGCTTGCCATCAGTTGAGCTTTTTTTTGCCGCCTAAATAGTATAAAAAAATTAAAAATCATATAGTACCTGCATCACGATTAGGCCAACCGTTAAATATATAATGATCTTCCAAAAATTACAGCACAAGTAATAAGGTAATGCCTGATTTGGATATAAATTATTATTTTCTAAAATAGTCTCATTTGTTGTATTTACTTTGTTTCCATCTTGAAAATAGAATAACGATACTATATACACATTAACAGATAATGCGAACAATCCATATAATGCCAGATTCATGTAGAAAAACGGTAGTAACCTTTGCCACTGTAGGTGTAGAAAACTTTCTATCAATGGGTGTTGTAACAGTGTTCTTTGTCCGTGTCTGTTCCCAGTATTTATTAGAGCTTTTATTACATCCATTTTTTGACTGTTCAAAGAATTCGGCCATAATATTCCATAATCGACTTTAACCTTGTACGTCTTGTCTTGAAGAACTCCTATGGTACTGATGCAAGAATCAAAAAATTCTTCCATAAAAGCGGTTGGTTTTGATAAATGGTTCATCAATAATTCTATAGGTGATTTTAATTTGGGACATTCAGCTGATAAATCAGCACCTTCACTAATAAGTAAGGTAATTAACTCCTTATTGCCATGAATACAAGCCTCATGTAATGGCAATACTCCAGTTGAACTAGGTCTATTAACACTTTCGCTATCGAAATTAATTATAATTTTTGCTATTTCCAAATGATTTTTAATTGCAGCAATGTTCAGTGCTGTAGCCCATATCCTTTTTTTATAAACAACATTTTCGAAATATGGTACATGTATATCAATTTCGGCACCTTTCTGTAATAACATCACAACACAGACTGGATGGTTTTCATCGACAGCGTATATTATTGGAGTATACCAGGCTCCTGGTGTACTCCAAAAAAAGCCACGGTGCATACCTGGTGCATATCTTTGGTTAATTAGATATGATGTGTCAATCTCATCACAGTTTAGAAGAAAGTTTAAAATATCTGCTCGACCATATTCAGCAGCAATGTGTAGAACATTACGACATGGACTCTCAACTCTAAGAGAAGCATAATTTTCTATCATTAGCTTAACCACTTCTAAGTGGTTGTGTTTTATGGCAACAAATAAAGCAGTATGTCCTTCTTTGTTCTGTAAATTGATATAATTATTTGCAAATGGTAAAAGGACTTGAAGGATATCTAAGTCGCCTTTAGCCGCTGCAGAATGGATTGGTGCATCTCCATCGTCTGCCTGAAAAAAAAAATGTTAACTTTTGAATTATATTCAAATTCTAGTAATTACAACTGAACACTTCCAGAAATCCAACTTCCTAATGGTAGCTTACATCGGTGCAAGTTGGAACCACACCAAGACCAGTTCTTTCTTATCTGAGTAGTTTTAAATATACCTTTGCTTATGTTTCATCAAGAGAGTATGTGACCATAGCCATGCTATAGGTATGTCTAAGATCAAAGATGTGGAAGGTATGGAACAGTTAATTTCTGATGCAGTTTTAATGCACCACCCCTTTCAAACAAATTGCCTAAATTAACAACATAATTATCGTCACAGCGAAAGGACGTCCATTGCTGTACATATGCCTCTCCCAACGATCTCCATAGAATTTGGTCTTGAACTGAATTTTGAAACCGAATGAAATCAAAGTTGCAATTTTAGTTTGATTGTAATTCATTATTGTGTTTCGTACAATCGTACCTTTATCAAAACGCTAGCTCCAGCTTCTAAAGCAATGCATGCACCAACAGTCCACCCGGCTCTAATAGCAGCATGAAGGACAGTCAGCCCGTTGTTTTCTTTGCAGTTGATTGGGTTTTCCAAATCCACATCACTATTTTGAAAATTTGCTAATAACTAAAAGTAAGAAATATGATTGGTTTCAATTTTGTAAAAAGCAATCTCCCTTGATTAAAAGCAAGTAATTTAAGAGAGTTAGGGTACCATACATACGAAAAATCCCAACTGAGGAAGGATCTCCACCTTACAGAAGACCACGTTCGTTAAAACAGGTCTCCAATGCTCATATAGGGATGTGTTTTAGGAAACCTTTGCCTATATCATGAATATCCCATCACAAAACCCTGCAGTAACAAGTTTTTGGGACGCTTATACGCGACTGATGTTAACTGCTCACCATCAGGCGGGCCTTATTGATGTTTCCCACCTAAGTAGTATAAAAGCTGATAGTGGATCTACTCGTATTCTAGATACAAGTCCGTCTTTTTGTCTAGGAAATATTATGTAATATTTTTTTTTTTATACTACCAAGTAGGCAAACAAGCATACGGCCCGCCTGATGGTAAGCAGTTACCGTAGCCTATGGACGCTTGCAACACCAGGGGTATCACTCGCGCGTTGCCGACCCTTTAGAAACCTTATAACTCCTTTCTTGAAGAACCCCATATCTAATATAAACTGCAAATACGGGACCTGCAGGTGTTCTCGGAGCCGTTTCTCTACACAGATATGCATGGGGGTAAATCCATTGCTGTTAAGGCAGGTGGTCGTAGCGCCAGCATCCAAGAGCTCTTGAATAGCTTCCTCGCTTCCTAATTCTACCGCCACGTGTAGAGATGTATTCACTTTATTTTTACTCTGTGTATTAGTATGGCTGATTCTCCCACCTGCTGCTATAAGCGCCATTATAGTTTTTCTAAAACTGTAAACAAGATATTTTTAGGTAGATACACTTACTGTTCCATATCGTAATTTTAGATAAAAATGGTTCATAATCTAATATATAAAATTCTCGTGTCATCATAGTGTTCAACTTAGAACTCCTCTGAAACGGCGAGACCAATTTTCGTGAAATTTTGTGTTCATATTGGGTAGGTCTGAGAATCGGACAACATAATTTTTTAATTTAATTTTTTGTTTTTATTTTTTTGTGATTCAGCATTAAAAAATACATACAACCCCTAATTTTCACCCCTCTACGATCAACCCCTATTTTTTAATAGCGATATTATTATTTTAGTAGCAAAACAACGTTTGCTGGGTCAGCTAGTTTAATATAATATGCTTACTGTCTTCAGGGGCCATGCCATGACTTAGTAAAACGTGAGTCGTTCGAGCGAGAATGAGAGAGAGAGCTAATATAGCTGTATAGTTCCGTCCCTCTTTCTCACACGAAAGACATGTTTGGCTTTTACATACTTACAAACAAAACGCGAATTCCATAGGCTACGGTAACTACCGAATGTTTGCTTACCGCCAAGGTAGTGTAACAAAAACTGTTATTGTTGTAATCAATTGCACTAAGCTTCCCAATTTATTTATTTTTATTTTTATTTTTCTTTATTGGGACAAAAAACGGTTGCACATTACAATATTACCCACAGTATAAAGCTAGCTTAATCTAGATCAAACGTACAACCCACACTATTGTCCTCAGCAGAAGTAAAGGGCACAAGATTGAAAGTGCGCGTAAAAGATATTTAATAAAGTAGTAAGTTATTATAGTAGGAAGTGAATCATTAAATTAAATTATTTATTTACTAGTATCTCACGTGTATATATAGTATTATATATATATATATATACGTGTATATATAGTATTATATATATATATAGTATTATAGTAGGAAGTGAATCATTAAATTAAATTATTTATTTACTAGTATCTCACGTGCTTGTGTCTTAAATTTAAAGCCCGAGAGAGCAAATATATCAATATTTATGAAGTGTGTGTTGTACGCTTGAACAAGTTGGCGAAGAGGAGCGCGCACACCAGCGTTGGTGTTGCATTTAACTGTGTAAAACACGCGGTTCGTGCGGACCCCTCGATGCACAGTTCTTGGCACAATGTAGCATAACTGGTTCGTGATAGCACTGCAATCGAACTTGTTGTTACATAGGCCATGCAGCGTTACAGCCATAAGTAGGACTCGTCTGGACTCCAGGCTTAATAATCTGTACTTTACTAGTAAGTCCTTGTACGACAATTTGCTGTAATGACATCTATAATTCATGCTTCGTAAAAACTTTTTCTGAACCATTTCAAGTTTATTGTTGTATTTGTCGTAAAGAGGATTCCAAATCTGTACCGCGTATTCAAGTTGAGAACGAACAAGAGTATTGAATAGAGTTAGATATGTGGTCGGTCTTTTAAAATCACGCGAGGATCTCATAACAAAACCGAACATTTTGTAGGCCCTGTTAATAATATAGTCAATATGTGAATCCAGGTGAAGTTTAGAGTCGAGAAAAACTCCGAGGTCACGGACGCGGTCTACGCTTTGCAAATTAGTGCCTTGTAAGGTATAATTATGTGAAATAATGTTTCTTTTTTTAGTGAAAGATATAACATTACACTTAGACAGATTGAGTTGAAGTTTATTATTTGAACAATATGAGGACAGTCGATCAAGGTCATCCTGTAAAAGATAACAGTCTTGAATATTAGAACAGGTCTGGTAGATCTTAATATCATCAGCGTACATTATGAAGTTAGAGTTAATGAAGCAACTTTTAATGTCGTTTATAAATATAATAAAAGTAAAGGACCAATTATGGAACCTTGGGCCACGCCGGATGAAACAGTAAAGGGATCAGACTGAAAACCATTAACAACAACCTGTTGTGTCCTGTTGGAAATGTAAGCCGAGAACCATCTCAACAAGTTCCCTCTAATTCCGTTGTATGCAATATTTTGTGGTCCACCTTGTCAAAAGCTTTCCGAAAATCTGTGTACACGGTGTTTACCTGAATATGGGCGTCCATGTTCTCGAACAAAAAGTTAGTAAACAACATAAGATTTGAAACTGTCGATCTATGTTTAACAAAACCGTGCTGTTCCTGAACAATTATGTGGTGAATTTGAGGATATAGATGACCATGCACAAGGCTCTCGAAAAGCTTCGACAAGGTGGACAATATGGAAATGGGACGATAGTTTTCAATATTATTTTTGTCTCCATTCTTATATATGGGCGTTATAAAAGCGCGTTTCCAAATGTCGGGGAAGATTCCTTCAGTAAGGCACTTATTGAAAATTATTTGAAGTGGAGAACATAAATATTTAGCGGTGCTCTTTAAGAAGACAGGCGGTATACCATCAGGACCAGCCCCCTTATTCAAATCCAAGTTTTTAAGTCCTATGAGAACAGAATTTAAAGAGAGATGTATGTTAGAGATGCAGGATGAAATGTCTGAGTAAGAATCAGGCGGTTGCCAGTGCCTGACGTCGAGGGTACTAGGTTCATAGACAGAGTTAAAGAATTTTGAAAATAAATGACATATATCTGTAGGATTGTTTGAACACACATTATTTAAATACATGCTTGCAGGTATATTTGATTTGCCCCTTAGATTTGAAATGAAAGACCAAAAGTGCTTAATATTCAGAGGTATACTTATTTCGACCGCGTTGATATATGTTTTAAAACACTTGTCAGATTCGCTTTTAAATCTTTTACGATGTACCGAAAAGTCTGCAAAATCAGATATGTTACCATAAATCTTCCATTTTTTCCAAGCGTGTTCTTTATCCTTAAAAATGCGAATCAAACTTGGTGTAAACCAAATAGGAAAACGTGAGTTTTTAGGTCGTATAATGGGCACGTGGGTCTTGATAATACCATACACAATATTGTAAAATGTGTTGACACATTGATCAGCGGGCAAGTCACTAAACAGCTGAGACCAGTCTTGTTTACAAAGTTCAACATTTATTAAATCGTAATCAGCTTTAAAGTAATTATGTTTAGGGTTTGTATGACGTTTCATAGGCGTAAATTTGGTTTCAAAAGGTACGAGTGCTAGAAAAGGGGGATGATAAATGTCGACAGGTAGTAATGGTATACAATCATTAATCTGGCAGTCGATATTAGATATGAACAGGTCCAAAATACGTCCTAGACTGTTTTTACCAAAATTGTATTGAGTAGCGTTAGACAAAGCTAAAAAATTACATAAATGTTCGCAGGCTAAACTATTTGATTGAGTATTAATATAATTAAATTCATTTCTACTAAGCCAGTTCATACCGGGAAGGTTAAAGTCTCCGACAATGTAAAAGTATTCGGTATTTTGGTGATTGATTATTTCCAATAACCTGTCAAAATAAGCCATGTATATCTCATCCCGTGAGCGCGGTGGGATGTAGGCAGCACTTATAATATGACGTTGGCCGCGGCGAGAGGCGGGGAGCTGCACCATGGCGTGCTCAATATCGGCATGAGAGCTAATTGTAACACTTGTGGGATGTAGGGTATGCAGCACGGCTATCAGAACTCCGCCACCTACGCGCTTGCCAGTGGCAACAGGATCACGGTCAAATCTAAACACTGCATATCGGTCGTCAACAAACTCACGATCTGAGACATCCGGCGAAAGCCAAGTCTCCGTAAGAACAATCACATCATAAGAAATAGATAACATATTCATAAATAACGTATGCAACTTTGTCCTGAGACCTCGACAGTTTTGGTAATAAACTAATAAATTGTTCTTATCCATTGCAATTTAATATGTGTGGAACAACGACGGTATTTAAAAGAATTAAAACAAAGAACGTACTCGCAATATTACAATATAAGAAGCATGGAGTCCAGTTACGTATAAAATATACAGTATAAAATATAATGCTATTTTTAAAACAACAACATAACATGCTTAGTTGTATTATAATATAAAAACTTAAGTTAATTAAGCGAAAATAAAGTCGAAGTAGGTGTACAGGGGGTAGGTTACAAAATATTTTTTCACTACAAGGATGTAATTGCTTTATACATACTATTATAAAAGTATAGATGCAATAATGCGTAAACACATTAGAAATGAGATAATTAAAATATCTTAAGTAAAATGATATGATTTTTATATAAACAAGAATGAAGGTAAGCTGTATATTCATTATAAAGTGGACGCGTAGTAAAGTCATCAACGAAATACAGAGTAATGCGCGGTACAGAAAATCAAAACTATACAGTGCGGTAGCAATAAAATTATTATGAGAAATGTTTACAATTTTACTTACACTTAATTGAGGTACTGGGCACACACAGTAAACACACGAATGCACTATATCATTATTGAAATTACTTTGCGGATTTATAAGGTTTAATTTTAGATAAATCATGTTCAGAACGAATGGAAAATGCTGGTTCGGGGACATCAGCTCTGACGAGTATAGTCCCGTGTTTAATCCAGATGAAGCGGTATCCATTTTTCTTGGCAGCTTCCCTTGCTTGACGAAATAAAATCTTATTTTTGGACTTACGTATGGACATCAATTTCATATTTAGAATAGTATGCTTCACCGACTACATCTAGTGGAGTTCTTCCAGAAAGATCTTGCAAACTAGGGTCAGCGCCAGCATCAAGAAGTAACTGAACACAGGCATAGTGCACACGAGCACTTGCCGAATGCAGCGCCGTCCAACCGCTTCCGAATACCGGCAACTGTAATTTTTTTTCATTTCTTAAAAGACAACTGCCGCACTAGAGAACAAGCTTCTTGTCGCGGGGAAATTTACAAACATACAATTAATGGACACAAATCACACTTAGACTCAGAACAACTCTTTGTGGGTTTTGTTCACACACAAAGTTTTGTCCTGTGTGGGAATCGAACCCACAACCTCGTGCACAGCAGGCGCGTACTGCGACCACTGGACCACCAGGGTGGTCATACACAACATAAATATTTTGTTAATCTTTGGTGGCAAACAAGCATATGGCATGCCTGATGCATAGTCTATAGACGCTCGCAGTAACAGACGAATCACTTGCGTATTGCCGACTCATTTTTTATTTACACCAGCCCCTCTAGACAAGTGGCACTAGCGGTAATCGAATCGAAACATCAAGAAAGCAAATGTATGGGATTTGACGTATGTTTACGACATTAAATCGTTAACTTACGTCAAATCCCATACATTTGCTTTTTTGACTTTTCGATTCGACTACCGTAAATGCCACTTGTCTAGAGGGTCAGGTCTTTTTTAAGAAGGTGTATCCCTCGCATGGGAAATGGTTTTCTTTCAAAACTCCGCATTTACCAATTGACTGAGACTGCATTTTTATCTAACAAAATATTTGTTATCGAATCGCAAGCGAAGGTTTAAAATGTCCGATTAACAGAATGTCCAACCCACCAAACGGCCCGCATCGGCCAACATCCGATCGCGTCCGGCTGGCTACCCGCTCCGCTTGCCCCTTTTGTGCCAAGTCCTCTCACGCATTTTGCTGGGTTATTTTATTGCCATAGTACCGCGATTTCATATCATAAAGAAAGAAAAAGACACGGATGCTTTTGCAACGAACAAATATTTTTTCTTCAATGTCCATCTTTGCGTCACGACAGTCTGTAGCGCGTGCACTTTCGAGAATGTGACCTCGCCTCCGGGCGCACGCGACTGTAGCCGAACGGATCCGATAACATGCGGACGAAGCCGATCGCATGACTGCACTCTCGCTCGGGAGCTTGTTCTGTGTCGTGAAGGACAATTTTTTACAATTCATGGTTAAAAATGATATTGTACCCAAACTCGAAACAAATATTCATCAATCACACAATTTTTTTGTTTAAAATACTCTGTTTCAGATTTAAAGCCACAACACTCGGTGAAGTGTTGGTGGCGAGGTAACCACCTTTACCTAGTCACAGTAAACAAACAGTAGGTTATCTAAGGCCGCCCGCCGAGTTATTAGCCTACTCTTGCGTTGATACCCAGGGTTGTTCATACGATAGGTAAGCGAAACAAAAACAAGTGTCAAGTGGCCGACCCGAACGCCGGCCAAAAAAATGCGATGTACACACAAGTATATAAGTCGATCGTCAGACTACCGGAACCATATTTGGATTGAACAACACATCAGACAATAGAAAAAATAATAATTTCAAAAGTAATTAATTTGCAATATTAATTATTGTGAAATTGCCCTTATTACAACTATACCTACGCGAAAAATATGTTTACCTAAACGATGTTTCGTACTCAATCCTCTATTTTATAGTAAAACTAGACTTCTTAAAATAAACTTTAGCTCTAAACATAGTATTCAGAAAAATGCGACTCGGCTACGCTCTTAATAAAGCAAATAAACTGTGAAATAAACAATACAATACCATATTTTCTAATAATATTTAAGTATAAGTAGGTACTTATATTTCTGGTTGAGTAGGAAGTATGATAAGTCCGGGTTTGCGAAATCATTATTGAGGCACCCGAAAACACTACAATATTTTTTTCCCCTTTTTGAAGTCATGATACTCGTAATTTACGACAAGTGTCCGCCGCCCGCGCCGGCGAGAGTTGACGAACGCAAGCGGTCATGTAGCGTACGCGCGTGCTCACAGTCGCGCTGCACAGCCCGCACTGCCGCCACGTTATTCCTACCTTATATTATGCTAGCGTGTGCGTGAAATCGCGTGCCGACATGGCGCGCGGCGCGCACGCACACATTCAAACCGAGAGCGGCACGTTTGTATGAAGATGTTTTACTGTTTGTTTACTGTGACCTAGTGGTCTAAAGACCATACGTGGAATCATTTCAAAAGACTTCATCCTCACATTTTAGAACCTATATCGTGCCGCACTGTACGGTTTCAGAGGAATTTCCTCCCACGTACGATTAGGTTGTGGAATGAGCTCCCTGCCAAGGTTTTCCCGAAAGACTATTACTATACTACTCCGAGAACACCTGCAGGTCCCGTATTTGCAGTTTATATTAGATATGGGGTTATTCAAGAAAGGAGTTATAAGGTTTCTAAAGGGTCGGCAACGCGCGACTGATACCCCTGGTGTTGCAAGCGTCCATAGGCTACGGTAAACTGCTTACCATCAGGCGGACCGTATGCTTGATTGCCTCCTTGGTAGTATAAAAAAAAACGACCGAAGTTCGCCAATCTTTTTGCCTTCAGCCACTATTTGTCACTTCGATGACAGAAATACTTACAGTTCCATTACAATAATGTAAGCTATTTTTCCTTTGTTTAGGCAGATCCGGGTCGATGTCGACGTCACATAGCTTATCAATCAATAGGTTTTTGACATATTTTTGTGCATTTTCAGTATTTCCTTCATCGATGTTTGGCAAATCTGTAAACATAATATTATGTTTTTGATCATGAATAGTAGTTTGAAGAAGTAATAATAATTAAAGGTTGCCTTCTTCAGTCGAGAACTTTAACTAACTGTGCCGAAATCTCACACTCCTTGCGCGCAATGTGCTTAAAAGGGTGTACAAGATTTATTTTTATACTACTTGGGTTGCAAACAAGCATACAGCCCACCTCATGTCAAGTAGTTACCATAGCCTATGGACGCTTGCAATACCAGAGGTATTACTTGTTGATTGGCGTGTTGCCAACCCATTGTTTACACCAGAGTTAAGCCCTGATATAAAACAATTATGTATAGAAATGTATTTACATTTCATTCAAAACGCATCCTTAAATGAGCGCTGGAGACCTGTACTCACACACAGGAACACAACTACACCGCTGTGTGTAGTTATTTGGCTGTGGTCTTCTGTAAGGTGGAGGTCCTTCTCCAGTCGGGCTTGCTTGCTAGTATGGTGCCCTACCTCTCTTAAGAGTTTTGCTTCATGTACTTATAAATTTTAATATTAATTTATTTCAAGTATAATATACAGCTCTTTTTTTTTTTAAATATTCCTAAATTATAATTATACTGTTACTAATTATTTCGTTGTGGATTACTGTTAGAAGCTGACTCATTATTTTTAACACCAGGTTTTAAGATGGAATATCACTGGGATATGAAAGTGTTTCGTTCAAAATACATTCCTAAATGAGCGCTGGAGACCTGCACTCACATACAGAAACACAACTATCTCACTTAAGAAGGGAAGGACCTGTATGGTATAAATACTCTTAAAATATATCTAAAAATGAATTGCACTAACCCTTTATGTTATTTAATAGTAGAGTAATTTGTTTAGCGTGTCCTGCCCAGGCGGCATAATGGAGGGAAGTCCGTCCCCAGCTGTCAGCTCTGAAAATGTCAGCTCCGGTCTTGATGAGAAGAGATAAGGAGTCATCGTCTTTCAAAGCAGCCAGGTGACAAGGAGATATGTGATTCGACCAACATGCAGCATCAGGATTAGGGCCATGATCCATTAGTCTGAAATATTTATTATTTTAAATCTATACTAATACTATAAAGCTGCAGAGTTTGTTTGGTTGAACGCGCTAATCTCAGAAAGTACTGGTTCGATTAGAAAAAATCTTTTTTTGTTGAATACTGCATTTATCTGGGAAGGCAAAGGCTATATAACATCACGCTATGATCAATAGGAGTGGAGCAGTAGTGAGATATGTTGCAAAATCGGGGAAAATATTCCAAATTACCACGCGGACGAAGTCGCGGGCGACCCCTAGTTACCATATATTTGTTACTATCGACCCGTTCCCGATTCTCTTTTGTTATTTGATTGAAGATTGTCTCAATTATACTCGTGGACAAAAATTACGGGTCACTACGATAAATTAGAATATATCTCTTAAAATAATAGAGTTAGCGGCATGAATCGAACTGTAAGTTGTAGATAATTTTGATGGTTAATAAAAGAACACTACCTAAATGTTGGAAACGTTTTTCTTTTATTTATTTAAATTACATAAGAAACAAAATATCATTTTTTTTTGCGTTGAGTCGCACAAAAACAAACTTTAAAACCATATTAATACTACGTATTGCCTTCACAAGCTCTTCTTACAGCTGCCAGACGATTGTCTGTCTGTTTATGGATTTTAGCGCCGCGCCGACCCGAATTATTTGTCCATAAGTGTATAATATGCATTTATTATACCTTCCTACCTACCTTCTAGAAAAAATTATTACAATTATAGTTAAAACGGCATCAAAATCCGTTGCGTAGTCTAAGATCTACGCGTACATAATAATATGAACAGACAACGCAGCGTCAAGCGTTGTTCTCTACTTTGTACTTCTACTACTTATATTAATTAGTATATATAGTATTAATAAACAAAACCTAGTGAGGGAATAACTAATGGCCAGGTGCATCATCATTCCAAAAAACATAAAAAAATATATATTAAAATCGTCATCAACACTACATAGTATAAAACAAAGTCGCTGTCGCTGCCTGTCCGTCCCTATGTATGCTTTAATCTTTAAAACTACGCAACGGATTTTAAAGCAGTTTTTTTAATAGATAAAGTGATTCAAGAGAAAGGTTTTTATGTATAATACATGCATAATATTGTAAAGAAACACTAATAAATTTAGAGGTTTCTAATGTGATGTCGTAAATAAACACATTTTTTGCGCTTACATTGCAAACGCTGCCTGAACCCTACGAGATAAATCAAAATAATGTACTACAGTATTGTACACCTTAAAATGGTCAACAAAAAAGTCCGCGATGGTATTTGTCTATCTCTTAAGGATAACCCACAATAACCACTTTTTATCCTTTACATTTTACGGCTTATTTACGAAGCGACGAAAAATGGCTTATTTACGAAGCGATTTTAAGCAATGCAGCGTTAATCCTTATCCATTTTTTTTATTTCATTTAAAGAGCAACTAGAGAACAAGCTCTGTGTCGCGGGGGACTTTACAAACATACAATTAACGGACACAAATTACACCCAGACTCAGAACAACTCTTTATGGGTCACACAAAGTTTTGTCCTGTGTGGGAATCGAACCCACAACCTCATGTACAGCAGGCGCATACTGCGGCCACTGGACCACCAAGGCAGTCAAATTAATTACCTTTAATACATTTTACATTTAATATAGATTAATATGACCCTTTACAGCATGTAATTTAAATGAATATTTTCGAAGATATTACAGATTTAAAATGCAGGGACATAGCGGCTGCGCCAGCGCTAGTTGCACGGCACTATACGACAAGAATCTATCAAACTAACTATCAAAACTGTATTCACATTTCTCTGAATAAATCATACCTCATGAGTTCATCAGTGGCTCCATTCTCAATAGCTAATAGCAGTGTATTACTAAGCCTCTTAAAACGATCCTTAGTTCCAATGGAAATCGCCATTCGTCCTTTAGGGCAGCTAGAATCAAAACTATGATTTGAGTCAGTCTTAGGTAGAGATTGTTTCTGGTTTATAGACAGTCTGAAATTGAACGCTATTTTTTATTATATACCTAATAAAGAGAATAAAATTGCGGAGTAGAGTATCAAAAAAACTAACCATTTTCAGCCACTTTGACCCCTCAATAACTTAAAATTTATGAATCTCATTTATACCCTTTTTTATTTTTTTACCTAAAGCCCTGCCTAAAGTCTCTATTTATCATAGGTATTTTCCCATCATTCAAAGAATACGCGGGCTTTTAGAAAGTTTACACGGGGATACAGGTACATCACGCAGTGGTCCTTAGAGGAATTTAATTTAAAATGGGATGAGACGATTATTTTTATTATAAATCTTTTTTCTTTTTTTAAAAAGACAACTCCCGCACTAGAGAACA
This sequence comes from Trisateles emortualis, assembly GCA_947095525.1. NCBI lineage: Eukaryota > Metazoa > Arthropoda > Insecta > Lepidoptera > Erebidae > Trisateles > Trisateles emortualis. Next base: position 11,195,134 of record OX352751.1, on the reverse strand, counting down.
AGCTTTAATGTTCGGGGGAAGACTTTACAAACATACAATTAACGGACACAAATTACACCCAGACTCAGAACAACTCTTTATGGGTCACACAAAGTTTTGTCCTGTGTGGGAATCGAACCCACAACCTCGTGCACAGCAGGCGCATACTGCGCCCACTGGACCACCAAGGCAGTCAATCAAATACAACTCAATCGCGTCTAAAAATCGGGCCTATTATCACTGACTAATAAGTAGGTATCTAATATTTATGTCAAAAAAAATATTTTACGGTATATCTTGCGTTGCACACGATGCACCTTTGTCTTTGTTCTCCTCGGGATCTGAAAATAATAATTACGGAAGTGTTAAAATATTTATACAACTTTTGCGAATAAACATTATACCCTGAAAATATATAGAATGATTACGAATTTCTTTGTTAGTTTAAAGTTAGTTAAATACGGTTTTTTGCAATCGTCGTAGGGTTTTCGCAAAGAGCCGTTTTACCCGATTATCCTGCGATATAATATACACTGACAAACAAATAAATTGCATCAAAATAGGTAGGTACCAAATATTTATGGTATATGCGAACAAATTGTAATTTTTAGGTACATGTACATTGGTGGAATTGCAATGGCTGACATTGCATAATTTATCATTAAAATGAATTAATTCTTGTATTAGATTTGGACCTGTAAGGACAAAATTTAAGTCTTTGTAATAAATAAATACCCTGCAAAGGCCCAGGAACTATAAGCATGGGATTCTTCAAGAAAGAAGTTATAAGGTATTTACATAGTCGGCAACGCGTGAGTGATAGTAAAAGCGAGCCGTACACTTATTTGCCTTCTCAATAGTATTAAAATATATATCCACTTACCTGATATATTGATTTGTTTCAATTCCATTACAGTATTCCGTCTCACATCACCGGCTATATTCGTGCATAGTCCGCGTTCCACAGATAATAACTAAATTTTCCTTATTCCTGACAACAAAAACAACATATTTTTCTACTCCAAAATGTAAGCCTATAGCATGAAGTCAAGTATTTTATGAATAAAGGAGAGAGCCTGGAGATCCGTCACACAGGTCCTGAACCTATTACGGACTCCAGCTCTCACAAGGTTCTTAGCTCTACTACTCTTTTTGTAAAGTTCTAAATTGTAACCTTTGAGAGAAATAAACATATATTATTATTATTATATTTAAGAAGTTAATTTAAGTTCTAATAATAAACTGACTGATTATATTTGTATTCTAAACAATATTATAAATATGCCGCGAGCCTTCTGGGCACGTTCCCAGTAGACAGTGATGTTGAGGAATATTACAACAGTCTTCGTTTGTATTTTGTTTTTTATTTTTTTATTTAATTACTCGTATGTGTAAATTAGTTTTATGTATATGTATAGATAATAAAATGTATATATATGTAATTGATGAATAAAAATAAAGAATTGATATTAATATATAGATAGATATACAATAAAAATAAATTATAAAGAGGAAAGATTTGATTTTTTGTTTGTTACAATGTAACTCAAAAACTGATCGTTTTTAAAAATTCTTTCACCATTAGAAAGCTACATTATCAGCGGGTAAGATAGGCTATATTTTATTTTAAAAACATACAGGATCACTACGAAAACTTATTAAATGTCCATCCATTCCGCTGGTTTTATATTATATGTATATTTATACATATTTAATGTAATAATTACAAATAATATATTTGAAGTGCAGTTTTAACATAGTTTGCGATAGTACCATTAACCTTGGACTCTGCGGTTTCCTCTTATGAGTCAACGTGTGTTTTATTTCGATTAAGGAGACAAACAAGTATGCGGCACACATGACGGTAAGCAGTTAATGTAGCCTATTGTCTTCTTAGTGTATTTCTTCACTCAAGCGTTGCCGATACTAAAATTCACACACCTAAGTTTAACATTATGTGTAATTTGTTTTTGTCAATATTACCATTAGATAATAAGAATATTGTAACCTAAAAATTGGGCCCTGTTGCAATTATTAATAATTTGGATTTATAAGTATGCTGATTTTGAGTACAGTGAGGATAGGTACTCACGCCCAGAAACAAATACATACCTGTGTAATTTGGCTGTTTTATTTATTTGCTTTTTTTATACTATTTGGATGGCAAACAAGCATAAGGCCCGCCTGATGTTAAGCAGATACCGAAGCCTATGGACGCTTGTAATACGAAAGGTATCACTTGTATGTTGCCGACCCATTTTTTTTTTTCAGTCTCCCTGGAATAGGAAAAGGTTTTTTTCAAAACGCATCCCTAAATCTTTTCATCGCGATGTAATTGTGTTCCGGTCTCCAGTGCTCACTGGAGACCGGAACACAATTACACCGCTGTGTGTAGTTATTTGGTCTCGATCGGGCTTGCTAGCTAGTATGGTGCCCTACCTCTCTGTCTTTAATTTTGGTTTAAGAACCTGATGAAATATTTCTTTGTTACATAAGTGTTATTTTTGTTGTTAATAGCTATGAATGTGATCTAAATAAATAAATGAGTTTGACTTAGACTTATTGGCACTGGAAAGTATTTATAATAAAATCATCAGTCAGACACTGTATTATTATTATTATTATAATATGGCACGTATTTAGTACAATGAAATATATAAATATCATACGTAGTAGATACTAGAACTCTTATTGCTGAGGTATTATTAAATTTGGCATATTTAAGTATATGTATACTATTAGTACAACAAATGTCCGTGTGGTGACGGATTCAGAATACAAATGTCACCACCCCGTTCCATCCCGTGGGTGTCGTAAAAGTCGACTAAGGGAGTAAGTCAGGCAGACAATATCCACTGCAAGAGAGTCTACTCGGAACAAAACCCGCTATACCAACCCGTCTGGCCAGCGTGGTATAGTAGGCTAATATCCCTACAAATGTATGCAGGAGACCCGTGCCCAGCAGTGGGACGTTTATGGGTTGAGACGAGTACAACAAAAATGTGAACTAATATGTTGCTTTACATTTTTTTTAAAGACTACTCCCACACTAGGTAACAAAGCCCAGTGTCGCGGGTGTTAAATATCCAAACAAAGCGTGAGAGACTGATCACATTAAATTATCATAATTTTTCTAATTACTTAGGTGTCAAACAAGCCTGTACAATGGGCTGTGTTCTGAGAAATTGTTCGAGATGATGCCCATGGCTACATTTTATCAACGCACCTCTCGCCACCGACAGGGAGTTCATCCTCACATCCTTGCACCTCAAACTTGCCGTACCGTAAGATTCTAGAGGAATTTCTTACCACGTACGATTAGGCTGTGGAATGAGCTCCCTGCCGAGGTTCTCCCAAGAGACATGCATGGAGTTCTTCAAGAAAGGAGTTATAAGGTTTTTAAAAGGTCGGCAACGCGTGAGTGTCACCCCTGGTGTTGCAAACGTCCATAGGCTACGGTAACTGCTTACCATCAGGCGGGCCGTATGCTTGTTTGCCACCTTGGTAGTATAAAAAAATAATTTAAAAAAGCATTATATTATGCCTCATCGATGTTTGTGGTGAATCACACAGATCATGGCTTCTATGCTGTCATGAGAAAAAAACGAGCATCATTGATAGCCAGGATGCGAGGCGGGCAAAATAGCATCCTAAAAACAGTGGCGGAGAATCATTATTCTCCGATTATGAAACATTTCGAGGAGAGGACTGTCATTTAGATAGGTCTGATTGACAGTGTTCTCCTCGGAGTGTCTATGTTATTTATCATTTTAAATACGTTACTATTACTAACATTAGTTTCAAGGAATTTTCTACTGAAAATAAATAATATATATTAATACTTATTATAATCTATAGCCCACCTAATAGTAATTGCCATACTTACCTACTACTTAGTAGGTAAGTATGGCAATTTATGCTCCAAATAACTCGCGTGTTGCCGACCCAAGATCTATTAACACTAGCGTTTCAAAACGAATCCCTGTCTGAGCATTGGAGACCTATGTATATTCACATACAGGAACAGGACTACACGACTGTGTTTAATTTTATACTTGCCTTGGTGGTCCAGTGGTCGCAGTATGCGCCTGCTGTGCACGAGGTTGTGGGTTTGATTCCCACACAGGACAAAACTTTGTGTGGTCCACAAAGAGTTGTTCTGAGTCTGGGTGTAATTTGTGTCCATTATTTGTATGTTTGTAAAGTCCCCCGCGACACAAAGCTTGTTCTCTAGTGCGGGAGTTGTCTTTTTTGAACAAAAAAAAATACTTGTAGTTTTCTTTTTGGTTTAATAGTAAGATAAAATAGCAATTATCGCTAACATCCTGCTTCCTACTAATATTATAAATGCAAACGTTTGTTGCATTTATAATATTAGTAGGAAAGAGTAACTCTTTCATGCAAAAACTTATGAATTGATCTCTGAATGAAATTTGGCATTGAGATAGATTATAGTCTGGAATTGTACATAGACTCCTTTTTATTCCGAGAAAATTTACAGGCTTAGACGTGGGCTATAGCTAGTTTTTAATAATTAGTTGAATATCGCCGTGACATCAATTGTTTAATCACACACATTTCTCTTCGCAACTCTTCAATTTGATTGTTTAGTTTATCAACAGTTTCATTAAACACTGTTATATGTGTCGTCCATTCTGGTTCCACCTTCTCATCTTGTATTAAATTATTTACTACAGCATCATGAATTGCATCCAGTTTCATATGATAAGCCATCGATCCTAACTGGTCATCCATCTGTTTCTTCTGTAACTGAGCTTTCTCAAATATAGCTTCTCTTATATGTGTTGGAAAAATTTTATTATATGTACATGAAGCTTCCCGTGGCTTTAACACAATACAATTGTTGACTTTCTTTCGTAAAGACCACGTTGACTTGTACCTTCTTGGCAGAAGTTTCCTTATATCTTTATTACTAACTATATCTTCTAAAGATGCTAGAAACTCGACCTGTTTTTCTAATCTTTTCTGGTTTCCTATTTCTTCTAAGTTATTGACATTATTTACTGCAACACCAACTATCAGATTCATTAGTACTATCGAAGCTAAGATCACAAATGCGATGAATATTAGGCGCAGAATTAAAATAGATGCGGTAATGTTTCGCGCCTGGTCCTTGTTTATCATTGTCATATAATCGTATTCAGACGTCATCATTACAAGAGTTTTGGTGATAGCAGCCAATGGACCTTCGAATGGAGATTCTGCACGAAACTGTATCATGAAGCACAGTGCGAACCCGATGATTAAAAACATGAATGATAGCAGGATCTGAAAGTAATATTTGTTTGTAAGTAATTGTACCAACGTGGCGACCACGAATTGGAACACCTTCAACGAGATGGATCGAGGACTTGGTAGAGGTTGCAGACACGGCAGGAAAAGGCAGGCTCAAGACTGATTGTTGTGAAAATCTTTAGGAGAGGCCTAGATGGATCTTTTGCTAAAATGATTTGCAGAAGACATCTTTTGCTAAAATGATGATAATGATTAGTACGCTGATATTCCATATTACCAAGTTGCCAATTATTCATCTGTTCAAAACTTGTTAATTTTGTTTGAACTTACTTTAAAAACTTTCGTAGCAACTTTTCCAAACATCAGTACGTAGAAACCCCAACTTGGAAATCTGGATAGTAAAAACATCAGCTCCAGCCAGGACAAGAGTAAAGCGATGGTGGCTATGAGTCGGGCCCACTCCGGACTGGACTTCGCATGTGTCACTGTCTCTGGCATGTGCCATGACACCATACTGGGTAAGCACATCGTTAACACTATAGACCCAAATTTAACCCAAGTCTCCAAAAATAAGAAATATCTTTTGTTTCTTATCTTGATAAAGATGATCTCCTGCAAAGTTGAGAAAAAATTAAGTTACTTTATCAAACTTGCGAAGGCAAAATTAATGCTAACAGCAAATCAAAAAATAAAATATGTGAGTTAGTGAGGATGGATGGATGTATGTTTGGATGTTTGTTACTCTTTCACGTAAAAACTACTGAACGGATCTAAATGAAATTTGACATACAGATAGATTATAGTATTGAATAGCTAGACTTTTTATCGCGATAACCAGCATCCACGCAGGTGGAGCCGCGGGCAACAGCTAGTAATTAATATTGCTTACTAACTACGTAAGAAAACGACGTAAATTTTGAAAGTTAATCAATCATCAATTTGAAAACGTTCTCATACAAAAATAGACAGTCAGGTAGTAACACACTTCAAGAATAGGGTTGTTATAACAGTAATAGCTTTACAAAATGAGAAATGTATGAAGAACAAGATAATAAATACTAAACATACAGTCAATATTTTAAATAGTAATGAATATACCTGTAATGCTATTAAGCTGACGGTCACATATACCATATATTTCCACACATCTGACTGCAGATATATTGGTACAGGTCTTTTAACTGGATGCACCGTAGCGGCCAGCAATGTCGTAGTATTTATAACATTTTGTCTATTTTTATCTTGATAATAAAATACTGATACTACATATACATTCAAAGATAGTACAAATAGACCGTACAATACTATTATAGCGTAAAAAAATGGTAGCAATGCTTTCCATTTCAAGTAAAGAAAGCTTTCTATCAATGGGTGATGTAACAGCTTTCTTTGATCATATCTATTGCCAGTGTTAACCAGAGCCTTGATTACTTTCATCTGTTTACCACCCATAGGATTCGGCACAAGAATATTGTAGTTAACAGTCACTTGACATTCTCTATCTTGTAAATTCATTCCTTGACTAGAAACGTACGAATCAAAGACTTCTTCCAAGTATGCCGTTGGTTTTGATACATTGTGAATTAACATTTCAACAGGTGTAAGCTTCATTTTTGGATTTTCAGCTGCTCGAGATAAATCAGCACCTTTATGTATAAATAGCAGAATAATTTCTCTATTAGAATGAATACAAGCTTCATGTAATGGTTGTAAACCAGCATCATTAAATTTGTGTATAGCTTCGCTATCGAATTCTAAAATTATTCTAGCTATTTCAAAATGATTTTTAGCTGCAGCTATATGCAAATCTGTTGTGAAACCTTTATCTGTATCTTCGCAAAGTATACATGAGTACAATTGAGCACCTTTCCATAACAGAAGTTCCACACATGTGGGAAAGTTATTTAGTACAGCGTATGTTATTGGTGTGTTAGTTGCACAAGCATTTATTAAGCTTGCTATCGCACGACCACCGTAGTGAAGTATGTACTCTAGTATTTCTGCATGTCCATATCGAGCTACTACATGCAGCACATTCTGTTGGTCAGGTAAAGTAACACTTATAGAAGCACCATTTTCAACTAATATTTTAACAATTTCTAAGTAATTGTGTTTAATAGCTACAAATAAGGCAGTCTGCCCTTTTTGATTAGGGTAGTCTATGGCATATCTAGCGACTGTTAATAGTTCTTGAAGGATATGCGTGTCACCCGTAGCTGCTGCTGAATGGATAGGTGATTCGCCATCGTTTGCCTGTAAAAGCAATTTGTAAAAGTTGTTCATTATTTCATTTCTGTAATAACAACCGGTATCTAAACTTACTTAATAAGGCTGAAAAACTTGATTTACTTATTTGTTATATTTGGTAATACCGGCAATTCACATTCGATTGTTAATTTTCATTTCAATCATGGTAAAACTTAAGGGGAGCATAGCAGTGACCCTGACTTGTAAGTTTGAATTTTAAACCCAGTATCAATATTTTCTATCGTGTATTTTTTGCGCCATTGTTTCAGGGATCACCCATTTATAATCCACTCATCTTACAGAACTTAGTTTTCTGTGTCTTTCTACAGTATTTTATCCTAGATGTGTGTCAATGGTGGAATTAATGGTACTAACCTTCATAAATAAATTGGCACCAGCACCTAAAGCTATACATACGCCATCAGCCCACCTGCTTCTCACGGCAGCATGAAGGACAGTCAATCCCATTTCGTCTTTAGCATCCACAGTTACTGTATAAGGATCTTGATCTTTGTAGTCATAATTTGCTAATAGCTGAAAGATAACAAAAACCAAGTATCAAGAACTGGAAACAAATAACGTAAACAGAGCTGTTTCATAATCCAACTGGGTCCGACTCATAATGTTCTAACACCTTATTTCTATGAACTTACGTATCAATCTTCTTCTCTCTTTATTCATTCTCGCATTGGGCAAGTGTTTGTGGATTCAAATCCTTAGAACTCTTAACTCTCAATAGAGGGGAAGAGATAATTTAACAGAACTTGTTTGCCCAAATGTACGATATTTGGGCAAACAAGTTCTGTTAAATTATCTTTTGACGCACTAGGGAACGAATACTGTATCGTAGACTATACCTGCAAGTGATCTCTGAGCTGTTTTTCCACACAGATGTGCATGGCAGTACGTCCATTACTGTTTAGGCAGGTCGCTGAAGCGCCAGCGTCTAATAGTTCCTCTATAGCTTCTAGAGATTCCAGCTCCACCGCCGTGTGTAGGGGTGTGTTCACATTGTTCAGGCCGTTTAGATGAGTGCAGCAGAATTTTCCATCTGCTGCTAGTAGAATCCTTATGGTTTCCCTAAAACTGAGATATTCATTGTTTTAAAATATGTCTTTTTTTCTGTTAGTCTTGCCTTGATTATGATTTTAAAGAGGCAGGGCTTCATTAAAGCGAGTAAGCCCAACTGTGGGATGACCATCTACATCTAGTTCTATTCCTGTTTGTGAGTACAGTTCTTCTGAACTCATTTAAGGGTGATTTTTAAAGCATAGAAAAATGTCTCTTTCAACACGCGTCATGAGCACTAGGGATATCAAAAAAATGCGATACTATAGCCTATCTACGGTAATAGCTTACAACCAGGCGGGCCGTATGCTGGATAAAAATTGCAAAAGAAAACGTGTTTTCTATCTCTGGAATCGAGTTTTCTGATTCTGATTTGTATATAAAAAGCCACAGACTGAAATAAATGCTTACCTTTCGACTTCAATCTTATGTCCTGAATAATGTGCTATTCCTACCACATCAAGTGGGGTTCGTCCGATAAGGTCACGGGCGCTTGGATCAGCTCCAGCGGCGAGGAGTAACTGAACGCAAGTATACTGTCCTCGAGCGCTCGCTGAATGTAATGCTGTCCAACCAGGTTGGAAAACTGGCAACTGTAAGTATTGAAAGAAAGGAAGAAACATTTATTCTTTTTTATTTCATTGCTAGTTGAGATATCACAGTTCTTTATGAAAGCGCTGTATTAGCAGCAAAAGACTAGGGCTCTTAATCAGATACAGCGTTTAGCTTTTTATGGAGCGGTAATCTGTTAATGATGATCCTGAAGTATCCATCAGATTTAGAGCGAGATGAGAGGAGAGACGAAGATAAATTTTTAGACCTACAATTTGACAAGCATACTGAACTGATTACAAACTGGTCCTAGCATGCACAACCCGGGGTTTTAGACAAGTGGCATAAACGGTAATCGAATTGAATAGAACATGAAGCGAATAAAATTTTACGTAAGTTTACGACATTATATCAAATTTATGTAAAATCCCATACATTTATGCTTTATATTCTATTTGCATCGACTGCCGTTTATCTCATTTATCTAGAGGAGCCGGGCAGGCTAGGAGTGTCTACGGTCTGAACGCATTTATAAAGTTGCCTAAAAATTAAAGTCTTTTTAAGAAGCTCGTATATTTTTAAATTGCAGCTGCTTTCTAATAAGTACGGTATATTTACATTTTCTTTGATCCGTCTGCAGTTGTGTTCCATGCTGTCGCGCCACACAGGTGGCATAGTGGCCAAGAGACCGATGTTACAAGGCATGTTAGTCAGCCGATGTTCCACCGAACTGTATCTCTTTACTTCAAGTACAGTTTCATCGGACATTTTAAGTGCAATTCTATTCTGTAATTCTGTAAAAAATAATATGATTTTTTCAATACTTATTCAGGGTGTATTCTTATATTCTACTTTTTCAATCAAAAGCTGATTGTTTTTCTAAATGTTTGTCGGTATGTCAAGCTTATCTATATAATTAAAAAAAATTGCATTATTAATACTGTCTCGTTGGTCCTGTGCCATTTATGTTTGTGATTGTCTGTCAGGGTCTCGACTGTGTTATTGGGTTACTGTTAAAAAATTACCAGTAGCTCCACAGAATAAGGAAGTGGTTTATAGACATTCGTGTTCGGATTGCACGTCAAGCCGTCGATCCTGAGCGTAGACTCCAGACTAGAGTTTTTTTTCAGTGTTAAAAATCCTATGTGCTATTTTGGACGAAAATCTATCTCTGTGCCAAATTTCAACGGGATTTATTCAGCCGTTCTAACATGAAAGAGTAACAAATGTCTACACATCCATCACACAATTTTTTACATTTTTAATATTAGTGCGATTACCTTCAGGAAAGTCAAGTAGAATGGCAATTTGCTTCGGATTACCAGCCCAGGCGGCTAAATGTAGTGGAGTTCGGCCTAGTTTGTCTGTTCTGACGCTTTCAGCTCCTGATTTGATGAGTAGAGACAACGATTCGTTGTTTGTCATGGCAGCCATGTGGCAAGCCGATACATGGTTTATCCGGCAAGTAGCGTTTGGATTGGCGTCAAGTTTCAGCAACCTGCAATATCGTGAATCAATAATATTAAAGTATCTGGAATAGGCACATTGTGAATTCTAGTGATAATTCAGTACTTCCTTTTTCTTTGTTTATTTATTTAATAGCAAAACGTTAAATTTTACAATAAAAATTGTCACTATTCACATATTGCCTTATTCTTTAATAGCAATATGTAAATTGAAGCAGACTTAAAGGGAACAAAGCCTGTGTTGCGGGGACTTAACAAAGATACAAATAACAGAGAATACAAATAACGTGTTATGGGTTCGATTACGTTCGTAATCGAACCCATTACACGTCGCGCTGTGGTAAAATGGCGAGTTAACCACGAACCTATTTATTTCATGTCTGGAGCTCTGATGGTAAGCGGTTACAAACTATCTACGCTTGCAATATTTGTAGCATCACAACCCTGTGTTGTGGATAACTTTACAACCCACACAATTCATGGAAAAAAGGACACTGAGACTCGGAGCAACTATTTGTGGATCACACAATTTTTTGCCCCGTTCGGGAATCGAACCCAAAAATCACAAAGCTACGTGGTTATAAGACTGTGTTAGAGCCAAAGACATACCTGGCTATCTCCTCTGTATCACAATTCTCAATAGCCTCCAGAAGTCGTGTGTTTAGCTTCCCTATGCGGTACTCGCTTCGTCTCCAAGTCCTCGGTAGTGACCCTTCAGACCAGTCAATAGAATTCCCATCCGAATGCGTGTCCAAAAACTGATCTGAATCTATTGTACTATATTTTGAATGAGCTGGAGTTATTGATGTCCTGTAGAAAATCATTTTTATTAATGCGTATCCTTTAACAGTGCAGAAAACCCAATAAATGCATGTCTGATCCGCAAACTTGCATTAGCAATTTGACGGATCAACCATCATGAGAAAACCCAATAAATGCATGTCTGATCCACCAACTTGCATTAGCAAGTTGATGGATCAACCATCATGAGAAAACCCAATAAGTTCATGTCTGATCCACCAACTTGCATTAGCAAGTTGATGGATCAACCATCATGAGAAAACCCAATAAATGCATGTCTGATCCACCAACTTGCTATTGCAAGTTAGTGGTGACGTAATGGTCAGCTGCAGCGTGACACTCATTCAGTTTTATTGATATAGAAGAAGAGATACGGGCTTCCTTAAGAAGGTTAAAACTGACAAAATATCACGGTGACAAAAATATATTCCATCCCGGCTTCGCACGGGTACACACAGCAAAGGAGTTCGCTGAACACCCAATAGATCAAAATGTATAGATATAATGTATAAATAACCCTGTGTGCGTAGTCTCAATGAGCGTATTTTATGTTTGTGTATGTAAACCTATCGACGCGTTTAAATGTTTTACCCTCACACATTCATATAACTAGTTTTATAAACTAGTCATATAATAGCTAATTTTACTAAGTGTAAACTAGTTGTTCATAGCCGAGTGGTTTAGTAGACTGAGTAATAGTAAGAGGTCTCGTATGTTATGGGTTTCAAATCCACGTAACGCCATATTCACTTTTTGTTACTTTATTTTTTATAAGAATTACTTGTGATATTTCTGTAATTAAGTATTTAGCATAAAAAATGCATATAATATATACACGTTTATACTTTATTGATTATTGTGTATTATTATACTATAATAGTCTCAAAAGAAGAGGAAAATAAAACATTTCGGTTTGTTTCATCAATTTAATAAAATATATGGCGACTGCACAGAAAGAAGTCCTTGCGGGAGGCCTATGTTCAGCTGTGGACTATGATGATGATTAAATACATTAGTCTAAGTTGATATGTAATATTTTTTTAAATAAGATGTTCTTTAGACAAAAATAAAAAATCTCCAATAAATATTTTATCCATTTTTGCAATCATCATAGCCCACAATAGCGAAAAGTAAGTCAGATAGGACTGGACGCTTTAATTGTAAATTATAAGTAGATAAGTAAACTAAAGTGTATTGAATCAACATGTTAACTTGTAGAAATTATCTAATTATAATAATTTCTAATTTCGGTAACAATAACATCATTCACTTATAATTTACTTACCTATTAGTAATTACAAATTTATTTTATTTTATTGGTTTACCAACAATTGTTTACATAGGTAATATAACAATGGTAACATCAAATAAATATGTAGCAATAGTGTAACAATCACTTACAGGTAAACTCTGCATGCATATGGAAAAGTACAGAATGGCAATCCATTTATTATGATGCCTAATAAAAAAGTAAAAAAGAAAAAGGAGTATCCCTGGACTTTGACTTAATAAATAAATAGAAATGTTATACCAAACTTATTTATTTATGAAATTTATTTAAACTAAACACATTAAAAGCGTGTAGGTGCACCATCACTGTCTATAACATCCTGTAGCCTTTGTCTCATGCTTGCTACCATATTGAAACACAAGTTTGAGCCACGAAACGATTCCCAAGTTGAATTGACTACTTCGTCTAAATTTGACTTTGACCTTACCCTCGATGGATCCCAGTTAAGCACCATATGACCATATGACAAATTTTCAATTGGATTTAAATCCAGACTTTTTGCTGGCCATTAATACCATGCACGAAATAAATATGTTCGTGTGGATAAACAATGCGCACAGTCGGCAGCATGACATCCCTTAAAATTTTTAAATAACCTTGACCGGTATTGCGACTTCTTACTTCAACCAACTCACTAGGACCCATAGAGGATATCTAACCCCAGTAACCTAAAGAATATGACCAATAGATCTGCATGGCAGGACGTTACGTTGGCAATAGCGCTCACCTGTATTTCTCCACAATATTTTGCGTCCATCCTTATCTGACTTAAAACACTTTTCATCACTAAAGATAACTACACTATTGCACCAATCAAAATCTAAATAGTCTTTTACAAACTGTATACTATTTTGTCGATGAATGTTGGACATCAATATATTCTTTGCTGGCTTCCTGCACCTTAACCCAGCTGCACGTGAATAGGTTCTGATGATTTGCAAAGAAACCCCATGTATAGTCGCCGTAGTAAGGGTGGTCAAAAATGGATTAGCCACATGCGTGGCTACCACCTCTCTGTGTCGAAAATAGGCATCAGTATACGTGATACCCTTAGGACCAGTCCGACGATGGTCTATGTGTCCTTCCTCTGCGTAACGGCGAACCCACAGATGCACAGTTGTTCGCTATAAAAAAAATGTTAAAGTTTATTCAACCATCACTTATAACATGTTTACAAAAAATTGTAATAAAAGAATAGATACCACTGCTTACCGATAAAGGTATTTAGTCTTCTTGCTATTTCAGAAATCGAAATGTTTTGCTCATACAAAACAATTATTTCGGCTCTAATTAAATTAGTTACTGGAGCATTCATTTTATTCAAGTGTTCACAATGCACAAAGATCCAGTAACTTTGCAATTAATATAAAATAACTAACGCTAACTAATAAACGACCAAACATATTATATGCTTTAAAATGAGGGTAATATGGATAAAAACATACCGACATTAAGATATCTCATAACTACTAAACTAAGTAAAACAAATAATTTTATTATCAATGTAATAATAATATTTTAATCATAGTTGGTTTATAATATTATTGTATTATTATAAAAGTGGATTTAATACTTACCTACTTTTGTGAGGTTAACGCAATAAATTAATTCATAAAATTACAAGAGTTTATTTATAAAGCTACAAAAAGAAACATTGATTACCGCCGAGATTCGAACCACATCGTCCACATCTACAAAATCGTAAAAAATGCGACTGCTGTAACCACTACGTCACAGTCTGCTTGAACTTTGAAGCGAAAATTGTAGCTATATTATTATATTTTATGAACTACATAATATTAGATGTAAAACAGACAATAAACGTAAAATGATTTTTGCACATTATATTAAAACTGGTTTTTGTTAACGTGTGTTTGTTTAGTGCGGCTATAGTTACACATACATGCACATAATACGCTCATTGGGACTACGCACACAGGGTTATTTATACATTATATCTATACATTTTCATCTATTGGGTGTTCAGCGAACTCCTTTGCTGTGTGTATCCTTTGCCTGTATTTAAAAAAAATATAGCCCATGTCATCCGCTGATAATGTAGCTTATTAATAGTAAAAGAACTTTTAAAATCAGTCGAGTAGTTTTTGAGTGAAATCGTAACAAACAAAAAAAATCTAATCTTTCCTCTTTGAAATATTAGTTTAGATAAAATAATTTATACCGATAGACAATCTGCAAGATTTTTTTCATAAGTTACTTGGATGTGAAGTGGTTTTATAACTCGTTTTGAGAATAAACTTATATACTTACATCGTCTCCTGCCTCGGCTCCAAACTCTTCGACTTGGCAGGGTTATGTCTGCCGCTGATCTTGCGTAAAACGACTGTCGTGTCAACTTCATCTTCAGTTTTGATCTCATCTTGATTGCCTGAAAAGAAAAGTTATATATTCTACCAGTTGTTTATTATCACCATCTCAGGCGAAAAACGTCCACTGCTGGACTTAGGCCTAAAAGGTTTTCAATTTAGGATTTAATTCAGATTCAGTCCTTCACGAACTTCGTTACTGCTAAGCCGTAAAGGTGGCAAAATTCTGGGCATGTGCAATTTAAATTTTTATCGTACCATCAACACGAAGAAGAAGCTGCTGGTGTTGCAAGCGTCCATAGGGTACGGTAACTGCTCAGGCGGGTCGTATGCTTGTTTGCCACCTTGGTAGTATAAAAAAAGTGATCTCAATAGCCGTGAGCAAGCCCGATTGGGGAACGCCTTTCGCCTTACAGAACACCACAGCTAAATGACTACACACAATAGTAAAGTTGTATTCCTTTGTGTGAAAATAATTAAACACTGAAGACTGACTCCAGAATTCATTCAAGGATGCGTTTTATTTAGAAGTTTATTTTAATTCTAGGGATACCACTATATTACTTCATTATAGAATTAAATTAAAAGCTTAAGAATTTGTTTGTTTAAACGCACAAATCTTAGGAACTACCAATCTGATTTGAAAAAAAAATTTTTTCATTGGATATTCATATGAGGAACGTTATATTTTACACCATAGTACTACTCCTGCCTCTCTAGACAAGTAGCATAAACGGTAGTCGAATCGAATAGAATAGAAAGCTAATGTTGTTTGATTTGACGATTTTATTGTAAAATATAACGTTCCTCATTGGATATTCCAATGAAAAAATATTTTTTTCAAATCAGATTGGTAGTTCCTAAGATTTGTGTGTTCAAACAAACAAATTCTTAAGCTTGTAATTTAATTCTATAATGAAGTAAAATAGTGTATAATATTACTGGTATCTCTAGAATTAAAATAAACTTCTAAATAAAACGCATCCTTGAATGAATTCTGGAGTCAGTCTTCAGTGTTCAATTATTTTACCACAAAGGAACACAACTTTATTATTGTGTGTAGTCATTTAGCTGTGCTGTTCTGTAAGGCGAAAGGTCATTCCAAATCGGGCTTGTCCACATCTTTTGAGATCACTTTTTTATACTACTTGGGTGGCAAACAAGCATACGACCCGCCCGAGCAGTTACCGTACCCTATGGACGCTTGCAACTTGCAACGTGTCACTCGCGCGTTGCCGACCCTTTAAAAACCTTAATATATGACTCCTTTCTCAAAGAAACGTTCGCGCTCAGCTGTCGGCGCAGTGGTGCAGCAGCGAGCAGCGCCTATCGCGATATCTCCCACTTATCTCAGTCTATCATACTTACAAGTTACTTTTTTTTTTAAAGTACTAAGCACCAAAAGACGTTTAGTATTAATTTGTGTTTAGATAGTATATTATTATTATTCAGGCTCCGAGAGCGTTCCCCTTCCACCCAGTAATATTTTGGTGGCATGTTTTTGCGGTTATTACTCATCTAGTGAAACACATATAATAATATATCAATGCCTTATATACTACGTAAAACAAAGCCCTTCGTACCCCTAAAGGATTTTATCTCTAGGCTGTGTAAATAAGTGCAGTATTCCTGGCGAATGTTTTTCTAGATATTATCAGGTGGCAATCAAGAATACGGTCCGCCTGATGGTAAGCAGTTACCGTATAGCGTACCACGACCCGCCTGAGCAGTTACCGTACCCTATGGACGCTTGCAACTTGCAACGTGTCACTCGCGCGTTGCCGACCCTTTAAAAACCTTAATATATGACTCCTTTATTAAAGAACTCCACTATAAAGCGAGCAAGCTTTCTATCTCTTAAAAATACTTCATCATCATTAAAACAATCCAGGCCTTAATTCCAAGCATTTAGTTATTTACGACTTAAATAACTATTGCAAAATTCCCGAACAACAATTCTCGATTGACGCAGGAAAAATATTATCGTTTTCCAAGACAGCTAAGTTAATAACAACAACAAATCAGTAGTATCGTTACGTACTGTTGTTGTAATGACTCATTAACCGAAGACCTATTATTATACAAAAAAGTAGCTTATATCACTGAAGTAAACCTAAAGAGTAGAAAACCCGTACAATACGGCAAAATAATAATGATATCCCAAAAGTATTGCGTAAGAGCAAAAACCGAGCCACCTCAAAAACCGAGCAAAATCTGGCTGTCAGATTGAAAATCGGTATTCCGTAAGAGCCCTTTTTGAAGTTTAGTCAATACATTGTACCGTCACCGAGCATCACAACTGTCAGTTTTGCGATCACAACTGTCAGTTTGCCATCTTAGAGAATCAGCCAGCCGGTTTCGGCTACGGGGACTTTTCTGTTCTGCCCCTCTAGACAAGTGGCATAAGCGATAGTCGAATCGAAAAGTCAAAAAAGCAAATGTCAACGTTCAGGGACTCGACGTAAGTTTACGACATTATATCGTAGACTTACGTCAAATCCCATACATTTGTTTTTTTGACTTTTCGTTTCGATTAGTATTGTAGAATTTGAGAATGTGTTCTTATGTAACTTATGTATCCTATTTTATAAATGTTACGTACATTTATAAACCAGTGAGGATACGATAGGATACCATTCTGGTAATTGTACAAAATATTCGATGGTGGCTTGCTTTTAAAAGCATCGCGTTTGATATCGAGAACACAAAACGGCAAAATATTGAAGCTACGTCGACACAATGAAATGTCGACGTAGCTTAGAAAGAAGCACCGCAACATTTCGAAGTAAACAAATATCTATCTCTTTTTAACCGACTTCAAAAAGAGGAGGTTATCAATTCGTGTGTACTTTTTTTTATGTTTGTTACCGCATAACTCCGTCATTTATGGACCGATTTGAAAAATTCTTTTTTTGTCTGACTGGACATACTTCCAGTTTGGTTCCATTATCATCAAAAGCAAGTTCTGATGATGGAATCCATGAGGAATTGAGGGAACTCCTCAAAAGTTATAGGCACACATATAGCAATTTCAATATTTTTAACAACTAATCAATCATTTGCATTCAGAAAGTGTAATTTAGTGAAGTAAAACTGATGAAGAAGACCGCAGATGGCCATCTGAACTTTTCAATAATAAGTATTTTACTGATGGCGATTAAATAAGTTTTGGTTATTGTTGCTAAGCAACTATTAATAAGAAATAATGACATGAATTAATTGAGCGCGG
Organism: Trisateles emortualis; assembly: GCA_947095525.1. Classification (NCBI taxonomy): domain Eukaryota; kingdom Metazoa; phylum Arthropoda; class Insecta; order Lepidoptera; family Erebidae; genus Trisateles; species Trisateles emortualis. The sequence continues at coordinate 11,176,918 of OX352751.1, read as the reverse complement.
ATTGCACAGATTAAATATTGCTTTTAATACCTACTTGACCTGTGCTCAGCCCGACGCTCAGTCGATTTTATTCAATTGTAACAAACAAATATTTGAAAATTTTACAACTTGCCGTACTGCAGTCGGTTTTTTTGTGAAAATTATTATAATATAGTCAGTTAGCACAATTACATAATAAATGCGATATGGCAGAGACTGTGATATTATTTGCACCGACAAGCTGGGTATTGCATTCTACATATATGAAAAATCGCTCGGCAACAAAGACAGGTGATAGAGTTAGTAATATCAAACAACTTAACCATAAATAAATCCGCCAAGTGCATGTCGGATCACGCACAATGTAGGGTTCCGAAATTGCCATTCCCAATAATGCGGACTAAGAATAAGGTATCTACGGTTTCAGAATTTATGACTTTTGAGAACATAGGACAATGGTAACAATTTTGGTAGTCTTGAAATAAATCGCATTAAAAGGGTCGCGGGAAAGAAGGTGGAAGAGGAAGGGGGGAGGGGAGTCGTCCGGCGATTTTTTATATTGAATATTGAAATTCTAAAATTTGGTAGGTATAAAATTATATGATACCTAATGTTTTTTTTTCGGTACCTACCTAAATATTAGATTCTGAGGGGGTCGCAGTTCTAACCTAACCTAACCTACTGATTATTTTAATATAATCAGGTATTTCTGCTGGTCCGTGTGGTCACGGATTAAGAATACAAATGTCATCACCCCTTCCATCCCGAGGGTGTCGTAAGAGTCGACTAAGGGAGTAAGTGTTATGCACCGCAAGAGAGGGAAACCTTGAAACAAAACCAACCCATCTGGCCAGCGTTGTATAAATAGTAGGCTAATATCCCTGTAAATGTTTGGAGGAGACCCGTGCCCAGCAGTGGGATGTTTAAAGGTTGAGATGTATGTATTTCTGCTCCTACATATATACAGACTACGAAAAACTACAAAAAATCAGACTCCTACAATTCGTGTTTTTTTTTATTTACGAAATAATAGGGGATAATACGAAATAATAAAATTATAATTATATAGAAAGGCTTGAAACAACACCCCACAGTTACAGATTTCTATAATTCAGAAAACTTGATTCAAGGGCTAATCTAATTTTAACTTGTCCAATAACATTTTATAAGTTAATCGGCTATTACTCGTAAACTTGTGAAGTCTACTTAGCTGTGATAGTTTTCCTTTTAATTTCGTTATATATACTACTACCGTAAAGTTTTTCACATTTTAAAATACCACCATTTGGCTGGTAGGGGGGAGGGACACTTGACTCTAACAAAAATTAGCACTTTAAAGCTTAATATTTCACAAACCAACCCCTCAATCAAAAACCCGTCTTTACAAACCTACCATATTTTTAAAATACCTATTCAACAATACCTAACACCATGGGGTAGTTAAGAAAAAAAATAAACATCCCCACTTCACATGTACAGGAGATATTACCCTAGAAAAAAATATTTTTTTAAATTTTATTCTACCACTTTGTGTTTTTTTTTTTAATAAATAATATGTACATTCGTGCCAAATTACAGCTTTCTAGAACTAAAGGTGTCTGAGCAAAGCTGCGGACGGACGGACGGACGGACATAGCGAAACTATAAGGGTTCCTTGTTTACTTCGGAACCCTAAAAAACACATTTTTTTAATTTTTTTATTCACTAATACATTTGGACAGTTTAATCAAATGATATTTCAGCAATGGAACCAATAAAATCAGTGTTTTCAAGTAATGTAACGTAAATCAAAATCAGCCGCGGGCGGGGTCAACGTTCGCGCTCAGCTGTCGCTGGCGACGGCGGCGCAGTAGTGCAACAGCGAGCAGCGCCGTTACTTAGTTAAGTTACTTATTTATTTAAAAAAAGGACTAAGCGCCAAAAGACGTTTAGTATTAATTTGTGTTTAGATAGTATATTATTATTATTCAGGCTCCGAGAGCGTTCCCCTTCCACCCAGTAATATTTTGGTGGCATGTTTTTGCGGTTATTACACATCTAGTGAAACACATATAATAATATATCAATGCCTTATATACTACGAAAACAAAGCCCTTCATAGCCCTAAAGGACTTTATCTCTAGGCTGTGTAAATAAGTGCAGTATTCCTGGCGAATGTTTTTCTAGATATTATTTGCCCTTCTAGACAAATGGCACAAGCGATAGTCGAATCGAAAAGTCAAAAAAGTAAATGTATGGGATTTGACGTAGGTTTACGACATTATATCGTACACTTACGTCAAATCCCATACATTTGTTTTTTTGACTTTTCGATTCGACTATCGTTCATGCCACTTGTCTAGAGGCTCAGGTGGCAATCAAGCATACGGTCCGCCTGATGGTTAGCATTGCAAGCGTTTATAGGCTACGGTAACGTAGCCTATAAACGCTTGCAATACCAGAGGTTAGAAAAATGTTTACTTATTAATATTTACCTAGTCTTTTAGTGGCGTACCATGACACCGCTTTCTTCCTTTTATCTCTTCGCTCGTCCATCGCCACGTAAACAATTACATAAGCCGTCCACAGCCCGTCTTTGATGACACAATACTGAATAATAATTAGTGAAATTTTACAATGATCCTGGTTTTCCTTATGAGTCTTAGGTATTATTTGCCCGCAGATGATTAATCTAACCAATATTATGAAATATTAATAATATTGTTATGACTTTGTACTTTGTTATTATACTTAATTGTTTGATGAGATTTAAAAAAGGCTTTTTAGGGTTCCGAAGTAAACAAGGAACCCTTATAGTTTTGCTATGTTCGTCCGTTCGTCCACCCGTCTGTCCGCAGCTTAGCTCAGAGACCCTTAGTCTTAGAAAGCTGTAATTTGGCACGAATATACATATTAGTCTTGCCGACAAAGTGGTAAAATAAAATCTTGAAAAATATTATTTTTTTGGGTCTCCTTTACATGTAAAGTGGGAATGTTTTTTTTCTCAACTACCCCATGGTGTTGGGTATCGTTGAATAGGTCTTTTAAAAATATTGTAGGTTTGTTAAGACAGTTTTTTGATTGAGGTATTCGTTTGTGAAATATTAAGCTTGTAAGTGCTAATTTTTGTTAGAGTCAAGTGTCCCCTGCAAGCCAAATATTTGCATGTTGTATCACTTGCATGTTGCAAGTGATACCTAAGCTCCCGAAAAAAGTTTATAGCCCACTTACACCCGTATCGATTTATTTTTCAACCAACTAGTTTATTAATATTTTTATGTCAGTAATTTACCATTGGTTACTTACCTTTTATATATTATTTGTACAAGTATTTAATTTTATATTTTGATATCATATTTACATATAATTATAATTATTTTACGTTTATTTTATAAAAGATACAGATGTCACTATTAACAACGAAAAGTTTATCTAAGGTTGAAATACCGACCGTAAGTGTTGAAGACGTTTTTTATTATATTTTAAATACCATAATAGCCAGCAGGCTCGGCTGGTGAAGAACCTCCACGAAGACTACACCCAAATAAATTACAGACAGCGGTGTATTTGTGATCCTGTGTGTGAGTACATGTCTCCAGTGCTCATTTAGGGTTGCGTTTTTAAAGGAACGTAGGTATTTGTACTCCAGGGATACTTGATCTTAAATCTCTAGAGTTAAAAAATGACCGGTAACAAGCAACTGATACTCGTACTTGGTATTGGGCCGGCCGTGCCCGCAGACCTACTCGTATATTATTCCGATTTTGCAACATATCTCACTACTGCTCCGCTCCTATTGATCATAGCGTGGTTTTATATAGCCTATAGCCTGGATAAATGCACTATTCAACAAAAAAAGATTTTTCCTAATCGAACTAGTACTTTCTGAGATTAGCGCGTTCAACCAAACAAACAAACTCTTTAGCTTTATAATATTAATAATAAGTATAGATTATGTATCAATAGGCAAGCCGCCCCGAGCGAGCGCGTCGTGTGGTGGTGGACTTTTAGACGTCACAATATGTTACGAATACATAGGCTTTTGAAGTTGAGCACAGCTGGCCTCAGGCAGCCTCTCGCCCCAGGTCGCAGCTCTAATGACTGTACGGTAAATACACCACGAAAGCCAGTTCTTTTCTAGTTACCCATGTTCTACTTTTCAGGAGTTCACAAATGATGTAGTAGCAACAATGAACAGAATTGAACAAAATATAACAGTCAATGGAGTTATGTATTTTAATAAAAGTAAGTAGAATAGAATAGAAAACTCTTTATTGTACACCAATTACATTTAAGTAGTTAATTTGCCTGAGTTTCTTGCCAATTCTTCTCATGGCTCTACGTCAACGAATTAGCCGTGTGTAAATGCAGCTGATATAATTTTTTTTTGGCTTATTGATAAATTTATGACCTTCATAACCTAAATAAATAAATGAATTTTAAGTTGGAGTTTGAAAAGCGGTGGTAGTCGAGTTGGAAAGTAATCGCTATCAGTCTTGTAGCCGCTCAGCAGAAACCAATATGCTATAGACTTTCGGGAACATCTGATCGTACCTACGTGGAAGAAAGTTCCTAGCAGTACAGGTCAATTGAGATTCTGAGATATAAGAAGAACGAAATAAAATCTATAATATTATAACAACCCATGTCCCCGAGCACGGGTCGCCTTAATACGGGGGTTAGGCCTTAATTCACTCACGCTGGCCTAATGCGGGTTGGAGAATCAAACGTGTTTAGAATTTCTTCTAAGACATGTGGGTCTTCTCACGATGTTTCCTTCACCGTTGGCAGATGGTAAATCATTTACCATCTGCTGACGGTGAAGAAAAGTTAGTCGGTCGGCAACAGAGTTAGTTGTACTCGGCCGCTATACGAAGATTAGGTTTTTAGGAAAACCAATGTATGAATTTGTGTGAAATATATTTTTATCTGTAGGTTTAGTCTAATTGTACACTGTTATCAAATTCCACAGGAATAATATATACAATGGTTTTCTTAAAAAACTTATCTTCATATAGCGGCCATGTCCAGCTAACTGCGTTGCCGTGTAACATATAAATTCCACAAATTTCACTTTGTGGAATTTATATGTACATATAAATTCCACAAAGTGAAATTCACATTGGTGCCACCCGGGATTGAACTAACACATCTAGCGTGCAAATTACTTACTTTACCACTCGGCTACCACCGCTTTTGTTAAAAATCTAATCAAACTATAATATTTCAGATACTGTAGTATTCCATACAGTGCCGCAGAGTGTTGAAGTAGTTCTACATGAAAAACTGCCACGACTAAACAGGTCAATAGAACGAGCATTAAAGGAACTGGTAATAATTACATTTAAAACTAGTTGTTGCTCGCGGCTCCGCCCGCGTGGATGTCGGTTATCGCTGTAAAAAGTAGCCTATGTGTCATTCCAGACCATAATCTATCTATGTGCCAAATTTCATCCAGATCCGTTTAGTAGTTTTTACGTGAAAGAGTAACTAACATCCATCCATCCATACGTACAAACTTTCGCGTTTATAATATTAGTAGAATTTGAAATTCGACCGTTATTACTTTCTACACTCGTGCGCCGAATTTTTTTTTTTTCTTTAAAAAGACAACGCCCGCACAAACCCGTTGTCGTCCAAACATTACAAACATACAATTCAAGGACACAAATTACATCGTGACATCAAACATTATGAATTACACAAAGTTTTGTCCTGTGCGGGAATTAAACCCACGACCTCTGGCTTTGCAGTCAGGGTCGCTAACCACTAGACCATCAGGTCGTGCCACTCGCTTGTTTTTTGTAAATTCATCACACATACACATAGTTTATACTAGCTCACGCGTGCCCACTTCGTTGAGCATTTTCGGGTTAATATATAGCCTATGACACTCACAAAAAACGTGGCTTTCTATTTGTAAAAGAATTTTCAAAATCGGTTCAGTAGATCTAGAGATTACCCTCTACAACCTCAAAAACTCACAAACTTTACCTCTTCATAATATACATAGTATAGATTACTATTAGTATAGATTTATAATTCTTCGGAGAAAACAGCGGGATATAATGTAATATTTTTATAATAACAGGACGTATCGAATGAATTGATCGCATATCGCATTATGTCCAAAAAGGAGGAAGTGTCCGTGGCTACCGGACCGAACTTCTCAGCAGTTGTCGTACACCAAGGGAAGGAATGTGGATTATCACGGTGCAGATCACGGACAGAATCTGGTGCTAGCAGATGGATGGAATCCTGAAAACATATAATAAACATTGTAAATAATAAAATCAAATAACTACAGAACATTCAGTATTTTATTAAGAACTTATGTAATTTTTGGGGTATTAGAATATTAATATCCTAATACCCCAAAAAATACATAAGTTCTTTGTTTTTTGTGCTTTGTGGAAAAATAAAACCTAGAAGAAAATAACATAATAATAGGCAGACAATATCCACTGCAAGAGAGAGAAAACTCGAAACAAAACCCTATACCAACCCGTCTGGCCAGCGTGTTATAGTAAGCTAATATCCCTCCAAATTTATGGAGGAGACCCGTGCCCAGCAGTGGGACGTTTATGGGTTGAGATGAGAGAGAAGAAAAGTGTACCTTCCCTACTTTACGTGTAGGGGAGGCAAAACATTACGGCAAAGTATATACCCAATATAAACTTTATATAAATATAATGTACACTTACCTACCGCCTTATTAAAAAGCGGAAAATAGAATTGGTTTAATTTTATTATATAATCAAATTACTGATGATAGAATGAGAGACTCTATCATCAGTAATTTGACATTTGAAAGAAGAGGACAAAGCATGACGTAACAATTCCCTTGCTACACCACGTTTTTTAATGAAATATGACGCAGAAAGTTACTACTGACAAACCTTTGCTTGATCTTGGTATTGTACCTACTCGATACATCATAATCTGCAATTATGGTACACTACTTATAAGTACCGTAAGTATAACCAAAGTCGGTACGTAAGTAATTTATTTATTTATTAAGAAAAAAGTAATAATAACAATCATGACCAACAAGATGACACAAACGAATTTCTCCCAATTCGTCTAAAATAAGTAATAAATCTCGGTGGTACGGAACCGAATTTACACAGCAGCTGTTGGAAATCAAAAGAAGGAAAGTGCTAAGTCAGGGTGAAGGCCACAGACTGAATCTGAACACCAATCGTGGATATCTATTAACGTATCAAAGCAGGCTTAAACTATAAATGCGCATTATATTGCTAAAAGAAACTAATGTAAAGTAAGTAGTACTTTATACAGTATGTTATCAAGTCTCGTGTGAATTTATATGAATAATAGTTCAATAATATAAGACAAGTTTTTGAAATACAACAATATTGCTAATATCAGGTGAGATAAAACACAAGCCAATTCACAGATGAAACTAACTTTACGTCTATAATAGAATAAAGTCTAAAATTTAATAATTTTGCAAAAGCTTTTTTCAAAAAGCTTAAAGTTTGAGGCTAGCGCTATCTATTGGGCACGTTGCAAACTATTTGTGTAGCTATTTAGATGTGTTTACCAATCAGTCACAATTACTTTTTTCTCAATAGATGCCGCTAATAGTATTCTTTCTTAGATTTTGATATTGGTTTTGTATTTCAGGCAATAATGAAAATAATAACAAATCTGTTAAAAGATGCACAAGATGAAAAGCTAGTTAAAACTGTAAGCCTATACATATTATAAATATACTTTTATTCATCATTAGCATTTTAGCTTAAAGCCGTCCATTGCTGGACATCGTCTTGCTGATTCATCCCAGACGTTTGACATCTAAAAATTCCTATGGCAAGTAATTTATTATTTGCGAAGTTTTTCGTTCTACTTCTCTCAGCTATTATTTTAACTCATCTTGTTGGGACTATCCTTTTGGCTAAAACACTTCGATCCTGTGGGATCTTTTATGGATTGCTGGCATGGTGATTTGTAAAACAGTCACTGGTACCCCAGTCTCTGACAAAGAAAATGTATTTAAATTAATTTATGTAAAATACTTAGCATTTGTGAAAGGTGAAATTAATTTATTATTAATTGAGTATTAATAATAAATTAAGTCCCTTTCAGTTTACTAATCCTTCATCTGGATACTGTAGTATCATCACTTGTATAAGTACCTACCTATACCTCTGATGGGTATCTAATGTCTAATATTTTATCTGATGTTGACATACTGTTGGGGTTTTTCAAAAAAGGAGTTATAAGGTTTCTAAAGGGTCGGTAACGAGTGATACCCCTGATGTTGTAAGCGTCCATAGGCTACGGTAACTGCTCACCATCAGAAGGGCCGTATGCTTGTTTGCCTCCTCGGTAGTAGACAAAAAAGGCTGGTATTGTAATAAAAAACTAACATATATGGATATATTTTTATGTACAGACAGCAACAATAAACAACGCTAATCCAATGGTGGACCGTATAATGGATGACGATTCAGTAGAAGGTGTAATTATGACTAATAAAGAAGGTATTAATATTATTATAATATTATATTGAACCGACGGCCGATGGAGCAGACGTGTCCTAGCGTGGAGACCGCGACTCGGAAAGCGTAAAGCAGGGCGGCCTCCAGCTAGGTGGACCGACAACCTTAAAAAGGTCGCTAGGACGGACTGGATGCGAAAGGCGGAGGAACGTGTGCTGAGGCGCGTGTTAGGAGAGGCCTATATGTCCAGCAGTGGAGTGTGATTGATTGATTATAGTTAAAGAAAATAACATAAACATAAGCCTTTTTCCCAAAAGGGTAGTTAGTTGCGTGCTATGCATTTCGATAATTATACATAATAATATTTTTTTTAAACCGAGCAATGACACACAATGCCAGACTTCATGCTGTAAAGCTGAGAATTTTTTTAACAGATTAATCCAATAAAACTTTACTGGCATGGGAATTAATCCCCAGAACTCAAACCACACAAACCTGACATCCTGACATGATGACAGCCTCAGCCAAAGTATCTGTATTTTTAACCGACTTCAAAAAGGAGGTTATCAATTCGTGTGTATTTTTTTTTAAATGTTTGTTACCGCATAACTCCGTCATTTATGGACCGATTTGAAAATTTATTTTTTTGTCTGACTGGACATACTTTCAGTTTGGTCCCATTATCATCAAAAGAAAGTTCTGATGATGGGATCCATGAGGAATTGAGGGAACTCCTCAAAAGTTATAGGCACACAGTATATAGCAATTTCAATATTTTTAACAACTAATCAATCATTTGCATTTAGAAAGTGTAATTTGGTGAAGTAAAACTGATGAAGAAGACCACAGATGGCCATCTGAACTTTTCAATAATAAGTATTTTACTGATGGCGATTAGATAAGTTTCGGTTATTGTTGCTAAGCAACTATTAATAAGAAATAATGACGTGAATGAATTGAGCGCGGATTGCACAGATTAAATATTGCTTTTAATACCTACTTGACCTGTGTTCCTGTGTGTGTGTGTGACCGACGCTCAGTCGATTTTATATTCGATTGTAGCAAACAAATATTTGAAAATTTTACAACTTGCCGTACTGAAGTCGGTTTATTTTTTGTTAAAATTATATTTATTTACTTCCCGCCCTCGTTTTTACCTCCAAAGAGATGAAATGTCCTTTCAGTAACAATATTAATGTGTTGTTTGTGACAGGGGCGCCTATATTGACAAATGTGAGCGTTACCCACGCTACTCTGTATGGAAGGATCTTGCACAAATATGGATTGATGTCACAAATGTTTATCAAGGAACTTGTAAGAGCCATATTATTACTTATTAGTCGTTCTCCGCAGTTTTACCCAGGTTTAATTTGAATTTCATTACTCTGTGCTCACGTTGGGCCGAAGCATGATGCTGAAAGAATTTTTCAAATCCGTCTGGTAGTTTCAGAGAATCGTAACTATTTAGCTTTTTAAATTAAAATGAATAGTAGGTATATAATGACCTCCTTACCGAATTTCGGCGGCTAATTTCAACGGAGACTAAACGGAGATATTATTGTGCACAAGTGTGTGCGCAAACATAAGTGCTCTCTTTATTCCCTCTCGTCGTCCGATGGGACGGCAATCCGATACGACCGGAGATATATTATTTATTTGACACACTAATTTGTACGGTATGTGTAGGTTCTAATAAACGTTTTTTAATTAGGTAATTAATTTAATACCTAGGTTAAAGGCAAGATGGACCTTCCAAAGGTCTCTCCCTAAGTCACCGGTATTACGACTTATGTGCCCTAAACATTGCAACTTAATTGCTTTACAGAAGACCACTTCCAAATAACTACACAGAGCGCTGTAGTTGTGCTCTTGTGTGTGACTACAGGTCTCAAGCGCTCATTTAGGGATACGTTTTAAAAGAAACCTTTTCCTATCCCAGGGATACTCCATCTTAAAGCCCTGTTGTAAAAAAATGGGACTGCAACACACAAGGTAAACCCCTGATTTTGCAAGCATCCATTGGCTATGCCTACGGTAACTGCTGGGTTGTCCACCCAAGTAGTATAAAAAAAATATTACTCGCACCACACTGCATATTAATATTATTGCCTATTTATTTATTTTAATAACCTCCACAGGATCCATATGAAGAATTACTGGTCGTACGTATCAATACAAAAAAGAATGAACTTATATTAACCCCTCATCGAGACTTTCTAATTATAGTTATACAACTCGCTAGAAAAATAATAAAGGTTAAAGATAAAACAAAGAAATAAATAGCTTATTTATAATGTTTATAAGAAAAAATATACAGTAGTTTTTTGTACTTACTTACTTGCCTTTACATGCAAATAATATTATATTTTGTAAAAGTGTAATGTTTAAATAATTTATAATAACTTGTATGTACTAAACATTAAAAATATAAATGTACTATTACTACTATACTAATAATAGTACATAATATACTATACTAATAATAGTACATAATAATAAATTAATAAAACAATGCTACTTTTTATTTAAACTAACTAAATTTATATATATTAACTACCTACCGAAGGTGGCAATCTGCCACCTTTGAAACTAGTCGACTCTAAGTTCTTTGGTCGACTCAATCTCAAATACCTTATTGCATCTAATTTGCTTAGTGTGAGTGGGGACAATCGCTGACCGCCAACCCTTACGATTTATATTTGCAAACACGACTAATGCATTATGTACATGACTGCACGCATTGTTATCGATGCTACGATGCAAAAGTACGAAGACTCAAGATTTTACTGCTCTAAAAGAAAATTAATATTGTTATTCTTAGAAATTGGAGGTCAGTAGGTATGTGGCTTTAAAAGTTTGAGAAACAGTTAATAAGCAAAAATATAGACAACCAACGACAGTTTTCTAAACTCTATGATTTTTGTCTTTGTAAGAATTCCTGATCCTCCTCTCCACCCACCGCGCTCACTCTTCGCGTTCGCGGCATTATTACTGATCGATATTTCATGATTGTGTGAATATAATATAGATTGCGTAGTATAGTTTCAATTGTAAAATTAATCTAGGAATTCTGTAAAATGGCGGATAAATACGATAAAAACGGATACAACAGTAGTGACTTCAAACGTAACGCGACACAAGAACCCAGTAATGAAATCGAACAAGAACAAGATGGCGAAGATAACTCTAAAATTAACGAAAAAGCCGGTGAATACATGAGAGAATTGTTGAGCGAGAAAATAAAACTTAATAATGCTAAATTTCCGATCACAACGAAACTTATCGACCAAGGTAAGTAAATAAAAAATATTTTTCTTTTCGCGTGTGTTATTTCTCCGATGCATCGCTCATATACTCTTTATTCCTTACGATTATTCAAAAATGAAAGCACACTTAATATTATCATCCTAATATAATTTCTATCTTTTGCAACAATACGGTCATCCCCTGGCATTTTTTTGATCATCCATTAATAAGCTTAGCACTCGCCGGCAATCATCGGTATTGTCATTAAAAACGCCGAAATAATTGAAAACTAATAATACAGAACATGTTTCATTAAGCCGCGCATATTTCACCATAATTCTTAGCCAGTTATTAGGTTATATCGCGTCATGGTCAATGAACTCTTTACGATACATTTGCCAAAATTTGCGTCAACAAGTGCCAAAATGTTACTTTTAACACTAAGGAAAAGGATAGTACGTAATAGTGCCGCGCCGCCAACCGACATAGTTTAGAACTTTTTAATTAGTCTATAGCTTTCTACCTTCTGTATATAGAAACTTCATGAGTCAAAACTTGAAGAGGTCAATGACATAAAGGTTATGTTATGGCTACCTGTTTATGGTCAACAGTACAAGTTGGAAGACTCTTGAGCTTTAACTTTAATAGAAAGAGAACAAAGCAACACTTTTTTACATAAGTTTTTTAAATACAGCCATAAAAGATGCCACCTAATGTACACAAAGCAACAGTGTTAGCTATACAGGGCTGCTATTAGTTTTTTAAGAAAATTATATATATTTTTGTGGAATCTGGTAAGAGTGTACAATTACACAAATTCATTCATTGGTTTTCCTAAAAAAGTAATAGCGGCCCTGTAAAGCTAACTCCGTTGCGGACCGTACCTGTGGCCATATTGTTAACTCTTGTTACTGAACTGGCTGCATCAAAGTCGAGATGGACTTTTAAGCTATCAGATTTTTCATCAATTTATCAGTCTGTGTCCCTTCATACATACATATCAGCAACTCACAACTGTGTCTGACAGGCAGAGATAATATTTTCATTGCTGGAAATGTCTGCATATTATATAAAAAAGATTAGTATCCTTCTGTGCTAACAGCTTCTCTCGGGCTGGGGTCACATGGCATTTTGAACACTCCAAATGAAAGACTTTGTGCATGTACTATAAATAATCTCTACATCACCCTGTTGGTTAACTGGCAGAGAATGCCTCTGGCATTAAGTCTGCCATTATACATTCTGTATATATAAAGTTTAAATAAATAAATTGTGCCCCTAATATCACCCTATTCTTATATATTATATTATAGCAACCCATATATTATGTCCCACTGCTGGGAACAGGTCTCCTCTCCTCTATCAAGAGAGCCACTGTAAATATTTTAATTTGAGAGTAATAATTCTATACTTTGATGCAGTTTATGTATCCATCAGTCTCCGTTGAAGTTCTATAAAGAACAGTGTATTTAATTTATATGTTTGTTTGTTCAGAGGTCACGAAAGTGCAGGCGATTGGTAGGATACCAGGGAAGGACTCCAAATACTTAGATGTTTTCCGTGACAAGCCCACTAAAGTGGTTGTGAAGGTGCTAGTACCAGTCAAGGATCACCCTAAGGTACCTTTTGTTTATAAATCTTTGTTTTCAGAAGACTAAGTCTACATGCCTGTACTAAAGCCACAGGGTACTATTTAAAATACTTAGGCCTTAATTCACACACTCTGGCCTACTGGCATTTCTTTACAATTTTTTCTAATAATGTTTTTCTTCACCATAAATATACTTATATGCATTATTTAATTTCATTCTAGTATAACATTGTATGCAATACATTTAAGTTGTTTTTCTCTTATACAGTTTAACTTTGTTGGCAAGCTGCTTGGACCCAAAGGTAATACAATGAAGCACTTGCAAGAAGAGACTATGTGCAAAATGGCTGTGCTGGGCAGAGGATCCATGAGGGACAGGTAAATATTTAGTATAATGCAAACAGCCATGGCATATACTTGGGCTTTTTATACTACTTAGGTCACAAACTATTAAGCACTAGCTGTTGCTCGCGGCTTCGCCCGCGTAGATGTCGGTTATCCCTGTAAAAATGATGGATGTTTGTTACTCTTTTACGTAAAAACTACTGAATGGATACTAGATGCAATTTGGCACCGAGATAGATTATGGTCTGGAATAACACATAGGCTACTTTTTACACTGATAACCGACATCCACGCTGGTGGAGCCGCGGGTAACAGCTAGTAATAAATATATTTGCAAGTCTATGTAAAAGTTGTGGTCAGTCTGTAGAGATTGGTGTACATAGTCTAAAAACATGAGATGGGCAATGCCACAGAAATCATATTAGCATGTTGCTGCTCACCTCCTAATTATGTTGATTGATGTTGAAGATAAGAATTCCCCCTTTGTTTGCACATACAGTAATTATTTACAGTGACACGTCCTGTACAGTTTTTTAATCTGCATTTAAACAGGCCATTCTGACTCAATCAGACTGAAGGATATTTAAGTTTTAGTAATGTTAATCAATCAGAGCATTTTGTCTCATAGGCTATTGTGAGAGTGAGCCTAGCCTTTTAGCCGCCTACAGACTGCTGCTGCTCAACCATTATTATTTTTTAATATTATTATTAAGCCATTTTGGTATCCTTAATCAAATTTATTTTCTTTGTCTTTTTTAGGGTTCCGAAGTAAACAAGGAACCCTTATAGTTTTGCTATGTCCATTCGTCTTTTTGTTAAGACAGTTTTTTAATTGAGATATTCGTTTGTGTCAGAATCTAATTTATTTTTATTTAAGTTCTCTTTTTGAGGATCTCTCCACGAGTAAAGGCCTCCTTCGTCTTATTACACAGTTTTCTGTTTTTTGTTTATAATACCCAATCTTGCTGTTCTTTTAATTTCGTCAAGCCATCTTTTAGGCGGTCTATCTCTCTTTCTTTTGCCGATTGGGCCAGTCCAGTGCATTGTTCTGTTGGGCCATCTGTCAATGCTTATACGCGCAACATGACCTGACCACTTCCATTTTAGTTTTTTTACAGTGTGTTAGAACATCTGGTTTGTTAGACCGTTTCCTTATCTGTCTGAGTTTCTTTTTCTATCTATGCTCTTTGGCATGTTTGAATTTTTCTTTCGATTTTATCATTAAAGATCCATGTTTGACACGCGTATGATATCTATACTTATCTATACTAATATTATAAAGCTGAAATTTGTTTGGTTGAAAAAAAACTTTTTTCGTTGAATAGTGCATTTATCCAGGAAGGCTATATAACATAACGCTATGATCAATAGGAGCGGAGCAGTAGTGAGATATGTTGCAAAGTCGTGGAAAATAATCCAAATTACCACGCGGGCGACCACTAGTTTCTTCATAAGGCTAACACATGTTCCTTGTTCCAGACAAAAAGAAGAAGAGCTACGTAACTCGTTGGATCCTAAATATGCGCACTTGTCTGACGAGCTGCATGTCGAGATCACAGCGTTAGCGCCGCCGGCTGAGGCGCACGCGCGCATTGCGTACGCGCTCGCTGAAGTCAAGAAGTATCTGGTGCCTGACACTAATGACATGATTTGGCAGACACAGATGCGCGAGATTGATAGAGGTAAGAAAAATATATTTTTTGTACTACTTAGATGGTAAACAAGCATACGGCCTCCCTGATAATAAAATTTAAAATAAATAAGCTCTGGAAATAGGAATACACTACGCTGCTGTGTCCAGTCATTTGGCTGTGATCTTTTGTACGGTGTAGGTCCTTTCCCAGTTGGACTTGCTCATTAGTATGGTATCCTACCTCTCTTAAATTCCTTGTAAACATTATAACTGGGTATAATAGACAAAGGTTCTTAATTTTGAAGGTTTTCTTACCTTATATTACCCAACTTTTAGTCAAACTACATAAACTCACTTCAAAGAATATACTTTACGGTCTTATTAATAAACGTGGAATAGAATCGGTGTAATTTTATTATAATCTCTCATTCTGTCACCATTAATGTGACACTCTAAAGTGGACAAAGCATGGCGTAATTTTCACGTTTATTAATAAAGTGGTATGAGTTTACTTATAACAGTGAGAACCCATTAATACTTTGGTGTTGCTAGCATCCACATGCTTCAGATCAAGAGAGGGACCACTCTAAACAAAACCCTATACCAACCTGTCTGGCCAACTGGTTTTTGGCACTAAGTGTTAAAATATAATGTGTGCGTCAGGTCACGCGGGACACGCCGGGCACGCGGGTCACGCAGGTCACCCAGGTCATCCAGGGCCTGGTCGCGGAGGCGCACGTCCCCCGCCCCGCATGCCCCCAGCCCCGCCCATGGCCCGCGCCATGCCGGCCAAGTCTAAGGTCATCAGCATACTGGAGCGAGCACGCACTGCTATGGAAGGCTCCTATGGATACGATGACCCTTACGCCGCAGCGCCTGAGCCACCGGTCAGTATATTATATAATATTTTATTGCATTTAATTGTAGGTTTTCTAGAAGAACATTCGGCCATGATTTTTTTCTATATGTATTTTTGTTAGGCTACGATGCCGATCCCAAAGGTCTCATGACTGTTGATATATGATTGAATAGAAGATAATTTTGTCAGAATGTATGAGCTTTTGTGAGATGACAGAGTGAAAGGATTTTTATTTCCGACTAGTGCGGGCACCCGACTTCGTCCGGGTTAAACTATTTTCAGCGCAACTTTCTTCTTTTTACATAAGAACCTAAAAAGAATTACTGAAATCGGTCCAGCCGTTCACGCGTGATGCCGTGACCAAGGGGAATAGGGATTCATTTTTAGAAGATTAATCAGTGTAACTGATGTTTTTTGTCTCGATTTTAACTTTAACTGTACCAAATTTAACAACTCCCAGCACGGAATGTGCTTAATAGGGGGTACAGATTTTACTTTTCGAATTAATATATAGATTACGTAACAGAGTTTAATAACTTAAAATTGTAAGTTTGAACTCAATCAGATGAATTGTATTATGCAATAACAACAGAAGAAAAACAGACAAAATTTCAATAACTTCAGAATAAGGTAGTTACTTGTCTCCATGAATTCTATGTTTGTAAAGTCCCCCATGACACATGGCTTGTTCTCAAGAGCATATAAAACAAAGTGTCCAAGAAATATTTGTTTCTGTATAATAATTTTTAGTGGTTTTGTTTTTTTATTTAATTTTAGCTTCTACCCTTCGCTCGCATGGTACGTTGATTGTATAGCCTGTTATTTAGGAATAGTGTAGCTTTTGAGTGAGACATTTCTTTCAAACCCAACTCATAGATAAAATTAAATTCTAAAACTAATATCACATAGTTTAAATATAATATTCGATCTTTTATATTTTTTTGTAGTTCCATGTAGTTTTTAACATAGCATTTCTTCTTGGGTAATTATTGAATAAAAAAAAATGTAGTTATGGTTGTTATTTTTTTATCATTTGTAGATATTTACTGTAGAATAGTTTACAGCTGTGTACTAGTAGATTGTTTTTGATATGAGTAACATTGTGTATGTGTCTAATGAAGTATTTATTTCCACACCACGTCGTTTAGAGCTACCAACACAACCCACAGATCCGTGGGCCGGTGCGCGGCGGAGGCGAGCCAGACTTCTACTACGAGCGATCTCACGAGCGGTACTACGAGGACGACGGGTACTACAAGGAAGAGCCACGCGACTACAAGTCGGCCCGGGCCGTGGGCACGCGCCGGGCAGCGCCACCATTAGGCGGCGCGGGCCACGCGGGACACGCGGGCCACCAGGGACACGCGGGCCACCAAGGCCACGCGGGCCAGCACGTGCACCACGGCGCGCGGCACTACGCCCGCCCCGAGCCCTACGCGCGCCCGCCCAAGTAGTGCTCGCTTGCTGTTCGTATTTGTTTTAGTGCACGGCGCACCACACTCCTCACACACACTCTCACATATACACCTGTCATGACGTCACTGCACTACCTACGTCAAAAAAAAACAATTCTGAAGCATTGCACAAATTTGATTTTGACGTCAATGTCACATCACCCTTTTACTCATAATGCGGTATATAGAGAAATTATATTTATGTTGATGGTACAGATATAGGTTTTTATAATGGATATAGTACACCAAGAATTAACTTAGTGAGTACTAGTAAGGATATTGCCATGCCTCGTTCGACCATAGCAGATGCCGCATTAAGTGGGGCTATTAGACACTCCCATTCTGTCTTCATGGCGTTATGCCTCTTGAACATACCGTTCTTAACCATTTCTATGCTTATATTTCTCTAAAAAAATATTCATCATCGCAACCCATAAACGTCCCACTGCTGGGCTACCTCTCCTGGGTCTCCTCCATACACTTGGAGAGATATCAGCCTACTTACTATACAACGCTGGCAAGATGGGTTGGTATAGGATTTTGTTTCGAGTTTTCCCTCTCTTGCAGTGGATATTGTCTGACTGACTTATTCCCTTAGTTGACTCTTATGACACCCTCGGAATGGAATTGGATGGTGGCATTTGTATTCTTAATCCGTCATCACTCGGACAAAACAAAAAATATAAGTACAATCAAATTCTACATCTATACAGCCAAATGATGTCCACAGCTGGTATAAGCCAAGATCAAGACCATCCCGCCTCAAGCTTATCCATCTGCAAAATCATAATTGAATTTTATTATCAAAGGCATAATAGACTGTTGCATAAGTCACTTCCAGTGTTATGTACATGCATGGATGATTAAATATCCAATTTGTACTACTATTACTTAGTATTTAAAAGATTAAACGATTATATTGAAACAGTAAGGAAATATTGTTTCTCTATATCATTTATTTTATTTTATATTTTATTTATTTGAGCATAATATTATTATATTATGAAGATTGACTGGCCTGTTGGTCTAGTGGTTAGTGACTCTGACTGCTACGCTGGAGGTCGTGGGTTCGACTCCCACCCAGGACAAATCTTTGTGTGATGAGCACGAATGTTTGTTCTGTGTCGGGGTGTAATTTATCTATAATATGTATGTATTTAGAAATATATAAGTATGTTTATCAGTTGTCTGGTTATAGTACAGGCTCTTCCTAGTTTGGGATCAGATAGCGTTATGTGAGTTGTCCCGAAAATATTATTATTATTATATACTAGCTGCTGCCCGCGTGGATGTCGGTTATTGCTGTAAAAAGTAGCCTATGTGTTATTCCATACCATAATCTATATCTGTGCCAAATTTCATCCAGATCCGTTCAGCAGTTTTTACGTGAAATAGTAACAAACATGCATCCATACTTACAAACTTTCGCGTTTATAATATTATAGGATGACCCCTTGAAAGGAGGTCGTCGTAACAAACAAACTTCTCTTGTATGTTATAATTGTTAAAAACGACTGCTATCTACTAAAACATCAGGACCAGCTTAATCATAACAGAACAATCATGAATAGCATGGGTATACCCGGCAATTGGTCTTTGGCAATAACCTCAAACATTTTTTTTCATGTTTGCATGCATTCAGGTTTGACGCAATTGGTGCACTTCTCAACATGCTCAAATGGTGAACTTAGCAACTGGTGCACTTCGCAAGTGGTGCACTTCTCAATTGGTGCTCTTCGCAAAAGGAGCACTTTTTAAAATGAGTGGAGATATGGAAAAATTAACTAAAAAAGAAAAAATCTTTGGTTCTGCGTAGGTAATTTTCTTAAAAATACAATCAACAAATACCTTTCAAGTAGGTGGTAACCAAAGATTCTTTCATTTTTAGACATTTTTTCCATATCTCCACTCATCTTAAAAAGTGCTCCTTTTGAGAAGTGCACCAGTTGCGAAGTGTACCATATGAGAAGTGCACCAGTTGCTAAGTTCACCATTTGAGCATGGTGTACAAGTTGAGAAGTGCACCAATTGCGTCAAACCCAACATGCCGTACCATACGATTCCAGAGGAATTTCGTACCACGTACGATTACATTAGTTGTGGAATGAGCTCCGGATGCCGAAGTTTTCCCAAGAGATGGAGTTATAAAAAAATTTAAAAGGTCGGCAACCCGCGAGTGACACCCCAGGTTGTTGTAAGCGTGCATAGGCTACGGTAACTGCTTACCATCAGGCGAGCCGGAAGCTTGTTTGCCACCTTAGTATAAAAAAAATCCCACCTAGAGAGGAATGAGGAACTTTCTATTCCCCCCTATTCTTTCTATCTTTATATAAAAACTAGCTGTTGCCCGCGGCTCCGCCCGCGTGGATGTCGGTTATCGCTGCAAAAAGTAGCCTATGTGTTATTCCAGACCATAATCTATCTCTGTGGCAAATTTCATCAAGATCCGTTCAGTAGTTTTTACGTGAAAGAGTAACAAACATCCATCCATTATTACAAACTTTCTCATTTATAATATTAGTAAGGATATCAGAGATTTCCTTTAATATCGAATGTACGTGAATTCGATCCAGAAAAAGTGACAGAGCTATACATGCTATATAGCTCTGTCCCTCTTTCTCGGTCGACAGACACACGTCATCGTTCGGCCCCAGGTCTATGAGAGAGGCAGCTGCCTTCAGCCTCTGCTAGGTATACCCATCCTGCACATCTTTACACATCCCATTCTAACTGCTAGTATTAGGCGCCCGTGCACAAATTTTAAGTTTTGCTTTTTTTTATTAACACAATTTCATTTTCATTAATGATATTTTTAGAGAGAAAGATATAGCTAAATATTGATCTGCACCTCTATTTGAAAGGTCAAGCATACCATTGGGGCGGCTAATATAGCCCGTTTACAAAGGTCGGTTGACCAAAAGCGGGACCGTATTCGGTGGCCTCGTTCGCGATCATCATGTTTCTACAACTACGTCGAACGGCCAACCTGTATAAACACGCCATATCTTTCACTTACAATATCATTGGAGTATCATATTCAGTGCCGGCTTTAGGGGTCACTGTAGGGCGCAAGGCTTGAAGGGGGTCCAACGACGCCCCTCGATCGATCATCGATCTTCGCCTTCGCCCAAGGGCGCCGGCAGCGCTAAAGCCGGCATTGATCATTTATTTATGTTGCCTGTACAATTTTAGTTTTTATACATGCTCCATTTTTGCCAACTACTGAAAAAAGTATTTTCTTTCAAATTGCAGGCCAGAAAAAAAACTGCGCTCCCAATAATATGGTGAGTAATAAAGTTGTATTGGATCTAAACCCACAGGAATAAAAATTTAAAAAAACTGACGAAATTCAAGGAACAAATCTAAAGACCCGAGGACAAAATACAACTTCAAGTACATAATTTAATCTTACTAAAACTAATTTTTATTACTTTATGGACCAAAAGTAACACTCAATAATGTATTTTATACTTCAACAAAAAAAATACCATCACGGTATAAACTTACTAAATATGTTCAAAATTATTGGTACAATTTTTACCTACTTTTTTATTAATAATTTGTAACAAATACAGCATTTAGAAATGGAACGCTGCCAGTTTAAACAAAATGTAAAATGCGTCCGCGCATTCAATAAGGTAACGTCAAAAATAATGTAAAACATAAAAAAGGCAATACATTAAATTAAAAAAATATTGTTATTAAGTAACTTTAAATAGAGTTTTTAAAAATTTCAACATGTTTTGAATTAGTGTAAACTTAAATGCACATAGATTTAGTAAACACGAAAAAGTATACGGGCTCAAAAATAACTAAATGTTGTCTATGGCTCTGAACTTTTTCTAAATAAATGGTATGTTAAAACATGTTGAATATCACAAATATTAATGTATTCGATTATTGTGTGACTATGAAATAAATATAATAAAAAAATAATATTAATCTTTAATTTGTGAGTAGTGTACAATTGGTGATCCCTAAAAGTCGCGACTATAATTACTAAAATAATGTCTCTTAAAATTTTAGTAAACCTACACAGTAGAATGTTCATAGCGATATAAAATATAGATTTTTGTAATACCTAGGCAGGGCTGCCAACGTAAATTTTAAAATAATTTCGGAGACATAGCCTCCATTATCCTAAAAATAATCTTGTAGTTATGAAAAAATATTTATACAACGTAAAATCAGCCCTGCTTATATACTGAGATCCTGAACGAGAGAGATGAACCGAAAAAATACTGAAGCAGAAAATTATTATTTATCTACAAATCTAAAATTCTCCTGAATACCTACCTGCGAATATAAAAAGCTAAGTGACCTTATAGAAGCCCGGCTCTATGGTAGCCATAACTAAAAAGGATGGTACCTGATTTTCAAGTTCTTTAATCGTAATTAAATTAAGAATTATAAAGTCTGCAGTATTAAATTGTGCTGGAACTGCTGAACTAAGTATTTTTAAATATAGAAGATAGACAAATATATTTTTTTAAACTACTAAAGGACTGGCACATCTAAAAGAATGCATAGTAAAAATGGTTCTAAATATAAATTTATAGCTAAATTTAATATATTATATGAAGAATCTCAAGCATGGAAATAACTACCTACTAAAAGCAAAACCTGGATCAGTTAATCTAATATCCACAATAAAGGTCAATTATAAACAAAGAATAAAACTGAAAGGCGCATAAAACAAAGAAAAATGGAAGACATCATATTATTTACTGAAATCCTGAATGAGTAAGTACAAAACATAAAGGTGCATCTAGACCTGTGTACCTTTGATCCGCAATTTAATAGAATATGGGATGTGTTCCCGTGCATTATGTGCATGTCATAATAATCGAATTTCTGTCATAAATCCCGATTCGTGGACATACTCAGGCCTGGGTGCACCTCAATACTGGATGCGTTATCATGTCATACGAAATTAAAATGCATTCTAAAACCAGGCAGAAGTTAAGATCTTTACGCTATAAAAAAATACTGAAAAGCGATAATAAGTGAAATGGGGGAATATTGATCTCGTAAACATAATCTTAGACTTGTACCTATAACCAATACCGACAGTGATCAGTAGGTGAAATAGTACATTCGCTAGATATAATAAACATAATAGAAAAATCAAGGCGTTTTTTTATAGATTTGGGTAAACTACCCCGATCAACATTCTCAAAAGTGGGATGCAGACTGCAAGTTTGACGCCCTCTGGGTAAAATTACTTGACAAAACTAAATTTACGAGAAAATTTACAATAAAGAAGTAAGGATTTTTTAACAACGCAGACATTCTAGAAATTAAGTCGCTTAGTACAAACTACAAGAATAGCTGGGCCTATCGGTTGCCGCCCAGAGCAAGTTAGTGCCCCCTATAAATTCCATGACAAAAAAACTATTATTTAAATTTAATAAACATTTACATGTCTAGTGTGGTCATAAAAATAAACGATTTCATGGTATTTTCGTACGCTTCCGTGTAATAATTATTATTCACGCCTAAACAATATTTATGGTACTTATACCTACTGATGCGTTTCAAAGCAAGTTACAGGCCCAACCTAAAACTCGGCATAGGTACTTTTTGTTATTCAATAGGCAAAATTCGTAGAATTTTGGCATATATTATGTAGTTTGAGTTTATACCTAGATGGCGCTGCATAACAGAAGATTTTAGCTGAGAAAATGTTAACCTAATAAATTAAAATATCCTATCAAAGCAGCTTTTTGTATTATTCATATGTTATCTAAATGTAGGTAGCCAAGATATTATATTTTTAAAATAGGAATATCGCGACCAGGTTTATGAACATAATATACTTACTTAAAAAAAAGTATAAACATAGATGGATTGGAATTTAGCAAGATCCGAGAACGTATTATCTCTCACAACTTCAAAAAGCCATATGGCCCTCGGGCATGCGCGGACAGTAAATTACAGTATATTTTTCTATCACATGAAAACCCAGATTTAAAACGTAGAGTGTCGAGCGTAAATTTATTTATTCAAATAAGGTTCAATTGATATGTTTTATCTATATAGGTAGGTATATACTATAACTAAGATAATATATTATCCAAAAGGTTTAATTTCGTATGTACACAAAATAACGCGTCCAAACATGCTGACACACTCGCAGCTAACAAGTGTGCTTTTACAAATAGCTTTAGTTTTTAAAATAAATTATTTTTCCTAAAATTGAAGTTTTCATTTTTTTCGCCCTCATATATATACTTTACTTCATACGCTGAATTATAATATTTGGTCAGTTTTGCTAAGATCCAGTAGTAGCAATACAAAAGTACCTTAAAAGACCAAGTCTACACCTCGATGGGGGTACAGTCAGTGTCATAATTATACGTACTTCGATTGTGATACAATTAAAATGCATTAGATAGGTAATGCTTATCAGATGTTTGACTACTTTGGAAGCTACGATCAGTTAAGACACTGACTGTATCTCTTCCTAAAATTTGTAACAGATTGGTGGTGAGTAGGTAATTCATACAGGTAAGTATATGCTATTCGGAAGACGCGCCTCAATTATAAGCAAGGCACACAGCTCGCACAAACGACGGCCGTTGAGGTTCTGGCTACGAACGCAGCGTGGACAGGCCTCCAATAAGGAGGACTAATGACCTGGCAAAGGTTGCGGGTGAATACAGTCAGCTCAGGACCGAACGCTGTGGAAATCTTTGAGGGAAGCCTATGTCCCAGCAGTTGACATATTTCGGCTGAGCTGATACGCAGTTTTAAAACGACAAAGGACCCCCCTTTATCGTTTATTCCCCGCATAAAAAAAAATTGAAGATCCGGCGCTGACACTTGCATAACAGCTCCTTGACGTGCTATCTATTGTCATGTGTAATAGTAATACCTACGCTATCCAGCAAGCGGCAAATACCACATTTGATTTACTGGCATGCATGCACGAAGAGGGGGGAGCAGCAAAACTGGCACGTGTCTTCTACGTCTTGAAAATACAGAGACTCGAATTGTATGTAAAAGTTTTTTGCAAATGCGTATTCTATATAGGTACCTATTTTTAACACTAGCATGCACAGACATGCTCTATCTTGAGATGTTCTTACTGGGCGAGGTTGTACCTACCATGACATTAATAGCGATTGATTTGAAATGCTACTTGGACAACATGCTACGAATTCATAATTTTCCTGCTACACTTTTCCTAATATAAGTATTATTTGAAAAGAGAAAATAATTGCGCCAAATTAGTGAAGCGATAAAGCGCCTGTATAAAATGGGCTCAGACTAAGAGAATAAGATAGACGGAGTGTGTAGAACTCGCGCGTGAAGCCGCCAAAAGTCATACTAAATAGCAATGTCATACGTTTTCGTTTTCGCGCGCAGTCGATTTGAGCCGCTAGTGAGTACGCATGTTTAAACACGTTTTGACAAAATATTATTATAATGTCGTATTGTGTAGTAAAACGTTGTAAAAATACTTCAGAGCGGCTCAAATCGACTGCGCGCGAAAACGAAAACGTATGACATAGCTATTTAGAATGACTTTTGGCGGCTTCACGCGCGAGTTCTATTAGTCTGAGAAAATGGGTTATTCTCTGTAAATCTGTAGAAATGCTAAAATAATTAGCAACTTTTTACTTGAAATATTCTTGCTCGTTAAATTTATTCAGGCGTAGAAAATGGCAAAAATTAAAAAGTTATGATTTGGTCAGGATAATCTAATTCGTTGTAGTAGTTTTGCCTGTATTATGACGCATCATAATGGCAGGACCTATCCTGAAATTCCGTTTATGCTGTGCGAGGTACAAACAGAACAGGTAATATACATTACGTCGGAAATCTCTCAATTACAAGACTTGGACCAGCCATTATGATAAACTGTAGTCTCAGCTCTCTTAGCTTTATTGATTGGCTTTGTATACCCAATAATAAGTAGGCAGCCCTATTATTTTTATTACCTTTATAGGGAATAAGTAGGCACCTTTGCCTACTTTCCGTATAAAGGTTGGATAACCGGAGTTGTATTTTCACAATGGAATAATAACACTTCAGTGATGTAAGTATAAATTTTTAATGTGTTCTTAAATTTACATAAATAATAAAAAACGTGTCCTAAAATTCAAACTAATTGTCTTATAACTGAAAAATAGCTGATTTAGTGCACTTCTACGAGTAACAAGTTATCCCTATTGCTAATATCAAAATAAATATTGCCTGTCCTCAGAAAAAATGGCACTTTCTAACCATTTCATAGAGGCCAAATATGTTATTGCAGTTTAAATCGTGTTTTATTCATTTATACCCTATAATTACTAAATTAAAACTTAAGCTTAATAATTATTTAAAGGTCAGCAGTGCAGGTTTCTAATAACTTCATAAGCCCCAATATTTCAATTCAACAGAATTATTTGTATAATTATATCCATAGAGATCTGTTTTTTTTTGTCTTGTGTATCTATAAGGTTTTAGTTTAAACCAACCTTTTTGTATTTTATTTATTGTTACTATGGAAATAAATTTTGTAATTTATTTTTGAATGAAAGCTCTTTTGTTATTAGGGCTGTTAAAGCTTACACACATGAATAATAGCCTATTGTTGAGGCTAATCTGTAGTGTTTTGTATGACAATTAATATGAATTCACGATCTGGAGCTATTAGGATCTCATGTCTCCTACTCCTCAACCTAAGGAATGTCAGCTCATTTGTGGAGTCCTGAAATAAAAGATTTTTACATTAGATTAAAGTTCGTTTTTATTGAACAGCAATAATATTGTCTTATTTTACATAAGCTTTCTATCAGGTAGATAGAGAAAATATAATTTTCTCTATCTATCCAGATGAGTCTTCGGTTCTCTTATTACTACACAGTCTCATTATTAACACATCATGATACAAGATCAAACCTCGGATGCAACATAACTTTGACTACCTACTAAAAATATTTTCATTTAATACTAGCTTCCCCCCGTGGCTTCGGCCGCGCGTACATTCCCTCGGGAACAGTTTTTTTCCAGGATAAAAAGTAGCCTCTTTGTTATTTCAGACTATAATCTATCTCGATGCCAAATTTAATCCAGATCCATTTAGCAATTTTTGCATGAAAGAGTGTCAAATATCCATACATTCTTACAAACTTTCGCATTTTTAATATTAGTACAGAAGTATAGATACTTAAACATCGAAAGGTACTTGAAAAGTTTCTTCTAGTGTTTATGATTTACCTTTATCTTGAGACAACTACACTCAGTCATCTGATTTCAAACTATGCAGAGGCTGTGCTATGACAACCAGACAGCTGGTAAACATACTTTCATATTTTTATTACAAACAATGAAACAATCATACTGATCACATAAAGATCTGTCCTGAGTGGAAATCAAAACCCAACTGTTTAGCAATCACTAAACTAAAACATCTCAACCCATACCTAAACGTCCCACTGCTGGGCACGGGTCTCCTCCATATATTTGGAGGGATATTAAACTAAAACGCTAGTGAATAATCAATATTAGTAAGTCTGCCTTCTTGCTCCTATTCTAAAAGCGAGGTAAGCACCTCTACCTACTTCTGCATATTTTTAAGTACCGAAGCATCACATAACATTCAAAGTTACCTTACCCTATTCTATGGTAAATTAAAATGATGGAATATTACCATTTCTCGTACGACATTCTTTGCCTTTTCAGTAAGTTGACCAATCAATCCGGAATATAAAACAGATGTTGCGTTATCCAACGAACTCTTTATTGGAATGCCTGCAAATTAGAAAGTTGTAAGTATAGTTATCTTTGTTGCTTAGCAAATATATTGAATTTCTGATATTGATCGGTGGTTTCAAGGCGTAGAATGTTCTCAGTTTAGTTAAAAAGTCAATATAACCATGGCAATATAAGAAAATCGACCAAACCTTCATGGTTCACAATTATTACGCCCATAACACCTTTGTGGGCTTGAATACGTTTGATGGTATCCTCCACTTCGGTCGCCTGAAATATACAAACAATATTATTAGTATTGCTAACACTTGTAAACTCTATTTTCAATGTGAAATGTTAATATATACCATTTTTTCCAATTGTTAGTGATTTTAACTCTGATGACAAATCCCGTGAACAGAACACAATGAAATTCAATGAATGAATGAACAGAACAACAATCTATCTGACAAATGTGACAACCTGACAGATGTTACGTCGGATACCTTACCTTTCCAAACGCATTACTGACCTCTATTAGAGCACGATTAGAGGCAACTTATAAAATCGACTAAAATAATGATGAAGTACTGACGCAATGACATTTAATTTTATTTTTAATCTACGTATTCTACGCTCTTGTCGTCGAACTTGTCGCTATTGTAGCGGGCGGTATTGAATTTGTGTGTGTGTGATGAGAACTTTGTTTCTTTTCTTTTTGTTTCAGCGATGGTAATGTTTATTTTACAAACGCGAAGAAGTAACAAGACCAGAAAAGATTTTATTGAATCAAATTTTCGTTAAAATGCATTTGTTGTAAAGAAACAATGAACGATAGCGCGGCTGAAAGCTCGGAAGCTTTGGATCCTCGAGTTCAGGTACAGATCAATATTTTCAGAGGTAACTTGGTGAAGAAACCATTATATTTTGATAAGACCATGTAAGTGATATTCTGAAAACATTACTCAACAAATTATTTGATGCAATATAAGACATGAAAACATCAATAATAATTTTTCCACAAGATCCAACAGGAACAGTTGAGTCGATCATATGTTTTTGTTATGCAACAGAACAACAGATTATAAACTATTGAAAGCTGCAAATATTTTGAAAGTATCCATCGCGTATTGATTCACTGCGTTTATAAATAATAAATCAATTTATAATTTGCAAGTGATTGTCAAATCTTTTTATACCGTTATTTTTTGTTATTGATGAACAATAACAATTAGCGAACAGAAAACTCACTCAGTTGAATAAATAACATACATTTATTTAGACTGATAGTTACAGGCAAGCAAATAATTTTATTAAAATTAAACTACACAACTTTTATACCTAAAGAACAGTCAGACCTATATACCTATGTTTCATCAGCTATGTTAAGTCTGGGTTACAGTTAAGTAGTAGGATAGTTATCCCTGAGAGCTCTAGGCTTCTTGTTATCAACATAGCATGCAAGTGAAGCCACAGCCACAAGCTACTCATATTTAAAAAATAATAATAATCTGTAGGTTTTCTTTATAAATAAATAAATATAGTAGTTTGTATGATAAATGCTACTAACTGCCTTGTGTTTCATTTTTATGTTTTCAAGGCTAAGTTGATTAATGTGAGTTTAAAAATAAAACTTAAATGTATCTCTGAATAACAAGTAAAAAAAAAATATCTTAATCTTAAAAAAATATGTTTTTTAAGAGATGAAATATCTATTGAACATATTTTTTTACACCAGAGTATCATTAGGACAGGAATACATTCCTTTCAAAGCCCATTCCTAAATGAGCACTGGAGACTTGTACTCACACACAGGAAGACAACTACACGGCTGTGGTCTTTGTCTTTATGGTGCCCTACCTCTCTTGAAAGCTTTCTTACAATTAAGCAGGCCAATTCTTCTTTACCTTAAGTAGCAGTATAAAAAAATCTAATAACACAATATTTTTATTCCACCAGATTGAATTGGAACGCCTAAACACAGCCACAGATGAGATCAACCGTTTAGAAGTTGAGTTAGACGAGGCAAGGCTCGCGTTCCGACGACTGCTGGCTGAAGGCCACCTCAAGATCCAACAGCTAACAAAGAAGTTAGGCGCCAGTGTTCACAAAGCGCGGCCTTACTATGAAGCTAGATTTAGAGCTAATATTGTGAGTATTTTGGTTAACTTAGTCCATCTATCCATCTCAGCCAAAACACGTCCACTGCTAGATATAAGCCACCCGCAGCCCTCAGTCCTGAGGTCACCTTATCCATTGGCCTGCAACATTTACTAGGTGTCCATCCACCTTGTTGAAGGCCTTTCTAGTTTGTGGTCGCCACATAATATCTATACTAATATTATAAAGCTGAAGAGTTTGTTTGTTTGGTTGAACGGGCTAATCTCGGAAAGTACTGGTTCAATTAAAAAATCTTGTTTTGTTGAATAGTGCATTTATCCAGGAAGGCTATAGGCTATATAACATCACGCTATGATCAATAAGAGCGGAGCAGTAGTAATATATCTCATATTGCAAAATCGGGGAATTGTAGGTTTCAATTTACCACGCGGACGAAGTCTTAGGCGACCCCTAGTGTTATCATAAAGCAGGATATTTTCTGCGACTTCACAATTTAATGTTTTATGTCAGAAT
This sequence comes from Trisateles emortualis, assembly GCA_947095525.1. Classification (NCBI taxonomy): domain Eukaryota; kingdom Metazoa; phylum Arthropoda; class Insecta; order Lepidoptera; family Erebidae; genus Trisateles; species Trisateles emortualis. The sequence goes on along the minus strand of OX352751.1, from coordinate 11,147,049 downwards.
ATATGCATAATATCTTGCATGTGGGTGAGTGTGAATGGGAAATATAAATTAAATTCATCCCAATATGCCGAAAAAGCCCAGCAGACACCTTGGCGTTGCTGATGATCTCCCTTATAGTAACTGGACTTAGTCAGTTTATCCTGAATAAGCCCAGTTTATCTTTACTTTCAGAATTCATCAAACAAACTATATGATATATATAAAAAAATGATGTTGCCAGCTCGCAAACTCTCGTAAGAAGATGTAGTATGTAAACCTAAAAATATGTTTTTGTATACATTCCCCAGACATCCCAGGAGTTGCAGACAGCAACATTGGCATATGACAAGGCGAATAGCGCACACGCTGCAGCACGCGAGATGGTGTACCTGGCGGAGCAGGGTCTTGCAAGACTTGCTGAGGGCAGCACCGGACTCACACTCGACCCTGCTTGGCAGGAGATGCTTAATCATGCCACGCAACGAGTTAATCAGGTGACACACTGATAAATTAAATCTTAATAAGAAATTAAGGAAATATTTGGTGGTCATATTTATAAAAATAATTTTAACAAAAAAAAAACCGACTTCAGTACGCCAAGTTGCAGAATTTCAAAAACCTTAAAAAGGCTAGATTACATTGTTTAATTATGAAGTTCCGTTGCCTAGAAACCTTAGCAACCATAATGGAAACTTATTTCATTGCAATCCGTAAAATACTTATTATTGAGAAGTTCAGGTGGCCATCTGTGGTCTTCTTCATCAGTTTTACTTCATCATATTATACTTTCTGAATGCAAATGTTTGATGCTATATGTGTGCCTATAATTTTTGAGGAGTTCCCTCAATTCCTCATGGATCCCATCATCAGAACTTTCTTTTGATGAAAATGAGACCAAACTGGAAGTATGTCCTCTCAGACAAAAAAATAATTTTTCAAATTGACCCATAATTGAGGGAGTTCTGCGGTAACAAACATTTAAAAAAAAATACACACAAATTGATAACCTCCTCTTTTTGAAGTCGGTTTTTTTTAAATAATATAATAATTAATTACAAAAGAAGAAGGTTAATAAATACAAAAGAGAGAGCAACAACGAATGCTTTATTCCCTCATTCTTATAGACCAATAAGATGGTAATCCAACACAGCTAGAGAGAGATCAGGCTTAAAACCCACAACTTAACATGATACTCGAAGATAGACCGACAAGCTAGATACTATAATGATAAAGACATGTATTTGTGGAAACCAACCATTGCCTGTGTGATGACGGATTAATAATACAAATGTCACCACATATTCCATCCCGAGGGTGTCGTGTCAGGCAGACAATAACTACTTCAAGAGATGGAAAACTAGAAACAAAACTCTATATTAGAGTGGAGTAGTAGGCTAATATCCCTCAAAGTGTATGGAGGAGACCTGTGCCCAGCAGTGGAACGTTCATAGGTTGAGATGATGAACCATTGACCGGAGGACCTTAAACTAGGTCCCACAGTTTAAAGTCTTCCGTAGAGCTCCTTTTAGGTTACAAACCTATATAGATTTATTTTGTCTCCCACTTTGCTATGGAGGGAAGTGGAAACTTTTCTTTATAACTCCTATTTACTTCTAAGTAAATTCATTGCGGGTCCAAGACAGTAGGTTTAGTTGTCCACTGGACGCACGAATGTCAAAGCTCGGTGTATCAGTTGGTTATTCCACTGTTAATCCTGGCTCACAGGAGTCACAGCAGTGGGCATGTGGTTGGGATTGTCCCGAACCATTGACCGGTTACCTGTACCCTATTTTATTTTAGAACTGGTACCATTTGTGTGTCTATAGGCGGAATGTGACCGTGCTAGTGCGACGGTGACACAAAGAAACAAGGCGACAGCCCACCGAGCCGCCACTACCTTAGTACAACAGCTGCAGAACGGACTAAAGAGGCACATCGCCAAGTCCAGGTAACTCACCCATAAATTCATCATTCATGCCTTGAAAGAAATTCTAAAAGCTTGTTTGATCTTTATCACAAAAATTACGACGCGATTTTTTTAAATAACGTATTTATTTTACCAGGGTTATTATATGATGTACGATGTGACGTCACGACTAGCCTACCACAGTGCGCTCGCGCTGAGGCTGTATGAACCTCGGTCACGGGCGCACTGTGGTAGGCTGGTGAAGGCGGAAAAGAGGGGCGTGACGTCACAGCGATTGGCGAAATTGGCAACCTTTAAAATGTTTATTCTTTATTAAACACAATTGTCTCTTCCTCGTGTGGCCAGGCACGACAACAAGGGCCACACTCGACAACCACAAAACGCCGGTACCGACCTATTTCTTGTAGTTTTCATACATTTTATATGGACTCGCCATATTATTATAGCGTTGTCGCCTGTGGTCGCCACTCCAAATCAAATGTATGAAAACAGGTCGGTAGCGGTGTTTTTTGTGGCTGTCGCCTGTGGCCTGTGTCGTCGTGCCCGGCCACACGAGGAAGAGATACTATTTTGTGTTTAATGAAAAATAAACATTTTAAAGGTGGTCGATCGCCAACTTCGCCAATCGTACATCATATAATTTTAGGGTTTTATATTATAAGGTAACCCTGGTAAAATAAATACGTTATTTAAAAAAAAAACGCGTCGTAATTTTTGTGATAGACCCCTTATACTACTGTTTTCAATCGCCAAATAACAGATGGCGGTTAATTTGCTTGTATATATACTGCTTTTCTTCTTGTATCTTTAGAACTAAGTAATGTTACATAGTTTTTAGAAAAGCAACCTTATTCCTTTTGTACTAAGTTTATATTTATGTGATAGCCTGTTTTTATGCTTGTAATGTAATTAATATGTACTAGATATTTCTTAATTTTGAATTTCTTTCTCTTTTCTTCTTTGATTGATTAAAATCTCAACACGTAATTAATGAACTAATTAGTGACTCAACAATAAGGTATTTGACTAAAATAAATTATTTATTTATTATGCATGTTCTTAAATTAAAATAAAAGAAGATTTAAAATAGCAATTAAGAAAACTTAAGTAAGAATAACGTTATAAGCTTTTAAAGTTGGCCTTAATATTGCTGTCCCTTTTCCACAAAACAAACATTTATACAGCAAAACTGTTATCCAATATGCCGATACGAGAATGTGACGTCACAAAACAGCTGTGTCCGAGTGTCAATAATAAAATGCTTCTTCTTTTTCAAGTAATTATTTTTCACTAGGCAACAAGCCGTGTGCGCGGGGGACTTTAAAAATATACAATTAACGGACACAAAGTACACCCACATTCGGGACAATCATTTTTGGAGCACAGATTTTTTTGTCCCTTATGGGGATCGAACCCACAACACGCCGCGCCACTTAAACCACTGAATCAATCGTACAGTCAATATTATTATTATTTGATCTTTTTATTCTCTCTATTATTTATTCGTCTATATTGTATTAAGTTAAATAAAAAGTAGTCAAGAATCTTATTAAGTAACACCCAACACCTACACTGTTAATTTAATGTTCAGAAAGACGTAATAGGTTGGGGAAAAAGATTCTTCGCATTTTTTAAGTATCTGAAGGAGCAAGCAGAGCGAAATGCATCTTTAACATCAAAATTTCCGGATTGAAAACGCTTAAACCAAATTTGTGTTACTCTCACAGACACTGCACTAGGTCCATAAACATCGCAATTTTTTTTCACGGCTTGCGTTGCATTTTTACCTTTTTTTGTAGTAACATTTAAAAATGTATCGAATTTCTTCATTAGAATCTTGACAGTACGAAAAACAAATGAAAATCACACATTTTCCTAATTTGAATTTGGAATTATGTTCTTTTAAATTTAAACTTTCAATGATACCAAAACCAGCCAGATACAAATAGTATAGCCAAAGAGATTTAATTACAAGTTCATACATACTATAATGCGAAAAGACTTTTTCCCCAACCTAATATTAATGCTTTGATTTTCCTCTTTAATCCATCAACGGCATAACCACTATATATAATAGTATAAACACAACGCCAAGGGGTAACCATAGCCGTACTTGCAATAATAACAAAACATTACAAGCCCTGGGACCATACTATGACGTCAAACCGTGAGTAGTTCGAGCTAGAAAAAGGGACGAAGCTATATAGCGCGTATAAGGCTGCGGTTCCACTGAGGCAGAGCGGAGCGGAGCGGACTCGCGGTCCGCTCACCGCTCACCAATTACATGGCTTGTGCAATGTTGGGCCTTGGTGGTCAAAGTAAAAGATGTTACTTCTTATAAAGTCTGATGTTTTATGCATTAACCTCAGACTAATAGAATAAGATAGACGGAGCGTGTAGAACTCGCGCGTGAAGCCGCCAAAAGTCATACTAAATAGCAATGTCATACGTTTTCGTTTTCGCGCGCAGTCGATTTGAGCCGCTCTGAAGTATTTTTACAACGTTTTACTACACAATACGGCATTATAATAATATTTTGTCAAAACGTGTTTAGACGTGCGTACTCACTAGCGGCTCAAATCGACTGCGCGCGAAAACAAAAACGTATGACATTGCTATTTAGTATGACTTTTGGCGGCTTCACGCGCGTGTTCTACACGCTCCGTCTATCTTATTCTATTAGTCTGAGGCATTAACTTACATACTACGATACATTATATTATAAGGGAATGAGTGATGGGGGGCGATGCGTCACACACTACACTTGAAATCCACACACCTACCTCTTTCACAGTTCAACCCCCGCTCCGATTGGTGAACCGCGGTACGCTCCGCCTCAGTGGAACCGCAGCCTAACTCCGTCCCTCTTCCCCGCTCGTACGACTCACGTTTTACATGTCATGATACAGCCCCTGGTGTTAAAAACATGGGTCGGCAACACGTAGTTGATACCTCTGGCATTGCAAGCGTCCATAGGCTACGGTAATTGCTTACCATCAGGCGGGCCGTATGCTTGTTTGCGTCCTTGGCAGTAAATAAAAATGTTTTAATAATTTGTGTAGTCAGTAGTTGTGTCGTCGATGCTCTTTCCTGAGTTATGCTTTAGTAGTACATATTACATTAGTATAAGGAAGAATCTCTATATAGTGAAGACACTCGCAATCTTTCAAAATAAATATCTACCGTTTAGGACCTATTCAGTCGGGATATAAGTACGGGCTGTCCGTGTGGTGACGGATTAAGATTACAAATGTCACAACCCCGTTCTATCCCGAGGGTGAAGGTAAGCAGACAATAACCACTGCAAGAGAGGGAAAACTTGAAACAAAAACCCTATACCAACACTATCCAGCGTGGTATAGTAGGCTTATATCCCTCCAGATGTATTGGGAGACCCGTGCCCAGTAGTGGGACGTTTATGGGTTGAAATGATAAGTACGGGCAACGTAGCAGACGCCGTCGTCTACGTTGCCCGTACTTTTACCTTTTACCGTGTAATTAGCTCAAATATCGAAAAAGTTGAGCTCGGAGCAGGATTGAAACCGGCGCCTCTCGGGTACCGGCGCACTACCAATTATGCTATCCGAGCTTCTACTCCTGAGTTTGAATTTGTCCACCGCTTTTTTACGTCTTGGAATGACATCATAATTATAAATATTGGAGTGACGTCTATAATTTTATTTTTTATTCAAGTTTTCTTTTAAAAAAAGACAACTTCCGCATTAGAGAACAGCTCTGTATCGCGGACGACTTTACAAACACATAATTAACGGACACAAATTACACAAAGACTCAGAACAACTCTTTGTTTTTAGTTTTATATATTACTAGCTGACCCAGCAAACGTTGTTTTGCTACTAAAATAGTAATATCGCTAATAAAAAAAATGGGGTTGATCGTAGAGGGGTGAAAATTAAGGGTTGTATGTATTTTTTAATGCTGAATCACAAAAAAATAAAAACAAAAAAAAATTGTCTAAAAAATTAAATAAAAAAATTAGGGGTGGACCACCCTTAACATTTAGGGGGATGAAAAATATATGTTGTCTGATTCTCAGACCTACCCAATATGCACACAAAATTTCACGAAAATCGGTCGAGCCGTTTCGGAGGAGTTCAAAGTTCTCGAGAATTTTGTATATAAGAAGATTTTATAATGTTTTTAGTGTCCTCACTATATATATAGAGAGATTGTTCCTTAAAATATGTTATTATTTCTATTAGTTGTATGCAATAACCCCGCACAGTAACGCTTTACTAGTGGCACATTTCTTTCACAGGCCGACCGACAGAGCCGACCGGCCGCACTTGCTCGTTATCGGTACATACACTGACTTTTTACTATGCATGCTTTTTTAGTTTATAAGTTTTATGCATATTTTAATTTTAGTAGGTACTAAAAGGCGATTTAATTAGTAGAATATCTGTAGGCTACTATTAGATTTAATATTAGATCATGATACACTTCACCAAGTCACCCAAGTCTTTAAAAAACAATTAATAATAATGTCAAATATATTTATTTTAAAGATTCGGCTTTTAGTTTTGATGCCATGTTTTTGCGCAAACTTAATTACAGATTTCAAGTATGTACACTAAACAAAATGATACAGAAATAGATAGCTATAAGCCTATACCAACTAGCTACTTTTGTCTCAGGCTAGTGTTTACACTGCGACCTATATACGATACTACTAACGTTTTTATAGTATACTGTCAGCCCATGCCAATGAGGTTGACACTGCACTAAATGAGACGTGCCGAACAATTACAGGCTGTCTCAAGCCAACCTCACTCTGCGCATTGTACCCTACAGCAGGTATAGCACCCCCACAAGTCCGGCGAGCAGTTGCATGCGCAATGGAAAAACATAAAATGGAAACTGACACAAGACATCCACTATTTAGCGCCCAACTACCAACACAGCGTCTAAAGAGCCGGCACAGTTTTTTAAAATCTGTTGAGACTCTATCGGGATGTCCGGTTGAAGCTCGCTGTACATTATGGCAGAAATCGTTCCCCGCTCCCACTAATTATTTACATCTTAAAGAGCAGCTGCCCGCGGGGTATAACCTTCCATGGTCTACATGGAAGTCACTCAACCGACTTCGGACCCAAGTGGGGAGATGCAGATACAATCTGGTTAAGTGGGGCTATACCGCTGTAACAAATACAGAGTGCGAATGCGGAACGGACCCGCAAACAACCTAATACCTGCACCCTGAGTGACCTCTGCGCGGCAACTGATAACGCCGTAGAGGTGGCAAAATTCTGGGCTTGTGCAATTTAATTATTTATCGTACCATCGACACGAAGAAGAAGAAGAAGAATAGTATACTAGCTGTTGCCCGCGGCTCCGCCCGCGTGGATGTCGGTTATCGCTGCAAATTATAGCCTATGTGTTATTCCAGACCATAATCTATCTCTGTGCCAAATTTCATCCAGATCCGTTCAGTAGTTTTTACGTGAAATAGTAACAAACATCCATCCATCCATCCATTCTTACAAACTTTCACATTAATAATATTAGTAAGGATACTAATCACTTTATTTCAGTATTGGTTATAGGTACGAGTCTAAAACTTGCTTTATATTTTTTTATTAAAATTGTTATTATACCTCATTTCAATTATTCGCGTAATTAAATCGCCTTCTTGTATTTTCTATGAGTTAGTCAATGTAGTGCATTTTGTATTTTAAGTTAATGAATTTAGTGCATGGTTTTTAATTAGTTAATTTAATGCATATTGTATTTATAGTTGATTAGTTTAGTGCCTATTCTTGTTTAGTTATAAGCCAGATAAGTAATAATTGGACCGATAGCATAGTGTAAAGAATTTGTGTCTATATATTATGGACACTTTATTTAATTTTTTATACTACCAAGGTGGCAAACAAGCATACAGCCCGTCTGATGGTAAGCAGTTACCGTAGCCTATGAACGCTTGCAACACCAGGGGGGGTGTCACTCGCGCATTGCCGACCTTTTAAAACCTTATAACTCCTTTCTTGAAGAACCTCTGTAATAGTCTCTATACACTGTCGCATTCTGTAAAATAGGTACCTAGATAGGTATTTATTTTGACAGATTGGGGCAGTGTCCCTACTATATCGAGAAATTCTTCCTTATGCTATACCGATGGTAGCCGAGTGGGAAAGTAAGTGACTTGTAAGTTGTAATTGTAACACATGTGTGAGTTTGATTCTGACCGGTATCAATGTGAATTTCACTTAGTAGAATTTATAAATACTAATCAAGTGATTTACCACCTGCTAACGGTGAAGAAAAACATTGTGAGGAAACCCACATGTCTTAGAAGAAATTCTAAAGACATGTCTGATCCGACCCGCATCCGGCCAGCGTGTGTGGATTAAGGCTTAAACCTTCTCTATTGATAGAGGTGCCCAGCAGTGGGACATATATTATGGGTTGCTATTATATCTAAGCCAGTTTTCTCTATGTAAAATAGTACTTGACAAACAATTAAATCTGATCGGAATAATTAGTACATACCTACTTCTAGCGTTTAACCTCGTCTTCCAGGCCATACTTTGAAGAAAAAGCTCGTATCAACACAGCGTTAGAAGGCCAAAAAGCCAGGATCCAAACTCTGGAGGAGCAGGTATCGGAAGCTAAACAACAGTACTCATCAGCCCTGAGGAATTTAGAGCGTATTTCTGATGAAATCCACAAACATCGGTCTAGAAGACAGTCGGCCAGAAATGGTAAGTTTTGAGGAATTTAATGGCATATGAATATTTTTGTTGAGCTTCAATGGCCGCCTACCGACTTCATCATCAGACCCTGAACATAGGACTAGCTAACTTCTTTCCTTGTTGAGTTCCTGTAACTGCATCATCAGACCTGTATTCCACCATCACCATAGTTACTTGGATATACCAAATTTCATCAGACGCCTGGAAGTAATTTAAATTTAAATGCGAGATTTGACTTAAACAATCTAACATAGCTAATTTTTTTTAATATACACAAAATATGTATATATATAAATTTCTTGTATCAGTGTTATCGGTCGTTATTTTTTTTATATCCCTAAATGCCAAGAGTGGCCAAACCAAAAATGTGTTTTTCACTTTTGTTTTTATGATTTGGCATTAGATAACCTACCCTAGGTCCGTGTGGTGACGGATTAAGAATACAAATGTCACCACCCCTTTACATCCCGAGGGTGTCGTAAGAGTCGACTGAGGGAGTAATTTATGGAGACAATTTCCACTGCAAGAGAGGGAAAACTCGAAATAAAACCCTATACCCACCCGTCTGGCCAGCGTGGTATAGTAGGCTAATATCCCTTCAAGTATATGGAGGAGACCCGTGCCCAGCAGTGGGACGTTTATGGGTTGAGATGATGATTTTTTTTTTTATACTACCAAGGTGACAAACAAGCATACGGCCCGCCTGATGGTAAGCAGTTACCGTAGCCTATGGACGTTTGCAACACCAGGGGTGTCACTCACGCGTTGCCGACCCTTTAAAAACCTTATAACTCCTTTCTTGAAGAACCCCATGCTATATGCTATATATGATAACGGGTATTTAAAAGAAAATACACAAAATATGTACCTATATATATATAAAATTCTTGTATCAGTGTTATATAGGTGTTTTTTATACCCCTAAATAGCATTCGTTTATTGGACAACAGTTTTTATTATTTTACCTTATATTTTCACCCCCCTACCACCGACCCCCTTTTTTATATAGCGTTATTACTATTTTTACTTTATATGGCAAAATAACGTTTGCCGGGTCAGCTAGTCTTATTCTAGATATAATTTTCATCTACAGACATAGACCAATCAACGATCACAGACACGGCAAGCGACACGAACACAACGAACAGCGACAAGCTGGAGGAGTTGTGTGAGAGTAGCACGGAGGCCAGCGTCAGGGAGTGGCTGAGGAGAGCGGCAGACGCACAGAGACCCAGGGGCTTGCCAGACGGTTCTGATACCTGGACAGAGATAGACCTGGATTACTCCAGTCCTGAGGAGGTAAGTCAAAGACAAACTCATTTATTCATTTAGATCAAATGCACGCTTCATTTATTCAATTAGATCGACTGACATGACACATACGAACGTCATAAAAAACAAATGTCAGCATTTTTTGCTACGGGCAATTAGCTGACTAGGGTAAGACGTCAAGAATAATTGGCAAGAATCTCGGGCTATTCTTTTAAATCACTAGGTACGTTGTAGATTGTTTTGAAGGAATTTTGTATACTTTGTACAGAAGGACTAGCAGTGATATTGTTAATTATTTCTTTTCTACATATTTTTTTAACATAATACCGTCACTGAACAGTGTTTTTCTATGCATTATACAGATATACATCCAGGTAAAAGCTGGTTTATACTGTTCGATTTTAATTGACCAAAAATTAATTTATTTTTGAACAAAAATGTATTATCAAGATTTTTGTTTTTGTTTCAATCTGATTGAAAATTTGTTCAAAGTGGATGAGATTCATTTAGCCATTGATCAACCAAAATTGGACCGTGTGAAGCTAACCGCGTGACGGACTTTTTTTAACTCCTTACAGTGCTAAATTATATTATAAACTAGGGGTCGCCCGCGACTTTGTCTGCGTGGTAATTTGGAACGTAATTTCCCCGATTTTGCAACATATCTCACTACTGCGCCGCTCCTATTGATCAAAGCGTGATGTTATATAGCCTATAACCTGCCTGGATAAATGCACTATTCAACAAAAAAAGTTTTTTTCTAATCGAACCAGTAATTTCTGAGATTAGCGCGTTCAACCAAACTAACAAACAAACTCTTTAGTTTCATATTAGTATAGATTAGACATGGATTACATTGACTTCGGCGATTGAATCGGTGATTTTCTACTCACGTCCTATATATATGACTCATGATCTATAGAATGATCTTGACCTTCATCTAGTATAATATTTATTTATTTATTTTATTTATTGAGTAGGCACTTCAACAACTTATCCACTAATAACATATCATAGAAACAATTATACAAAACAGATCATAGAGGATTCGTCACTTATAGAAGTACACAGCACTTACATAGAACAATTTTAAATAATATTCTTCTATTAATAAAAAAACTAGACATACATTAAAATAAAAACCAATGAGTTCATTATTTGACTGGGCATTTATTTTCTAGGTTAGCTTTGAGAAATGTTCTCTCCGTGCTCGCTCGACCCCTGAGAAGTGGTCTCCCCCCAGTCCCTTAGAGACCCGCGCCTCGGTACTGTCGCCGCGCCGCATCATTACCGCACCGCGCCGGCCTGTACCCCGCCCCGTACTGCCCGACCCTGCCAGGAGACAGAGCCTCGACGCCCTGCTGCATGACACTGGGGAGAAGGTCAAGGAGATGTTTCAAGGTCAGTATATAATATCATCGCGTCTATTCGTTTCTTACTATTAGATAGTGCTAGAAACAAAGTTTTATTGCTCTGACTGCGTGAGCCGTTGGCCCTACGCCTGATCTCTTTCCGGTCGTGTCGGATTGCTGTCCTATCGGATTATGAGAGTGAGGGAATAAAGAGTGCACTTGTGTTTGCGTACACATTTTTGCACTATAATATCTCCTGCGTAGATGGCTCAGTCTCAGTTGAGATTAGCCGCCGTGACCGCAATTCGGTTAGGAGGACATTATTATTAAGTTAAGTGCGGTTGGTCACCATACTAGCGAGCAAGTCTGACTGTTGAAGGACCTCCATCTTACAGACGACCACAGCTAAACAACTACACATAATGTTGTAGATGTTCTTTTGTGCGAGTACAGGTTTTCATCGCTCATTTATGGATGCGTTTTTAATGAAACTTTTCTATCATAGGGATACTCTATTATAACTCCTTGGTGTGATTTTTTTGTAGACAATACTGGCATTGTAACTGTTTACCATAAGGGTTTGTCAAGCAGTTCGTTTAAAATAATAATAATAGCAACCCATATGTATCACTGCTGGGCACGGGTCTTCTCTCCTCTGTCAAGAGATAGAGGTTTACGGTTTAGACCTTAATTCACACACGCTGGCCTAATGCGGGTTGGTGAATCAGAAATGTCTTTAAAATTTCTTCTAAGGGTGTGTCTAAATATAAAGCGGCAAAGACGCGCGGCAGTCGCACTGTGGTTGTACGTCTGCCGCGAGCGAACATCCTTGTTAGCGCCGCGTGCTGATACCGCGCTCTGCCGCTTAATGTTTGGACGCACCTTAAGACATATGATTTATTTATTTTATTCATTATAAGCACGGTTATACCAATTACGCAAATAAGAGTTGCAATAATTGTGTGGAACTTATGGCTCTCATTTATCCACCTCTATACGTTCACAGTTAACAAAGAATACAAAAAATATTAAAATATGTAAAATAGACTTAAAAATAATTAACACCCAGTCAAGCGTTCATCTCACAATACTTCAGGCATACAGACAAGATCACCTTCCAATCATCCACAAACACATCACATTCTGGTTTGGACTCAAGGAGAGTATTGAGAGTAGAAAGTGTTCGAGGTATAGGAGATCTTGCGCGGGACACAGTACGGCATGTGGGAACAGAAAAAAATCTTGTGTTTTCTGTTCCGACAGTAATTGTTCGGTGCAAATGGGTGAATTCGTATTCGTAAGTAATGTTGGTGGTGTCCCGCAGGACTGTCCCTGTTCGGCGAGCGGCGCGGGTCGGCGTCGGCCCCGCGCACGCCGCGCCGCGCCCCCTCCCCGCGCGCGCACTCGTCCGCCAGCGACGAGCGGTACTCCGACACTGACAGTCTTGCTAGGTATGTATCACATAGTCTGCCGTGTTATAACTTAAATGCCGTTATCTGACATCTGGTCGTTTTTAACTTTTGATGCTATATTAATGAGAAAAAAAAAACGATCGATCTGTGTTTGCGAATTTTTAATATCTTGAATTGTTTTAGATATATTTTTAAAAAAAAGTCGTTAAGTATATACCTATGTTTCTCGTGTGAAATAAGCAAAAATGTCATTAAGTAACAATGTTACCAGATGTCAGATAACGGCATTTAGGTTATAACACGGCAGTAGTAATTATCCTTCACCTTACTATGACCTTCTAATAATTTATAACTCTAAATGTAACCATTGTTCATAATTGATGCTATTCGTGATTGCTTTTATCACAAATGGCACGATAATTGCTTTAGTAGAATTACCATTTTTTTTCTGGCTGTACCTTTTGAGTTTTTCAAGTATTACATAATCTATCAAATTAAACCTAAAGGAGATTTAATTCTTTATCTCCTAGTATTTTGTCGATAAAAGTAACCTCATCCTTATATCCATTGTAAAAAATTCAAAACTCGCCTTTTTACATTATATTTTAAGTATATTATTATGTTTATTTGTGTATACAATAAATGGCGTTAATAAAAAACAGTTTTTGTTAACGCCATCACCATTCCAATTATGTATCTACCATCGCTATCATCTAAAATAAACAAAGAAAAGACCCCCTCCCCCACTTTTATAACTTAAATTAGCCCTTATTTTTATACAATTTTAATCCAAAAACTGTATTTCTGTAGCTGAAATTTTAAAGTAGCCTATGTATGTATATATATCTGTCTGTTTACAGTGTGGAGATGTTGACAGACGACCAGATAGCATCGTTAATGTTAGACGCACAACTAGAGGCCGTATGCGAGAGACTAGCGGGGGTGGGCAGGGCGAGAGACGTGCACTCGCCTGAACGTAGATACTGATGTCACTACTCACTCTATAAGGTAATACACAGATTAAATTACGATTTTTTTAAAACTTAACATTTTTGTTTTTTATTGTAACAAATTGCGCTCTTAAGAGGAAATGCGGTGTGTCTATTCTCCATAGAAACGCTCTCGCCTGTTTTCTACCTAGTTTACGATCTTAAAGTAAACATTTTTTGCAATAAAATTAATATCAACTTCTTGTATGTTCCTATGTTTTCCTTTTTAATGATTCATTATATTTATAAGCACTAGAAACCCTTAAAAATGCTCAAAATAACCATTTTAGACGGCTGTCAACATAGGCCTGGTATACAAATATGACCAACTGTTATTGAAAAAAGGAAAACATAACATTTTATATCCTAATCATGCAGTTTACGAAATATCTTTTTAATTGGTCTAATAATGGAGGAGGAAATAGGCGAGAGCCAAACCTCGAATTACGACTTTTTACTTATGCTGTTTAGTCGGATATGCAGTTGTCCCTGTCGGACAAATCGCGCGACCGAGCGGTCGCAAGCGACAGCGATAGTTTATTCAAATACCTAATATTCAAAAGTCTCTCCGCCCGCATTTCCTCTTAATGTAGAATGACAAGATTTACTTTAAAATTCATCATGATGCATGCAAATAGTTAAATATGTCACATAGGTAGTAAAAAAGCTATTCTGACCAAATCATTATGTTTAATGCTATGGCGATATATGCATTCATACGCATATCTTAAAAATTTAGTTAAATATTGTCATATTAAAAATGTAAACGTGACCTTGACCTTGCCAAGGTCGAGGTCACGTGATAAAATACATTTTCTTTAGACTGTATATTTTCCCATTTCTACTGTTCTACTATTCCATTTTTACTGTAGTCATAATATACTACAGTAAATACCATTTTTCATCCTTGTATCCAAGGTCAAAGTCGTATCGACAGCAGAAATGGAAAACTACATCTTGTCTATACAAAATACATGAATTTCTACTTAAAAAATACGTGCACAATAATAGTACAGATTCCACTTAGTTTGGGATCAGATGTATGAGTTTTCCCAAGATTGTATTATTCCACAGTGTAGAAATAATCAAAGATAATTTATTTTCAGGATCAATTCGGCAGTCTTCTGAAGCTCAACAATACAGTGAGCAAACAAAAAATACGCTTAGTCAAATCGATAGTACATTAACAAATGCATTCCATAGTTTTATATATATGGCACTAATATAGTACATAACAATCTGAATAGTACATAATTATGTTATAGTACATAATAATGTTCGAGTTGACGATCGAACGAGCGAGTAAAGCTCTCCGATTGTGTATAAATGTTCATTCGATGATAACTCGAGTATCGTTGATCGGTACGTCGCAAAAATAATGAGATAAAAAGGTTTATTTAATTTCGAAACAAGAGCCAAATCAATCAAGGGGTGGCAGAGATATAGGGGGTTGAAACATGACTAGTTTACAGTTTGTTTCGAACCAATTCATATATAATTATACTAGTCGCTTCATCATTATGAAGCGACTAGTATAATTAATGTTATGGCACTGATATTCTCGCATTCGATTTAATCAGACTAGATATACTCGCTAATATTGCTGTTTGGTGCATTTTCACGATTAAACGGCTAAACAGTTCTTAATAAAATTTGGCAAGGATATAGATGGTATCCTGGGGAAGGACATACTTTCAATCGCGATAGTTGACATACAAGCAGGGAACTTGTAGTAATTTAAATAAATTACGTCCCGTACCAGAGGAATCGGTTATCCGGTAATCGGTCCAGTGGCCGCAGTATGCGCCTGCTGTGACCCGCAAAGTGTTGTTCTGGGTCTGGGTGTAATTTGTGTCCGTTAATTGTATGTTTGTTAAGTCCCCCGCGACACAGAGATTGTTCTCTAGTGCGGGAGTTGTCTTTTAAAAAAGAAGAAGAAGAAGAATTAGACCCCAGCTAGCACTGGGCAGTATAAACTTATGTATTTTCCATTATGAAATACTAAAAATCAAATGATTTGACATTAGTATCGGTGCAGATCCCCTTGTAGACATGTCTTAGAATAAATTCTAACAAACACATATTTTGATCCATCGGCCAGCATTGGCTTCTTAAGTATTAAACTATACAGATCTGATACTGCATTAAGTTTAATGTGATCGAATTATAATAATATCAGTGCCATAAATAAATAGTAAATGAAATAAAAATAGACTAATAATCACAAATTAGTAATAATCGCCTAATAATTCTGCGTAATTACTAATATTTAATTACTTTATTGTATACTGACGTATGGTTGTAATGATTTACAGAATGTTTTTACAGAGGCGCTCATAGCTAGGTGCACTCGCTGTTCGGTAAGCGATCAGCGGGTTAAGCTACCAAGGGCGCGGTAACCCTATAGATGGGTGACCGCATAGTGGTATTTCGTCTGAGCGTCTCCGTGCTTCGGAGAGCACGTTAAAAGTCGGTTCCGACTGTTATCAGTCGTTAGATTACGACAGAGGCCTGAATATGGGCGATCTAAATAACTCTGTCACCAGGTTGGCCACTAACCATACTATAAGAAGAAGACAGAATGTTTTGCGTATTTTTTTTTTTTTTTTTTTTATACTACCAAGTAGGCAAACAAGCATACGGCCCGCCTGATGGTAAGCAGTTATAGACTGACATATTTGTTTTTGGGGATTGGTAGGTAAATCTACACAAGCTATATAAGCCTAGCATAAGACTATAACTGCAGTGGCATGTGATTTATATAGGAAAAAAAGCACTGCAATCAATTTCTTACAACGATATTACCTAATAATTTTAGGGTGGTGATGTAGCCGAATGGGAGAGCAACCGACTTGCACAAAGGTGTGGGTTCGATCCCACGTGGCAGTACCAATGTGGATTCCACTTTGTGGAATTTATATGTACTAATCAAATAATTTACCACCTGCTAACGGTGAAGGAAAACATCGTTAGAAAACCCACATGTCTTAAAAGAAATTCTAAACACATGTTTGATTCACTAACCAGTCAGCGTGTGTGGGTTAAGGCCTAAATCCTCTCTCACTTGATAGAGGAGAAGAGACCTGAGCCCAGCAGTGGGACATAAGGGTTGCCATTATAATTATTATTTATTATCTTATTAAATACTCGCCTAACGGTTAGTCATTGGAAGTTGTATAGAATTATAAATCTCTCTTTCTAATGTTAGTAGTTGACACGTTTCTGAGAATAGTGACATCTATGTCGTCTATGTCGCAACTTTGTTTCGCTAGCAACCTGATAGATGGCGCCACAATTTCATGTCGTAATACAAAACCTCGTCAGTATACAAGAAGTACAAATATAATATTATAAGAAGGTTTTAAAATAATACAAATGACAACAAAGCTATTAGATCTAATGCTTATTAAGTCGATTAGCAGACATATCAGTGTACTATCGACAAATTTCGTTAACGTTTTTGCGATCTTTACCGCCAATTTTTTTAAACTAAAAACTCTTAGAGTTCGTTTGTCACTTATTTCTCCGTAAATTAGTAGACTATGTGCAATTTTACACTGTTGTACCATTTTTAGTTTAATTATATATTCGTTATATATAAAAAAAATATAACTTGGTTGAAGTCGAGGCGGGACGATAGTAAATAAATAACCGCTAACTTTGTCGATAGTACTTTTATTTTTACTCGACGATATTGAAAGTATAATAATTATATTTATATATAAATGCTGAACAATTCGTGTGTTTGTGATTATATTATATCGTTATTTAAGCGGAGAAGATTTAACTATGTATTGTGATAATAATTATAATTTTGTCTGCATAGTGAGTTCAGGGGCTTAAGTGGTTACATTAGGACGTGTTGTAGGTCCGATCTCCACACGGGGCAAAATCCACTGCAACACAAACACAACAAAAAGAAAACTTTATTTTTTTTTGCAAGTTGAACGCCACGGCAACAGGCACAAAAAAGTTAAACACAAAAGCACACACACACACACACAAACGAAAATCTAGTGTTTGCGGGCCATCGGTGACCCGCGTGGCGTTTTTTTATTCTTAAAAAAAATTAGGGTTGTTTTCTTAATATGAAATGTTAACCCAATTGTAAACTCTGTTTCACATTGCATGGGTACTGTGGCGTTTAACATTTTACGACGAAGATGAAAGAAAATGATTGAATCAATCTCTAAGCAATTGGTTAATTGAACGATTAAGAGTCTAGAGTATTCAATCGTCTTTTATTTTCATTGATATTTATCTTCCAATGACAAACGTACAGTACCCATGCTATGTGATATAGACTATAGACCTTTACATTCTAATATTAATAACAACACTCTTAGCATATTGATGACAGACCCTGTGGGAACACCTAAGCCATAAGACATAACACCTTCGCTATGTTTTTTTGAACTTTTAATTTAATCAGTTGAACTTTTAACTATTATCACAATACGTATTCTCTTCGCGTTAGGTTAATAGTAAAATAAAAAACGCAATAACTACTGATAATAATGTTTACTATTAGTGCTGCCTAACTTGCCTACGTATAGTAATACTATTTCTAACTTAGTGAAAATTGTACGTTGTAGCTCTTAATGTCGACTAAAGGTTGCCGCACATTTGCCAAAACAGCTCAGCGTAACATAGGACAATGTTCGGCGAACATGAATTTGAAAAATATTTTTCAATAGCACAATGATTATTTTTATTGAAAACTATTTTTTATACCGATCCGTCGCCACCTTAATTTCATTAAATGTTTAATGCCACACTAGAGGCTTCAGTCTCTTCTAAAGAATAACGCACCTAAAGCGCGGGCGTTATTCACGCGTAATATTTTATGCATTTTTCACAGTAATCTGTCTCGCATCAATCTAACAAGAATCTGCCTGGCGCTTATTAGCTTCATTGAATTTTTTAATACCCTAAAACTGGAATCGGTTAAACTTTTAAGTTATATAGTTGTATATGATACCTACACTTAAGTTAACAAAAAGACATGATGGTGATGGTGGCAAATATGCGGCAATCTTAATGTACGTACGACGGCTGTGTTTTCGTGGTATAATATGTCATAATAGGCATAATTACGACAAAAGATTGTGTTGTTTATTCTATAACATGTAATGTACAAAACATGAAGAAAATATATATCTCACATGTAAACGCGTCAGAAAAAAAAACGCCTTGGTAGTTAATTACCTATAACAGCATAAAATAATGGCGGAATACATTTAATTATATAATAATATAAGTATGTTTATCAGTTGTCTGGTTACCATAGTACAGGCTCTGCCTAGTTTGGGATCAGATGGCGATGTGTGAGTTGTCCCGAAAATATTATTATTACTAGGCAGGCTTCCAACTAGGTAGACCGACGACCTGGTAAAGGTTGCTAGCAGTCCATAGACAAAGTTATCTCCAGAACGAGTGCTGTGAAAAATCCTTTGGGCCGACGAATGGCCCGCAGTGGACGTCTTTCTCGAATATTTATGTAAAATATACCTATTCAATCTTTTGTCATAACTATGTCTCGATATTTTCATTGTCGTGCCGATTATATATATATACAATTTTATTAGTAATCTTAGTATATTGATGCCGACACAGAACTTGCTAAATAAATATCAACATTAAGAACATTGTAATAAAGTCGATAATTGAAAAATAATTATTATATTAGCATCAGCAAAATAATTTGTTAATTTTCGACCTTAATGTTATGTGAATAAAGTTGATATCTATAGACAGCTACAACCACACTCTCAGGGCCAGTCTTAGATTATTTTCTACGCACGCTTGAAATTTATCGTAAATAATTCTATAAAATGGTCAATTTGTAGTACTTCTTCCATACACAATCTAATGATTAATAACACAGTTTGTTGAAATACAGCTAGTTCACTCCATACAAACATTCACACATTCATTTTATTTATTTAAATCTTTACACAAAAAATAAAATGTATAAAGGCAGACTTAATGCCTGAGGCATTCTCTACCAGTCAACCCAAGGTGGTGCAGATATAAGTCAAAGTAGGTGCATATTACTAAATTTAGAATTTAGCTTTTATAATTTTTTTTTTTTTCAGAAAAACTGAATTTCTATTTTTTCTCCCTCCTCCCGAACCGAGATTTAGACCTATGATAGGCAGAGCACTTTACGACTACTAGACCAATGAAACAGTTACTACTTCATTACTAGAACAGTTCTTTTGTCAGTCTGTGAAAGTCCGATTTTCAGCTTTCATCGCTGCCGCTGATTGTATGGCGTGGAGTAGCTGTTATACTTTGTGTTATAATAAATTTAATAATAGCCATGTACCCAGTACAATTGCCCGCCAACTTTATATTTTAAGAATAATTGAAGTGAGTGATATTAAATAGTTTAATCTTAATAAACCTCAGCTCTAGAGGTGACCCGTGCCCAGCAGTGGGACATATATGGGTTGTTATAATTTTAATAATACTCGGCGATCATGACAAAATTTTGTGTTTTTTTTTTACATATTTTTTTAATTTTATGTGTGAAAATAATATAATATATTATTTAGTTGTGTACATAAAGATTTATTGGAGAAAATTGTTGAAATGTTTATCCATGTTTTGTTCTGTCCTTTGCCTTATTTATGAGGACTTTTAAAATGGGAATGTTCTAGAAATTTCTTATGATTTCCAGTTTTTTTTCTAAAATATTAAAAAGATATTGTAAGGGTTTATTTAATATAATACATTGATAGACACATAAAATGCACTAAAGTACAGAATGGCTTCCAATTAAGACTGAACTGTCTACCCACTCTTTAGGGTCATAATTGGATGAAAAGACAGACTGCCTTCGTGGTCCAGTGGCCGCAGTATGCGCCTGCTGTGCAGGAAGGTTCGATTCCCACACAGGACAAAACTTTGTGTGACCCATAAAGAGTTGTTCTGAGTCTGGGTGTAATTTGTGTCCGTGAATTGTATGTTTGTAGTAAGTCCCCCGCGACACAGGGCTGCGGGTTGTCTTTAAAAAAAAAAGTTTGAAAGTACATGTCTTTGATGCACTTTATGTATTTGTCATTATATTATATTAAGATTAATTTTATACTAACAAATAGTGATTACCACGAACATTCGTTACCAAACCGAGCATTCGATTCCAAACCGAACACCTTGTTCGCGAGCCGAACACTAATAGTAGGGGAGGCCACGATGCTAAATGGGGATTTACTCGAGCGTCGTAGAGACCTATTGAGTTGCGAAGCTTAGATGATAAAAAGAAAAAAATGTTATATAATGTATCCTTTTCATCAGTGGGGGAAGCAGCTATAGACTTTCCAAAATGTAAAAAAAAACGGTTGCATGGACATACTCGAGCGCGTCAGATATTGATAGCCATCCATGTCCTACGTATTTTTAATAATGTACGTATGTTAATCTGATCGTTTGAACGATGGGGCTGGTCGTACGTAAGGGTTGAAAATGAGAAAAAAAATTATTTAATCGAGCGCGTCAGATTTTCTAAGGGGATGTTAAGTGAACCTAAGAAAAGCTCTCATCGAATAATCTGACGATTTGGATGTGACGCAAAGTCGTGGCTATTATTAGAAAATGGCAAAAAAAATCACCATTTTGACATACTCAAGCGCGTCAGATTAAGATATATATGGTTCATCTTTATATCCTAGACGTGCTGTCTCATAATCTGACGATTATCTGGAGGGATTCGCCTAATCTGATAATTTAAAAAAAATATATATACAAGGATCGGTCAAAAAGTTTGCGGAATTGGGGTGTTGTTGGGGGGTGGAGTATTTTTTTTTACCTGCACTAACTGTGTGACTACTTATGAGTATTAATACCAACTTTCATAAAAATCGGGTCATTATTCATTGAGCTATCATCGATCAAACAAGTCAATCCGGAAGAAAACTAGAAAAACCTCCTCAAACCATTTTAGAAGAGATGTCTTCTATAAATTTACGGGGCCCTTGCCCTGGTAAAACTATGATTTAAAAGTGGCACAACCTCTTCATGCACGGCAAAGATTCACTAGAAGACGACCTCAGTGTAGGGCGGCCTATTGAACGGCCTATAAAACTTGGGTTTACCATTATGAGCCTGAGTCAAAGCAGGAGTCCATGTGGCATAAAAAGGGTACACCACCTCCAAAGAAATTCAAGGTGTTAAAGCTCATGTCGACGATTTTCTGGGATACAGAATGAATTTTGCTGATAGATTATAAGGAAAAGGGTGTCAATATAACCGGAAAGTACTGCTAGAACGATTGCGAGATGCTGTGAAGGAGAAGAGGCGGGGCAAATTGACCAAAAGGGTGCTGCTTTTACACGACAACGCACCCGTTCACAAGGCGCAAGTTCCGATGGCTGCCATACAAAAAGTGGGCTTCAAAATGTTGGAACATCCTATCTACAGTCATGTAATGGCAACAGAAACCAGAGTGGGAACAGAGTTAGAGAGTAATAGATAGAGAAAAAGTGAGAGAGGAATAGAAACATGGAGAGGGGAATATGAAAATGAGGCATCACGCAGCTGCACGTATTAAACTTCATGGACAATTTTTTGTTACTTCGGCTTGTGGAAATCGTCAGATTATATATTTTTTGTCATCCTTGAATTATTTCCTTCAAAATAAATAAAAAATTAGCCACGCTCGAGAATGTCGAGATGACGTTTTTTTTTACAACTTTGAAGTCCTCCCCTTTTTTTACGTCACTCGAAAATTGTCAGATTAGTGGAATATACACTTTTTAGCATGTAATTAACTCATCCTACCTTAATCTGACGCGCTCGAGAAAATCAGATGATTAATTTTTTTTTACTAATCTGATCCTTTATCCTTGACGGGCGGCCATATATATGGTGCTCATATTTGGTGGAGGTACTTAACAGGGTACAAGGTATCCCCCTGTATATTAATCTGCCGCGCTTGAGTAAATCCCGAAATCCCTTCATGGGCTCCCCTGCTATAATAAGCAAATTTCAAAAGTTCTCCATAAATAAGGCAATAGCTCTTCCATTGTATATATTGTTAATGTTAAATAAAGTTCAACACAGAATATAGAAACCGATGGAGATGCCCGTTAGTACATTATATTATAATAATTGTTAATTAGTGTAATGTTTTTCAAATGTGCTAATATGTAGTGTGCGACTCTAGTTGTTTACTGTATTAACGTGCTGATTTGACAATGTGTCAGTTTAAACCGAATATCGAATAAATTTTGGACATCGGCCTTTTTCTTTAAAATATTGAGTACCTTAGTTTATTTTATGTTCTATATCTCCAGCGGTATATATTGAGATTTTTGTTCCGTGCTGGGATAGAACCTACAACACGTCGCGCGGTGGTAAATTACAAGAAGGCGTTTCACTTTATTTTATTTTTATTTTAACTTACACATTGTCAAAATGTACTTTACAAAATTGTTTTAGCAAAATAATATAAAGGTGTGTCCAAACACAGTGCGGTGAAGGTAATGCCCTATGATTAGACGAGTAACAAAGATGTCCTCTATTCGCGAAGCAGATTTGTTTCGCACGAATGCCTCGCGTAGCCGTGCATCTTACGCGCTGTGTTTGGACACACCTTGAGGTAACCAGAGCCGCTAGTAGACGCTTCTAGCTATTGAAATGCATGATTAATTGTTGTAGCACAAATGCAAGCGATGCCACGATATGAAATATACGTGAGTATAGCCAGGAGACGAATAAAACGTTTGACATAACTTTACTATTACCTTAAATTCGGGTTTCAGGTTACTATCCATTCCTAACAAAATAGGCTCGAAATTATGTCACAAAAGTAAAACTAATCTATTTACATAGAATATTCTTTATTGTACACCAAAAAATGATTCATATATATATGTGTATTCGGTATTATCGCTAATAGCGATCAATTTCAGAGATATTACGCTTAGCAAAACTATCGGATTACTTTTTATTCTTAAGCATTTTATGTGCACGGATGAGTTTGAGATTCACACAGTTATATAATATGGAAGAGCTAAAAAAAAATAATAATCATGGTCGAATAATTTGCTTGAAAAGTTGAATTTTGCCGTACTTTTTGTTTTGCAACTTAAATAATATCCATATTCCCAAACTTACATCTAACATTTTTAATGGTTTGTTTACTTTTGTCATGAATGTATGTTTGTGATAGAAAGTTTATTAATTAATAAAAGTTTAATCCCTCCTGGCTATACCCAACGTCGTTGTTATTAAGATAAAAACGCTGTACAGTCACATTAATTAATTAAGAAATAGTACAATGTTAAGACAAACAGAAATCGAGATATTATCAAAATATGCAATAAAAAGTTATTTTTAATAAAGTTAGTGAGATGTATTATGGGCAGCCATTACTTTAAAGCACAGTTTTTTTTTAATTAAGCCAAAGCAGCTATATTTAAGGTCTCATGCAACACTAACGCCATCTACATAAACCGTTCCTTATTAAAAATACTTTTAGTTATGACTAAATATTCTACTTATCTGACAAAATGTAAACATTTATTATAAAAAGTAAATGGCGTTAGTTGGTCGCATAATTACTAATTTTGTTGAAGTACATACATGTACAGTTGCCGAAGCTACTGTCTACTGCTCAAGCAATATTAGACAATGTGTGTCCGCTAAGAGGCCTTTATTTAATATAATTTTTAGTAATCAATTAATAAAAAGATCTCTGAAATAAACTATATTATATATAAACTGTCGGACATTTATATAAACTGCATCAAAATACAGGATGACTTTCAAAAACGATTCCAGCAGGGAAAACCGGGATCCAGGATTTGGCTTATGGGGGAGGTGAGCAATCTAAGCTCATTTCACTTAATTAATCTTTCAGAAAAGTAGTAAATAAAAAGTTAATAAGAATTGGCCGCAAGCCAGGGGGAGAGATCCCCCTGAATCCGCGCCTGGTGAAAACGTCTCTTCCCATCATTTTGGAGAACAGGAGTAAGAGTCAGTAAGACTATGTATGTATAAAGACTCAGGTTAATTAATGGATGCAAATAGCATAGCTTCAAGAAAAGAGTTATGAGGTTTTTAAAGTTTCGCCAACGCGCGAGATATACCCCCGGTGTTGCAAGCGTCCATAGGCTACGGTACTATTTACCATCTGGCAGACCGTATGTTTTTTTGCCACGTTGGTATTATTGTATTTAAAAAATACTGATAGTTTGAAAGTCCTTTATTTTAATGCACTTTATGTTTCCGTCAGTGTATTTAATGTAAAATAAGACATTATTTTGATTTTATATAGCGAACTAACACTATTGCATTTAGTACTTATAATTTAAATGTAATTTTAACGAGTGCAATTGTAATATAATATAGCATAATAATATATTGGCAATATTTTACATAACGTTCGATATGATAGACAGAAGTTACATACTACTTTCGAGAAAACAAACATGTTTTTTTTGTATAAAATTAGAATTTCATTTATCTTTTTCTCTTCTTATGTATTTCAAGATAATTCTAAATAATTGTAAATAAGCCATTGTTGCAAGAATCACCACCAGTGTACTGGTACTCACTTTTCCTTTAGTTATTAAAAGAGTATACTGTATACTCACTCACTACTTTTCGTTTTCAAGTGAGTATTCTGTATACTAAGTACCTCATCATATTTGTGACAGTCGCCGTGACGTCAGCTTTTACTCAATCAACCATTACACAAGAGAAAGAGATAGGCATACTTTTATTTTTATACAGTATGTAACGTGAAAGAGATAGCTATATTCTTGTATAGCAGTATGTATATGTATGTAACTTTTGTTGATTGTCGAGCGCAATGCTAGCTTTAATTATGTTGTGTTAGCTATTGTGATATATGCGTACAAAGTTATAAGCCAGTACCTACGTGTACGTGCCCAAGTGACTTGCCTTCTGATATTATTATAAATAAATATAAATATTTGAAGTTTTTATTTATTTCCTTGTATTATCCAAATCCTAGTGGACCGATGGTATAGAGAAGGTTGCGGGTAGCTGATGGACAAGATCAGTTCAGAGTGGATGATGTGGAAATCGCTGTTGGTTTTCTTAATAAATAAATTTAAAAAAAAAATCGTAAGTTTATTAATATATTACTTACTGTGAAGAGGGCTGTTGAGATGTCTGCTTTCATTAGCAATAAAAAAATGTGTGTTTAAACCAACGTTGGAAGTTTTTGTAAGTAATATGCGGCGTAAAGGGTATAGGTATGGTACGACAATATCGGTCTTTTGCAATACTGTTGGAAAAATCAATTAAACCAAAAAGTTAAATGTTTCGTTTTCGAAAGGTTTTATGTATGTCTGTGTGTATTGAATTTAAAAAAATATATTTTTGCTCATTACCAAAAGTAATAATTACGAGTCATGCTCTTTGTAGCGAAACGGGATAACATGCTGTAGCAATATAATATGCTGCGGGTGACGACTAGTTATAGTTAAGTTTCTGCGAATAGGTGATTCTGTATGTTTGTTTCTGATCTGAGATCTTTTTACAGGACGCCGAAGTTCCCAAGGGAGACCAAGCCACAGATACGCGTAACTAGGTTGAGTTAGTTGTGGTCTTGTGGATAAAAAGAAAACAATAAAATATTTAATAATGAGTTTAATCAGTACAATGGTTACATACTACAAAACCGAACGACAACGGGACGGAAATAACATTCAACGACAAAAACCATAGCCGATAACACAATAGGTATATACCAATCACATACACACAAATAATTTATAAAAATATTTCTTTTTGGTTACATTTTGGCGCTAAAACTATTGAACTGTTTCTGCTAAAAATATTACCGAGTTATTTATTAAAATCTCGCGTTACGATGTTTGTGCACGCTAATCTCCGAAACCACTTAATCGATTTTAAATTTCATAAATGTGTCTTGCTTGGTTAAACTTATGAGATAAGATAGTTTTTTTTGACGCGAGCGAAGCTTTTAGTAACATAAAAATAACAATAGGCCTTAACACTTTATATGGTGAAAATAGCGTAAAGCTAAACGCAATTAATCTCGGTTTTTTTTTCAGCAAATATTTTGCAAAGATGTAAATTTATACTGTTTATTTTTGGGTCAAAAATATTGCAAGACAACTTTTATTTGTTTTCTGTTTGTTTCACTGGTTAAACAATAAAGATACGATACCTACGTTAATATCGGAGATTTATTTTTGCAAATATATTTTAGGCAGAAACAGTTCTCAATATACACTTGGAAACAAAAAACATCGATTCACACTGCACACTTGCAGCCAAATGTTAATTTAAAAAAATAGGGAAAATTAAAAATTGATAATATAATACATTGGCGGACTTTATGCCGAAAGTATTCTCTACCAGTCAACCATTAAGGGATGAATAAAAGTAGGCGCATTCGCAGGAAACAAATAGAAATATATTAGATACTAGGCACCCACCCCGGCTTCGCACGGGTCGTATTTCCCGGGGTCCCCTTATGTTTTTGACAATAAAATATAGCCTATGACACTCACAAACAACGAGGCTTTCTATTGGTAAAAGAATTTACAAAATCGAATCAGGATCTACTGAACTGATTTTGAGACCAGGCCGGGCGGCTAGTAGTCAATAAATTCGACTGCCAGAGTGTGCTCTGAATCGATATTTTGCTCCCGAGTGTAGGTACTTAATTCGCTCTTATAAATATAATAATTGTGAAATCGAGCGAATCATTTAATAACTTAATTATAACATCTACACGCTCAGTTTACATTTGGTTAACATATATTATTAAACTTACTAATCGACTAATTAACTACTTATTACTAAATCGCATGTCGTATAATTAAATACTTTTCTTTAGGCGCGCTTTGGGATAACAAACATAAATTTTATGTCAAAAAGAATTCCTTTTAAATATCAAAGTAATATTACGCCTACCAATTTGCAGGGTCGTTAAAAATATAAGCTCATTGTCAATTTTTGTACATAACTTATTATGCATCTCTGTTTTTCATTACCGTATGATAAAGCCAAAAAACTAAAACTACTTTTCAAAATTGGTATACTGTAAAAAAAAAATGTCTGGACTAATTTAAATAAATAGGTATCAAAATCTGGTGCCCAATTATAAAGTCTAATTTTATGCAATCGTGCGTTTAATCATGGTCTAGCCAGAGTAAACAATACTAGTACTTCGTACGAATCCGGCTTTTTAAAACTTGCATCGTGCAAATAAAACTGGCGTTGTATAAATAAATAATATTTAGATAGACACACAAAAATCATGTTTGTTACCTAGACGCGTACCCTGTCCGTCTAATAATTTAATTTCTACATTAATTATACAACAATTGGAATGAACAACATATACATATTACTATAATATACATCTACTTATCACAATAATTCACTATTTGAGCACAAAATATTAACTGTAACCCTCTACATGTTTGACCAAACATACGCCAATATTCTGTACGAGTACCTATGTATATATTAAGAACGGGACGGGGAGGGCTTGGACCCTATGACTCCATCTCTTTCCCTTCTTATATACATACGCTCATGGCCAGTGATATTATAATAAAAAAGTAGAAATTCTTGGCGGCAAATGAAGTCTTCTGTCTCTTTCTGTATCATACGTTCGATATCATTTATCGCATTCACACTTGAAATTTATTATTATACCTACTCCTATAAGTAAGTACGTGTAAAAATAACGCAATAAAAACTGAACCCTATATATTATATATAAACGTAGGTTATCTTCTCTTAAATATAATTTATCCATGGCATATTAGTGTTAGTCTTAGTTGTACTGTGTCGCTGTAGTCTAACTTGGCATATGTTGGCCCAACGAGTAGAGGAGGATTTAAGCTAAATAATAAGTTAAAGAACAAAACTATTGTTGTTGTATGACAGACTAATATGGCGATGTTTTTTTATAAAGACAACTTCCACACTAGAGAACAAGTCCTGCCCTCGGAACTTTACAAGACACAATTCAAGCACTCGTTAGTACACGAAGACTCGGAACAATCATGGCTACACAATGTTTACTCCCGTGTGGGAAACAAACCCAGCGTGGATTTATTGTTTATGTTATATTTTAAACCTTTTAAAAATTACTACAAGATTTATATTTGTAAAGTCCCTCCTGGCACATAGACCAAAATGCAGGATTTGTCAAAAAAGAAGTGTGTTTGTTCCGAACGCCAATCTTCTGTATCACCCCGAGTTTCAAGAATAAAAGCCACCGAGAATTGAGGAAATAAAAGCAAATTTAATTAATTTATATAAATGTCAATAAATTTATTCAGTCTAAAATCATACAACAACAACAGAATGCAATAAATAATATTAATTACAGAAAGCCAAATTATTGACCGTCAACAATAACTGGAACAATACGATGCGTATTCTAATTAATGTCAGCCAATTTAATGTTATAAAATATGTCATCAGTCATCACTCATCATAATGTTGTTACGTTTTCATGACTCAGGACTTAGTGTACTTTTCATCACGACAACTGATATCCACGCGAGCGGAGCCGCGGGCATCAATAAGTTATATTATATTTTGTGACAACGTACACACAGCCATCTGATCACAAACTAGGCAGAGCCTGTACTATGGCAACCAGACAACTGATAAATTACACCCAGACACAGAACAAACAATCGTGCTCATCACAGAAAGATATTTTTTAGAACTGTAAAAACCATTATATATAAAATGGTATACCGACATTAATAAGAATACGGCCACGTCTATAAATTTATAAAAAAATAAACATAATCTTTGTCATAAGGGTACATCCATATCGAATGCACCAGACACAAGAAAACAGTTGCACAAAACCCTGTAATAACAAATAGCGTCTTTGTATAAATAATTTAACTATAAGCTAATACTACTTTGGAATTCATTGTACAGGTTTAGGTTTAGTGATCAACCATAAACTATGCCAGCTTTAACTTAAGCTATAATAGCCTGTGTATGTTAGAGCAATTTCCCACACACGCGTGTATTTTAAACGAGCTTCTGTATCGAAACATACGCAATTTCAATCGGTTACGTAGCAATTGTAAGTTAACAGCTTGCGACTGTACCACATTTGCATCGGCAAAAAGACGTAGTAACTAGGGTGTAAAATATTAAAAAATCACATAATATTAGACAAAGACAGACTAGTGCGTTAAGTACAATTATGCATAAAAATAAACGGGCGATACGAAAATAGTACTACATATAGAATTTAAAGCATAAAACAGTAGCCTCGAAATAAAGTAAGAAGTATCCAAAAGCTTGACGTAGTTTATGGATGATCCACAAGAACTTTAAAAACATGAGCTACATTCATAAGCTAGACAACAATCATGGATTTAGCCAGGATTACAATATGGGTTTTTGGTAGGAGTAGACTGCAGCTTCCTAGAAGTCTCCTGGATATACCCATGGGATATGTTCACACAGATCGGGGCGGAGAATATTGAAACTTTAAAAGTACATAAACACATAGTAATTAAAGTCGGCGGCGATGCCCATCTTCAGGCAGTGGATGCCTGAAGATGGGCATCGCCGCCGAGGCCGACCTAGAAAACGCTGGCGTGACGACCTGGATGCATATGAGAAGGATTGGTGGAATAAGGCAATGGACAGACGGGACTGGAAGTCAATGGGGGAGGCCTTTGCTCAGCAGTGGGACAATATAGGCTAGTAAAAAAAAAAAAAAAAAATTAAAGTCATCATAGAGTATCTAGACCCATCCAAATATTTAATTACATATTTCAAATCGCTAGACTTATCCTCACGATTCGCGTCACACAAGTCTTATACATTGAGAGTATTTTTGCCCTGTTCAGATACGCTAATTTTAATCTTAATACAATGACTTATAGTGTAATTTTAAACAACAGTGTAATTTTAAACAACACTTCTCCGCTCTGATCTATGAGGACTCGATCGTATCATACAACAGCTCAAAGTTAAATACTAGCATATAATAAATAATTGATTTTAAATTCGCTTATATCTAAAACGTACATTTTAATAATTTATATATTATAATTACTATTTATTTAATATTATATCGAGTCAACGATTACAGGCTCCAAATATTTATTATTTATTTCCAAAAATTGGCACTAATTAAATACTATTTTTTTCTGAAATACTGTATTTTTTACATTTTTATTAAAAATAACAATTATAACATTATTCACAATAAATTACAAATTGTTGAAATATTATGCGTCAAAATAATGTTTTTGTATTTTTTTCTTTTTGCATATTTTTTATTTTATTTATGACTTGATTTTTTAATACTAAATGGGCGATATTGCTGAAAACATCATGATGAAAGATTTAATATATTTTGGCATTGACTAAAATGGCCAATATTCATTCAATTTACTTTTGGAATGAATTTCAGAAATACTGTATTCTGCTTAGCCTGTGCCATCAGCATACAATTATTCTTTATTATGGCAGTTGTACTTATGTTGCATATAAACAAATATTCCAATTCTCCCTAGAGACATTGGAAGTTTATATATATTTTAATTTTCCATCATGATTGTCACAGCGCCCATAGTCATAGTTCAACATTCAGTACAAAAAATATTATTATGACTTGTTGTTTCTTGAGATCATATATCAATCATGTATTCAAGTCCATAGAAATTCCACCCACTTTACATACATTTATTCCTATCAATCTATCTATCAATCACATTGACAATTGGTACAATCTTCTTCAATCACTATCTATAAAACAATCTTTTATCACATTGACGATTGACACCACACATAATTGTCCCGCAATGTATCAATCAATCAATGATTGACAGCTGGCCCCTCAATGTTCGTCAATAGTTCAATCTAAGCACACTGGTACCTCGTCATGTTTACGTTGGGAAGTTCGTTACAATCTGAAACAATTTTGGAATTTTAATTGAATCTTTTTATATATGTAACGTGAGCAGATTTTAAATCGAAACTGTTCTTAGAATCGAATCTTAAGAAATATGTCTCGTATTTTTACCCGACTGACCCAGAAGGAGGGTCAATTTCTTAGACACGCTTTGTAGCCTTCATGGCTTAATAGATTTTAGCTTAAAGGGCATCGTTAATTTCGTCGTAATTCTAAGTATCAGAATTTAAAAAATGTAAATGACTAATTTATGGTCAGTCGGGACTTAAAGTAAATATAATCCATTTGGTGGTGATGGATACCTGGTGGTGGCTAGTGCGTGAGCGTGGTGAGATGTCAGGGCGTGTGCGCGGGCTGCAGGCGGCAGGTGGTGCAGGCGGCCATGCGCGCGCTGTACCGCTCCACCTGGAACGTGGCGGCGTGCACGCCCCACTCCGAGCGCGCCAGCTGCTGGCACGCGTGCAGCACTACCTCAGGGTCCGTCAGCTCATCTAAAACAATATTGACAGAGTTTAAAGCCTGAAATATCATTTTCTTTAATTTAAGTAAGGCATTTAATTTTGTTAATCACCAGAATGTTAATATTGAAACATAAAAAAATCGAACATCTAGATCTCATAGCGAGCTTAAATGTATAACTGAAAAGATATAACTAAACACTGGCCAATATTTAACAAACAAACTAGGTACTACCTCCTTAATTCGTGTATGTAATTTTGGTATGCCCCAGGGTAGCACATTGGGGCCACACTGCGCCGGGTGTTTTGTATGTTTGTAAAGTCCCCCGCAACACGAGTCGTGTTCGTGTGTGTTGTCTTCTATAGCAAAACAAAACGATATATACATACCTATAGCCACATGGGCAGTCATCACAATGTGATGCGTGGAGAGAGCCCATGCGTGCACCGAGTGGACATGACGAACGCCGTTCAACGACGACAGCGCCGATACACATTCACGATACCTGTTCAAAATACAATGCTGGTTTCAGTTAAGCTTCTGACTCCTTGAGTATGAAAAACTTTGCCAAGAGTGTAAGATCATTGTATTAATATATATGAGTGAATACCTAAAGTGTTTGGGCACAGCTTGCATGAGCATGCCTACGGCGTCCCGCACGACCCGCGCTGACGTCAGCAGCACCAGGAAACTGAACACGAACGTGCAGATAGGATCCACTATCTTTGCCTCCGGCTATACAAAAAAATATTTATTTAAATAACCAGACTTTTTCTGAGGGATTAGGGTTTTGTATTTATACACAAGCTAACGAAATTTGAACCACATCCCGGTTGTATGATTCGAAATATTGACTTAAAATGTTGTATTAAGTACCTTCAGTGAAAATGCCAATACAATATATTATTTATTTTCGCTTCGGATATTTTAAATTTCTTAATTATAATATGCATGTAATATATAAACCTTCCTCTTGAATCTTTCTATCTATTGCTGAAAACTGCATTAAAATACCGACAGCGGGAGACTGTTTTATACAATGTCAAAAAGTAGCCAATATAATGTTATTTTTTATTCTACCAAACAAGCATACGATCTGTCTGATGGTAAGCAGTTCCCGTAGCCTATGGACGCTTGCAACACTAGAGTGTATGATTGTATACCATCGAAAAGGTCTGATGATGCAGTTGGATAGTGAAAAATATATAATTTTTTTAATTATTGATAGTTTCATTAGTGAAGATGTGCATACTCACATAGAACTTGATAAGAATAGAGGCAAGCAGTACCCCACAGCTCTGTATGAGGTCTCCTATCACGTGGATCAGCGCCGCGCGGAGATTTATATTCCTGCACAACAATGTAGTACATATGTGTATTATATAATATCATCATTGCTGTGGTTTGTCTGTACATTCCTTTGCGATACAAGGCTCGTTAAAAAGGGAGTTGTATTAAAAAAAAGAAAAAAGTAATTCCACACGTTCTTCGTTTGCGTCCTTAACCAGAGCTGAGCTTAGAAAGGGTAGTCAGCTAAAGTAATTTTAGTGGACTGTTTCTTTGAGTTTCGGCTAGCTAAATCACACACCTCTGGTAGAAACGCAGCTTTATAAAATTCATCATCATTAATCTATCGTAGTCGACTCATGGACGTTAAAGTGTTACACCACTAAGCATGTTCCTCGGCTTGTTGCATCCAAAATTGTTATCTAAATATAAACTTTATTTACATTTAGAGTAGTTTAACTGTTACCTGGGCTGTGCCCCGACGACGCTGGCTTCGACAGTGGCCAGGTCCTTCATGGTGTAGTCCCCGTTGACGAGCGCCCCGTTGGCGTGCTTGTGCTCGCGCCGCCGGAACAGGCGCCAGCCGCGCGACGCGCCGCCGCCTGCATGTGCGTGCGCGTGCGCGTGCGAGTGTGCGTGCGCGTGCGTGTGCGCACACGCCGCGCCGCCGTGCGTGTGATGGTGAGCTACGCAAATAACAACCGTTATATTGATACTCGATGAACCGACTTGGCTGGGCAGCGTTCGGGAAGCTTAACCATATCTTCTCGTCTCAAATACCGCAGTGTCTCAAGACGAAAGTCTTCGACCAGTGTGTGTTGCCAGTGATGACCTATGGATCCGAGACGTGGTCGTTCACTATGGGCCTAATGCGAAGGCTCAAAGTCAGCCAAAGAGCAATGGAGAGAGCTATGCTTGGAGTTTCCCTGCGAGACCGAATCAGAAACGTGGAGATCCGTAGGAGAACTAAAGTGACCGACATAGCTCTAAGAATTGCATCAATTAAGTGGCAATGAATGGGCAGGGCATATAGCTCGCAGAACCGATGGCCATTTGGGCAGAAAGGTTCTAGAGTGGCGACCACGAACTGGCAGACGCAGCGTGGGCAGGCCTCCAACAAGGTGGGCCGACGACCTGGTAAAGGTTGCGGGCAACCGATGGACAAGGTCAGCTCAGAACCGAACGATGTGGAAAACCTTGGGGTAGGCCTATGTCCAGCAATGGACGTTTTATGGCTGAGATGGATATTGATACTAATATTAAAATGTGCAGAAATTTAACACTGCGAAATAAAAGCATGAGAACGCACTTATCTCAAAAACTCCTCGATTTTTGAACTCTGGCAGCTTTTTTTAAAAATCTGTGTACACTAGTCTCGATACGGCTATCGAGGCTGTAGTTTACACAGATATTATAAGAGGATATCAGTTTATCCGATTCGAGATTCGAATCTCGAGTCGGAACTGATATTGGTTTTTGGAATAGCCTGGAACCCGAAGGCCTTAGGGGGAAAAGACCCCCGTCATTATAATTAATAACACTGGTGTGACAATTCATGGGTTGGCAACACCCAAAAAATACTCTAGATAATACAAGCGTACACAGGCTGTGGTAACTGCTTACTATCTTTAAATATTTTTAGCATTACTATGCAATCAGCTGAAATATTTTAATATGAACATTCTTTCCTCGCAATTGCAAGATATTGTACGTATAGAACTGTAACGGCTAAAGTTTAAATGAAGCCGACGTCACTTCAAGACGTAAAAAAGCGGTGGACAAATTCGAACTTTGGAGTAGGATCTCGGATGGCACAATTGATAGTGCGCTGGGCCGGAACCCGAGAGGAGTAGGTTCGAATCCTCCGCCGGGCTCCTCGTTTTCCTCATTGCTTACCATCTGACTACGCTTACGTACGTACGCTTGATTACTATCTTAGTAGTATAAAAAAATACTTTAATATTTTTACCAATATCTGATGCGCAACCATGAAGCACGAGCGCCAGTATCACATTGAAGCCGACGCCGCATCCAGACACTATCATCATCATGTCAGGCTCGATGTTGTACTCGCCCGAGTGCAGCCGACATATCGCCACGTAGATGAAGATACCAGTCAGGATCCAGATCAGGAGGACGGAGAGCATAGCACCTAACACCTCTGTGGAAAGAGATACATATTAATGAAGAAGAAGAAAGAAAAAGAAAAGGTTAATAAATGCTGTGTATACCTCAAAGCTGTGCCAAGGTCCAGTTCAGCATCGGTCTAAACATCTAAGTTAATGTTCGACGCTGATTTTCAACTGAACCTAAGGCTGTATACAGAAAGAAAGCTGGAAACTTATTTATAAGCGCTTACCGGCGCTTGACAGCGCTGGTCCGTTCTACACAAAGGAAGCAGGTTGAAGCAGACCAAGCAAAATGTCGGACTCATCGTTTATTAATTTTAAATGGCAGCGCCCAGCGCTGACCAGCGCGTGTTGAAGCTTGTCGGAACTTGTCGGCACCGTTCAGTGCTTATCGGCTCGCGTTCATATATTTTCCTGTGCGGGTTACCAGCGCTGTCAAGCGCCGGTAAGCGCTTATAAGTTTCCAGCTTTCTTTCTGTATACAGCCTTATGCTGGCAGGCTTATTGGTGTAGCAGTTAGTGACACATTTTTTTACACCGAGGCTTTAAGATGGGAGGTATCCTTGGGATGGGAATACGTTTCTTTTAAAATGCATCCCTAAAGAGCGATGGAGACACACAGGAACACAACTACACCGCTGTGTGTAGTTATTTGGCTGTGGTCTTCTGCAAAGTCGAGGTTTATTATTTTGCACTTTCAAATCTTTTTGAACTTTACAGCGAGAATATGTATATAGCGTATATTTCTGAGGTAAGGTAACCAAAATCTGTTGAATTGGCGAGGGCGGGCAATGAATCCTTGGCTCTCATTGCTTGGTTGATCTCCAGACATTATATCAAAGTAATTTCAAACAACTTTTTGTACAGTATTAATTTATTGATAATATAATTAATGAATAAAACAAACTAATTTTATACAATGGCCCGCTCCATCCCCACCTCGCCTGACTAAACGAGTGGTACTATTACGTCACGTCGCACGTGCGCACGCTCGTAAACAACTTCGTTATGAAATTCAACTCCAACATATAAAATTAGTATATCTTGGTATGTTCTTGCAAATGTACTTTAAAACCAATTTACTCACCAGCTCGCTTATATCCGTATGACATGGAAACGTCAGGATTCCTCTTGGCGCAGTGGAAGGCGAGCAGCGCCAGCGCAAACCCACCACAGTCGCTCAGCATATGTGCCGCGTCGCTCATCACAGACAGACTCCCCGCCAGGTACCCGCCTATCAGCTCACACACCTGGATAACATCATCATCATCATAAGTACTAATATTATAAATGCGAAAGTTTGGTTCAGATCTGGATGAAATTTAGCATAGAGATTGATTATCGCATAGGCGTGTTTTCCGGCAAAAATGTACAGTTCCCGTGGGATACATTTGTTTTTGCTGCGGCACCAACGACGTAACGAGGCAAAATAAAATGTCGATTGCATGACGAGAACAGCGCATTTTGTTGTGGGTTCGATCCCCACTCAGGCAACAATCTAAATGATACATAAATGATCGTGCACTTCGTGTATTTCAATCGTATGATTGTAAAGTCCCAGCAAGACAGGGCTTGTTCCCTAATAATGGCGTCTTTTCAAAAAGAAGAAAGTAAAGAATTACACCCAAACAAAACCTCACTTAACACGTCACGGTATTATAATTATAATCACGGTAATTTCCGAGACGGAACGTACACAAACAAGTATAACTAACAAGCGTGCCGGTGTACAGATTAATAATTATTACCTACTATGTACGCTTGATTCGTTCAACGTTACTTTGTCATTACATCTACTGCTTATACTAATTGGCAGATGCATGGACGTACTTATCCTAGTTGGACAGTAAGGAGCTGCAGTGCTGCATCCACCTGCATTTAGCTTTTAGCTATGCCTATCTCCAATAATATTTACTACCTCATCGATAATTTTCTGTCAAGAAATTCACTTTAGATGCAGTTTGGTAATTGGCGGTGTTTACACCCCGTGCCTAAATGGAAAGCACGTAAAGCTGTTCGTTCTACGCCTGGTCTCTTGTAGATCGTGTCCAATTGCCGTCCTATCGGGCTATGTGAGTCAGGGAGTAAAGAGTGCACCTGTATCTACTTGTATGCTATAATATTACCGGCGCAAATAGTCTTCGTCGAGGTTAGCTACATTGACCAAAATTTGGTTAGGAGGTCAATATTATTAATTATCTCCAGTAAATTCGTAATTTGTGCTATCAGCGATTTCATAAACATAATATTCATTCGTGTCATAATAGTTCAGATTCATTTCGCATTGTCTGATGGGACGGCAATCCGGCACGACCGGATAGAGATATGGAATAGGACCAACGGCTTTCGTCACCTTGCCGATTTAAAATTCGGTTTAGGTACTCAGCTACGGACCCACCAATGTAATGAAAATAACATATTTTCTATCTTGCCAGTTTTTAATCCAAATGTTCTTGTATGTAGTTTTTAGTTGCATCTCTTTCTGCGCTCACAAATCAAATTGTAACTACACAAATCTGGCGATTGCAAAGAGTGGCCTGACTTTATGCCGGTTCTTTCATTAGGATTGCCCCCAGTCTGTTCAGTCAGCGAACAAGGCAGTAGGCGAATTAGCTGACGTCTCATTTGGCAGTTATGAATAAATGAATTGTGTTCTTTATTTAAATGATAAAATATATGTTACCATAAATATTCCGCATAGTACTAAGGCAGTGAGTAATTGTGGTATAGCGCTCGGCGGTTCCGCTTGAGGCTTCCAGTGACAATGCTCCGAGTCTGTGGCCGTCATTGGGACATCTGTGTACGTCTCCTGGAACAAACATACGTAACGTTATTAATGAAAATCAATTTACATTTATCTTGGATTCGTAATATCAAACTTGTAATCTGGTTAATTCAAACAATACATGTTTTTTCTAAGTTGAACAAAACATCGATAACAATAGACTTAATTCGAATAACAGCTCGTGTAAAATGAATTTTAAAAGTAACGTTCATATTAGGTATACGATATAGCTTCAGATTGAAGAAACAACTAAGAACTAAGACCAACGCCTTTGATATGGGATCATTACCTTCTCGTAAACCTAGATAATAAAAACGTCATCTTTCGAATCGAATGCCAAATTAAGATCCTTACTAATATTATAAAGGTGAACGTTTGTAAGAATGGATGGATGGATGGATGTTTGTTACTCTTTCACGTAAAAACTACTGAACGGATCTGGATGAAATTTGGCACAGATATAGATTATGGTTTGGAATAACACATAGGCTACATTTTACAGCGATAACCGACATCCACGCGGGCGGAGCCGCGGGCAACAGCTAGTTATGAATGGTATGATCTCTAAACAAAATAACAACGAGAGTAATATTTTTTTAAACACGATACCCGCATAAATAAAGGACATTACTTTGCTCTTGTCTAAGGAAAAGAAAAACCTAAAGATATATTATAATGCCGCGGCCAAACGCCGCACAGCGTACAAAATATGTCAGTGTCGCATAAAAAGGTGACCGTATTCATCACACATGAAAACATAAGCGCGGCATCACTTGAGCACAAAATTATATCAAAGTGTACGGTACGCCTAAGGCACGTTATTTGTACACGCTCACTTAACCGAAACACGTTAGGTAGGTATGAATCCTGTCCTTTATTATGTAGCTAGGTAATTTTGGTTATCTTCTTATATATATATAAATGAATCCCTATTTCCCTTGGTCACGGCATCACGCGTGAACGGCTGGACCGATTTCAGTAATTCTTTTTTGTTGTGTTACTGGCCGCTAATGTGTATATTTTTCAATCATAAACATTCATCAAATATCTAGGTACATATTTTCTGATAATCCTTGCTGCTGCTGGTAATTTTTAATTTTTACAGCCGTCAAAAATATGTTATGCTATCAAAATAGATTTTCAGCCCTTTTTAACAGTTTTATTTTGTTGAAATTAATATTTAAAATGACACCATTTACTTATAAGCCACGTTTTTACTTTTTAAAAGACAACTCCTGCACTAGGGACCAATCTCTGTATCGCGGAGGACTTTACATTTTGCCTACTATCAAGTAAACCGTATGTTTGCTAACAACAACAGAAAAACAAGTTTTTTTTCTGTTCTATGTGTTATAGAGAAGAAAGAAGCATCTACTATTCTCATGTAACGGTTTAAAAAAATAATCTAAATAACTCACCCCTCTATTTGGTTAAAAAATGACTAAAATGTAAGAGATATAACAAACAGATTGCCCACATTTACAGTGTTCACGTCAGCACATCATACAAAGTGCCTATACAGACTTTATGTGCTTCCATACAACGACATTACCTTAAAAATTATGTACTGTCATAAAACTCATAAACCTCCTCCGTTATAATGTAGGGTAGCACTTTCTAAATATAAAAAAGCATCGTTTTTATTTTAAATTGACCCGGCGAATTTTGTACCGCCATTTTTTTTCTATTAATTTTCTTCTATACAAACCTTGTCCTGACAATAACAAACACAAAATAAAAGAATTAGCAAATTTGTTGCAGTCGATCGGAAGTTATGCGCATACATATACCTATTTGGGGGGTTTCATTTTTATTAATATAGAAGATAGATAGTTGTTACAAGTAGGTGAGACTTTTTTTATACTACTTAGATGGCAAATAATTTTGACTGCACAGTTGGTTCAGTGGTTACCTCGCCATTTACCAGTGCGCCGCGTGTTGTGGGTTCGATACCCACATGAGACAAAAATTTGTGTGATTCATAAATTGTTGTCCTGAGTCTGGGTGTACTTTGTGTCCGTTAATTGTATGTTTGTAAAGTCCCCCGCGACACAGGGCTTGTTATAGTGCGGGCGTTGATTTCTTAAAAATACAAGTATAAATAAGCATATCTACAACATCCTG
Organism: Trisateles emortualis; assembly: GCA_947095525.1. Lineage (NCBI taxonomy): Eukaryota > Metazoa > Arthropoda > Insecta > Lepidoptera > Erebidae > Trisateles > Trisateles emortualis. The sequence continues at coordinate 11,106,695 of OX352751.1, read as the reverse complement.
ATGAGTCGCGGGAGCTTTTACGACATACAATTCACGGACACAAGGTACACCTAGACTAGGAACAAACATTAATGAATCACACAAAAAATTTGCTCCGTGTAGGAATCTAACCAACATTACTCTGCGAAGTTTTGGTGGAACAGTAAACACCTTTACCACTAAACCACTCATGCAGTCATTTCATGCGCATGCGTTGAAAGTTTAAAGACCATGCGCCATTTTGTGGACGATTCTATTGAAAGATGTTCGCCTACATATAACCTATATATACATTATGTTCCACTGCAGGACACGGATCTTCACTCCTCTGAGAAGAGAGCTGAGAGCGGTTAGGCCTTAATCTATACTAGCTGCCATAATGCGGGTTGGTGAATCAAAACATGCTTTAGAATTTCTTCTAAGGCATTACTATAATACCATTATTCTAAGGCATGAGATACCTGCTGAGGTTTTCTTGAGAGACTATAGCATGGGGTTCTTCAAGAAAGGAGTCATAACGTTCTTAAAGGCTCGGCAACGCGCCAGTGACACCCGTGGTGTTGCAAGCGTCCCTAGGCTACGGTAACTTACCATCAGGCGGACCGTATGCTTATTTGCCACTTTGGTAGTATTAAAAAGACAATGTTACTTTTAATAAAATTTGGCACAAGACTTACATCTAATTTCTTCATTTTGGACCGTCTCGTTCAATCACAAATCTATAAAAAATATTATGATAAAGAATTTAGTTTGTTAGAAGAAACTAATCTCTGTAACTTCCAATCAAATTTAAAATAAGAATATTCTCGAAGAAGGTTATAATATCATCGCGGTGTACGACTGATCAGAAATAAAAATTACAACGACATATTATATTTTTAAGTAGGTAGGTAGTAACTTTTTTATTCACAATGAGGGTAGAATATAAAGCAGGCCATTGACGTTAAGTTTTTACGTTATTGCTACATATCAAGGTTACTTTGACACTCATTGTTGTTAATACAATAGGTTTTTTGTTTTATGTTATGTTTTGTCAAAGATTATTGAGATGAGACTTATGTAAATCTCTAAATTCTTTAGTAAGTATACGAAAGAATTAAAAGATTAACATAAATAAATATTCAATAAATTTCTTTTCAATAAATTATACACATCATAATAGAGAAATTAAAAAAATACCGAATCGAAGCGAGGGCCTTTCCGTTGTCTATTATATTCTACCAATATTATAAATACGGAAGTTTGTAAGTGTGGATGGATGGATAGATGTTTGTTACTCTTTCACGTAAAAACTACTGAACGAATGAAATTGAATGAAATTTGGCACAGAGATAGATTATGGTCTAGAATAACACATAGGCTACATTTTACAGCGATAACCGACAACCACGCCGGCGTTGCCGCGTGGTTGTTATAAGGTCCATAAGGTTTATGGTATTATACAAATACCATAAACATCATGTGGAAAAAAAATTGTAGTGAATCCAGGTCAGGCCTAATATAATAATATACTCAACCGGGCCACGAAAAGCACATAAAGCCGTTGATCCTACGCCGCATCTCTCTCCGGTCGTGTCAGATAGCCGTCCCCGTAGTAAATACAGTCAATTTCAAACAACGGGCATCTATTACCAATTTCTTAAAAAAAAAACAATCTATACTAATATTATAAAGCTGAAGAGTTTGTTTGTTTGGTTGAACGCGCTTATCTCAGAAAGTACTGGTTCGATTTGAAAAATTATTTTTTTGTTGAATAGTGCATTTATCCAGGAAGGCTATATAAAATCACGCTATGATCAATAGGAGCGAAGCAGTAGTGAGATATGTTGCAAAATATTCCAAATTACCACGCGTACGAAGTCGCGGGCGACCCCTAGTATATAATATGCACCTATCTATTTTTGGGCTGACCCAAATAGTCATATACAACGACTACTAGACCAACCAAGCAATTATTCCTAAAAAGGAATAGATACAACATACAAAAATTCAAAACCATTTGCTTGAAAACAAAAATAAATAAAACAATAGAAAAATATTTTTATTACAAAACACGATTTGCATCAAAATCCACATTTATATGCATGTCCCACGGACATACCAGTATATGGTAAATTCTCACAAGATAACAAAGGCCATATAACGTATCTAGCTTAACTATTCAATATATTAGTGAATGCCACGCTTTATGGTCCTTATTATAATATATGCGGGTAGAATCATACCATAGTCTACTTTATTCTATGTCAAAGCCGCGAACGTATAAGTCGACCGATAATAATAGTCGTTTGAAGATTTTTATACGGAATTATATATGCGTAAATTTTTTTTTGCCGAGTTATAAAGGTTCTAGAGTGGCGACCAGGAACTGGAAGACGAAGCGTGGGCAGGCCTCCAACAAGGTGGACCGACGACCTGGTAAAGGTCACGGGCAACCGATGGACAAGGTCTGCTCAGGATCGAGAGTTGTGGAAATCCTTGGGGGAGGCCTATGTCCAGCACGTCTTTTGGCTGAGATGATGATGATGATGATGATACGAGTAAGTTCAAGGGTGTGACTTGTGAATGCTATTTCACACCCGTGAATTTGTTGATGGCCTAATCTATACTTCTATAAATTATAAAGAAGTAACAAATTGAATGTACAACGTGCAAAACATATAAGGTTCAATCGATTTTTAAGAGATTTTTATAATCAATTACACTCGTTTAATAACCAAATAGTGGTTTTTCTAAAAAAAAAAAAAAAAACAATCCTTATAGAGCGCCCCTGGAACCTTATCAGCTTTGCATGCCGTACACCATCTCTGGAACTACGACAGCTAAGTATATGAAAAATTCTTTCACCATCGAAAGTTACACAACATTCATTACTAGAGATTATTTTTTGACATAATAATAAGGTCCTCACTGAATTTCTTTTACGGCGGCAAGTCTCCGTTGAGACTCCATAAAATCTGCGCGAGACATATTATAGTGCACAAGTGTGTGCGCAAACACAAGTGCACTCTTTATTCCCTCAGTCTCATAGTCCGGGACGGCAATCCGACACGACAGCAGTCACACACATCGACTGAATGAGCCACCGAGGCAGCTTTTGACATAGCAAGCAAGCGAAGCCAATCAATCATTAATTAATTGCCAATGCCACCAGCGGGACATCGACTTGTTGCGCGCAATTCACTGAAGGATCATGCCGAGACCCTTGCGTGACACTTTTAATTACCATTAATAATAATTAGTAGTAAGATATAACTTTTTTCCTCTTTTATTTACAAGCGCCAAGGGTCTTCCTGCAGGTCGGTCCGCTAGCCTTATAAGATTATTTCGATTCAGTGTGAATCGAAATAATCTTATAAGTGTAATATAAAAACAACTACTTCTTGTTTCCTAAAGAAGTAAACTAAGAATTTCCACTTGCTACGATTATGAAATACTTCTTTCGCTTTATTCATACTCATAATACCTTTCTCTCGTCCAGTTCGAGACCGAACATCTCCCGCATGATATGCAAATACGTGGGAGATGTTATAGTGCCCAAGCGTGTGCAAACACAGGTGCACACTTTTGTTCCATAACTCTCAAAACTGAAGGACGCTGCATAGACTTTTATCAGACGATGGGACGACAACCAGTCACGAACAAAGATCGGACGTAGGACTAAAGGGGTGTAAACACCATCAGATTCCACATTCCAGGCGTCTATTGTGAATTTCTTGTCAGAGAAATCCGATATCTGTTTTTAGCTCGACCCGAGAATACCACCGTTTACCATTCGTGAGCAGCAGTTGCACTCAACAAGGTAGTATTTAGTATTCAGGTTATTATCCTGGCCTTTCATCAGCACATCATTTATTTTAGTCCGCAAACGTTGGAAGCAATGTTATCCTCAAAATTGCCCCATTTTTACTAATACCACAGAATACTTAATAGTACACTGATACCACAGTATATCCATCTCAACCCATAAACGTCCCACTGCTGGGCATGGGTCTCCAACATATATTTGGAAGGATATTAGCCTACTACACCACGCTGGCCACACGGGTTGGTATAGAGTTTTGTTTCGAGTTTTCCCTCTCTTGCAGTAGATATTGTCTGCCTGACTAACTCCCTTAGTCGACTCTTACGACATCCTTGGGATGGAACGGTAACATTTGTAGGTACTCTTAATCCGTCAATCGGACAACCACAGTATATGGAACTCTTCAATAAGGAATAAGGAGTTCTTACACGCACACTGTGTGTGTGTTAGTCTACATTTCACGTTCATAATTATAATCACCGTATATTAGTAACAATTAGAATAACATAACTCTCATGGGTATAAACATAACGGCGGCTGGATATCTTGTTAATTAACCGGTCTTGTTTACCGAAGCGACGAGCGGTCGGCCGTGACCGTTTGGGTACGACTCAGCTACTACGTATAGCTGTTACTATCATAACCGTTGTAGGTATAGGATATAGATAATTATGTTCAGAGTGCATGTGTGGTCTAGTGTTTAAGGTAACTACAGACACAGAGCCGAGTAGGATTTCGATTTCTCCGACAAAACTTTGTGTCATCCATAAAAATTGTTCCTAGTCTGAGTCCTTAAGGTAGCAAAAAAAACATACGGACCGCCTAATAGTAAGAAGTTGTTGCAAATCTAAGTGTGCTTTGAGTCTTTAAGGTGCCAAACAAACATACGCCCCGTCTGATGGTAAGCAGTTACCGTAGTCTATGGACGCTTGCAGTACCAGAAAGGTATCACTTGCGTGTTGACGGACGACTAAACATTTTTAACATCAGGGTTTTATTACGGAATTTCCCTGGGATAGGAAAACGTAGCGTAAAATAGCTCTAGAAACCTGTACCTTCCGCGACACTACTTATTGCCTAGTGTGTGAGTTGTTTTTTAAATTAATGAAAGCAAAAAATAACACTAGGATCTGGCATTTCGGGGCTTATTGTCTTGGTCTTTACCAAAAGGGCACTAACTGAGAGAGACGTCCCTTAAAAGCTCTGCTATGGTGCTAAGAGTTGAGAGATTCGTCCCTCCCATACCCTTATTTATTATTACCTTATTTATGAATATAATACTACTTTGCCAACATAATGATGAAGAAATAGGAACAAAGTTATTCCGCAAAGATTAATGATTGTTATCTTTAACTTACGAGAGCGAGAGCTAACGTTAACGAGGGACAGTTTCACTTGAGTGATGCCAAGTTTGTTGACACACGCACAAAATGTCCCTTGTGAAATGTGAAAGGTCTTCTTCCCATATAAATATTCGAGGTTTATGTATATACAAGCCTTTTTAAGAACTGCTTACTTAGGGTTAAAATAAAACATGGAGGGCCGGTCTTTCGTAACAATATACTCGTATATGAGGCGCTAAATCAGAGATAGATAAATTAAGAAAGGTTGAGCACCGTAAAAGCAATCAAACCCGACTGGGAGAGGACCTTCAACATACATAAAACCTAAGCATATATACACAGAGCGGTATAGTTGAATTCCTGTGCGTGAGTAAAGGTCTCCAGTGCTCATTTAGGGGTGCCTTTTTAAAGAAACTTTTACCTATCCTCAGGATACCCCATTACAAAACCCTGTTGTTACAAATAATTATCTGGATCGAGTCTACCTGGTATCGCAAAGGTGGTAAACAAGCATACGGTTCGCCTGGTGGCAATCTCTCATCTCCTGTATTGCCAACTTTTAAGGGTGTCGTTCGCTTGTTTGTCACCAATGAAGTGGATATAAAAAAGGCCCTATCTCAGTCGAGCTTGCTCAATAATTTGTATGTTGGCCAACATTTCTTGAAAACAACTTCGGGCAATTCACCTTTTACTTTATTGTTGCCATAATAGAATAATTTAAGAAAGGTAAGACACCATGCAGGCGAGGTCTGGGCCCTTCACCTTACCACAGTAAACAAACAGTAAAACATCTTCATACAAACGTGCCGCTCTCGGTTTGAATGTGTGCGTGCGCGCCGCGCGCCATGTCGGCACGCGATTTCACGCACACGCTAGCATAATATAACGTAGGAATAACGTGGCCGCAGTGCGGGCTGTGCAGCGCGCTGCGCGACTGTGAGCACGCGCGTACGCTACATGACCGCTTGCGTTCGTCAACTCTCGCCGGCGCGGGCGGCGGACACTTGTCGTAAATTACGAGTATCATGACTTCAAAAAGGGGAAAAAAATATTGTAGTGTTTTCGGGTGCCTCAATAATGATTTCGCAAACCCGGACTTATCATACTTCCTACTCAACCAGAAATATAAGTACCTACTTATACTTAAATATTATTAGAAAATATGGTATTGTATTGTTTATTTCACAGTTTATTTGCTTTATTAAGAGCGTACCCGAGTCGCATTTTTCTGAATACTATGTTTAGAGCTAAAGTTTATTTTAAGAAGTCTAGTTTTACTATAAAATAGAGGATTGAGTACGAAACATCGTTTAGGTAAACATATTTTTCGCGTAGGTATAGTTGTAATAAGGGCAATTTCACAATAATTAATATTGCAAATTAATTACTTTTGAAATTATTATTTTTTCTATTGTCTGATGTGTTGTTCAATCCAAATATGGTTCCGGTAGTCTGACGATCGACTTATATACTTGTGTGTACATCGCATTTTTTTGGCCGGCGTTCGGGTCGGCCACTTGACACTTGTTTTTGTTTCGCTTACCTATCGTATGAACAACCCTGGGTATCAACGCAAGAGTAGGCTAATAACTCGGCGGGCGGCCTTAGATAACCTACTGTTTGTTTACTGTGACCTTACAGAAGACCACAGCCAAATCAACTGCACGATTGGTTTATTCGCTTAAGTGGTTACCTCAAAATTTACCTCTGCGCGGTGTGTTGTGGGTTTGATCCCAAAACGGAACAAAACTTTGTGTGATCTATATTTGTAAAGTCCCCCGCAACATAGGGCTTGTTCCCTATAATGCAGTAGTTGTCTTTAAAAAAACTACACAACTTTCTATGCGTAAGTTCGGATCATGCTCCTATAAGGGAGCGCCTTCAAATTTGCCACGAAGTGTCGCGCGGAGGCAGTGCGGCTGCAGCGCTGCAGACGCGCGACAGATTTGAAGGCGCCCTAAGGGTAGATATTCAATTTTTTAAATACTATTTACCACATTCTAAAACTCTAGTGTCACAAGTAATAAATCCTATCTTAGGCGCTCATAGCTAGGTGCACTCGCTGTTCGATGAACGATCGGCGGGTTAAGCTACCAAGGGCGCGGTAACCCTATAGATGGGTGACCGCATAGTGGTATTTCATCTGAGCGTCTCCGTGCTTCGGCGGGCACGTTAAAAGTCGGTTCCCACTGGTTACAGTCGTTAGAATACGACAGAGGCCTGAATATTGGCGATCTTAATAACTCTGTCACCAGGTTTTAAGAGAGGTAGGGCACCATACTAGCGAGCAAGCCCGACTGGGGAAGGACCTCCACCTTACAGAAGACCACAGCCAAATGACTACACACAGCGGTGTAGTTGTGTTCCTGTGTGTGAGTACAGGTCTCCAGCGCTCATTTAGGAATGCGTTTTGAAAGATACGTATTCCTATCCCAAGGTTACTTCCATCTTAAAGCCCTGGTGTAAAAAAATGGGTTGGCAACACGCAAGTGATACCTCTGGTAATGCAAGCGTCTATAGGCTACGGATACTGCTTAACATCAGGTGGGCCGTATGCTTGTTTGCCACCCAAGTAGTATAAAAAAAAAAAAAAAAAAAAAAGGTTGGCCACTAACCAAACGATAAGAAGAATCCTATCTTTAATTAAACAGTATGTTGGGATGTAAATACATGGCTTTGCCGTTATACTAAATGTATTCATAATCAGATAGACGCCATGTTGTTAGATCAACATGGGCCATTAAATATTCATTGAAAACGTCGTTTCTACGGCACGGTCTATGTCTTGAAGCGACAGGTTATTGTGTTAGGTACTCCTTCTTATTGTGAAATATTGATTGTGTCTGGAAATCTAGAATTTAGTAGGTATTCTGGTAATATGAAGTGTAGGTAGGTATTAAGAATGTTGTTGTAGTGTTACTATAACTTATATGTAATAAGTGATGTATAAAGGCGAACTTAATGGCATGTATAGCATATCATTACGCCTTTATACCTGAATGGGCTAGGCAGACGTCTATCTATGACAATGACATTAACGCCAGTTGTAAGCTGACATACTTCAAAAATATATACGTAACATTTGGATATTAAATACTTGAAATATGCAAGAATAGTTCCATAAGTAATAACTATATTTTACTTTTCTCCCTCATCTTTCTTATTCAGTTGTACACTTCATTTGCTCTCTCATCTTTATCTTTTCCTCTACCACTCTGAGGTTTGCTGGTAGAAAACTTATTATGAGTTAAGCTCGCATATATAGTAATGTTGTTTGTGTGTGTGTCTGTGTGTGTGTACAATACAGAATTAATTTAGAGTAGCGTTTTGAGAGAAACGTGTTTCCTATCCCAGGGATACTCCATCTTAACAGGTTCCCGTGGAACATATCTATAATAATAATAATAATAATAATAATCTTTATTTCCAGTATTACAATCATAGGTAGGCATGAATATGATACAGCGGTTTTTTATCATCTTAGATTGTAAGTATACACATAGTTATACACCTCTGACACCCAAGCTAAGATTTAACTTGTGTTATGGATGTCAGGGTTCTCAATTTTAAACTATTAAGACGATAGGATTATGGTTGGGATTCTTAGAAGAACAGAATAAATGAAATAAAGAATAATACAGGTTTCTGTGTATGTGTGTGTGTGCATGTCCGTGTGTGTGTGCGTGAGTACGTGCGTGTGTGTATGTGTGTGTGTGTGTGTGTGTGTGTGTGTGTGTGTGCGCGCGTGTGTATGTAGGTTTAGATACTTGTGTATGTATTTTATTTTTGGTTTAATCAATTTATTACTTAATTAATTTATAAAATAAGTAGTTTTTCAACCTCATCATAACTAAGGGTCATGAGCCACTTACTTACTTTACTTTTGCATTCAAACTTATTAGAAGTGTAGATGTTGCATTGCTTGTTAATAAAGTTATATAAACGACTGCCCAGGACACGAAAGTGTCGCTCCGCTAATTTCGATCTATGTCTCTCCACGGGACACACCCTTGTAGTCCTACGCTTAGTCAGGTGGTCAAAATCTAACTGGATCGAGGAATGTTTGCGCAGGGTACTGTTTAGTACAAAGAGTTGTCTCACAGTCATGATCTGACATTCTCTGTACAATTGTGTGGTACTAAACCGAAAGTGTTTGAAAGTCATGACCTTGAGAACCGCTCTCTGCGCTCGTTCCAGTTTTATCATTCGCGACTTTGGAGCTCCACCCCAGGCTGTTATACCAAAAGATAGTATTGACTGGCAAAGAGAGTAATAAACCATACGTAATGTATCAACATCGGCACTGTAACGAAGACTCCTAAAGATAGAAATTAGTTTTCTGACTCTTCCAGACAATGCCTTAATTTGGGCATCCCAAGATATAAGATTATCAATTAATATGCCGAGATACTTAACATTGGTTGTTCTTGGCAATAGGGGACAGAGGCATTGATTTGAGGATTTATCACAAACATGAACTTTAAGTACAAAGGAGCAGTCTGGTTGAGAAGTTGATTTAAGTGCGAAAGTGATATAGTTGGTCTTTTCCACATTCAAGGTCAAACTATTCGCAGATAACCATGACATAATTATACCAAGAACAGACTCTGCGCTCTTTCGTGTATCGTCCCAATTTTGACCATGTATAAGAAGGGCCGTGTCATCCGCATAGGTAAATATAGAGCAGTTTGGGAGGGTAAGATCACACAAGTTGTTAACATACACTAAAAACAAAGTAGGGCCTAAAATTGAGCCTTGAGGAACCCCGAAAGATAGCTCACACTCATCACTGACATGAGAGGCGACTTTAACACACTGAGTTCGTTCGGAAAGATAACTCTTTAAAATCGCCAGAACCGGCCCTCGAATTCCAATTCTCTCCAATTTCTTAAGAAGGATGGGGACAGAGACAGTGTCAAACGCTTTAGAAAGGTCCAGAAATATACCCAGGCACTTAGAATTGCCATCTAATGTTTCAACAGCATCATCAATAAGGGCGGAGATTGCATCTTCACATGATTTTCCTCTACGAAAACCATATTGATGGTCGGATAAAATGTTATTTTTTTCTAGGTAATTCCTAAGACGATTGTTAAGGACCCTTTCCAAAACCTTCGACAATGCCGGTAGAACTGATATTGGTCTATAATTATTGACACTGCCTCTGTCTCCCCCTTTGTGAATAGGATGAACGACTGCTTTCTTTAATACTCTAGGAAATATGCCTTCAGAAAGACACAGACCACATATGTGAGCGATTAGAGGGACAAGTGTCTGTTTGCTCATTTTTATAAGCCTTGCGCTGATTCCGTCCCATCCTGGGGCAGAATCAGCATGAAGATTGTTTATAATAACCTCTATTTCGGTGTGATCTGGCGGGAGCATCGCCATCGAGTTTACCTGTTTATCATCTCTAACATATGTCTCATGTATTGTGTTTTTGTTAGTGTGCCTATCGGCAAGCTCCTTGCCAATATTCGCGAAAAAGTTATTGACGAAATTTAATGAGGACTTGGAATCATAATCTGCAATGGACAACAACTCCATAGGAGCCGATTTGGGTGTTTGTTTGTTAGTTATAGTTTTAATTATATTCCAGGTTTTTTTAGGGTTATTTTTGGCTTTTAGGATTTCATTTTTTTCATAATTACTTTTTAATTTGTTTAAAAGTTTATTGCAGAAGTTGCGATAACGTATGTATGTTAATTTTAATGTGTAATTGTCTGGTGTTTTTTTGTGATTTTTGTGCATGTTATCCCTATTTCTTATACACTTTAGTAAACCTGGGGTGATCCAGGGTTTAATTATTCTTAGTCTAGTTGGAACACACCTTATTATAGTATATTTATTAGTAATAGATATAATTGTTTTAATCAGAAATTCAGTAGCCCAGTCAGGATTGCTAGTTAATAGGATGGAACTAAGATCAGCATTTGCTAGTTCCAAAGCTACTTTAGGCAAGTCTACTTTCGTGAGAAGTTTGGGTATTTGAGCTCGTCTTACATTTTTAATACAAACAAGTATGGGCATATGATCGGTAATATGACTGTCTAAAATTAATGAAATTACAGATTTCACCACTTTAATCATAACATGATCCAAACAACTTTTTTCTCTGGTGGGGGAAGTATAGGCCGGTAGGAGTCCGTGTGAGGCTGTCAGATTCATATAGTCGCTATAATGTGGGTCACTATTTGTTGGGCTAATATTTATATTCATATCTCCCACCAGAAAGATGTTTCCATAAGAGGAAAGCGAGCCTAGTACAGAATTTAGACTATTTATAAAATTATCTATTTGACGAAAAGATGGTGGCCTATAAACAGCAATAATGACTATATCGGAGAGTTTGCAAATAAGGCAGTTTGCATCGGTAAACTCTGGTTCCACAACACTATGTTGTACGTCTGAATTTACGTAGATAACCAGGCCATCATTTTTATTTAAATAGTTTGTTGATGAATAGGTCGAGTATCCCTGAAGTGCTGGAATATTCATGGTTTTGTTAAGCCAGCATTCTGAGAAAATTACCACGTCACATGTTATCTTTATAGTAGATAATAATGCTTGGCAGCTGTTGAAATTTTTATTAATACTACGTATATTTAAATGTAGCAAGTTGATTGATTTAGTGGGACTGCCCAATATCTGCAAACATTTATCAGGGGGGCAATTGTAAGATTCGTGGGATCCATATGAGTCTAAGCTATTTACAATTTCATTTATATTATTCATTTTTATTTATTTCAAGTGTGTTCTCTTTAATATATCGAGTTATGTCTATGGACACCACAGAAATGTTACCATTGCCCTCCAAAACAATCTGAGCTACATAATATATGCTTAGTTGTTTTCTCATACTGTACGTTGTCAATGGCAGAAAAACAATGCTTAACATTAAGAATGAGCTTGAAGGTGTATAAATGATTTGTAATAATATTTGTAATTTGTATTTTTTTGTATTTAATTGTTGAGTTTTACTGTATATATGGTTTATGTGAAGGTGGGAATGAGATTGTGTGTAAAGTGAATTATAATTAAAAAGAAATTTAACTAATCTATGCTTACATGACACAGGAGTTAACATATTAACATTATTTGAGCTACTTCGTTTTGTCATGAAAAATGTTTTCAAAGCTGGATTCCGAAAGTATACGTACTGGCTTATCGCCTTCTTTCTTTCGAATAAAAATTTTTCCATTTGCGGTCCAGCAAAATTGACATCCATTATTTTTAGCAAACTTTCGTGCTTCATAAAAAAGTTTTCTGGTAGCTGATGGGAGACGATCTGCGATGTATATAGGGGTACGTTCACAATTGAAGCCCATATGCACGCTATTAAATTTTTCGATGGGTGGTTTTCCCTTGTTAAAATCACGGACGGCCCGAAGTACTGAGTTTTTCAGAGTAACCGATTGAAATTCTGCAATTATCTGTTTTGAAGGGCCTTGCACACTCTGCACTCGATATATGTCGCGGATCTCTTCCGGTTTCACCTGTACTTCCAGGGAACTACATACATCAGCAACTATTTTTATTAGATCATTATCATTTTCTTTGTTCTTTGCTGGGATATTTCGAATCTCAATTACGGCAGACCTTCGATTTTCTTGCATATCTTTAAGCTGTTGTTCCATCTGATCTATATATTTTCGTTGTTGTGAACGTTCGTTCTCCATCTTTTCTACACTAATCTTTATTTCTTCGTACTTAGCATTAATAACGTTTGCTGATTCCTCAATCTCAGACTTAACTTTTTGTAATTCTTCATATTGTGATTTTAATTCCATAATCTCTTGCGTTATTTTTGTCATAAATTTTTGTAATACAGTTTCCTGGTTTTTATTCCATTTGTTGAGCATCTCTCGTATTTCATCCTTAAAATCTTGAAGTTCGCTTGTGGAACTAGTCTCTAAACGAGGATGTTTTTGTCTATGTTGTGTATTGATGAATTCGTATTCATTTGGTGGAGTTGTGATGTTAGGGTTTGATGCGGCGCGTTGAACCTCCGTCGAAGGGGTAGAAGGTGGCGTTATTCTTTTAGTTTTAGGCATTTTAAATGCTAATGTATAAACTACAATCGACTTATAAAAATAACTCGTACGGCACTTCGAGATATCGTGTCGTACGTAGCACAGGTAGAACCGCGAACACTTATAACCACCTATCTAACTGTGTGTGCGTGATAATTGTAGCACCCCTTGGTAGCGCGTAGCCGTTCCGAGATGACGTTGTTGTGTGCTACGCAGCCGTGCAGTAGAGGGAGAATGCTAATTAGCTGCGATGACGTAATGATCCCGTGGCGTAGCGGTTATCTGCGAGGCGTCGGCTACACTTCGTTGCTTGGATGTCCGTGGTATCAAATCACTGCGGGCTCAATGCGACTTTTCGAGGTTTATAATAAAATCTCGACTCACCGAAGATCGTCGCAAGGCTGGTGGGAGCGAGACTTCCGACACCGTCCAATATGTCCGCCGTGCCTTACGAGCGCCTTCCCAGGAAGAAAGAGGAGGGACCGAGTTTCGACACAATTTAGAGTTTAAAATTAATAATTAATATTTCTGTTTAAAAAATACAATCGTACACGTCTATTCCAAACGAGGTCACTAGAGAGAAGCCCCATCTGATACATAACAATAGATTTTATATTGTGTCTAACTTGGGACAGCGTAGTTATTGGAAACATCCATAGACTACGGTGACTGCTTACCATCAGGCGGGCCGTATGCTTGTTTGCCACTAAAGTAGTATAAAAAAATGAAGAATACTACGTCATCGAAGCAAAATATCAAAACATACAAATTGATGAGAGAGATGTAGGTCATGATCATGCGCACGAGTCAATGTCAACATTCGCGTGGTGAGTTCACAAGTCTCCATAATAATGCTAAGTATTTAACAAACAATGCAAAATACGTTTAACATTGTCTTTTGTTTACAATATTTTTTTACAAGCTTTTATTTAGCTTGCAATGTAACATACATTGCAAGCTAAATAAAAGTTAGTTTGTATGTTTATTTTTTTTTTTTTTTGTACTACCAAGGTGGCAAACAAGCATACGGCCCGCCTGATGGTAAGCAGTTACCGTAGCCTATGGACGTTTGCAACACCAGGGGTGTCACTCACGCGTTGCCGACCCTTTAAAAACCTTATAACTCCTTTCTTGAATGTTTGTTTGTTTAGGTCAAATCTTGTAAGCTAGATTTGTAATACTTTCCGATGTTTGATTGAGCTGAAATTTGGTATACCGACGTAACTTAAATTCGGTGACAATGCAATAATATAGTACCATGGAGCTGGTCTGATGATGCAGTCTGAAGGTGGCTATAGGAACTCTTCTTCCTTTACAATTTTCATGACATTTAGTATGAAGGGAGTTTCGGGGGCGATTCATCGATCTAGCTAGGTGTCATTTTTAGAAAACGTTAATTTCCAAAAACAAATACCGAGCAAAGCGCGGTCATCCAGGTACTATTCTATATGTATACATACAGGACAAACATAGCACCTTTTCATTTTTGAAGTCGGTTAAAGTTTTTTTTTATTGACTTTAAAAAGGAGAGTGGGTTCTAGAGTTATAAACAATTTTTGTGCTCGTTGTCAAAAGTATGAGATTTGAAATCACGGCTTTGTTCCCTTACAATGGCCGTAACTCAAAATATCATACTTTTCTTGCGACAAAAGGTCCATATGTAAATAAAAAAATATATTTGTAATTAAGTAAATTATAAAATACTTGAATACAGATAAGTACCGATAATGACTTGGTCCTTGTTGTAATCATCGTAATATATTATATTAGATAACTTTAATCACTACATCTAAGTATAGATCTATTAAATAAATAATTTAGTTGGTAGTTCCATGTGTAAAATGTAATCAGATAAACAACATTGCAAAGATATTTTAAAATTTATCTAGATTGTTTTAAATATAAAAAAATAAAATAAGTTTTATACAACTTGAGTGGCTACAAGCATACGCCCCGACTGATATTAATTAGTAGATAACCGTAGCATATGGACGCTTGCAATCCTAGAGGTATCACTTGCGTGTTGCCGACAAAAAATGAATACCCGAGTTTTATGATGGAATTTCCCTGGGATAGGAAAACTTTTTGTTAATACATATAAAATAAATAAATAAAATATAGCTAAATGAGCTTTGGAAATCTGTACTCACACAGGAACACAAGTACACCGCTGTGTGTAGTCATTTGGCTTTGTACTCTTTTGTAAAGTGGAGGTCCTTCCCCAAAATGATAAGCATATCAAACGCCAAATTATGTAGAAGAAAATAATAATTAAAATGCTTGAAAAATATTTCCTTTAATGTAAAATATTCTATTTATTTGACAACAAAAGAAAAAAAAAATTACGCATGTTCTTTTTATGAAAATAAAAAAAGAATTGCAATAGTCGAAGAACTAAAAAGAAAATTTCGTTCAGATATTCGTCAATGTAAAACTGTCTGAGTTTAGACACGGACATGAGCTATGTACTCGTAACATAAGATTAGGCTGGCTCTCAGCCAGTACCATTTATTAAGATAACTATATTAGAGGACAGGAGATTAGGTGCACTTCATGTCTGAGATTACAATGGGACTATTCCGACTACGGCAACAAAAACGGATCATACATAATCGCAGAAGAAGTGGTAGCTGTGTAGGAAAGTAGGATTATAAGGCACTAGTTGTTGCCCGCGACTCCGCCCGTGTGGATGTCGGTTATCGCTGCAAAAAGTTGCCTATAATAATAATAAGTTTATTTCACTCTTTCACAAAGGTAAGTACATAATTAAATTACATTTATAATACAAATACAACAATGTTCGTTCCTTTGTGAGAGTCTGGTGTCTGAAGTAGGTAAAACCTGTGTTACAGAACACCAGGCTCCCACCTCTTGGACGAATCATGATGATAATTTTTAATTACTTAAGCAAGTACTTAATTTTAAAATAAATCTGATTAAGTAAGTAACAAGTTTGTCTGAGCGAGGGTGCGTGCATGCGTGCGTGTGTGTGTGTGTGTGTGTGTGTGTTTGTGTGTATGTGTGTTTGTATGTGTATGTGTGTTTGTATGTGCGTGTGTATTTGGATAAGGGACAGAGTAAGTGTGCGTGTATAGGTTTGAGTATTGAAGAAATGTAACCCATTTTGTTAATTTGAAGCATATTATTTTTGTGGAATGAGAAGATTCTCGGTATCAGCATAAGACAATTATTATGTCCTATGTCTTATTCCAGACCATAATCTATCTCTGTGCCAAATTTCATCCAGATCCATTCAGTAGTTTTTACGTGAAAGAGAAACAAACATCCATCTATCCATCCATCGTCACAAACTTTCACATTTATAATATTAGTAAGGATTTAAAGGGTCGGCAACGCGCGAGCGATAACCCTGGTGTTGCAAACGTCCATAGGCTACGGTAACTGCTTACCATCAGGCGGGCTGTATGCTTGTTTGCCACCTTGGTAGTATAAAAAAGAAATTACTTGCAATATATGAGGTGTTGTGACTTCGATTCCGGCCGGCATGCGGCAGACAAAGCCCATATAAATTTTCCCTTATAGAATTTGTTGTAGCCGTTGTAGGTACCTTCTAATCAAATGATTTACCGACTGCTAGCGGTGCGGTAAATGAAAACATCGTGAAATAAGTAATACATTTATACAAAACAACAGTATATTTATTTGTGAGTAAAATAGCAAATATTATACAGGCTACACGCGCGTGACACGGGTTGGGAATATTCCCTAGTGTGATTTTAGATGACTTTAATATAAACATAGGAAGGGATTCCGATGAGGATAGCAGATTGGTAATTACTGCAAAGAAATAGATGCCTATTAAAATAATATAGCATCACGCCTTCTTCCTTAATGGGATAGGCAAAGAAGTTTGTGACCTGACTAAAATTATGACTGCCTCGGTGGTCCAGTGGCCGTAGTATGCGCCTGCTGTGCACGAGGTTGTAGGTTCGATTCCCGCACAGGATAAAACTTAGTGTGACCCACAAAGATTTGTTCTGGGTCTGGGTGTAATTTGTGTACGTTAATTGTATGTTTGTAAAGTCCCCCGCGACACAGAGCTTGTTCTCTAGTGCGGGAGTTGTATTTTTAAAAAAAGTAATAAGATAAGAAATAAACCAGACAAAAGCATAGTCCCAAATAGGTAATAGGCAACCTAAATGGCCATAATGGTAAAATAATGTATTTTTTTTGCCGCGTGTTGTGGGTTTGATCCCTAAATGGATCGAATATTTATGACGACACTTGTTTGTGTAAAGATGTCTGCAATCTGCAACACAGGTCTAGTTTCGAAATGCGAAAGTCGTCATCATCTCAACCCATAAACGTCCCACTGCTGGGCACGGGTCTCCTCCATATCCTTGGAGGGATATTAGCCTATTATACCATGCTGGCCAGACGGGTTGGTATAGGGTTTTGTTTCGAGTTTTCCCTCTCTTGCAGTGGATATTGTCGACTCTTACGAAACCCTCAGGATGGAAAGGGGTGGTGACATTTGTATTCTTCATCCGTCACCACATGGACATAAGTCTTAAAATATATAAAGACTTTTTTTATACCATATTGGTGGCAAGCAAGCATACGGTCCGCCTGATGGTACGCAGTTACCGTAGCCTATAGACGATACCAGAGGTATCACTTGCGAGTTGCCGCCCTATTTTTTTTACACTAGGACTTTAATATGGAGTATCATTGGGATAGGAATACGTTTCTTCGAAACGCATCCCTAAATGAACGCTGAAGACCTGTACTCACACACAGAGACACAACTACACCGCTGTGTGGTTTTCTGTGAGGTGAAGATCCTTCCCCAATCGGGCTTGCTTACTAGTATGGTGCCCTACCTCTCTTACTTTTCTACAGACACAGATCTAATTTTGAAATGCGAAAGTCGTCGTAAGTGTTAAAAAAATATCAAGACTTGGTTTGATTCTGTTCATTTCATTCTTGACTGCCTTGGTGGTCCAGTGACCGCAATATGCGCCTGCTGTGCACGAGGTTGTAGGTTCGATTCCCGCACAGGATAAAACTTTGTGTGACCTACAAAGGGTTGTTCTGAGCCTGGGTGTAATTTGTGTTCGTTAATTGTATGTTTGTAAAGTCCCCCGCGACACAGAGCTTGTTCTTTAGTGCGGGAGTAGTCTTTTAAAACAAAAAAAAAATCTACACAGAATAACCTTACACTACATTACCCTACTCCATTTGGATAGCAGTGATTACGTCACGAAGCAAGTCATACCAGTACAAAATATGACAAAAGTTGTGTTAGAGCATGGGACTCGCGGATATTACAAAAACCGTCGAGCGTTGTTATCGTCGGTTCTGTCAAAGTACTGTGATAACGGCCCCGCCGAATCGCCAACCGGCAGCAGGCAGCTATGTTATCCTAATAATATTATAAACGCGAAAGTTTGTAAGTATGGATGGATGGATGGATGTTTGTTACTCTTTCACGTAAAAACTGCTGAACGGTTCTGGATGAAATTTGGCACAGAGATAGATTATGGTCTGGAATAACAAATAGGCTACTTTTTACAGAGATAACCGACATCCACGCGGGCGGAGCCGCGTGCAACAGCTAGTATATTTATATATAACTCTTGTGTACGTGTGTATGTCACTGAACTCCTTTTAAACAGCTCGGCTGATTTTAATGAAATTTTGTGTGTGGGTAGGGCCCCGGATGGTGGAAATTTTAGATAAAGCAGCTCTCAGCTCTTTTGAGGAAAGGAGTGAAATTGGACCATTCGTTTAGCCTCTACATTGGCACAGACAGACATAAATAACTGCACGGATGGTTCAGTGGGTTCGATCCCCACTCGGGACAAAAATGTATGTGATCCATAAATAGTTGTCCCGAGTCTTGGTGTACTTTGTGTCCGTTAATTGTATGTTTGTAAAGTCCCCGCGACACAGGGCTTGTTCCCTAGTGCGGGAGTCGTCTTTAAAAAAAGAAATAAAGGCGTTAGGTTTTGCAAGAGTCCATGGGCTACGGTAACTGCTTAACATCAGGTGGTCCGTATGCTTGTTTGCCATCCGAGTAGTACAAAGAAAAGGTTAAATAAAACCTCTTTTATGTCATTGAATAATAAAATTATAACAAGATCGTTTGAATAACGCTGTTACGTATTGTTAATTTGCTTATCAATATATTTATTTGTACTTTGTCAACTGTACATACATGACAAGCAGCAGAGTAAACACTAAACTGTAATTAGTTAGGTATTGGTAAACAATAAGTTATACTTTATTAAGAATTATAATATAGTAAACAATTTTATATGTTTATTTTTATTCTATGTAACGCTGCTCCAGATGGTAATAAATAATATATAAATTGTGTGCTATTGATAAATATAATAATAAGTTTATTATTAAAACTAATATTATAATTAATGAATCAATATTCGCGCAGCACACAATGTTTAATCCATTTTTTCTAACTGTGCAGTTGTCATTGTCAAAATATTGTTATGTTGGCTGCATTGGAACAAAATTACAATGGTAATCCTACTAATATTATAAACGCGAAAGTTTGTAAGTATGGATGGATGGATGTTTGTTACCTTCACGTAAAAACTACTGAACGGATCTGGATAAAATTTGGCACAGAGATAGATTATAGTCTGGAATAACACATAGGCTACAGCGATAACAGACATCCACGCGGGCGGAGCCGCGGGCAACAGCTAGTATATAATCATTTTGATTGAAAGTAAGTACAGTAATGTGAAAAAAAACATTTTTATTATAAATATCAAAGAGGGATATGGATACTCAAATTGCGCAGATGACACGAAAGTGCAGACCGTATTGTCGAGGACTGGCGCCTGCGGGGAGGTAGGAAGAGAAGCGGGCTGGTGAATTCAATCATCCCAACCTAAAGACTTTGACCGTTCCAACTGCACAGTTAGAAAAATTGGGTTTAATGACTGTAGACTTTTATCGTGCTTACTTATTTAAGCGTCTCTGTGCTTCAGATGGCTACCTCAAAAAGTCTGAAGCACGGAGACGTTTAAGTAAAATACCACTGTGCTTAATCTGCTCGTGCACTGCCCACCACTTAACTTCACACTTTATTTACTTCCATTAATTAAATAAAGTGTGAAGTCATAATAACAGAAACTTATAAAACTATGTTAGTTCATGTAACTGACCTAGGTAGTAATTAGTACATGATAGGATAGCCTAGTCTGTTAGCAATGACTGCCTGAATAAATGACTTGACTGCCTTGGTGGTGGCCGCAGTATGCGCCATCTGTGCACGAGGTTGTGGGTTCCCACACAGGACTAAACTTTGTGTGACTCGAGTTGTTCTGAGTCTAGGTGTAATTTGTGTCCGTTAATTGTATGTTTGTAAAGTCCCCTGCGACACAGAGCTTGTTCTCTAGTGCGGGAGTCATTTCAAACAATAAGAAAAAAAAGAATGACGTCATGGAGACTGTTGGAGCTGGCTCTTATATTACCGTGCTCTTATCCTATCCAACAATGACGCAGCACGTTTGCGTCTGATAGCAGCGAAGCCGTTTAGGAGTTTCATCAAACATGCCCGACGCGTAAAGTAAATAAATATAATAAGAAGTAGGTACTCAACATTTTAGGCAGCAATTTTGCGAGGGCTTAGATATTATGTAGGTACTCGGCGTTTGTGAACAATGACGTATGCTGATGGGGGTGGGTGAATTTATCAAATCGTTTCCGGAGCCTCCAACTGCACATTAGGCTGAGACCGTCTGTTGTCATGTAAATATCCATATGTTATCTATTTTCATCCAGTCTAGGGTTACCACATGTCAAATTTGTCTTAAGTACGAACTACATAATAAGTATAACATTGAGTTTTTAATCGTAATGTCCAAAAATCTTTTCTTAGTGCTCGCTTACGTCATTTAAGAAACCTTTGTGCAAAATTTCATGTTTGTAACCCCAGGGATTTAGGACCTGCGTTGATGAACTTTCCGCTAGTCAACCCTAAAAAGATATTTAGGGTAATTCAATCCCTAAACGGATAAATAATTGTTTAACTCTGGCGAAGTCGGGGTGGGCCGCTAGTTTACCTACAAAAGTCATGACAATGATGATGTTTCAAGTTTAACACGTGGCAAGTTGGCAACCCTAACCCTGTCAAATACGGGACCCTTTTCAAGACAGGAATAATGCCAACCCGTTGAGTTACGGAGGTCGAATGTCGTTCGATACTCTGTCGTATTAAGTTACAAAGTGTACTAAAAAGTGTCGTTCCTATTCAAGCGACGTCGTTCGTGTCGTAACTTGCCCGTTGTTTAGATGGGTGAGTAAATAAGGATAGAGTATCTTGATACTTGACATTCATGGAAAAATATCGTCCGATTAATGGAAAACAGCAGTGGTAGAGTAGATGCATGTAAAATGTGAGATTCGATTCCGGCCGGTAGGATAAATGTGATTTTTTCATACTATCTATCCGGCAAACAAGCATATGGCTAGGCTAATGGTAAGCAGTTACTGTAGCCTATGGACGCTTGCAATACCTCGAGGTTTTTGGTCGTTTGGCCCGTTCGGGCGAACAAATGGCGGGCGAAACGACCTATAACTCATGCAGTCATGATAAGTATATGGCCTGTTGGTCTAGTGATTAGTGACTCTGACTGCTAAGCCGGAGGTCGAAGGTTCGATTCCCACCCTGGAAAAATATTTGTGTGATGAGCACGATTGTTTGTTCTGTGTCTGGGTATAACTTATTTATAATATGTATGTATTTAGAAATATTTAAGTATGTTTATCAGTTCTCTGGTCGACATAGTACAGGCTCTGCCTAGTTTGGGATCAGATCAGATGGCGGTGTGTGAGTTGTCTCAAAAATATTATTATTATTATTATCATCATCATCATCATCGTTTATTCGCAACGAGTCACACCGCATCCTGTCACACTGTGACTGGTTAAGAAAAATATTCGAATTTTTATTCTCATCTAGTAACATTACTTCGGGAATAGTGTTACTCGTTCGGAAAAACAAATCTCATCGAGTAGCAGTGTGACTCGATGCGAATTTTATTCTCATCTAGTAACATAATTTGTCAGCCAGCCTGATATTGTCCACTGCTGAACATAGGCCTCCCTCATATGTCTCCACAATGGCCGATCTTGAGCTGCCTACACAGCATAACACAGTCTTTATTTTTTATTGCTGGTTTCGGTAGCTATTATAGGTAATATAAATTCCACTAAGTGAAATTCACAGCACAGCAGAAATCGAATTCACAAACTGAAGTACTTACTAAATATTATTTACTTAGTAAGCGCAAATTATTTAAATTCAAACGGCTACCTGCCAGAACCAGGTTATTCGCAGGCCGATAGGGTCTACACTCGACGCTTAACAGACCCATTAACTACGAGGATAATGACTGAGGCGGGGTTACGACGGGGTGAAGAGGTGGTCGACCGTTAGGTTATATAATGGTATCAACAGATCAACACATATACAAAGTGGTATTTTTCTCATCACCGAATTAGGTAAAAGAATACTGTTTTTTGTTGAAACAAAATTGTCTTTTTTTTACTTTCTACTTGGGTGGCAAACAAGCATACGGCCCGCCTGATGTTAAGCAGTTACCGTAGCCTATGGACACTGTAGACCAGTCATACCAGAGGTATCAGTTGATGTTGCCAACGCATTTTTTGACACCAGAGCTTTAAGATGGGAGTATCCCTGGGATAGGAGTAGGTACGTTTCTTTCAAAACGCATTCCTAAATGAGCGATGGAGACCTGTACTCACACGCAGGAACACACCTACACCGATGTGTATAGTTATTTGGCTGTAGTCTTCTGTAAATAATGGCGAGCAGTGAAAACAAAAATTTAATTGCTAAAAAAATCTGAAATTTGTTCGAAGTTTTGCAAAAGAGGTTTTCATATCCCAGGGTTACTCATAATACACAACTGTGATGTACTTTGTACAAGCGTCTATAGGCCACGGTAACTGCTTACCATGAGGCGGTTTGATCTTACTTGCTACCTAAATAGTACAAATAAAAAGCCTAGCATTATGTTTTCATCAAAGGAACCACCCACATACGGTGCAAACTATAAGCGGCACACAAGATGAGGGTTACATGATCGTTATCACCTTAACCTCTATCTGTCAAAAACTGTTATCCCTCACGACCTCCGTCAACGTAGTTAAAGGAGGTTAGATCTAATAAACCTTATTACATGTTAATCTAACGGCGAGCCTATTCACTCAACAAGAAACTTCCACAATTTTAAAGCCTATACTATCCTATAATACTTATTATAACTTATTTACATTACATATCATTGCGCCTGTCTCCCATTGGGGTAGGCAGAGACTATGGTACGCCAATTGCTTTATAATATAATCGGCAAGCGACACAAAGACTCAGACATGTCGTTTTTGTATTTTCTATCACGCCAGTTCTTGTTTTGATGAATTGTATTATTTGCGTGATCATTTGGAATTGACTATCACAAATAAATAAGAGGAAGTACGTATCTCATCAGATTAATAGAATAGAATTTCTTAGTCTGATAGGCACTAACCCCGTCTTGGACAGACGTGGGTCCAGCCTAAAAAAAACTGGCCAAACTAACTCTTTTTGAGTTCAAAAAATTTACCTTATATAGTTACCTTACTCTTACCTTACTTACTTAATAAATGTCTGAATCTGTCGGATACTGTGATAATACCTATGTGCTTACAGTTGTGTTAGGTTTAAACCTTTGACTGCCTTGGTGGTCCAGTGATAGCAGTATGCGCCTGCTATGTACGAGGTTGTAAAACTTTGTGTGACCCACAAAGAGTTGTTCTGAGTCTGGTTGTAATCTGTCAAGTCCCCCGCGACACACAGCTTGTTCTCTAGTGCGGGAGTTGTCTAAAAACCCATTTACCAGTTTGTCATAAAAAATACTAAATGTAAGTAAATGAGAACAAATGCAAGACGAATCAATTAGTGCAGTGATTTAATAAACAGTTAGCACGACACGGCTGTAAAATCGTACAAAGTAACACCACACTTTAAGAGAGGTAGGGCACCATTCAAGCGGACATACCTGACTGGGGAAGGACCTCCACCAAACAGAAGATTTCAGCCAAATAATTACACACAGTGGTATTATTGTGTTCCTTTGCATAAATATTGGTCCGTAGTGACATTTAGGAACGTGTTTAATTAGAAACGTTTTCCTAGGCCAGGGTACTGTAGAGGTTTATTGGTGGACACTAGCTGGCCGCATACCAATAGTGAAACCTCTCGACGTTTTATAAAAGTAAATGATAATTATATTTGAATTCAAAGTGGAACGAAGGAGAATGACTTGAGGGTTGTCATGAAGAGTCAGGTTCGGGCTTCGATGAAGTAAAGACGTAATTGGATGTAAATAATTATAAGTAGGCAAAAGAAGTATAATAAATAAGTTATATATTTATCAAGTTGTGTTTACTTATCCTAAAGTATAAAGAACCCGTCGTCCGGCATTGTACCAGAAAGAGCAGAAGCAGCAATACCGAGCATACGTCACCCGTAGTACGTGCTAAAGAAGACGAGAGGTTGCTGACGACGCGACGGCGGGGGCGTTCGAGTACGTAGTACTATTATTTATTCTGTGGCTAGGGGTACAACATCACAAAACCCTGGTGTTACTGATGTTTAGGTCGGCAACACGCAAGTCATACCTCTAATATTGCAAGCGTTCATAGTGGCCCAAGAGCCAGTGACCTTTTTACTTTAGTCATTTTATAAGTCATGAAAATTAGCTCACTAACTCTTCTTAAGCTGTAGAATAATGAACTGCTGTTCTGGCAACCCTCCGCGGCCGGAGTGTTTAACCCTAACATGACAAAGATGGTAAGAAATAAAGTTCAATTTAGTTATAGTATCAGTCCTAAAAATTTTAGTATATGATATTGGCACTATTCTCTATATAGAAAAATGATTGCCAGAACATTTCTGACCCTCCTACTGGCCGCCAGAACGCTGTAAATATGTATAAAAATAAAGTACAATTTAGTCATTTTATCAGTGTTGAATTTTTTACAGAATTATTGGAAATATATGTAGGATATATGATTTCAAACGCCAGAACAAAATTCCATCACCAACTATTTGCCAGAACAAAAAATGTTTCCCTAAGGAAACGTTTTTCGTTCATGTCTCAGGACAGTTTTAAAGGAATATCAAGCAATTCTTTAAAAAAAAAGAACTCCCGCACTAGGGAATAAGCCCTGTGTCACGGGGGACTAAGTATACAAACATACAATTCACGGACACAAACTACACCCAGACTAATGTCCAGAGAAGACAACCATTTATGGACCACACAAAGTTCTGTCCCGTGTCGGGATACAATCCACGACCTCTAGCTTAGCAGTCAGGGTCACTAATCACGAAACCAACAGGCGAGTCATTAAATTCAATTAGGTATCAACTTAATAAATGTAGATAACAATTAAGTAGGTAGAATGAAATGAGTCTTTGTTAATTTTGTGGAATGCATTTCTTTATTTTTTTATACTACTTGGGTGGGTGTTGTAGGTTCAATCCCCGATAATTGTGTGATCCTTAATGATTGTGCCGAGTCTGGGTGTACGTTGTGTCCGTTAATTTTATGGTTGTAAAATCCCCCCCGACCCATGGCTTGATCCCTAGTGCAGGAGTTGTATTAAAAAATCTTACCTACTTAC
This sequence comes from Trisateles emortualis, assembly GCA_947095525.1. NCBI lineage: Eukaryota > Metazoa > Arthropoda > Insecta > Lepidoptera > Erebidae > Trisateles > Trisateles emortualis. Next base: position 11,080,848 of record OX352751.1, on the reverse strand, counting down.
TAACCAGAACTGCTCTCCATGCGATTTTTTAAAGCCTTATTTCACTCTGTTAGGGGAATAATAATAATATTTTTGGGACAACTCACACACTGCCAACTGATCCTAAACTAGGCAGAGTTGCACTAAGGCAACCAGGCAACTGATAAACATGCTTATATATTTCTAAATACATATCTACATATTATAGATAAATAACATCTAAAATACCTCAAATAATAAGAGAGCTACCATTAACACAATTTAAAAAATTCGCATGCCTTCCAAAGCTGAATATGTCGGGCCACTTCTGTATTCTGTCATCTGTCTGTATATGTCCATAAATGGTTGTCTTCTCTGGACATTAGTCTGGGTGTAGTTTGTGTCCGTGAATTGTATGTTTGTATACTTAGTCCCCCGTGACACAGGGCTTATTCCCTAGTGCGGGAGTTCTTTTTTTTTTAAAGAATTGCTTGATATTCCTTTAAAACTGTCCTGAGACATGTACGAAAAACGTTTCCTTAGGGAAACATTTTTTGTTCTGGCAAATAGTTGGTGATGGAATTTTGTTCTGGCGTTTGAAATCATATATCCTACATATATTTCCAATAATTCTGTAAAAAATTCAACACTGATAAAATGACTAAATTGTACTTTATTTTTATACATATTTACAGCGTTCTGGCGGCCAGTAGGAGGGTCAGAAATGTTCTGGCAATCATTTTTCTATATAGAGAATAGTGCCAATATCATATACTAAAATTTTTAGGACTGATACTATAACTAAATTGAACTTTATTTCTTACCGTCTTTGTCATGTTAGGGTTAAACACTCCGGCCGCGGAGGGTTGCCAGAACAGCAGTTCATTATTCTACAGGTTAAGAAGAGTTAGTGAGCTAATTTTCATGACTTATAAAATGACTAAAGTAAAAAGGTCACTGGCTCTCCCTCCATAGGCTACAGTAACTACATACAATCAGGCGGCCGTATGCTTGTTTGCCCGGTACTTATATAACTTCCTTTTTTTAAACGCATGCTGCGTAAAAAAAAAACAATCGTACTTTTTTAATTTTGCGGACACAAACATACGAAAGCTGTGCTATCCTACTAATATTATAAACGCGAAAGTTTGTAAGTATGGATGGATGGATGTGTGTTACCCTTTCACGTAAAAACTACTGAACCGATCTGGGTGAAATTTGGCACAGAAATAGATTATGGTCTACATAGGCTACTTTTTACAACGATAACCGACATCCACGCGGGCGGAGCCGCGGGCAACAGCTAGTATTTTTTATTGTGTATAAAGATTACCGAAACCAGCAATAAAAAATAAAGACTGTCCTTCTGTTATCATCGTTAGTACAATAAGGGATCATGAATATGATAACCAATTATTTTATCAACTTATCACTTATCAAAATATTATATACATTACATTCCTAGTCTTTAAGACGGAACAAACACAGAATATCTAACAGTATCTTCTTAAAACAAACACCAATATACACAGGTATTTGGATGCTGTGAAAACCGGAACAAATAAAAAAGTTTCATCTTATTTTTCAAGAGTAAGATATAATAATATGACTGCATAGTTGGTTCAGTGGTTGCCTCGCCGTTTCCCACGGCCTTTTTTGATTCGATTCCGAGGGACAACATTTTGTATAATTTATATAAATTGTTTGTTCCGAACACAGAAATAGAAGCCAGATTCGGAACACAGAAATAGATCTCGATCTATTTCTGTGGTTCCGAATCTGGGTATATATACATGATGTCGGTATACGTGTAAATCAAATAATCATGTAAAAAAAAGAGAGGTAGGGCACCATACTAGCGAGCAAGCCCGACTGGGGAAGGACCTCCACCTTAAAGAAGACCACAGCCATATAACTACACACAGCAGTGTAGTTGTGTTCCTGTGTGTGAGTACAGGTCTCCAGCGCTCATTTAGGGATGCGTTTTGAAAGAAACGTATTCCTATCACAGGGACACTCCCATCTTTAAGCCTTGGTGTAAAAAATAGGTTGGTAACACGCAAGTAATACCTCTGGTATTGCAAGCGTCCATAGGCTACGGTAACTGCTTAACATCAGGCGGGCTGTATGCTTGTTTGCCACCCAAGTAGTATACGAAAAGAAAAAAAAATGAGACACAGGGCATGTGCCCAGTGCGGGAGTTGTGTTTTCAAAGAGAAAAATACCAATTCTGGCTGCACCTCTCCAGTACAGGCAATTTCCGGTATTTCCAGATCAGAGAATTCCCGGGAGCAAGCCTTATAACAATTGAGATGATCGAGTATAATTTTTCTCATACACCCTTAGTATATGAGAAAAATTTTACTCGATCATCTACTAATATTATAAATGGAATGGTCTGCTACATTTTCCCGAATGAATTTGCAAGGACATAGATGGTACCCTAGGGCATTCTGTGCCAATACAGAGAAAGACATGCGGTACTTTTTATCGCGATATCTGACATACACTCAGGCTTAGCCGTGGGCAATATAGCTAGTCCTTACTAATATTATAAATTTGAAAGTTTATGAGAATGGATGGATGTTTGTTACTCTTTCACGTTAAAACTACTGAACGGATCTGGATGAAATTTGGCACGGAGATAGATTATGGTCTGGAATAACACATAGGCAGCGATAACCCACATCCACGCGGGCGGAGCCGCGGGCAACAGCTAGTATGAATTAATTGTGGACAAGGCCTACATGTCTATAACAGAATTCAACATATTTCTTACCTAAAAACTCTAAATATTTAGTTAACGTTTTCCCAACGACTCGCATCCTTTGAATAAAGTACAAAATACGCTTCATTGAAAAACAATTTGGTTTATACAAATATGTGCGATGTGCTGGGGTGAATACTAAACTTACTACCTACCTTTATACTTTAAGCGCCAAATAAACAGCACAGAATTTACTAACCGATTTAAAATAGAGGTTACTACAAAGATATTATAGTATTATAGAAAAACGGCAACTGCAAACAGCACGTGCAGCAGCAGCAGCAAGACTGTTTGGTATCTATACTAATATTATAAAGCTGAAGAGTTTGTTTGTTTGGTTGGACGTGCTAATTTCCTAAAGTACTGGTTCGATTAGAAAAAATATTTTGTTGTTGAATAGTGCATTTATCCAGGAAGGCTATAGGCTAATAACATCACGCTATGAGCAATAGGAGCGCAGCAGTAGTGAGATATGTTGCAAAATCGGGGAAAATATTCCAAATTACCACGCGGACGAAGTCGCGGGCGACCCCTAGTCTATTATAAAGCTGAAGAGTTTGTTTGTTGAAAGTACTGTTTCGATTAGAAATGTTTTTTTGTTGAATAGTGCATTTATCCCAGAAGGCTATATGCTATATATAACATCACGCTATGATCAATAGGAGCGGAGCAGTAGTGAGATATGTTGCAAAATCGGGGAAAATATTCCAAATTACCATGCGGACGAAGTCGCGGGCGACCCGTAGTGTAGCAGCTGCGCATTTCAGAAAACTACATACATACCAGTCGTACTGCTACACGTGTTGTCGGCAGTTGCCGATGGCAGCTCAGTCCGAAATAGTACCGTCCGAATCGGTCCTAGGCAGTACGTATTTATATTGATAGATTGCAGCAGTATCCTTACTATATAGAGTCTTCCTTATGCTATGGTAATAGTTAATCAATATCACAACTGCACATGTAGCTTTGTGGTTACATCACCATTTTCCATATGAAGCATGCCATTTTCATGTTAAGATATACATATTAAAAATATGATACATCTAAACTAATATTATAAAGAGGAAAGATTAGCTTTTCTTTTATTGGTTGTTACAATTTAACTCAAAAACTATGTGACCGATTTTATAAATATATATAGGCTATAATTTATTGAAAAAAAATATGGGATCCCTATAAAAATTAGTCAGCTTTATAATATTAAGACTGGCAGCGTTCGAAGTTCGAAAACCGCTAGTGCGTGAGCGTTCTGGTCTCGAGCAGCAGGTATTTATTTTGACATAATACGACAGTGTCCCCACTATATATAGAAAGATATTCTTCCTTACACTATGCCATTACTATAGCTACTGAAGATGTTTACAATATAATATAATACCAGAGGTGCATAAAAAACGTATGGCACCATACAAGTGAGCAAGCTGACTCGAGAAAGATCTTCACAGTGCAGAAAACTACACACCTAAATTACTTAAGACAGTGGTGTAGTTTTGTTCCTGTGCTCTTTTATGTTTTTATTTAAAGAAACAGTTTGCTATCCAAGGGTTACCCATAACCACAGATAACCTCCTATAGATTCCGCATTACTCTAATTTTGTTTGACACCGAGTTCACTAATTTTGGAGGAAGGTAAAGGGAGCGCGGGGCGGTGTAAGTGCACTGTGATTGGCTATTTCAAGGTCGAACTACGAATGCACCAAATAATAGTGATGGGACAGAGATGAAAATACAACGTCGATAAAATATTGAAATTCTTAAGGAAGATTTGGATTAAATGTGATAAGGTTTGCACAAATTAAGGAAAAATGGAAGAAGGAAGGAGATGCCTTTGCCCTGCAGTGGGACAATACGGGCTACTAATAATAATAATAATAAGCTTTTGATCAAATTGAGGCTTTTATTAATTATTTATCAAATATAAATATTACAAAAACAAATAAAATAAAAAAATGTACATTTTTAGGATCCGTACCTTATGTAAAAACAAAACTCTTTTCTTCGAACCTACTGAACCGATTCAGTTCAAATTTGGTACACATAATATGTACCTATTCTTGTGATCTTGACATGAACACAATGAAATTATGAACACAACGAAATTTTTATTTTTCATACTTGAGCACGCATTTCACACAGAACGTAAAACAGAATCTACGCACAGGTTATATATAACACCGTAGGGTAAACCATAGACAGATAGGACACTGAAAACGGCTGTTTAATATAATTCTATGGATAATATACGTAACTAGTACTATTAGATCATTACTTAGACTATTATTTTATTTTACTGATTTTTAAAATGAATCATTTTTGTAAAAATTCTTCTTATCGGAAGTTTGGGATCTTTATTTTTACACAAGTATAATAATCGTATATCTAAGTATTTTTCCATGACACTCTTAGCTAAGTCGATCAAGTGATTACAATTTTCGTGATCAAACTGGTGGCTCTCTATTTGGGGAAAAATATCTTCATTAACAAAACTTCTTAATGTTTTTGTGACATAGCGCAATTTATCTTTGTAATGTATAGGTATACTGGATGATTGATTTGCATCAATTGAGCTTCTAATTACTTGCTCACATCGCCTGCAAATTTTGGTGACCATATTAGATGGGTAGAGCAGTCCACCAGCGTCTTTTGCAAATATTAAACTACTCTTTTTCTCGTCCAAAGATATTAAGGCTTTAAGACAAGTATCACATTTTATTTTCTTAATTAGGTAATGTACTACTGAACCGGCAATATATTCAGTTATACTTTCTGAAAACTGAGATAATGGTACATGCTGTAAGGATTCTAAAGTTGTGTCATCAGCGTCTAAGTCAGTATCACTGGTATCCCCTTTTTCTCTAGTTATATTAATACGTTTTATTGCAGAAGAACAGTTTAATATAGCAATTTGTTCTAACGCTATGCAATTGCCGGTATTCAGTTCTTGCAATTCCATATGAACAAGCATTTTTCTGTAAATACCATAGAACTGTTTAGGTGTCGGGTTGTTGTTTGATCCTCCATGAGATCTCATGTTACAGAAAAACAATTCAATATGGTCCTGGCTAATGCGGTGAAAAGATATATATAGACAGCGCTGTGTCTTTATTAAATCATTAAACAGAAATTTTACGCTTTCAATACATACACAAAGTCCTAAAAATCCAGTAAATCTTGGCGAATCTAGTAACCGAATCTGTCTATTTTTGTGGCAAGTCGTTAAACAACATTTTTTTTGCGGTTTCCAGTTTTGGTAAAATTAAAGAATAATTTTCGGCGTTTAATGCTCTTTTTAAGCCATACCCATGCACCTTAGAATCTAAAATATCAAATAAATCATTTAAAACTAATAACATTTTGGCTGTCCCTTCTATGTCCTGAAATTGATCTAATTTTAAAGTGTTTTTGCAAAATTGGAGAGCTATTGATACACTTCTACTAAATAATTGTGTAGCAAGTTTTACTTTCATTATATTTCTTTTAAATAATAAATGTTCTGATCGAAGTTTGTTAGCTGCGTGAAACTTCTCATCTTCTTGCAGTTTGTGTAATAACTCAATATGACTCCATTTTATATTATTACCTTCGGCATCTTTGAATTGTTTATAATGTTCAAAGCTGTTTCGAATTAACTTTATCATATGGGCAGGATCTAAGAAGATAGCAATTTTATTATTTTGAATTTCAAAGGTAGATTTTAAACTACTAGGATTTAAATCACATCCAAGTTATTTAGCCATTGCGATATTTGCTGGACAGCCATCAAAGGTAACAGCTTTGACTACCACTTTAACTTCCATACACAATTCAATAGCTTGAGTAAGTAAAAATTGTTTTTGATCAGCTGTGATTTTATTTATAAAAAAATATCCAATGGGTATTTTCCATTTTCCGTGTAGAGGAACAACCAAAAAAACCAATGCATCTGTGCATTCTTCTCTACAATCGGAATCGACGCTTCCTCCAAAATCGACATATCCGAATGATTTCTCCACTTTTCTCTCGATTTTCATCTCGTCAAAAACTATACAGCAATAAATGGGGTCTCTTGTTTGTGACGCCTTGAATTTTAAGGCGTGAAAAGCTTCCTCGGTAAAACCTGGATGGCCATCTATTGATCTATACCATTTTCCTAACGTTTTTATGGAGGGTAAACAGGTATTAAAGGTTTTGCGAACATAGTTATAAGCTTTGGTTGAATAAAAATTTAAGGTGAGCGCAAATGCTCTTAACTCCGGTGAATATCTTTTTCTGATATTTTTGCCTGACTTTGATTTTATTATTTGTCGACGAATAATTTCAACGCATTTAACTCCTAAGGAATTCAATATTTCGTTGTTTTCGGCAGTTAACAAATTTTTTTTTTCTAATTCTGTCAATAACGATTTTAAAGAAACTATTTGTCTTTTTAATCGATTGTTAGAATCCCGTAACTTTTTTAAGTGTTCATTTTTTTTCTTTACTACATTTGTTAATTCAATGACCCTTCTACATAGACGTTTTTTAATTGGGGTATCATATGTGGATGGAGAACCATGTAGAGGAGAAAGTCTTCTTTTTCGTTTTGTTGGTGTGTCCTTCAATGGAATCTGGAAAACGAATTCGTTGGTTATATAACTGATAATGAATTGCCTATTATTGTGATTAATTTAAATATGTCATACCCCTTCTTCAGAAGACGTTTCAGCTACAAGAACCTTAGTAGTGTTAACAGTCGTAGCCAAACTTACATCATCCGAAGTAATCGGAGCGTGTGCCTAAAAGTAGTATTTTAATATATTAATCTAAAAGACAAAAGAAACAGTTTTGAACTTTTTTGCGTCTATGAAAAGAAGACTGGGAGTAGATTTGGTCTCGGAACTAAAAGTTAGTACCAATATTATTTTTAAATTCGTATTTTACTTTAATTAAATTGAATAAATTATTATCAACTACGATAATACTAAATATTATGTAATAAAACATGAGTAGTAAAAAAAATCATACCAAAACTGGTAAGTATAATGTTGGGATAGCTGAATCCATCAACCTTCTACGATTTTTCATATTATGAAAAGTATCTTCTGTGAAGTGTCTTGAGCAAATGACACTGTAATTGGTGGGAAACCAATTGTCCCCGCGAGAGGTTGCGTCTATCCATTTCTTTTTCCTCTCGGGGCATCTAGGAAACCTTTGAAATAAATAAATAAATATTAAATCGTTTTTAAGTAATTTTATAACTTACTAGCCTGCAGCTCGGTTGAATGAAGTTAAGTTAGTAATTCTTACTCCGTTTACTCTTCTTCAAATTTTCTTACAATGGTCGGGAATTGTACCTATGAAATTGGTCAAAATTGTTTTTTAATGTTTTATGACGCAGACTGAATGGGCTATAGTAGTGATATTGATCATTTAACGTCAATATAGATATCCCCTTTAATCGAATAAACTCCGTCAAAACTAGCAATACAGGAAAAAAATAACTGTTAAAAGTACCTAAATTGTTAGTGTTTTATATTATTGAAAGAGATAATTATGTATGTTAAAAAAAAAGATCAGTAGCATAGCAATAAACCTCTCCAAAACCGATTTTTTTAAATTTGACTGGTTCGATTCCCGACCTAGACCAATGAATTTGTGCTTTGTTGTCAAAATGACATGAATGCAGTTAAAATAGCTTAAAAAAAAGTTTAATTTGTGCAAAATTATCTATTTCCATTATCTAAGATAGTTACAATCCATATGGCATTGATTTTTCCATCCTGTACACTTTCAAATATGTTTAAAATTAAAAACCTTTTTTTGAAACAAGCTTTTATATTATTTGAATGTAATACCCGTATCGCAGGAGGTTTTTTAAATTATGAAATATGTACATTAAAAGTAACTAATCAGCAGTCTTGGGTGTACCGCCCTTTTGCATTTAGAATGACGTTATTTTATTTTTCTAATTATTCTCAGCAAGCCCTTTCATTTGATACCCATATTGTAGGAGTACAATAAAAACAACCAGTTCCCCACCTTCAGTGTTCCGCCATGTTGTATTTAGAATGACGTTACATAAATAACAGTGCATTAAAATAAACGTGTATACAAAATTTCAGTTCAATCGGTTGAAAATATCTGCTTCAAAATTGCGTCACAAGATTTGCCCCGAACACTAATTACATTGAGTTGAATAAAAACTTGTAGGCTACCTACCTCCTTAGTTTTAATTTTTTTCTATGTAGCCATATAATTTTGACGTAGGATTTTGAATTGAAAAATAAAAGATTAACTTTTTATATTTTTTTTTAATTTACACTTTACCACAAGCTTTTAAAAAGGTTTTTATTATGTTTTGTTTACCGATAACCGATAGTCAAGCGGGCAAAGCCGCAGGCTTGTTGATTATATCTAATCTACTATATCGACAAAACTTCGACGACGCACTATACATCCATATCCCAACACTATCGCTGCACTTGACATTTTAATGATAGTAAGAGAAGGATAGCTATTATAATTTTGCTTAAGGAGTGAAAGGGACTTTTCAAAAAGATATCAACGGGTTCGAAATTTTTGGTGTTTTTCAATTACCAACCAGAATAAATTGAACTCCGATCGTAGTTATTTTAATATTTATATTTACATAAAATTTACTTACCGGTGAAATGTTATGCCATCTTTTTGGTAATTTGATGTCTTCGACGACTTGCCACACCATTTTACAGAACAGGAAGCCATTTTTTTTCGAAAATAACACGAAATATTTTTTTAAATTATTTAAAATTGCACGTGGTCGCAGGTCGTGAACTTGGTCGTCACTGACGTCGTGATTTTAGGTATCGTTTTATATGCTAGCGAAATCACTTATGAGTTGCGCGCGTCTGTTGCCCTGCATGCGGAATCTATAGGAGGTTATCTGTGCCCATAACACAAAACTCTGAACTGGCTAGCAATAAAACTATTCATAAATGCTCCCTCTACATGTTAGCCCAAAATATGCCAATACTGGCCACAGTAAACCCATTATGAAACAAGTGGTATACAAAAAAAAACAGTAGTTCAATGTTTCAGTTTTAAGTGTTTATACCGTGGTCTACTTTGGCAGATGTTAGCCCAACATGTACAATCACCTTTAAAGAAAAAAGACTTAACATTGATCCTAACAATTACTAAATCTACCTTAGTATGTATGTGGGCAACGGAGATAGCTGAACAGGGCCTCTATATGAATATTTTTTTTTAGGATAACCACCAGAATTCTGGTTATGGTAACCCTAGGAAAAGGAAAACATTTAAGAGAGGTAGGGCACCATACTAGCGAACAAGCCCAACTGGGGAAGGACCTCCACCTTACAGAAGACCACAGCCAAATGACTACACACAGCGGTGTAGTTGTGTTCCTGTGTGTGAGTACAGGTCTTCAGCGCTCATTTAGGAATGCGTTTTGAAAGATACATATTCCTATCCCAGGGTTACTTCCATCTTAAAGCCCTGGTGTAAAAAAATGGGTTGGCAACACGCAAGTGATACCTCTGGTAATGCAAGCGTCTATAGGCTACGGATACTGCTTAACATCAGGCGGGCGTATGCTTGTTTGCCACCCAAGAAGTATAAAAAAAAAAAACTTTCTTTAAAAACAGTTTCCTTGAAATGAATCTACTAGTACTACTACGGGGTATTAATGTATTTGTATAAATAATAATTTATCATTTGATTTCATGGACTTTGATAGTATAATGAGTTACGATCATTAGACCGTGAGATAACGTATTGTAATTAAAAAAAAATTGTAATGTGACCGATTGTGACTTAGATGTCATATTCCTTTTCAATTACAGTTTTGATTGTAGCCTACATTTTTTTGCGTTACTTAATTAGAAATTACTTTGGTAAATAAAAATATTATAATTTGTACACTAATAAATGATTTGTACAAAAAGCATTAAAGAAATTGAATATACAGTGAAATAAATTGTAATTTCAAATATTATTGCTAAATAAAATAAACTTTTTATTACGAAATGCATGCGATAAAAAAATAAATTGGTTCTTTTTACCTCAGACAACAAAGGAGCTCTGTCCAAATGTTCGGAGGAAGCAAAAGCTGACTCGAAGTATGGCCCGCGGCTTCTGGACTCGTACCTTGAGCCTCCATCGTCCCACATCCTAGCCTCCAGCTCGTCAGACATTCTGGCGCCGATCGTCGCAAAAAAAAAAACAAGAAAAATGATCACAGAACTAAACACATTTTTTCTTCCCTTTCCTCACAAAATTCACGCACGTGTCACAAGATAGAATGCTATCTAGCCTCTATAATAAATTATCATGGAATTAAAGCTATTAACGGCAGTACGAGATAATATTACGATAAATATTAGCCAACATTAGCCGTATCTGCTGGCGTATTTCTCTGACCGACGGCAACTGCGTTCTAAACCTTGTAAGGATGAAATTTGTATTTGACAGAATACGTCAAAAGAGATTTTTGCTTATATTTTTTAATTTATTACTTGCGATTTTTTCACTTTAAAGAGAAATAATAGGAAAATTTAAGTAAAAAGTTGAGATTACTGTTACAAATATTATTTTTGCACGTATTTCTATTAGATATATTTGCTAATTTATAACGAAGTTTATTTGTACATTTCATAGTGCGTCACAATATTTTATTAGTTTCAGAACAGTCGTAGACAGAGCGGTGACAGTTTGAGTGACAGCAATCGATATGAATGCGTTCATTCTAATGACACGTTCAAAATGAATAAATTTGAATAAAAGCAAAACATTTACATATTATTATTATATTTTTTGGCAGAATTTAACAACTTATTTATTTTGCGACTTCAGTTTATTGACATTAAAAGATTTAGTTTTCTTCTGAATACACATAGAAATACATGACGATGATTCTCGTTACTAGATTTATATAAATACGTATCATCATGCCTGGCTCCCATTGGGGTAGGTAGAGACTACGGTACGATAAGTACGCCAATTGCTTAGGTCTAGACATACTTATTTATCTTCTTTTACATTCATCAACCTCTTCATGCATGAGCGTCGGTCTGGATACTACCTAACATATATAGGCAGGTAGATACTTACCTATCTTAAAATATGACGTAACGACTACATAGTGCCTATGTCTAGCAGTGTACTAAAACAGGCTGATTGTTTTAAATTGTCAGCTTGTGGCCACTATCAAGACATATTATTTAAGAACCTACTATAATAATATGAGGAATCCATTACATAAACGGTAACTTGATTGCGTAGGTAAGTTTATAATGTAAGTACCATAACTATATAGAATTATAACAATAGAATTTAATAAAAACAAATGTATCATCATTACGAGGCTGCCTCGCGAGGTAATATGAACATTACCTGACTGCCTGCTCAACGCAAGCACCAGATGAGCAGCCTCACTATTCCGCAATATCGATACTCGCCTTAATACCTAAGCACTTATCACTACGAGTACCTATGCTTTTATTAACTTTATGCTGTGATATCGTCCCGAGGAATCGTCTGTAAAAAACGGCTCTAAAACCAAGATTAGTAAGCCAACACTGGCTTTAGAAGACATTCTACCTGATTCACCGACCAGTATTAGGTTAGCGTTTATGGATTAAGGTCTAAACCATCTGCTCTCTTTATAGAGAAGAGAAGACCCGTGTTCAGCAGTGGAAGGTATGTGGGTTGGGGTTCTGAAAAACCACCCAAAATAAATACACTTTACTTTATTAAAGATATTTTACAATATTTATTCGGTACAACATATGATACTACATATTTATTGCACTTTTTGTTTTCATCTTGCATGCTGGGGTCTGTAGCTCACCAGAGCATAGTATTGGCCGGTCCACAAACTCCTTACCGCTTCTGTAATAAACAAGTAGGAACAATGCTTTAGAACTTCAAGCTGAAGTTTATTGAAGAAAAAAGTCTCTTTCATTGCAATAAGACCCGCATCAATTAAATTTTATTGTATATTATATTCCGGTCTGTCTACCTATAAGTAAGTATGTTTAGTCATCTTGCCTGTCGTCGGATAAGCAGATATTTTCTAAGAATATAAGTTCCATTGCTGGGCAGCATTAGGAATTTCTTCTAGGGGCCACAGAGGGGCCCAAAACGTCCTTTTGATTTTGAATCAGGAATACCCCAAAACTCTAAGGCTCATTTTTTTACCTACCCACATTTTTTTATACTACTTGGTTGGCAGACAAGCAAAAAAGCCTGATGTTAAGTTAAATGTGAGCAGAAACCGTAGCCTATAGACTTTTGCAATACCAGAGGTATCACTTGTGTATTGCTGACCCGTTCTTTCATGCACGATCCTCGCCTGCCATCAACAAGTTGCTCCCAGCAAATTTGGGAAGATCCTTGTTAATGCATTTTTTTTTTTTTTTTTATACTACCAAGGTGACAAACAAGCATACGGCCCGCCTGATGGTAAGCAGTTACCGTAGCCTATGGACATTTGCAACACCAGGGGTGTCACTCACGCGTTGCCGACCCTTTAAAAACCTTATAACTCCTTTCTTGAAGAACCCCATGCTATAGTCTTTTGGAAAAACCTCGGCAGGGAGCTCATTCCACAGCCTTATCGTACGTGGTAAGAAATTCCTCTGGAATCTTACGGTACGGCAAGTTAGAGGTGCAAGGATGTGAGGATGAACTCCCTGTCGGTGGCGAGAGGTGCGTTGATAAAAATGTGGCCGTGGGCATCATCTCGAACAATTCCTCAGAACACAGCCCATTGTATAGGCGGTAGAACACACACAAGGAGGCGAAGTCTCTCCTTAGACTTAGTGGATCAATACCGCCTGTGAGCTTGGGATCGTCAACAATCCTCACAGCGCGTCTTTGGATAGAATCAAAGGGTCCAAGCTGGTATCCAGGTGCTCCCGCCCAAAGGTGGCAGCAGTACTCCATGTGGGGCCGGACTTGCGCTTTGTAGAGCAGCAGTCTTTGGCCCGCGGTGAAGTACCACTTTGCCCTGTTGAGCACACCTAGCTTCCTAGATGCCAGCTTAGCCTTGTCTTCCAAGTGATGTCGGAACTGGACGTCACTAGAGATGTCGACGCCGAGGATCCCAATGCTCTTGGATATTGTAAGGGCTGTGCCTTGGAATTGTGGAGCCATAGCAAATGGGGCTTTCTTAGCGGTGAACGCGCAAACTTGTGTCTTACTGGGGTTAAATTGGACTAAATTTAGTCGTCCCCAATCAGAGACTCTGGAAAGAGTGCTACTGATTTCAGACACAAGTTTTTCGCGACTTTCATCAACAATGGAACGAGGGATATTTGCGCGGCCTGTGTAAAAAGTGTCCCCGGTGCTGTCATCCGCATAACAATGAATGTTGTCGGTAGACAACATATCATTTATATGCAGAAGAAACAACGTCGGAGACAGCACAGAGCCTTGCGGTACGCCAGCATTGATGTCCAGGCGATCCGAGCAACAACCGTCAACGACAGTTTGTATGCTTCTGCTGGACAAAAAGCTGGCAATCCATTCGCATAATCCCTCGGGGAGTCCGTATGATGGCAGCTTCGACAGAAGACTCCGGTGCCAGACCCGATCGAACGCCTTAGCTATATCTAGGCTAACCGCCAACGCCTCACCTTGACTCTCGATGGCTAGAGCCCAGCGGTGCGTGAGATACACCAGAAGATCACCCGTCGAGCGACTGTGGCGAAAGCCGTATTGTCGGTCGCTGATTAACTCGTGATCCTCTAGGTATCCCAAGAGCCGCCGGTTTATAATTCGCTCCATCACCTTCGAGAGTAGGGAGGTTATAGCTATAGGCCTGTAATTCGTTGGGTCTGATCTATCGCCCTTTTTGGGCACCGGATGCACATTGGCGGTCTTCCACGAAGACGGAACTCGCCTTCTGTTGTACGAGAGTCCGAAAAGACGCGTTAATACAGGACATAACTCAGGGGCACACTGCTTCAGCACCACTGCCGGTATGCCGCCTGGCCCACTCGACTTATGAACGTCAAGAGATAGCAACTCCCGCCGGACCTCACGCTGTGTTATGCTGATTTCCGGCATGGCGATACCACACCACGGAATCGTGGGCGGTACGGCTTCTCTGTCGTTCAAAGTCGAGTTAGAGGCAAAGAGAGCACCCAAAAGATCGGCTTTCTCCTTTGCACTATAGGCCAAATTATTGTCCGGCTTCCGTAGTGGGGGCAAGGTCGACCGACAAAAGTTTCCCTCGGCAGCCTTCGCAAGCGACCAGAAAGCACGACTCCCAGAGGGATGGCTTGCTAGCCGTATGCATGTCATTTTTTTATACCTCTATAGTGGCAAACAAGCATTCAACCCGCCTTATGATAAATTACCGAAGCCTATAGACGCTTGCAATACCAGCGGTATCATTAGCGTGTTGCCGACTCAATAATTTAACAATCACGAATTTGACATGGGGTTTCCCTAGAATAGAAGAACGTTTCGTTAAAAGCCGGCGAAGTGCGTGTCGAGACTCGCGCAATGTAGCATTCCGTAATTGCTAGTCAGAAGAAGATTTTTACAGAGGTAGGGCACCATACTGGCGAGCAAGCCCGACTGGGGAAGGACCTCCACCTTACAGAAGACCACAGCCAAATGACTACACACAGCGGTGTAGTTGTGTTCCTGTGTGTGAGTACAGGTCTCCAGCGCTCATTTAGGAATGCGTTTTGAAACAAACGTATTCCTATCCCAGGGTTACTTCCATCTTAAAGCCCTGGTGTAAAAAAATGGGTTGGCAACACGCAAGTGATACCTCTAGTAATGCAAGCGTCTATAGGCTACGGATACTGCTTAACATCAGGCGGGCCGTATGCTTGTTTGCCACCTAAGTAGTATAAAAAAAAAAAAAAAAATCAGTCAGGCTACCTACTTAACTCACCTGCGGATATAATAGAGGGTAGTAGCAGCTATAGTGCCCCAAAATATGAGATTTAGCAGCGTCTCACTATTATAGCCCTTTGATAGTGAAATGGTGGCATAAAACATGCCTACTGCTGCCAAAAAAATTGATGGAAACTGAAAAGAGACGCTTTTTTAATCAATAGAAGTAAGACAACATGTCTTTAAAATAGAGGTAGGGCACCATACTAGCGAGCAAGCCCGACTGGGGAAGGACCTCCACCTTACAGAAGACCACAGCCAAATGACTACACACAGCGATGTAGTTGTGTTCCTGTGTGTGAGTACAGGTCTCCAGCGCTCATTTAGGAATGCGTTTTGAAACAAACGTATTCCTATCCCAGGGTTACTTCCATCTTAAAGCCCTGGTGTAAAAAAATGGGTTGGCAACACGCAAGTGATACCTCTGGTAATGCAAGCGTCTATAGGCTACGGATACTGCTTAACATCAGGCGGGCCGTATGCTTGTTTGCCACCCAAGAAGTATAAAAAAAAAAAAAAAATCTAAGGGATTCTACCTGATTCACCGACCGGTATTATGTTAGCGTTTGTGGATTAAGGTCTAAACCATCTGCTCGGTGAAGAAAAACATCGTGAGGAAACCCATGTCTTAAAAGAAATTCTAAAGACAATTCACCAACAGATTCACCAACCCGCATCAGGCCAGCGTGTGTGAATTAAGGCCTAAACCCTCTCTCTTTCTTGATAGAGCAGAGAAGACCTGTGCCCAGCAGTGGGACATATATAAGTTGCTATTAATATTACTATAGATAGCTGGGGAAGGACATGGGGTACTTCTTATCGCAATAACCAATTGTGACAACGAGAACAATGATTTTCCCGAAATAAAAAGTAGCCTATGCTCTATTCCAGACTATAATCTATCTCTGTGCCAAATATCATCCAGATCTGTTAAGCTGTTTTGGCATAATTGCGTTACAAACATCCATCCTTGCATTTATCCATCCAAACATTCGCATTTATAATATTAGTGATGAAATATTAATAATAATGCAACTTACTGTAATGTGCCTCCAGTTGATACGACTCCTGGACAAGCTCGTCTGCTTGTCACTGTTACCTTCCGGAATTATATAGTTACCAAGGTACACGTCAAATGCGTCCTGCAAATCAATACTAGGTATTAGACGAACTGGAAGACGAAGCCTGGGCAGGACTCCAACAAAGTGGTCCGACGACCTGGTAAAGGTTGCGGGCAACCGATGGACAAGGTCAGCCCAGGATCGACTGCTGTGGAAATACTTGAGTGAGGCCTATGTCCAGCAGTCATTTAGCTGAGATGGATGCATCTATATTTGCGCACACTCTTCGCATCATCAGTGGAAAAGAGGCGTAAGTTGAGAAATGCCATTTGACAATTTTGAACCTTAAATCTAGTACAGCAAAGGATGAAAATTGCAAAACAGGCGTATCTCATCTTAAGTCAATATTTTCCTGTGGGTGCGACTTGTGCAGTAAGTATTCCTGTGTGTGAGCACAGTTCTATAGTGATCATGTCTTTAGAATTACGATTATTTATCACCTGTTACCATAACACAAAACGCACACGTATTTCTACTGGTATGCAAGCGTCCATAGGCTACGGTCTTCTTCTTATATTTTCCTTAGTGGCCAACCTGGTGACAGAGTTATTTAGAGTGGCCATATTTAGGTCTCTGTCGTGATCTATCGACTGTTAACAGTCGGGACCGACTTTTTAGGTAGTTTATCGTATAGGCTACGGTAACGGCTTACTATCAAGTTGTTTTTATAGTTGTGGGGAACAGTGCTGGCTTTAGCACTACCGACGCCCTTGGGCAAAGAGCTACGGACCTCCTCCTCGCCCCTGATATTGTAGTAGGCTTGACTTAGTTTGTCTTGATCCTTTTTTGTTCTTAATATTGACCAAAGTTAAAAAAACGCAAGGCATGAATTGGCGCCTCTTCATGCCTTGCGCTCTAGAGCCGTTGTCCTATTACGCGCCCCCATCCCTCTTCCCTAAATCCGGCACTGGTGGGAAACATAAAGAGTCACCAGTAAGTGTAAGTGTTAAGCGGAAGCTGTGCTGGCTTTCGCCTATTCTGGATTCGTACCTGCTTAAATCCATCGCTGAAGTTATTCGTATAGTATCTGACCACCACATTAGCAACGTCGCTGATAATACCGGTGTAGGTTCTCTTCCCGGTTCGTGTAAGGTCTGTCATGAGCGCGCATGTGCCGGAGTACTGGTTTGAAAGCATGTCTGCGTGGTCTGCCCATACCTAAATTATTTAACTTCATAAAAAGAATAGAAATATATGTATGCTATTGCGAATCTGAATATGAATCTATAGTGAGTAACTCCGCGCCCAAAATAAGTAACACGTGCAGGGCCGGATTTAACTTCAGCTTCGCCCCTGGGCACTGTAAAGATGCCTCCCCTGGGCACCGTTAAAATTTCGCCCCATTATAATAATCATTAAATTTGTCATAATTTTGGTCTCTAAATAATGAAAATTAAAAAAAAAATGGAAAAAATATGTCACTGTGGTAATGATAGAGGAGACCCGTGCTCAGCAGTGAGACGTATTAGGGTAGCTATCATTATTATTAAGATTTTTATACTTAAAAATTTGAAAAAACATTGGAGGAACACAAACTTACATTATTAATCAAACAGTCAAGCTCAGGAAGCTGTTCATCTTCCTTAGTAGTGATAGCTAGCTGTTTCAGCATCGCCTTCAGCTGGATCTTAGAGAGTACGCTCTGCACCACGTTGGTGCGGTCCAGGCAGTCCAAGCAGTTCACTCTAAACGTGCCTGACTGACGCTGGACTACTGAACCGCCTTCGCTGTAGAAGAAGCCGAATTCTTTCTGCAAGAAATATATTTTGTTAAGGTACAGTCTTATGGAATACGCAGCGTGGGCAGACTTATATTAAGGTGGACTGACGACCTAGTAAAGGTTGCGGGCAAACAATGGACAATGTCAGCTCAAGACGGAAGACTGAGGAAAATCCTTGGGGGAGATAATAATCATGATGATGACACTTTCAACTCGTAGCTGATATAAGTACAAGAGATTGAGAATAGGTAGGACACTTCGATCGATTTTGATCGAAGGGTAGGGCATCATACAAAGTAGCACTGGAAAGAACTCCACTTTACAGGAGACCACAAACAGATAAAGTCTACTCACAGTTGTCATTTCGGAATACATACACAGCATTTTTCTATTCCAGCGTCCCATAACAAACAAATCTTTAAGAAATAACACATGTAAAGGCACTGGTATTGCAAATGTTAATAGGCTACGGTAACCGTTTAACATCAGGCAAAAAGAAGGCATGTTTGTCATCATCATAACTTAAAAAAAACGTGGACATTACCAGTTCTTTGCCCAAGTTATGGATGAGTTTGTCCAGCTTGTCGTATCCCAGCGATCTGCACTCTGCGTGGAAGTCAAACGGACGGTACTTGACATCTGGGAGGTTAGCAGCAGTTGCAGCCGCGCAGTAGTCTTCCTCTAATCTCCCTTCCTTGCCGCGGTGACTAAGCTATAAAGAAGTTTTCAATGTTCAATTTGAAAGTCTACTAGAGGCTCGCAAAGTCATTCTGACCTTCCGTAAAGACATTCTAAAGTTATGGCGTGACGTGACCAAGGGAAATATGGATTCATGTCATTAATTTATTTATTTATAATTTGAAGGACAAAACATTAATTACACTGATTACATTCAAAATAATAAACCTTTCCCTGCGTCATCTCACAAACCCTCATGTATTCTGACAAAATCATCGTCCATTCATCAACAAATATATCCAGTCCAGGACTTGACTAGTCTTAGTGAGTTGATTCCCTTTAATATATAGGTACATATACTTATAGATAGATTTATCATCATCATCATCATCTCACCCAAAAGACGTCCACTGCTGGACATAGGCCTCCCCCGATGGACAAGGTCGGCTCAGGATCGAGAGTTGTGAAAATCCTTGGGGGAGGCCTATAGATAGATTATTACGCATCTAATAAGCAATCTTAAATACTTAATAAAGATTTTTTATTATTATTTTATGCGGTACCGCTCACGTAGTATATCGATAAAAAGTACTTTACAGCATGGATAAAAATAATATAATCAGCTTCTAACAGTGTAAGATATGGAATAGGATCAGTAGTTTTAGAGATTACCCTCTACATCCAAATTAAAAACTTTTTTGTTATTTTAAAAAAGACAACTCCCGCACTAGGAAACAAACCCTTTGTCGCAGGAGACTTTACAAACATATAATTCACGGACACAAAGTACACCCAGACTCGGAACAAACATTTATGAATGACACATCAGAATCACTAACCACTAGACCTACAGGACAGTTAAACCTAGTATAAATTGATGACGGGATACGCTCACGCCTAGCGCCTTCAAAGCTTCATTAGACGATTGAGCTCGTGCGGCCTAACCAGTGGTCGATATCTAACGTAATCTGGTGTTACCAAAGCCACTGTAACTGCCTACCATACAGCATAAAATAAACTATCTACCAAGATCGGCAATTCAGGTTCTCAACATGGGTCTGGAGGTGGGAGAGGTGAGAGAGGCTTATCAGGTCTTTCCTTACGTCGAGATATTAGAGCATCGTTACTCACCAAATTAATACACACTATACTCCCATATCTTCGCTGCTGGTCTTGCATGTGCTTGACAAACGTGGTGACATGGTCTCCTTCAGCCACGTGCACCTTGGGTATGAAGCTCAGGTCAGGGTACTGCGTCCAGGGTAACGGCACCGACCCTCGTGTTAAGAGGAAAGAGCAAGTTTTACCGCCGTATTCGATCACCTGCTCTGTTATGACGTGATTTGCTACGTTGCCCTGGAAATAATGTATTAATTAATGCACAGCTGCTGGGTGAGATAGATAGTTGCTGTGTGAGAGAAAAAGCACGATGATCTAGTCAAAAGGCTATGTCAACCAAAGCGGAGTGAATGAGTTGCAACTTGTCTGAGCACAGACGCGGAGCGAGGCCGCGGCGTTTTTAAACTACATAGTTTGCAAATCCAATCTGCATCTAAATGTGTACTGTGCGCAGCCCTAGATTTTCTATCCAACCGGGGCTGCAAAATTCGGAGCGTAAGAGAAAAAAATACACTTTCATTTTCAATAACGTGTATGTTTTTTATCTTACGCTCCGAATTTTGCCAACCCTGCCATCCTGGTGAAAACTTCTTAAAATTAAATGAAATAAGATTTTTTTTCTTCATTAAGAGAACAAAAATAAAACAAATTTTATATTATTATTAATTGTAATGGGATGGCATTTTACAGTGCCCAGGGGCGGCGCTGAGGTGAAATCCGGCTCTGACTGTGCGTGAGTACACACAGCAACGAAGTTAGCTGTACAGAGCCCCTAGACAAGTGGCATAAGCGATAGTCGAATCGAAAAGTCAAAAAAGCAAATGTATGGGATTTGACGTAAGTTTACGACATTATATCGTAGACTTACGTCAAATTTTCTGTAAGATTAAAGTTCTTCTTAAGTCTGGCTTGCTATAACACACATGATATAAAGAAGTACTCAAACATTAATACACAGACCTGATCATCGATCCCTCTCACATACAGTTTAGTGCCGGTTCTGTGGACACTACGTCGTGACACCAGAGACCAGATCAGCTCGTGACCATTCACTTTCACATAGTTTTTTGATAAGACTGTATCACACGAGTTATGGAACATAAATTGTAGTTATTCAAATCAAATCAAATTTTTTCAATAAAAATACATAAAATATTATTCTAGATCAACTCCTGTCGTCCGTCACATTTTTGATATTTTTTTATTAAGTAAGTACATACTAGCGAGCAAGCCCGACTGGGGAAGGACCTCCACCTTTCAGAAGACCACGGCAAAATACCTTCACACCGCTGTATGAAGGTATTTTGTAGTTGTTTGTTTTGGTGTAGTTGTGGTCCTGTGTGCGAATATAGGTTTCCAGCGCTCATTTAAGGATGCGTTTTGAAAGAAACGTATTTCTATACCAGGGATACTCCAATCCCAAAGCCCTGATGTAAAAAAAATGGGTTGGCAACACGCAAGTGATTCCTCTTGTATTGCACGTGTCCATAGGCTACGGTAACTGCTTAACATTAGGCAGATCATAATAAGCTTGTTTGCCACCCAAGTAGTATAAAGAGTACACAAAGTACACGCAAGGTGATTATGCTATGGAACTACTTTATATTGACTGCCTTGGTGGTCCAGTGGCCGCAGTATGCGCTTGCTGTGCACGAGGTTGTGGGTTCGATTCCCACACAGGACAAAACTTTGTGTGACCCACAAAGTGTTGTTCTGGGTCTGGGTGTTATTTGTGTCCGTTAATTGTATGTTTGTAAAGTCCCCCGCGACACAGAGCTTTTTCTCTAGTGTGGGAGTTGTCTTTAAAGAAAAAAAACTTTTAAACCAGTGTGACCAGTAACCAGACACACTGACTTCGACTGACATGATGATGATGATGATTATATGAGCCTATAGAAGAAACATTTCGAAAAGGATACATCCTTGTATAATAGGTAATGCGAAGTGGCCAAATTGTTCGTCCATAAAGTCTTTGAGCAGGTAACGGTTCCATAAAAACCGAGGATCCGCACGACTTGCCAATGGTTTCTGAAACAAACAAGGTAATTTTCTATACAGTTACCTATGGACGCTTGCAGCATGGGCATCACTTGAAGATTGTCGTGGTATAGACAAAGCATGGTGCTTCATATTTGTAGAGTCTTATCTCTATGGCAATAAGATCAGTACAAAAAACTCCAATGTGTAAAATATCTCGAGCTTTGCACAATTATTAATGACTTTACAATAATTACTGTCTGTACTATAATTATGTTCTGTCTGCACAATAAATACTGACTGTATATATATATATATATATATAAATTTTATACTACTTGGGTGGCAAACAAGCATAACGCCCGCCTGATGTTAAACAGTTATCGTAGCCTATGGACGCAATTGCAATACCAGAGGCATAATTTGCGTGTTGCCAAACCAATTTTTTACACCAGGGCTTTAAGATAAAATATCCCTAGGATAGGAAACGCATCCCTAAATCAGGAATACAACTGCACCAAGTTATTTGGCTGTGGTCTTCTGTAAGGTGGAGGTCCTTCATAGTCGGGCTTGCTCGCTAGTATGGTGCCCTACCTCTCTTAGAATTTTTATAAATATTGTCAGTATAATAAATACTGCCTGTAGAATAAATGCTGTCTGTACAATAATAACTGACTGTACTACAATGAATATAACTTGTAAACAGTCTTTTATTAGTAAATATACAACAAAAATATGGTCACTTGACCAAATTAGACCAAATTATTATATTATTTCATTAATCCACTCATTTGTCTTGAGACAAATGAGTGGACTAATTACATATTTCCTACCTTAAAGAAGTCCGGCGTGACTGTATGTAAGTACTGCTGCGTGTGAGTGAGATCATGGCTGCAAGACAGGTATGCTCCCGGCAGATCTAACATCATACGTACCATACTTAAATACTTCTCATTGTCTTCAATCTGTAAGCAATAGATACAGCATATCACACACCGCAATTTCCTCGACATCGGCAAAATCTACAGGGAGCAGTCCAGCAGAATACCAGCGTCAGGCAACTGAACCAGTAGCCTGACACTATGCTGAGCTGGATACATGTTTTGTGCACAGAGACACATGATACACTAAAGCAAATAAGAATTATAATACCTACTTTAACTAATTTATTTCATGTTATTCTTTATTGCAATTGTATTATATAATTTTTAAATTCAAATAATAAACACATATTTGTACGCCTACGGGTTAAATGTAGAGATACTTACCTAAGTATATTACCACCATATTGTAGGTACCTATATTTCACAAATAAACTGATTGATTTGATTTGATTTACTTCTAGACCCTAAAGAAAAACGGCCACCTAGGCCGCCTGCTGGCTTTCTGGAAGAAGTTGGGCTGGATGGAATAGCCAATAGGAAATCACGTACAAGGCCCACTTGAGAGCCAAGTGCGGATAACGCCCCGACAAACAAACTAACTACTTTTGTTTGTTATGTTTATTTTCTGTATTTTAATTTATTTCTTTGTTTCTACGTAATCTTGTTATAATTTTCGGTCTTCCTTATTATAATCATGTGTCTTTTGTTCAGCAAAATAAATGACCTTTCTTTGTTTCTACATAATAATAATTAAAGTAACAATTTTTAAAAAGGCCTTTCGAGCGAGAAAAGGGACAGCTATACACGCTATACACGCTATATAGCTCTATCCCTCTTCCTCGCTCGAACGACTCCACGTTTTTATACGTCATGGTACGAACCTAGGTCTCCTCTACAGCTGAGAGGTTTTAACTTAGACTTTTCTTTTCTTATCGTTTGGTTAGTGGCCAACCTGGTGACAGAGTTATTTAGATCGATATTTAGGTCTCTAACGTGACTAGATCACGATTTAGTCGAGACCAACTTTTAACGTGCCCTCCGAAGGTCTCCCCTCCTTTATGAAGAACACTTATTATTATAATAACCTTATAATAAATAATAATATATATAGATTCACAGTAGACTTTAAATGTAGTAGGTATGTGCACACAGCAACGGAGATAGCTGTACAGGTCCGATATATAAAGATTTGTTTTTTAAGAAAACCATCCTTACTAATATTATAAATGTGAAAGTTTGTGAGAATGGATGAATGTTTGTTACTCTTTCACGTAAAAACTACTGAACGGATCTGGATGAAATTTGGCACAGAGATAGATTATGGTCTGGAATAACACATAGGCTTTTTGCAGCGATAACCGACATCCACGCGGGCGGAGCCGCGGGCAACAGCTAGTATATATTTCTGTGGAATTTGGTAACTATACAATTAGACTAAGCCTATAGATTAAGATATACTTAGTTGACGCAAATTAATACATTTATTATTTATTTATTTATTTAAACTTTATATACACAGAATGTATAATGGCGGACTTAATGCCTGAGGTATTCTCTACCAGTCAACCAACAGGGTGATGCGGAGATTATTTATAGTACATTGATTAATACATAAAATTAATACATTGGTTTTTCTAAAAACTAATCTTCATATTATAGCGGCTCTTAATCGATTTGGAGTTTATGCCACTTGTCTAGAGGCTCTATACAGCTGACTCCGTTGCCGACTGTACATTATCCATGTACCTACCTACTAGATTAAAACTCTACTGTTGCATGTATCTCCTTCATTCTTTCATAAATATAAAGGAGAAGATTGAAGTACCTAATACTAACCTGTTGCCGTGTAAGATGGGTCGTGGATTGGGCATAAGGTATCATTTCTGCTTCAAGCAATTGGTAGATAAAGTGTCCATTTAAATATCCTAGCTGCAAAGAAATAAAAAAAATAAAGAAGTAAATATAAAAACGTATTAGTAGATATAGATTAGTGTATATTAATCAAAAATAATAAGAGTTAAAATCCTAAAGGAAAAAAGTATGCTGGCATTTATTTTTATGACGTTCATAAGTATCATGTATTTGATCTAACTGAGTTTGAGTTTGACTTTAAATATATTTGTAAAGTCCCTTGCGACACAGGGCTTACTCCCTAGGGTGGTAATCAATGAGTATTCTACTAGATGCACATTTATAGCATGCACAATGTATATCACAACGTTATGCTAAATATAATTATATTCTGATGATTCTTAGCGATAAGGCCGCCCATTGTACTTCTGTAATAAATAGTTTGTATTTATCTTAAAATTAGGTAGGTACTTGTTTTAAACATTATGGTAATGTTTTGTCACAGTCTGGGCCGTTAGCACCCTCAATATAAAAAAGAACCTGTTTAAAAGAATATATACTAATTTAGGTAGCAAACAAGCATACGACCCGCCTGGTGGTAAGCAGTTGATTATTAACATGTCTAATGATGACAGTATCGGCACTGAGCGGCCGGGACAAGCTTATAGGCTAACAGTTCACTGATATTTTTGGTGGCGTTTAGACCCTCGAACATGTTTAATCAAAGTACTTATTTTATTAATTTCTCTTACCAACATAGGGTCAGTAACCACAACTAGATACAATCCAGATATTAGTTTGATTGAACCCAAGAATCCGAAAATGAGCCTCACGTTTGCCTCTGGTCCTAGAAGTTCCACTAAATCTATATCTGAAACAACACACAATTTTAATAAAATTGAAGAGGAAGACGCAGCATGGGTAGGCCTCCGATATGGTGGACCGACGACCTGGTAAAGGTCGCGGGTAGCCGATAAATAAGGTCGGCTCAGGACCGAACGCTGTGGAAATCTTGGAAGTCTTTCAGCTGGAATGTTTTTTTATACTATGTACTTGGGTGGCAAACAAGCATACGGCTCGCCTGACGTTAAGCACTTACCGTAGGCTATGGACACTTGCAATACCACCAGAGCTTTAAGATAGGAGTACCCCTGGGATAGGAATACGTTTCTTTCAATGATAATAAATTGAAAAATATAACTTAAGATATAGACGAACTAGCTTCCGCCCGTGACTACGCCCGCGCTTACAATCCCTCGGGAACAGAGATTTTTTCCGGGATAAAAAGCAGCCTAGGTATGTGTTATACGATGCGTTCAGTAGTTTTTGCGAGAAAGAGTAACCGCAACATACATCCATACATTCTTACAAACTATCGCGTTTATAATATTAGTAGAAAATAGGATTAAGAAGCAGTTAGGGCGCTTTCAATTTATACGTTTCGTGTCGGACCGCTGCAGTGCCGAAGCGGTGCATTTGTCGTACGACGCGCGGACGTTCGCTTGTTTTCATACAAAGCGCTCGGTGCGGCAACAGTGCGGCGTCGGTACCGCAAACGCTTGACAACAGGACGGCATCGTCGCAAGCTTCACGTGTTCATTTCGCTGTTGAATAGTGCGGTGACTAGACGTGAGAGAGCTAATTTCATCGAATTTTCATGTTTAAAATATTTATAAATAAAATACGTCCTGCTATATGGAACTCTTCTGTAGTCTTTCTTCAGCTGATATTGTATGTTTGAATATAGTTACTTGCCGCTTAATTTTACTTCCAACTAATTCAAGTAATTCGTAGACACATTCTGTAGACATTCTTAAGTAATTAAAAAAATGGCTTGTATCTTGTTTTAACCTAGGGTAAAGATTATGGAAATCACCAAAATTACATGTTAACGAAAACATCGGTGATGCTCTTTTACGGGGGCGTCGTTTTTGTTTCTGTTTGATGTTTTCAACAAGAGCACTAACAGTAATGTTCCCTCGTCAGAGTCCATGGCTGAACTGCTGTCAAATACATTTAAAACATCACTAGCATACAAACGCACGGAAGTCAGATACGCTTTCAATTTAGGCGTTTGGTATCGGACCGCTACAGTACTGCAGCCGCACGGCAGTGGGTTATAACCACCGCACGGTAAACGTGCGGCAGCGGTCCGACACGAAACGTCTAAATTGAAAGAGCCCTTAGTTTACTTAAAAAGTGGACATGTTTATTAAATTAACGGTATAGGAATACGAACGTCCTAGGAAATGGGCGAAACATCCTGCACCCGTTTTAGATAGCCGTATAATTGTATTCTTGTGTTAAACATTTCTTATCTCAAAATTGCTTAAGTACATACGTTAGTTTGTTTTCGTTAATGGATTGTCTACGAGGTGCTATTAAAACATACATATTATACCCAAGTAATGGTAGGTACCCAAGTATGCGCCGGCAAGATGGTCAGGGATGATAAAAAAGAAATTATGAAAAAGAGGTGTAAATGAAACCATTTTCTGTTGGCCTTTATAGACAAATGACTGCCAAAAAATACAGTATTAATCTACAAGCTGTGTTTCATAATATGGTTTTGTCATAAATTATATAGTAATTCTAAATAGTTTGTATAAAAATCATCGAATCAGCACCAAATTATTGAGATGTAACTACTTTATAACTTCAATTTTTATCAAATAATACGAAAAAAAAACAATATTTGAAGAAAACATACACCTATAATTTGGTAATGTTATATTTAGAATAAGTTTAAAAAATAATAAGACGACTATTCAAAGAGTACATCTGTTTGTATCCCTGCGCTCACCTACAGAATAAGGTCGTGTTTGCTTCGCCCAATGCTCAAGGTCGTTGGCGATATCCCAAGCCTTAAGAAGCCGTTGGAGGTAGCATGTACCTACCGTGTGATCCACACGCCGAAGACCGCATAGCTTGGAGACGCGTTGCATGTGGTCGCGATCCTCAGCAGTGAGGGAACGTCGATAACAATGTTACCCAAGTACCTAGGTATCATCATAAAAGCTAATCGCGTGCAGAAATACAATTTAAATTCAAATTTATTTAGGTTTAAAGTAACATTTATGGTCACAAGTTTTAAATGTAGCAGAGAAGCGAGATAAATGATGTCAGTCAAACCAACAGTTACTCAGTTGAGAAGAGCCATGTAAAGATCAGGCAAGAAACTATGGCAACTTTAAATTAAGTACCAAAACTGAGAATCTCAATCAAAAGGTTGCCTGTAAGAAATTGCTTTTAGCGATAAGGCCGCCCATCTATATTAATATTATAAAGCTTAAGAGTTTGTTTGTTTGGTTGAACGCGCTAATCTCAGAAAGTACTGGGTCAATAAAAAAAATCTTTTTTGTTGAATGGTGCATTTATTCAGGAAGGCTATATAACATCACGCTATGATCAATAGGAGCGGAGCAGTAGTAAGATATGTTGCAAAATCGGGAAAAAATATTCCAAATTACCACGCGGACGAAGTCGCGGGCGACCGCTAGTTGTACATAACTGAGTATAAATAAAGTTTTTGACAAAATGTAATTGGTGTGCAATAAAGAGTTTTCTATCTATCTATGTCACTGGGAAGATTCATATGTAAAATATATATTATGATAGAGAAATACAAAAAAATAACTGAAGGGAAGCGAGGGAGAACTCTCTTGAGCCTCAGGGCCCTTTTATTTATTCATTTCAACTGCTCACTGCATGGGGCCTATGGCATTTTACCCGAAATGCTACCATATTGTTACGCAACTGGATAATTACACATACAGACAACTCTAACAAAAAATTGTGCTCATTACACAAATATCCTGGTGGAACCCACCTCGTTCGGCATAGCCTAACTAAACTAAGACCTAGACTAAATCATCATCAAAATTCATCAAAATCAAAATAAAAAAACTATGACTTACTTTGTACGCTAGCCTCTCCACTTCTTCTGTCGATGACCAGGACCTCTGGAGTGTAGGAGTACAAGCAGAGATACTTTGAGGGCTGCATATAAAACTTATCTGGTGTGGTAAATCTAAAAGTATTCATTCATTCTTTTAATTTTTTTTTTTTTTTTTTTTTTTTCTTTATTTAACATATAAAATACAGTTTAATAATTTAGTAACATAGCATATTTAAACCACAAAGGTTTGTACTTATTGCTATAGGTAATCCACATCGATACAAATAGGTATGTGTTAATTTAGCAGGAGTTTAGTAAATACATAATTATTACAAATTAGTCGCAACTACTAATGTGTTGTAAGAAGTAGGACTTGAGTATTACTTTAATATTGTTTGTATTAATTTTATCACGTAGATTAGAGGGTAAATCGTTAATAAATCGCGGAACTAAGTAGGTAGATGTGCGTTCACCGTATGTGTTGTTCGCACGGACTGTGCGCAACCGGTTTTGTGCGACGGCTCGAGTGTATACAGGGTGTTGGATTATTTCCTTTAAATTATCATTAAAATATTGTTCTTTTAACAATACATATTTAAATTGTGTATTGATGGGTAATATTTTACAATGATTAAATAATTGATGGTCGTTATTATGAAATTGGATTTTAATTTTATGTGATACGATATGTTTTAGAATTTTGATCTGTAAATTATATATTTGATTGAGATAGGTTTTGAATGTGCGACCATAACTACTCAGCCCGTATTGAATATACGATTCTGCTAAGGAGTTATATAACATAAGTTTTATTTTAAAAGGTATTCTATTTTTAAGTATTACGATATTGGCCAGAAATTGTCTCAATTTATTACATACGTGTTCAACGTGATAACTCCAATTAAATTTGCTATCAATTTCTAAACCGAGATATCTTTGAGATGTTACTACTTCTATAATGGGGCAGTTACATTTTCCATTATTTATACCATGCAAACAGCTATGACTGTGTGCAAGTAGTTTATTTGGAGGATTAGCTTTAAGGTGCGGTGATTTTATTATTAGCAATTTAGTTTTATTCGAATTAAGGACCAAGCCAGCATCATGACACCATTTTAATAATATATTAAAATCAGATTGCAAAAGATCACAAGCTTTCTGAGGGTCTTTATTTGCTATTACTAGGCACGTGTCATCTGCAAACTGGTAACATGAGCAGTGACTAATACAGGTGCTCATATCATTTACATATGACAGAAAATGCAGCGGCCCTAAAACAGAGCCTTGAGCCGTGCCTTCTGCAACCTGAATCGGATCACTGATTGAATCGCCTACCTTAACTGAAAATTTTCTATTCTCAAGATAATTTTTACACCATCTAAGCAAGGGGCCGCGTATCCCAGTTTGTTCTAATTTACAAATTAGTTGATTATGATCTAAAGTGTCAAAGGCACGTGAAAAGTCAATAAATAGTGCATATACAACTTTCTTGTGGTTTAAGTGTTCATTAACTTCATCAGTGAATTTAAATAATAGATCTGTGGCACCCTTGCCAGTTTGAAATCCGAATTGATTTACTCATTATACATTAATCTAACTGCTTCTTAAGGAGCTGTTGTAGGCAGGTGTAGAGGAATCAAGCTTCTCACTCGAACCCTTCCGAGAAGGGAGAACGTCTTAGGTGAACCCACCCAGTCGTTGTCCCTGGTGCCGAATCCCGCATAGCGTAGGCAGCAGGTGGACTACTGATATCATATTAGGTTTTGATTGTCCACTCGTGAACGTGGGTCTACCGTCTCCAGGCTGGAGAACCCGACATGACCGCCCCTCTTCTCCGAGCGAGCATTTCCATCATCAAAAATGCAGGTATACAAGAACTGACTAGAAGGACGCACAGAGTTAGCTCATCATGTGTCAGTATTAGAAATTATATTTCTAGAACTTATAATACTAACTTTAAAATAAAGAAAAACCTCTGAAATTTTAAATAAAATGTGATAAAAAAAATTTGCTTTTGCGATATTCAAAAATATCCCTTTTAATGCTTCCAAAGATGTCAACAAAAGTGGTCAAGAATATTGGCAACCCTACAAGAAAGCGGAAAGGTGCGATTTTGGGTGCTTCACTGACAGACGCATCCCAAAATATGTTTTTTGTTACTCAAACATTAGATACTTTTTTTAATGTTGGCAACCTAACCATTGTATACTTGTATGTCACCCATGATGTCACCATAAAAACAATAACAAAAACATACTTACAAATCAAGATTCAAATGAACTCTATACCGGTCTTCCATTTTCAATTTTTGACGAAAATAGCAATTTATTTTATATATCTACAGTTTAATTATAGCACTAATAAACATGAATTATTTATTACGTAGATATGTAATACAAAAGTCGTTCACACTACACTGTTATAGTTACAATTAGTCACAGCCTTATATTGACATTTTTATCAGTAAACTGTTATCATTATCGTATATTTTTATTGTTATCTATTTTACTTGTCGAAGTCTTGTCTACGGCCACACTAAATGTCAAAAATTGAAGGTCAACTACATCGACGTCACAAATCATTATAATATTATCATGAATTATTTGTTTAATGTGTACAAAGATGCTTATTAAGTTTTACAAAATAATAAATGACCTCTAAAAACTGTGGTGTCGGTTGTAAGTAACAATTTGCACTGAAGTAATTATGTCAGTGACACACAGTCATAATCCTGGGCTAAGTTATGACGGTGTAGTGCTACGTCCTGATTGGTCGAAATGATACGTTTAAATACTCTCGGTAATTTTCGGTGGCCATCGCATCGGTCACTAGCGTCGCGTGGCGAGCGTGCAATTCTATTGGTCAATTTGTTATCGAATCATATATGTACCACGGAAAATCATGATAAATACAAAAGTAGGTATATTTTGCAGTTTCGCGATTATCTGCCACGGGAAAATATCAGTGACGCACTTATTCAATTAGTGCTGCGTATATTTGCTTTATAAGTGAAATCGTTTGAAAGACACTATTTGTCTGTCATAAGATATCTATCTCCTTGCTAAATTTCACTAATATCCGCTCAGCTGTTTAGTCGTGAAAACTCAACATTTATAATACAACAAGGAAATATTTTCATTGATCTTGTAAGTGCTAAAAAAATAAAACAATACATTTGATTCATTGTTTATTGAAATATCTTCTCCATAAAAATTACAAGATTAAATTACACAAAATGACAAAATATAACAATTATATTATAATTATAACACATCATTTTATATAACACTGCGAATTATAACTAATATATTTCTATTATTTAAACGCTGATATAACTGTACCTAACACCTATAATCATACGGGATCGGTAGATATATATCCATCTCGCTTTAACTTATTAGGCGAGTTGTATTACAGTTCGTTAAAGAAGCTTCTCTTTTTAAATCTATCGATACCTACAGCGGTTATTATTTAGGATGGCAATAAAAATGCCCATGGTATTGCAAGCGTTTAAAAATTATGATTCGACAATTGTTTTTATAATACTGGTAATGAAGAAACTATGTGGTTTACATCATTTTTTTCTATACTTATAATAAATTATGACCGCGGGGCTCACAGAGCGTGCCCCTCAACAACTGTAAGGTGTCTCAATCTACTATTTATCAACATATTACAAGGAAGCTTTAAACATCTCCAAATATGTAGCAAAAGTGAATCGACGCGAAAAAAAAGTCATCAAAAAATCACAAAAAAAAATATATCAAAAATAAAAAAGTACATACAACATTTATAAGTAATATAATATATCATATATTTTTTCACATAAGGCTCGTTATACACTACGTTGATTGACTTTCGCGACAAACTGAGATATTTAGATTTAATTGTTTAATCATTTTGTATTGGAATCATTCAATCAGCAATCATTATATAATACCTTGGCAACTCAAAACATAGACTATAGAGGTATTAATGAAATTAACTCATTGATATCGAGGGTCTTTTTTTTACAATGCTTATGTTATAATATTGAACATCAATGAGAATGATACAGTAAAGGCATAGTGTAAGGAAAAACATCATATCTCTCTATATAGTAAAGACACTATGTATGTAAAATAAATAAAGCAAATATAAAAGAGTGACCTTACTATACAGTCTTCCTTATACTATGTTAAAAGCAATCCGTTTAGGCTGCGTTACCACCAGAAATATGTAGCGAGGAATGTTGTTAAAATTAATAAAATCGCTTTGCTCGCTCCGCTAAGAGTAAATGAAGCGATTCTATTATTTTTTTTATACTACTTGGGTGGCAAACAAGCATACGGCCCGCCTGATGTTAAGCAGTTACCGCAGCCTATGGACTCTTGCAACACCACAGTGGTATCACTTGCGTGTTGCCGACCCATTTTTTTTACACCAGTGCTTTAAGATGGGAGTATCCCTGGGATAGGAATACGTTTCTTTAAACACGTATTCCTAAATGAGCACTGGAGACCTGTACTCACACACAGGAACACAACTACACTGCTGTGTGTAGTTATTTGCCTGTGGTCCGCAGTCGTGTTGCTCGCTAGTATGCTGCCCCTCTCTTCTGTGGTTCTAACAAACACATTTCTCACTACACATCTCCGGTGTAAACGCAGCCTAATGCTTCCTCCATCTTTAAAACTGTCAATGTACAAATAGGTTTCAAGCAAAAATAGTTACTAAATGCAATCTTTAATAATAATTCGCAGTGTTACATAAAATGTAGTAAACAGCCATCTCGCGTCGTCGTAAGCTTTCTGTACTAGAAATTGAAAGCTAACGAGTGTTTTGGTTTTTAAGGAAGACAAAACTGGTAATCTGAATGTTATTAGTGTACAATAAAGAGTTTTCTATTCTATTCGTTTTAGTTTCTTTTGTTAAATATGTGACCACGGTCGGTGTAATTCGACCGAAATATGAATGAAAGCCTTCAATATATAATACAATTTTAGACCCATTGTATAGTATCAATATATTTTTAATACCATAGCTGCCTGATAATCTGTATATATATTTTTTTTTAATATCTCCAGATGCATTTTCATCAAATATCTTATATATATCCCTTATGTGGTACTGCAGTGCCTAGAAGATGACTGAAACGGAGGTGATTGCACATCATCATCGTTCCCTCACTGCTGAGGATCACGACCACATACACGTCTCCAAGCTATAGGTCTTATTATGGACCGCACGGTACCGAACGCCTTCTTAATGACAGTGATTGCACAAAGATACTAAAATGTCGAAAAGGGTTCATCCTTACTTTACTTTTGCTTTAAGGAAACTTGTGACGTAGGGTTTTTACAATCATATAATTCACGAACACAAAGTTACCTAAAGATTTGAATAAAAATTATGATTTACGCTAAGTTTGTATCCCGTTTAGGAATCGAAACGACAACATTCAGCTCGGTTTTAGTGGTGATTTGACCACTTTCATAAATAGACCACATTTGCAATTACAATTACCTAAAAATGCAAACAAATAAATATATATCATCTAGAAAGTTCTGGAGTTTTCTTCACCAACAAAATTGCACAACTGTACACTTAAAAATGTACCTTAAATACTTAACAATAAGAACCAAAACACTCATATAGCCATCACAGTCAATTCCATCACCAGGAACATAATGATATATTGGACCACAGC
Source organism: Trisateles emortualis (assembly GCA_947095525.1). NCBI lineage: Eukaryota > Metazoa > Arthropoda > Insecta > Lepidoptera > Erebidae > Trisateles > Trisateles emortualis. The sequence goes on along the minus strand of OX352751.1, from coordinate 11,046,313 downwards.
AACAAACCAATAAATATAGAAGCTAAGTACAGGCGCACGTTAACGACTTTACTAACAATTTGTTCGGTCAGTGCGCGCTGTACTTTAGGATACGAGGCTATTTGTTAGGATTCTGATATCGATGGAAGAACTTTTGATATTAGAATATCACGCTTTTTGCTTCTGATGCCAAACAGAAAGCCTGCTTTTTATATATATATACTAGAAGTAGCGCGGTGGTCGAAATTCGACCTTAATTGCTTTTAGCTTTCCCCAAAAAAAGTGTAGGATATCCTACACTCCTTCGTGCGCACAATGTGCATCAAAAAGGGTACAACATTTCTTCTTGACGTATCAATATATAGACAGAAAAATTATAATGAAAAATAATACAAATTTCAATAAAATCGACTAAGTGGTTTCGGAGATTGGCATGAACAAATATCTTCACATAAGAAATTTATAAAAGTAATCACAAAAAATAAGCGATTATTATAAATCGTTTTGTAAGATCAGGGGCCGTACCGTACTTGTTAAATGTTTTTCGAGTGAGAAAGAGAGACAGAGCAATACACACTATATAGCTCTGTCCTACTTCCTCACTCGAACAACGCACGTTTTATAAAAATAATTCCGCTATCATAATCCCAACAAAAAGCCCGCATATTTTAACAATGGAATGCTAATACTCATACAATATATTATACCACCACAAGAAGGTAAGAAAACACATGATTATTTTATACAAATATAAACTTAATGGCGTTCAAATTAAGTTTCAACTTTGATTAACAAAACGTTTTTGACAAAAAAATAATCCGACGAAAAAAGAAAGGAACTGAAAAGTTTCAAATTTATTGTTCTTATTTCGAAGAGTGATTTCATTCATTCTTTTTTATTGCATACTAGCGACTCGCCCTTGATTCGCTTCGTTTTTGCTGTAATGTTCTATAATAATATACATGTATTATACATATAAACCTTCCTCTTGAATCACTCTATCTATCGCTGAAAACTGCATTAAAATCCGTTGCGTAGTTCAAAAGATCTAAGCGACAGGGGGAGCGACTTTGTTTTATACTATGTAAAGATGAAAAAAGGAATTATTGAAATCGGACTTATCTATAAAAACTAATGCATGATCAAATCATATATAAAAATACAAATATACGCGTTGAATTGAGAATATCCTTCTTTTTTCGTCGGTTAAAAAATACCACACTTTTTGTTGAACAAAAAATCTGCAATTTCATATATTCTTATGATGGTATGCATAGATATTTATATTTGTAATACCTCACTAAGGAAAATATAATGTCGTTGATATACCGAATATGGCTGTATCGGGAATGATTAATCAACTCTCCTTTATCAAGCGACCTGGAAAGGGCCTTACACACTACACACCCTGGACTTATATTTGCCTTTTGAATTTCTTCTAAGACATGGGTTACCTCACGATCTTTTCCTTCACAGTTTAATAGATATATTTTTTTAAATAAGTATAAATTCCACATAGTGAAATTCACGTTTATACCGCCACCCGTGATCGAACTTACACCTCATTAGTACAAATTGGTTACACCTCCACTACACTACCACCATTTATTTATATAATAATAATAACAACCTATAAATGTCCCACTGCTGGGCAAGAGTCTCCTCTCGTCTATCAAAAAGACTGAGCCCTTAATCCGTACGCGTTGGCCTTATCGAGGGTTGGTGGACTAAATATGCCTTTAGAATATTTACAACCAAATTCTTTTAAGTGGTTTACTGTAGAGTGAACTGAAATCATCACGTAAGGAAAAGGCGTTATGCCTCCTACAGGCGACCTCTCTCACTGTCTCTTTCTCTCTTTCTGTTTATATAAGGTTTCCTTTCTCTCTATACACGGTTTTATGTAGGTGTGTTAATGCTATTATCGAGATTCAAGCAGCAAGCATTGAGCTCCGTCAACTTAATTCTAAAACTTTGTTCCTGAGGATCCTCGACCGCACGTTTTTTGTTGATTAACTATTCCCGTACTACCATATTCCACCATAATATTTAATATGTCTCATTATTTGTACAATAGGACAATTGATATATCGTTATAATCAAAATGGACTCTATGCTGTAGTTAATAAAGTACAATTTATACTGTGGTAGACTTTTGTAGTATCTAAATAGGTAAAATTCGCTAGGTGTATAACCGGACTAGTGTTTACACTACAAGACTTATTCTTATTGTTTGAAAAATCAAACAGAAAAAGTTAGAATATTATAAAGTTTCATCAAAATCTGTCAAGCAGTTTTTTTGTGAAGGAGTACCAAACAAGTATCCTAACAAATTTTCGAGTTTCTAGAATAAATATAGGTGTATTTTTTTCTTTTTTATCGGGGAAGAATAGTGACATGAAGAACTTCTTGTGTGTAAATTAAAAAAAGAATGTAATCGCACCAGTCCGGGTGAGTGACAGATCGCAGGGAGGTAAGCAGTACGGTAGGGCGGCTAGTGGCTACACGACGACTACGAGCGGCAAGTCTCCGATCATAAGGACGACGGCGGCGGCAGGGCGCGCGCGGCCGCCAGCCCGCCCGCGTCCAGCCGGGGCCAGTCTACGAACTCCTTGCCGTGTCTGGGGACAATTACAAGTAGGGCATTATACAGGTGACGAAACCTGACCACAGACAAATACGCAGTGGTATAAGTCTCCAGTGCTCATTTAGGGCTACAGCACACATGCTACTTTAAGCATCGGCGATCTGCAATTTCATCGCTAGAAGCTGAATACTGCGACCAAACATACCACATCGCACACTTAAAATTGCCAAACACGGCGACTAAGTCGCTTTTCGGAAGATCGACACAGCGACAAACGCTTCCCTCCGCACATCTTCGGATGCTGATTGCATTGTTTCACATATTACGAAGAGATCCGCAACTGAACGCAGAGAGCCGTCAAATCGCAATGCAGCATCGATACAGTCGCAACATCGCTGATCGTCGATGTAATAATAAAATATCTGCTTGAAGTCTTAGACATGCGTTTATTTAAAAACATTTTCAGACTAATATTTTACTTCGTACTAAAATTCATAAAGTGTCTATCTCATTTGCAAAGACATATTGATTTTATAAGTAACACGTACTAAGCGAATCAACTAAGAATAGCATCGCAGCTGCGAACAGATTCAGAATATTTCATACATCAAATGTATTTTTGTACTATTAGCAGAAATAGTTTATATAGATTTTTATATTTTCTGAAGTGGAAAACAAGCATACGGTCCGTCTAATGGTAAGCAGTTACCTTAGCCTATAGACATTTGTAATAATTACCTGAGGCATTGGTAGCCAACCTATTTTGTCAACCCAAAAAAAAAAAATTTTTGCTAACTACATTTTTTGGCATCGGAATTTATTACCGGAATTAGTTATTATGCGTCAGAACGGAAATTTTAACTTCGGAGGCAAACAGGCATACGGCCCGCTTGATGGTAAACATTTACCGTAGCCATGGGGTCTCATCAGGAACAAATCAAAATTAGTACGAATAAATACCAATAGATGGAGTTACATATATCGATTTGTTATTTACGTTTATGTAAAATTCAAACCTGAAAGAAATATAGCCTGAAACATTTACATACATATTTTAAGAAATCCTACTAGCATAGGAAAATGAAATAAAGGGCTCATAAGACAAAATTATAATTATATATTTTCAAAATTCAATAATGTCGCCGTAGTCCTGGCGGCAGTATTTTGTACTACTAAGAAGTTGAAACTTGCGAGTGACTTGTGAGTAATGGCGCTGGCGCTGTATGCATTTTCAGATTTTTATAAATTAAAATTTTACTGTTGGGTCATACTAGGTATAAAAATATATAAAGTTAGGTTAAAAATAAATAATATACTGGTAGGTATATATATTTTTTCTCTCAACAAAAAAACTTTAAAAATGTCTTAACTACGTTATCAAAATTATGAACAAAAATTTAAGATTTATTATCATAAATATTTTAAAAACTAAACAAATACAAAAAGTGTATCCTATGTTGGGATTCAATATTTTAAAAACTAAACAAATACAAAATACAAAAAGTGTATCCGATGTTGGGATTCGAACCCGGTTCGGCCGGATACGGGTACCTCCGTACGGTGCTAAGGTATCGACTATCGTACTGTGAGAAAATTACCTATTTGTGAATTCGAACTGATACTGAATAATTACAGATTTATTATATTTTTCCTAATAATTAAAAAAATATTATCTGATATTAAAACCATCTACAAAAAACAAATTTCAAAAATTGGACATGAATCTGGGATTCGAACCCAGTACCATGGGACTGTTGGACGAATACCACAGAATGCTATACTTACTCCTGACTGGCCTGTTGGTCTAGTGGTTAGTGACTCTTAACTACTAAGTTGGGGGGTCATGGGTTCGATTACCATTCAGGACAAATCTTTATGTGATGAGCTCTGTTTGTTGTTCTGTGTCAAGCCTGGTTTCAGATGGTATGTGAATTGTCAGAAAATATTATTATTACCCTAATTCGACTCATCTCGTAGGTACTGAATTGATAGATGCTAGGTAGGTATAATATACTTATTTGTTAATTTGAAATGACAAAACAAAAAAAATGTTTATTATAGTTTCACGAATAATAAAAAAAAACATTTTATTTTATAGGTATACGTAATTAAAGCCATCAACAAAAAACTTAACACTATACCGTAAACTTTTGTTAAGATACGGGAAAAAATTGTTTAGCCCGGGGCGAAACCGGGGCAGAGCGCTAGTTAAATACGGAAGCAAACAGTCAAAATAAGTGTATATTTCGTACGTAAAGCGCGTGACCTTGAGCGAGTAAACGTGGCCCGAGCCCGAGACAATAAGCGATACCTAACCTTTATGGTCGGTGTAGATGCCTACTATTTTTTTGGAAGAATATAATTTAAATAAATTCGGTTATAAAGTGTCGCCATCTGTTGATTTTATGTGTATGCACGTAATCTGTTGGATATAGACATCTAGTGTCGTATAGTTAGTAAAAATTTAGCCGCACGGTTAGCCCGAGTTAGCAGGGAACCAATTCTTTGTATGGGATGGGGTATCTGTACTAGTATTATATTATCTGTGCCGTAGCTTACAGACGCTTGCATCACCAGAAGTATCAGTCGCGCTTTCCCAACCCTTTAAAAACCTTATAACCCCTTTCTTGAAGAATGCTATAGTCTCTCGGGAAAACCTCGGCAAGAAGCTCATTCCACAACCTAATCAATTAAATTTAAGAAAGAACACCAAGATAACTGTATTGGTTTTGGTAGATTTCTCGAAAGCTTTCAACACGGTCAGCCACGATATCCTCCTATCCATCCTGTCCCATTTTATGATCTCCTCTAAAGCGCTGGAATGGTTCTCATCTTATCTTCGAGGACGTCAGTCAGTTCGGGTTGATGATAATACTTCATCATGGCACAACCATGACTCTGGTGTTCCTCGAGGCGGTATACTTTCTCCTCTTCTTTTTTTCATCGCTTATCAATGTTCTAACTCCTGAACTTCGTAATGCGTATCACCTGTACGCCGATGACCTGCAGTTTTACTCCCAGGCAAGAATTGAGGATTGATGGGGTGAACCGGGACTTGAACGCTATATTGAAATGGTCTGAACAATTTGATGCACCTACCTAGTTTTCTCTCTGCATCACCCAAAGGTTGACTGGTAGAGAATGCCTCTGCCATTAAGTCCGCCTTTGTACGCAATTTATGTGCAAAAGTTTTAAATACATAAATAATTTAAAAAATAATGTACAGTTCTCCTAAAATAATTTAAAATGTAGCGAACAATACCTGAATATAAATGAGAGTGTGGCGGTGACGGCGGCGCCCCAGAACATGAGGTACAGCAGCACCTCGCTCGTGTACCGCTGAGGGAGGGTCGCGCTCGCACAGAACATCGACACAGCCACCAACAGCACCGACGGGAACTAATAAACAAGTATAATTATATATACCACTAGCGTGGGCAGGCCTCCAACAAGGTGGACCGACGACCTGGTAAAGGTCGCGGGGAGGCCTATGTCCAGCAGTGGACGTCTTATGGCTGAGATGGATGGATGGATACCACTGGCCAATTTCCGGGGGTTCCCTAATGTTTTTGTCCATTAAATATAGACTATAACTCACAAATAACGTGGTTTTCTATTAGTAAAAGATTTTCAAAATCGGTTCAGTGAAGTCAGAGAGACCCCCTACACTGTCTATTCCATTAACTGTTTCTCGCGGCTCCGCCTACCATATTATGTCCTTAATCAAGATCCATTCAGCCGTTTAGTCGTAAAAGAATAACAAACAAAATAACGAACAAACAAACAAGAATTACATTCGCATTTATAATATTTCTATGAGGAGATTAGTTGATGAACAAAATTCTTTACCTCGGTAAAAATTGCGAAATTAACGCTTTTCCTTTTAGCGTTAATTTCGCATTTTTTTAGGGAAGGCTAGGTTATGTTATCTAAAATAAAATTAGGAAGAAGAAAAAATTTGATTTTTTGTAACTCAAAAACTACTCAACTGATTTTAACAATTCTTTCACCATTAAAAGGCTACATTATCAGCGAGTAACGTAGGCTAAATGTTATTTTTTTAAATCACAGGATGCCTTCGTAATCTAAATAAATATCCACCCGTGCAAAGTCGGGACGTGCCGCTAGTCATAGATAATTTTCGTAAAGTAAATACTTTTTTGCTTTATTATATTTAATTTTCTCTTCTGTCCATCCAAAGGTTGCCTGGCAGAAATTGCTTTTAGCGATAAGGCCGCCCATTGTACATAAATATGTGAAATAATATCTGTATCATAAATGTAATTGGTGTACAATAAAGAGTTTTATATCAATCTATCTAAATAAATATACTCACAGTAATATACTTCCAATCTCTGTCCCTCCTGAGCGGGCACGGTGCGGTATTACCTTCGCCGTCTGTCACCACGTATTTACCTAAGAGCAGGTCGATCGAGTCCTGGAACAGTTAACTTCATTATTTATCCACATAGTAAATATGTCCTTCTATACAAATTTCGGTAACCGCAGCTAATCTTGATGGAGACTATCCATCTGAGCGGGAGATATTATAGTGCACAAGTGTGTGCGCAAACACAGGCACTCTATTCCCCCACTCTCATCGTTCGGTGGGACTACAATCCGACACGACCGGAGAGAGATCAGGCGTAGGACCAACAGATTTTTGTTTGCTTATATATATGTATAATATATAATAATTTGAAAAATGGGCGTTTAGAAGCGTCTTGATTATTCGCTGGTTAAAGGCTACTGATACCCTTTCAAACATTAATATAACCAAATTGATTGAGTTTAATTTAAACATACTGTTGCTGCACTGCACAAAATTAATAAAAAATAAAATAAAAAAAATCCAAAAATAATTCTATTATAACTTGCGTGGAAATGTGGCCAGTCTTTTGGGCACCTTTCCTCAGAACTGCGACCTCAATCAGATATTTTATTTATAGGTTAACCTTTAAATACAATATCTGATTGTTTGTAGGTAGGTTAGGTTACTTTAATTTTAATAACTTACCCTACAGCGTGTGTAAATTAAAAACAAAGCCCTCTTTCTTTCCCTCTTGATAGAGGAGAGGAGACCCGTGCCCAGCAATGGGACATAAAGGGTTACTATTATATAACTAATAAAACTAACCTGTCTAAATCCATCACTGAAGTTGTTCTTATAGTATCTAGTGAGCGAGTTGATCCCGTCCCACATAAGTCCAAGGTGGGTCCTCTTCCCAGTGCGGGTGAAGTCCGTCTTGAGCGCGCCCGTGCCCGAGTACTGCGTCGAGATCATGTCCGCGTGGTCCGCCCATACCTGACGTACACACAACACAATACATTAGAATAGAATAGAATAGAATAAGCGTTTATTAGTACACACAAAACAACATAAGTTAACAGTTAGGATAGAATAGAAAAGAATATACATATAGGTACAAAAGTATATGGAGCACAAAAAAGAACAAAACAATAAACTAAAATAAGTAAGAACACAACATAGCAAATAAAACAAAAATAAATACCTATATATATAAATAAATCATTATGTTGATATTATAGTGCGTAGTGTGTTAAACGTGAGTCGTACGAGCGAGTAAAAGGGACGGAGCTATACACGCTATATCTCTTTCCCTCGCTCGAAAACTCACTTTTTTTTCATTTAGTAGAAAATCATAGTATGATTAGAAAGATTTTTAGTTGTATATTAGTACGTATGCGGGAGCAGAAAGGTTCTGGAGTTAAGACGCGAAGTGGGCAGGCAATCAACAAGGTAGACCGACGACCGAGGTGGACCGACTGGTAAAGGTTGCAAGCTGACAAGACCGAATGCTGTGGAATTCCTTGGGAGAGGCCTGTGTCCAGTATCGGCTTGCCACTGAGTATTTAGTACCTTGGCTATATGTATTCTATTGCTAGGTATCGCTAGGTGCATGGGAATTGATATTTAGCCAAGCGCTTAAAAGTTTCTTCTTTTTTATAAGACAACTCCCGCACTAGAGAACAAGCTCTGTGTCGCGGGGGACTTTACAAACATACAATTAACGGACACAAATTACACCCAGACTCAGAACAATTCTTTATGGGTAACACAAAGTTTTGTCCTGTATGGGAATCGAACCCACAACCTCGTGCACAGCAGGCGCATACTGCGGCCACTGGACCACCGAGGCAGTCATGTTAAAAGAATGAGAGCCCCAATTCTGTTAATTTACGGATGGCTTAACTATATCATTCACATAGCATGGATATTGTGTCGTTTATTATATATGTACATAGATATTTGAAGATAAAGATCAATGAAAATGATAGAAGATTGAATGCGAAAATATTGATTAAATATTCTAGGCTCTTGATCATTTAATTAGCTCATTAGTTAGAAATTGACTCAAACATTTTCATTCCTTTATTTTTGTATTAATCTAGTGTAATAATGTGTCTAATTATCATAACTACGTTATGTATGCTGTTTTTGCATCTATAAGTATCATCTTATAGTAGGATACTTTTGTGGGTAACTATCCGCTAAGCATAAACGCTCCGCCAATGAGTCGACATCACACGCGATGACCGTGTGATTGTCGCGCGCAGGAGCAGGTAGCCGTGACGTCACTGAGGGTCGCGACGAGCCAACAGAGGAACTTTCCACGCAATAGACAGACCTCATTCGCCGCGATCGCGTGCTTTATTGATCGTGCCTAACTATCACTAAATTTCCTATTGTGTTCTGTTTGTAATCCTATTCTTTAGTTCATGTTTATATTTGTACTAGCTGTTACCCGCGGCTCCAACCGCGTGGATGTCAGTTATCGCTGTAAAAAGCCTATATGTTGTTCCTGACCATAATCTATCTCTGTGCCAAATTTCATCCAGATCCGTTAAGTAGTTTTCACGTGAAAGAGTAACAAACATCCATCCATCCATCCATCCTCACAAACTTTCGCCTTAATAATATTAGTATGGATTATTTCTATATCTTCTTGTAACGTTTTATTCTAAAGTAAAGTTCTGTTAAATGTTTCTATTGTTCTTCGTAATTTCTAACTAAAATTTATATCCTTATATTAACTACCTATATTATATCGCTGACACGCTTAGCTTGCGTAGTAGCTTGCTTTGCGATTACACGGGTTCAATTCCCGAGTGCCGCGATATGCATACCACAATTTCTTAGTGAAGTACAGTGTGAAAAGATTGTAGTTTTGCGAACCAATAAAAAAACAAAACTGGTGAAGTTTTTGTTTTTTTATTATTTATTTATTTTAAGAAGGCTTACAGACTAATAACAATGTAGAAAAACAAATATATGACCATATAGCTAAGAAGCCTCCACAGGTAATTTGCCACATAGGTGGTCTTATTTTTATAATTTTTATTTTATGCAGTGTTTTAAATCATTTAAATTTTTGATACTTGATTAAATTTGTGTGCTATTCTTAGAATTATTAAAGTACACAGTACCCATGCTATGTAAAATATACTATAGCACGATTCTCCTATGTCCAGCAGTGGATAGCGACAGCCTATACTCACATTATTAAACAAATGTTCCAAATGTAGATGCTTCTCAGCATCACTAGCGGTGATGAGCAGCAGTTGGAGCGCAGCGTTCAGCTGCAGCTTGGCCAGCAGGCTCTGCACCACGTTGGTGCGGTCCAGGCAGTCCACGCAGTTCGTCCTGAACACGCCTGTCTGACGAAGCAGTACTGTTCCACCACGGGATAGGAAGTAGCCGAATTCTTTCTGTAATACATTAGAGCTTCTTAACACTTTCGCGGACAGTAACACAATAGATGGTTCATTGTCATGACGTCTATAGACGTTAACTGTCCTTCAAAGTGTTAAGACAGCGCTATATTCATTATTTTTTAAAAGACAACTCCCACACTAGAGATCAAGCTCTGTGTCGCGGGGGACTTTACAAACATACAATTAACGGACACAAATTACACCCAGACTCAGAAAAATTCTTTGTGGGTCACACAGTTTTGTGCTGTGTGGGCATCGAACCCACAACCTCGTGCACAGCAGGCGCATACTGCGGCGACTGGACCACCAAGGCAGTCAAATGCTATAATATTGTCAGAAGCAAAAGAAAGAAGTAATCACAAAGCCCCGCAGGGGTATTCCGTAAGAGCAAAAACCGAGCCACCGCAAAAACCGAGCAAAATCTGTCTGTCAGATTGAAAATCGGTATTCCGTAAGGGCCCTTGACGTTTAGTCAATAGATTGTGCCGTCACCGAGCAATCACAACTGTCAGTTTTGCGATCACAACTGTCAGTTTGCCATCGCTGTTTCTTAGAGAATCAGCCGGCCGGCTTCCACACGGCAGGTTGCATCTACCCGGTGCGACGTTCCCTCATCATTCTGCCGATACACGAGATGTGTGCGGTCGATACAGACACTATGTAACCTACTCGCTCAAAACTCAAAGAAGACTTACTATAGCAATTCTTCAGACAGAGTTATCTAGATCGCCCACATCTCTGTCATGATCTAACGCCTGTTAATGGTCGGGTCCAACTTTTAACGTGCCCTTGAAATTTAAAGCCCAGGTATAAAAAAATGGGCCGGCTACACGCAAGTGATATTGCAAGCATCCATAGGCTACGGTAACTGATTAACATCAGGCGGGCCTTATAATAATAATAATAATCAATTTATTTCAAGTAAAATACAACTCATATAAGTGTTAGTAACAACATTTTACTTATCCTATGTTAGTATATTACAATATATATTTTTTTATGCTACACAATAAAATATTAATATTTGATAATTGCTTCAGAATACCGGCCGATATTCTGGAGCAACGATTAACGATTGCACAGTCTAACCTGTCCGCAATATGCTTATTTGGTAAAGAAAAAAAAATAATAGAAGAAAGAAGGAAAAATAATAAAAAAGCTATGTATTACCTGTTCATGCGCGATCCTGTCGGTGAGTACAGTGAGCCTGTAGTACCTCATCCCGCGACACTCGGTATGGAAGTCGAAGGGTTCGTACCTGATGCCGGGCAGCGCGGCCGCGGCCACCGCAGCTCTGAACCCTCGCTCTAAAGCCTCTTCTCTACCACGCTGGTCGATCTAATCACAAAATAAATGTTGACTTTCATATCTTACTATCCTACTCTTTTATTAAAATTTGTAAGAATATAAAGGTACCTATAGATGTATGGATGTATGTTTGTTACTCTTTCACGCAAAAACTACTGACCGGATCTGGATTAAACTTGGCACAGAGTATATTATAGTCTGGAATAACACATAGGCTACTTTTAAACACGGAAAAAACTCTCTGTTCCCGAGGGATTGTACGCGCGGGCGAAGCCACGGTCGGAAGCTAGTTACTTTTATATTGTTACAGGTCTGGTGGCCCCTGGTCAGGTGGCTATTAGATCGAAATGAGCAATAGTACTATATATAAGAATATCAACTCATGTATGTCCCACTGTTGGGCATTGACACAAGCTGGCATGGAATAAATATGGGCGATCTAAATAACTCTGTCACCAGGTTGGCCACTAACCAAACGATAATAATAATAATAATGGCCTTATGCAAAATTGTGAATCAGATATGCCTTTACAATTTCTTCTATGACATGTCGCACCCACAGTGGAAAAATGACTTAAGTTGAAGTGGGTTTGTTTTGCAATTTAGATCTTATTCTAAACAGCTAAAGATCAGAATTGCCCAGTGACATTTCTCAAATTATGCCACTTTTCCACTAAGGATGCGATGTGGGTTTTTGTTCATCATTAGCAGATGGATATATTGTGTAATTCATTTCGGTACTACAGGTCGGCATCGAATTCACACTTGGTGTATTACAAGTATTTTCCCACTCGAATATTACTTCTCAATCATCATCATCTCAGCCAAAAAACGTCCACTGCTGGACAGAGGCCTCCCCCAAGGATTGCCACAACTCTCGATCCTGAGCCGACCTTGTCCATCGGTTGCCCGCAGCCTTTACCAGGTCGTCGGTCCACCTTGTTGGAGGCCTGTCCACGCTTCGTCTTGTGCCCCATCAGTCATGAGTTCTGCGAGCTATGTGCCTGGCCTATTTCTCAATAATAAAGTCATTTTGTTATATGTTGAAATTACAGCTTAATATTAGTTATCGCCTGCTGCTATCAAGATTTCAATCCACAATATGCAATAAATTTATTTATTATGTTTGTTTCTTTTTAATGTATATTGGAGAGCTATTGTTAAATATATAAAATATTTAATAAATCCTATTATATAATACCACTAGGGATCGCCCGCGACTTCGTCCGCGTGGTAATTTGGAATATTGTCCCCGATTTTGCAACATATCTCACTACTGCTTCGCTCCTATTGATCATAGCGTGATGTTATATAGCCTATAGCCTTCCTGGATAAATGCACTATTCAACAAAAAATGTTTTTTTATAATCGAAGCAGTACTTTCTGAGATTAGCGCGTTTAACCAAACAAACAAACTCTTCAGCTTTATAATATTATTAGTATACGAGTAGATATGTTGTCTGCGACTCAGTCTGATAGAAAGTATCCTATATTACCCTTCCCCAGGACAGGGACCATCTATCTCTATGCTAAATTTCATCCAAATCCGTTTAGTCGCCGATTGAGTAACAAATATCCATCCATCCATATTTTTGCATTAAATAGTAAATCATTTGATTAGTACATATAAAATACCGCAAAGTGAAATTCATATTAATACTGCCACCCGGGATCGAACTCACACCTCTTGCGTGCAAGTCGGTTACTTTCTCACTCAGCCACGATTGCACAAATTGTTGATTGCCAAGCAATCTATAGGTTACGGTAGCAATTTACTAAATAGTATTAAAAAAAAAGCAAATAATATTTTTTAGAAAGTTCTCGACTCACCAAATTCACCAGTACTTGATTGCCATATCTTTGCTGCTGATCCCTCAAGTGCTTGGTATACGCCGCCACGTGGTCTTCGTGAGACATAGTCATCGCCGGCTTGTACTTGATATCAGGGTACTGGTTCCAGAACAGCGGGATAGAACCCCTGGTCTGCACGAAGGAAGACTTCTCACCACCCCTTTCGATAATCTGTTCGGTTTCTACAAAGTTTGCTACATTACCCTGCAACAGTATATAATATTAAGGAATCTCCTGCAATAGGAAACAACCCTTGTGTCGCCGGGCAATAAAATCGCAATAAGGAGTTGTAATGAAATGGCGAGCCAATGCTACAATGACATATGCAGTTCATCAACAACTGTAAAAAAAATCACCAGTTATCAGTTTCGATACCGTTTTCCTTCCACCTATAGTAGTCACAAAATAAGAAGCCAGATTTGACATTTGTCACCACGAAAAAAAGAAAAAGTAAAGTAAAGAAAAAGACTGCCTCGGTGGTCCAGTGGCTGCAGTATGCGCCTGCTGTGCACGAGGTCGTGGGTTCGATTCCCACACAGGACAAAACTTTGTGTGACCCACAAAGAATTGTTCTGAGTCTGGGTGTAATTTGTGTCCGTTAATTGTATGTTTGTAAAGTCCCCCGCGACACAGAGCTTGTTCTCTAGTGCGGGAGTTGTCTTTAAAAAAAACGCGAGATGTTATCAAACAAAGAAATACTGAAAAGAATAGTGTTAAAAATACGAAATTATTTAATTGCTCTAATAATAAAAGTTGTGGAGCGAGTGAGTTATGCAATGTTTTGTCCTTTTCTTTCGAATGACAAATTACTGATGACAGAAAGAGAGAAATCAAAGTCCAAGTACTCACTCGCTATACAACGTTTACTTCTTCTTCTTAGCGTGTCGATGGCAATCTAAATTGGCCCAGAACCTAGCTACGAGTTTTGCATTTTAAGTAGCGTCCATAAGCTCCTCTAAGGTGCAGATATCAGGGCACGCGGGACATGATATCAAGTGCCCCATGGTTTGTGGCTCAGCACCACATTTACATAAAGTGTTTAAAAGTATTCAAACTTTTGATTTCATGTTAGTAACAACAACGATAGTGAGAAATGTCAAAACGGTCTTCTTATTTTGAAACTATAATAGTATAATATTTGTGTTGCGAGTTCTATAGTTGTGGTGTACTTTGTGTACATATGGAAAACAGCCCGCTATACCATACTATGTGTAGGAGAATTGCACGTGTGTAAAGATCCGCGACACAGGTCTAGTATCTAATTGCGGGACATTTTTATTATTTAGTACTATAGAATCTGTACCAATATACCTAGTTGAAGTTTTTTTTATACTACCACGGTGGCAAACAAGCATACGGCCTGCCTGATGGTAAGCAGTTACCGTAGCCTATGGACGTTTGCAACACCAGGGGTGTTACTCACGCGTTGCTGACCCTTTAAAAACCTTATAACTCCTTTCTTGAAGAACCCCATGCTATAGTCTCTTGGGAAAACCTCGGCAGGGAGCTCATTCCACAACCTTATCGTACGTGGTAAGAAATTGAATGTATAATTATAATTACTGACCTCAGCATCAACTCCTCTCATGAACAGTCTAGTGCCAGCCCTGTCGACACTGCGCCGTGACACCAGGGACCACTTAAAGTGGTGACCATTCACCGTCACATTGTTTATTGATACGACTGCTTATGAGTTATGGACAAATACAAAACAAAGATGAAGAGTCGATTCTTTTTTATGTTGGACTAATTGATCCGGTACCAGCATTTATCGGGTTAATATATAGTATGACACTCACAAATAACGTGGCTTTTTATTGGTAAAAGAATTTTGAAAATCGGTTCAGAAGATCCAGAGATTACCCCCTACAACATCACAAACTAACAAACTTAACCTCTCCTTCTTTTTAACGTATGGTAAGTGGTCAACCTAGTGACAGAATTGTTTAAATCGCCCATATTTAGGCCTCTGTAGTGATCTAACGACTGTCAACAGTCGGGACTGACTTGTGCCCACCGAAGCACGGAGTCGCTCAGATAAAATACCACTATGCGGTTATAATTCTATAGGGTTACCGTGCCTTTAGTTGCTTAACCCGCTGATCGTTTACCGAACAGCGAGTGCACCTTTTTATAATATACATACTTTTTATAATAAGCATAGACGAATATTAAAAAGGAAAAAAAAAACAAATATTAAATAAAATCGGCCTGGATTGTTGATGCATCTTCGTAGGTTTAAATCAGAGCTGCAGTTGTCTCTTTCCCTCTCAATTCGTGGGGGTTTTAACTACGCGCGATAGCGATAGATTTCTAAAATACCTTTAAATTTCTTGCAGCCAGTATTAAAAATAAATAGAAATTGGTTTAAAAAGGATACATCCTTGAATAATGGGTAGTGTAAACCTGGTGAACTGTTCGTCTGAGTAGTCTCTGAGTAGGTAGCCATTCCAGAGGAACCGAGCGTCCGCGCGGTTCGCTAGCGACATCTGTAATACACGTACATATCAATTTAATCCATATATTGTTATTATTAGTATCAAAACAATATAATATACCTACATATTCATTTTTTTAATCATTATTTAATATCATCACGAGTAAAGTTAGACAGTATATTTTTACGTGACATTAGCGAAACGGTGAAGGAAAACATCGTGAGGAAACCCACATGTCTTACAAGAAATTCTAAAGACATGTCAGATTCACCAACCCGCATTAGGCCAGCGTGTGTGAATTAAGGCCTAAACCCTCTCTCTCTTGATAGAGGAGAGGAGACCCGTGCCCAGCAGTGGGACAAATATGGGTTGCTATTATTATTTTGTCAGAGTTTCTTGCACATTCTTCTCTAGGCCCTACCCATGTCAGCGAATTGGCTGTAGGAAAAAAAATATATGCTGACTTTTGTTTATTTTGACGTTCATAAGTGTCATGTATTTGATCTAAATGAATAAATGACTTTGAGTTTGAGTATTATATTAGCGAAATTGTGCTGATTTTTACACAAAACTCATTTCTTTTAGAGTTGAAGTTGCTACATGCCCAGTATTGGGATGGCAGTTTAAAAAAAACGCAAGTGTAGCCGCGTACAGATACTAGTATGTAAATAAAATATCTTATAGTTAACTGCTTACCTTGTGGAAGTCAGGTGTGATGGAGTGAAGCCTCTGCAGCGTGTGCGTGAGGTCATATCCGTAAGAGAAGTATATACCGGGAGTTTCGAGCGCGTTGCGGAGCATGCGCTCGTACGTTAAATTGTCTTCTATCTGTTAAGTATAGCTTGTATTTATACAGGTCACTGTCCACTCAACAAACACTTTCACAGGTTAGGCCTGACCGACAGCCCGCTCTGCAGGGGCTGTATGGAGGCCGAGGAGACACCCGCCCACGTCCTTCGGGATTGTAGGAGCGTAGAAGACCATAGGGCACAGACCCTAAAGAAAACGGGCTCTCTACCAGAAGCCTGCGGCCATCTGGGCCGCTTGCTGGTTTTCTGGAGGAGGTTGGGCTGGACGGAATAGCCGAAGGGAAGTCACGTACAGAGGCCCACTTGAGCGGCCAAGTGCGGATAACGCCCCGACAAACTAACTAACTAAGTAGCTTGTATTTAAGAGAGGCGCGACTGGGAAAAGACCTTACAGATACAAAAGAATAACTAATCTAGAATCTGTGCATGATAACGTGTGTATCAATGTCCAACGCTCATTTAGTTAGTTAAATTTTTCTTATAGAAATGCATCAATCAACAGTGCGATGAAATATAGACAGATACGTGTCGTATAAAGACACTCAATTACTCTGGCCACAATTTTTAATCGCCAAAGGATAACATTTACAATTTATGATTAAAAATTATTATTATTTATTTATTTATGTACGAGTTACAATATTTATGGTAACAAAAGTGACAGAGACCAATATACTATACAAAATGAAGTTTAAGTAAGTAAATAATTTAATTAATGAGGTAACCAATATAGCGCTCATTTAGGGATGCTTTTTAAAAGAAACGTTTTCCTATCTCAAGGATACTCCATCTCACGCATAGGATACCTGTTGTAGGTATTGCAAGTGTCCATAGGCTAGGGTTACTGTGTAACATCAGGCGGGCCATATGCTTGTTTGCCGCCAAAGTAGTATAGAAGAAAAATATATACCATATAATTAATTAATAATTTTATTTATCATTTGATATAATTCTGCATAAAACTAGCAACTAATCTCATGACTTTTTGTCATTTAAAAAGTCATTGGTAGTATAATAAAAGGGATTTCTCAAAAGATGATTTTGGAAAGTTTGAATTTGTGTAAGAGTAGATGCATCGTTGCTGACCGTACATACCTGTTTGCTAGTAAGATGTGTGGTAGATCTTGCATAGGGAATTAAATCTGTGCCAGCTAACTGAAACACGTCATGGTCAAACAGCTTGCCAACCTGAAAACATTCATTTTCTTAATGACAATACTTCTCTAGCATTATATTCTTACTAGAAGAAATAAGTATTATTATAATTATTTCATTGTATAGGTATATATATGTAGGTATAGTAAATTAAAATTAAGTTGTTTAACCTATACATCGAGTTATAACTATAGTATATAATACATATATACTATAGTTATAAATCGATGGTCTACCTATTGGTTACTTAGCGCATAATTTAGTGCATGCAGTGCTCTTCTTTAAGTAATGGGGCACTTAGACTTAAGTTGCTTTGTTTATTACTATGTAATAGTGTACTCATTGTTGTAGAGCCAAATAAATAAATAAAAAAAATAAAAATAATAAGTAACATGAAAGATAAATCTCAACCTTACTTTTAATAATTTACTACGCCAAATATGGTAATATATGGGTCACTATAACTTACCAGTATTCTGTATTTAGCTACAACTAAATATAATCCAGATATAAGTTTGATAGTTCCCAGGAAACCACACACTGGTTTATAGGCATTCGCTGGGATTGGAATCTTTACTGCATTGTAATCTAAAAGTAAAATTAATACATTCAAATTGAGACCTTCTATTTTTCAAAGTAGGTTAATAAATGCTGAATTGATAATATAAAATGTATTATCAGTAATGTACTTTTTATACTGTACAACATAGATATGCCTTTTGCTCCCAGAATTACTGGGATTAAGGAAATAAAGTTGTTACTCTGCATTCCTTCAACTATTGCTACAATACTTTGACTTTTGGAATACATTGAGAAACAAGAAAATGGCCAGCCTGATGGTAAGCAGTTACCATAGCCTATGGACACTTGTAATACCAGAGGTATCAGTGGCTTGTTATCAAAGTTTTCCCAGGAAAGGAATTTCCCAGGGATAGGAAAAATTAATATCAATAAGTATTCAATAAATTTATTGTTTATATTTTTAATACTTAAGAAAATAAATAAATAACCTTTAACTGTGGCCTCCCCAGTGACTCGGTCAATGACCATAATCTCTGTGGGATTAATTGTAGGCTCCAGATAGAACTTATCTGAAGTTGTATATCTGAAACAATACATATATATCATAATATACATCTTGGGATCACTCACACACTGGCTCTAATACCAAGTTAGGCAGAGCCTGTACTATAGCACCTAGACACCTGGTAAACACACTTATCTATACTAATATTATAAAGCTGAAGAGTTTGTTCGTTAGGTTACACGTGCTAATCTCAGAAAATACTGGTTCAATTAGAATTTTATTTTTTTTGTTGAATAGTGCATTTATCTAGGAAGGCTATATAACATCATGCTATGATCAATAGGAGCGGAGTAGTAGTGACATATGTTGCAAAATCGGAGAAATTTACTTTCCAAATGCGGACTAAGTCGCAGGCAACCCCTAGTATACTGATAAACATACATATTACAGACAAATTACACTCAGACACAGAACAAAGATTCATGCTCATGACACAAATATTTGAGTGTTGTGGTAAACCTTAGCCTATGGCCTATGTCTAGTGCAGAAGATGTCTTTTGGCAGATATGGATGAATGGATATAAAAATTTAGTTATAGATTATTATTCAGAATAGTAATAATTAAATAAGACATTTACATCAAGTAAGTTTTTTTTTAGGAATCCAGAATGTACATACTATTAATTGATTACAAAATCTAAGAAAATATACGAAATGTGAGGTAGATAGACAATATTTACAGAGGCTTATACTTCTGCTGATATCATCATGTTCTTATGTTTGCACTCTATAGTTTGGTTAATCAACATGGTGGTAATTACTAAACCACTGTAAAATCATCAGTGAAAATAATTGTTCTGACGTAATGAGTACATTTTTCCTTTTTAGATTTCATAAAAAGCGACAACCATTTTCAAACTTCCAGCAATGTTGTATTTTATAAATATAGCAATGCTCTATTTAACAGCTGCTAAAATTAAGTGTGAAATTACTTTTGTATTAGTTAACGGCGATAATTAGACAAATTATTACTCTAAATTTTCTATGGCTTCAGAGAAATAATGAAAACAAGGCAAAAGTACGTGAACGTCTGAGACATAATCATATCGCTTTTATCGAATTGCAAAACTCTCTGGTCTAATAGATAAGGTAATGAACTTACAATTTGATATCATCGTGTATTAATTGTACATCTGCCATTATCAATTATTTTCTGCGGAATAAATGTAATTTTTCTCCATACACTCACGAAAAGTTGACATCATAGAGTATAATAATATAGTAGGAATAGAGAGCCCTCTCGTGAAAAAATGTGTCATATCAAATCAAAGCGCCATCTCTTAGCAAATCCTCAAACTAAATTGACGTATAGATACCTATATGTAAGTACACATTTATATAATATATAGGTAATAATAATTATGATGTATATTTTTTGCAGACACTGCCCTGCTAAGAAAAAGCCTAGGAAACAATTTTGTGACATTGAGCAACATATTTGGAACCAGCGATGAAAAAATCACAATTTTGTGATTTTCTTCCTTTCCAAATAATTATGTAAATGAAAATAAACCCAGTGTCACAAAATTTGTCACTACACTTTTTCTTAGCAGGGCAATGTCTGCAAAAAATATACATCATAATTATACGTATATATAGGAATTTACTTCCTTCTTAGCAGGGCACACATATCAATATACTCCATTTGGTTGGGTATT
This sequence comes from Trisateles emortualis, assembly GCA_947095525.1. Taxonomy (NCBI): domain Eukaryota; kingdom Metazoa; phylum Arthropoda; class Insecta; order Lepidoptera; family Erebidae; genus Trisateles; species Trisateles emortualis. The sequence goes on along the minus strand of OX352751.1, from coordinate 11,025,704 downwards.
TAACTAAAGGTAAACAATCTTGTGTATTTTTATCATTATACCTAAAAACTCAGTTTAAAAATAAAATGCTGCTATAGATTAATGATAATACAAAAATAACCATTATTAAAGCAATTGAACCATTCTTATATGCAGTAGTTTATTTGTTTAATATGTGTTAGTGTAAAAAGTCACATCAAGATTGTTTATCTTAAGTATAGAGTCTTAAATAGAAAATAAAATAAAATGTTTTGATATATTTATTTTGTATTATTTTTTTTATATTTATTATAATATAATTGAGCAGAGACCTTTATTTCATCATCACCTGTATAGGTTAATTTACCTGACAAAATCCTGTTTATGGACCTGCACCAACTGTAAATAATAATATTCATTGAAGTATCTTCGAAATAAGTTTTAAGTTTTTCTTTATGTGTGTCACATTTAAAGGGGAATGAAACAAATATATTTGAGTATATTTTCATCGTCTTTTTGAGACTAGTTTTTGGCACATTCCTCTTTAAAAGCGACACACATAGTTTTTGAATCTCTAGGAAGCATCTGTCTAGTTCCACTGACGGATAACACATCCATTTTTTATTTTTATTATATTCCTTTGTTCTAATGTAAGAACTGTCGTTATTGGTACCATTGTCCAATACGTCAGCTCTACAGTTCTTACATGACTTTATAATATTTTTGAGGCACTTTTTCAAGACCCAGCCACATACATAAGTTCTTTGACCGGCATCGGATTCCACTATGTTGTTCTCATCTATGAAATCGTCACGAAATTCAATATTTTGTTCTTCGGAAACATCACAAATAATTTTATCATTAACGAAAAAATCTAATGTATGTAAGCAGGGATTTTCATCTCTTTCGCAGTTTGATTGGACTGAATGGGGCGAATTGTAGTTATTTAAAAGAAGCGCTTTAAATGCACCTTCAAAAGCACCACAGTTGGGTGAAATATTTCTCGCCCCATAACTCCTGATGTTTCCGAAGAAGTTTTCTACAGGGTCTTGATTAAAGTTCCTCGTCAACACAGAATCAAAGGAATATCTTTGTGACAGAATTTTCCAAATTTGTTGCATACCTTCAATAGTTTTAATTAGATTTTTTACAGAAGGTACTATTGTCTCAGTAACTTGGACTCTGTCACCAATTTTTTTTATACGTCTAAATTTAACAGTTTTTAGAACCTTAATAGAATTTTGCCAAAGCTGATGATGTGGTGAATGTCTCTTTACAGGCCCTTTATATATTTTCCCATTTGGTACATAGAAAGTACTACCATTAAGTGAATCAAAAATATTGTCTATCAATAGGACAATATTAATTAAACTTCGGCATTCCTGAGGCAGATTTCCTCTTGCCGACAAGTGTTCCGTGGCAACAGCAACGCTATGGCTGAATATCTGGACGGCTGATTTCACTTTCATTTTCCTTATTTTCTCAGGAACAACATGTTCTTCCGTGATTTTTTGCAGACACCGTAATTCATTGAATGATTTGTCTGCTGCATATAACATTTGAAAATAATCCCATTTAACAATCTTTTCTTGATTATCATCTGTGTATACTAAATCTTTAGTCAAAAGATTGTTTCGCAGGCCTTTAATTAAATGTGGCACATCATATAATGGGATTATCCTTCTATTTTTCACTTCGAAATATTCTCCCCGCATCTCTTTTCCAGTCCTTAAATATTTTGCCTTGGTCTCTGCAACCAACTCGCTAATTGCACTGACATTGACTGTACTTTGGTCACAGACAGTACATAATATTAAAAGACCAGCGTCTATGACCATATTTGCGACAGCCGTGATCACATTTTTTAATTCGTTTTTCTTTATGGAATTAGTAAAATAATACGCAACTGGTTGTTTATATTGTTTTTTAACGCCTTTTATCATAAAAACTAGAGCGTGATTAGCGAGCGTTTGCCCTCCATGACTAGTGAAGCCTTTTATTTCATCGTTAGCCGCATCATATTGTAGCTGTGGTGAAATGGACATTTCGTCAAAAATCAGTGTACAGATACGGTCTTCATGTAGTAAATCGTCAGTTGTCTTCTTGAGTTTTTCAAAAATGGTTTTGTTAACTCCAGGGGTTAATTTTATTTGGCTCAATAGCCGTTTTAATGTTTTGGGTGCCGGCAACGTAAAGTACCTTGACATAAGAGCGTAGCACTTAGGACTTCTTTTATACAGGGATAGAGATAATACTTTCTCTTCTAATTTAAAACGACGTCCCTTCGGTTTGTTTCTCGATTGGGTATACTGCATATTCAAAAATAGCTTGGCAGGTAAAGACATGCCGCTAACTACTTTTTTAAAAGCACCTTCTTTCTCCAGTCTATCAGCCCGTTCCAGTCTTGCTTTAAAAGATCTGCACTGCTTCCGTACGCGATATATTTCACGCCTCAAATTATTTATTTGCTTTTGATACATCCTGTATCTGCTGCATATCACGACTGAAGGTAACCGAGGGACCACTGTAATTAAAATTTGCATATATTATTAAATGTTCAATAAACTAATAATAAGGTTAGGAAAATATATTATAGTAATCTTGTTAGTATGGTATACGTGCGACACAGCTCCGTCTCAGTAATATCATTATAATATAAATATATCTATGCAACCATTCTATTATATCATCATTATCAATTAAATGTAGAACACCCATATGGTAATGTAGTGAATATGACACATGTGTGTACATGTTATACACACATTGGTCTCATTGAAAGGTTATTTACACAAAAGGTAACAATAAGAGTGGGAATTGAATTTCCAGACATATCTTAATAATGGTAAAGTCTGGTTGGCTTCAGCATGATAAACTCAAACTCAAAATTCATTTATTCATTTAGGTTACAAAGTAACACTTATGAAGGTCATAAATTATGAATAAGCCAGAAAGATGATGTCAGCAAAATTGAATGATTAAGCCGGCTAGGTAGAATATACATCCTGTTACGGAATATTTATGTGAAATAACAGCATTCCTACAGTTATGTTTCGTTCGACAAGAGTCAGTTCCAGTGGCTTAAACCTTTTCATCCATTTGTTTCCTTTTTCCTTGCTTCTCTTCCCTTCTTCTTAGGTTGACAACATGCAATTGATGCCCCTGGTGTTTCGCATCCATAAGTTACGGTTGCTTGCATGTATAAAAGCCCTAGTTAATCCTTCAAACATCCAAACAATAAAATCAATGAACTTACTTTTCTTAGTTCTGATCTTGCAATAATTATGATCTGAAGCTAAAACTCTTGAAAAATCGTTTCTTGGGTCTACTGAAACAAAAAAAGGCGTTATTATGAAGCTCCGAGTGATAAAATTTTTTTAATGAATGTAATAATATATTTAATGGACGATTTGCAAGGGCAATGAAGAAGCATGTATAATTGTGCTATACAATACTACTAACCACTAGACACTAACATATGCCTTTAGCGGCGTTGTATACTTGTAATGTATTCATAGTTTACTGTTGTTGTAAAGCATGCGTTTTTAGTTAAAATTAATCACCCTATTTCAAGGTTACTATGATTCAATTAAGAAATTGTGTATTTTATTATCAAAATGTTAAACTTCATTAGTTATCAGTTATCTGTTTATTATATTTTATAATGTAACATATTATAGATAAATTACACCAAGAATCTGAACAAATAATAACGCTCATGATTTATCCTATAAAATTATAAAGCTTTGTTGAAAACTTTATGCATACGATACAATTTTATAGAAAGTATAATATTTTATTTTATAAAAATATGAATGTTTGGTTGTTCAAACTCACAACCTCCAGTTTAGCGGTCAGGGTCACTTACCAATACGCCAACAGGCTAGTCAAGCCGTCACTTGTTGGTGTAAGATTGCATAGTTTTGCAGTATTCCACAGATAGATAGATGTAAATAAGTAGATACAAAAATATATTACCTGGCTGAAGTTGAGGTAGGTCAATTTCTGGGCATACAATATCAGCTGTTGTATCTTGTCTCTCAGCTCCAGTTCCAAGATTGGGTGTGCTGCAACCTGAAAAAATAATCAAGATATTTAAATCATAAAATTATAAAGCTTTGTTGAAAACTTTATGCATACGATACAATTTCATAGAAAGTATAATATTTTATTTTATAAAAATATGAATGTTTGGTTGTTCAAACTCACAACCTCTAGTTTTGTGACAGGGTCACTAACCACTAAGCCAACAGGCTAGTCAAGACTTCACCTGCTGGTGTAAGACTGCATAGTTTTGCAGTATTCCACAGATAGATAGATAGATGCAAATAGGTAGATACAAAAATATATTACCTGGCTGAAGTTGAGGTAGGTCAATTTCAGGGTATACAATATCAGCTGTGGTATCTTGTCTCTCAGCTCCAGTTCCAGGATTGGGTGTGTTGCAACCTGAAAAAACAATCAAGATATTAAAATTATAAAATAATCTCTGAAGTTTCTCAACATTAACATTGTTTTTAAAATAACTGTTGTGAGTGGTAATCAAATCAAATCATTTATTTCTTTGTAAACATGGGTAAATGGTACATAGGTGTTATCAATAATAAACATATTATATATATATATATACTCTCCATATTTTGTATATTATATATATATATACAAAATATGGAGAACCTCCATATTTTGTCGTTACGTGGGCATGCAAATTTTTAAATATAATTTAGTGGAAATTATTACAAACGGATCTCTGATTGTTAATTAAAATTTTGGAAAATATTAATTTATAATATAAATTGTAAAAATTGATCAGTTATTTATGTCTAGGATTAGTAATGTCAAGAGTCAAGGAATAGCAAATGTCATCAATAAAATATAAATTATTTAAATATGTCAAACTTGAGATTTTATGTCAAAATGTAATAGAAAAAATAATAAATGACTAGCTATAGGGATTCCCTTCTAGATATTCCTTCACACTGTAAAAAATCATAGTTAATATTTACAAAAACCATTGTAATAATATATTTAAGAACTTAATTAGATAATACTGTCATAGCAACTTACCATCTAAATAAAGTGATGGAACTGCCAAAATATTTAATCTATTATTGCGATTTCTGTCTTTATCAACAAAATGTCGATCACAGATTCGTTTAGTTCGAAAAATTTCTTCAGCATTGTTCTCCGCATCACCTCCAATAAGAAGAGTCCATAATTTGAATTGATCAGGAAACTTGTTTGGGTTTGGAAATACATGGAGCCGAGCATCTATAACAAGATATATGATTAACATAGACTCTATTATTATTTTGAGTAACAATATGTCACAGATAGATTTTTTAATTTATTCATAGGTCCTTCACATTTTTAAGACTAAAATTTAAGATTGTTTATAACGGCAAAAACAAAATATACAAATGCCTAATAAATGGAATATGTAATTATAACAGGAATAAAATTATTTCTTCTTCTTAGTAAGTAAATCTATAAAAGGATAATGAAATTAAATAACCTAAAATACCCATTAACAGAACATACACCATGTATCTGATAGAGTAGACAAAATTGTAACATACCTACCCGCGTTTTGATGACAATATTTACATATCACGTGACGAACCTATTACCGGTTACAGTACCACACCGGTTACAGTACCATGATACAGAAAATTTGTCATCGAGACCGTTATCAATATTTGCTCAATACAGAAAGAAGCCACCATGTCTCATGGTCGCAAATTTAAGTTTGGGGGCTATCAACAGAGTCCTACTAAGCAACCGTTATTGACAGCATTTTGAAACCGTCGAGTCCAATGCTCATTATTCTGTTGTTGATTATTGATTATATATAATATATGTGATCTGACCACTTACCTTTCGATGGACAACCCAAGGCACATCGTCTAGGCATGATGTAAATGATTTATAAACGTCTTTTACGTAAAATCTAATAGTGTCCTGTCACAATACTTCCACTAATCAATCTGCGCAAATCCAAATACGAAATCCGGCAATACGGCGGAGGAACACGAAGTTCGACTCAACGCACTTTTCACAGGAAAATCATAAGGAAAACGCAAAGAAAAACACAAAATGCGGCGAAAACTACCAACTTGCGCACACGCAAGATCGGTCAACCAAAACCAACCGCCATATTGTGAAAAAAATATCTATAGCCACATTAGCCATAGATTAAATATGCGATTTTTGCTAGATTAGAATTTATGTATGTAAATAAATGAAAATGGCTATCAAACTATTTGTTTAGATTAATTATTAATTCTAGACATTTTGTTTAGCTCCAATTATGTAAATTTAAAAAATGCAATATCGTTACAAATGATTCGCCATCTATTGGCACTTATAGGTAACATTTTGTCTATATTTCTTTTAAGGGTTAGTTAACAGGTGGCGCTACTATTAAACTAAATTTTGACTTGTATGGCTCTGTCCCCCCCCTGGTTGACATGTATGTACGACCGACTGTATGACATGACATTACACTTGTCACTTGTCGTCACACTTTATCGTAGTCTGTGGTGGATACTAGTGGTGTACATATGATGCTGATCGAGATGTTTACAAAATCGACTAATTTGACTGACTGCACAAACACCACTGACCTCCAACATACAGAGAATTTAAGACGGAAGTGAAGAGATTGTAAGATCATTGCATCATATAAAAATGTGTCAACAAAACAATTATTTCAGCTGATAATACTTTTTTATTCTGTGGATGACAGGTCAGAGTCCAACTTTCCTATAAGTTTATAATAAGTTTTATTTAATATTTATTGTATAGATAAATTTATATCACTTGTTTTAGAAGTGTCCGTCGCAACCAGTGATAATCGGCATTAGTTTTCCGGCAGCCATGGCATCCCAAATATCGAAATCTTTACTGAAAGTCTCCCACGTTAGCTCGAGTGTGAAATTCGGTAGGTTTTATATAAATTTATTCATTATTTAGGTTTCTTTCAAACAATATTAGTTACTTCTGCAATAATTAAAAGTAGTTTATTCATCAAGTTTATTTAATGATAAAATTTCCCGTGTATTTATATGATTTATATGTTGAAATGTAAACTTTGGACTTTCATATTATTATCTTCATTGGCATAGCTACAATTAATTTTAGTTAGTTTTGTGCCAGTATATAAGTGCAAAGTTCATGCTATATACATACCGGAAGGGATTTATGGCCATATATGGGCATAATTGATGTTTTAAATTATAGTAAGTATTTAGAAATCATTTTTGAGTTTGTTTAATTGGTTGTAGACACTGCGCGACGGGCTCTTAGTGTAGGAGCAGCTTTACAGCAGAAGAAATCCCTGCCAGACCGTACAGGGAAGAATGTGGTGCTGGTGGATGGTGTGCGAACACCTTTCTTGGTGTCCTTCACTGACTATGCCAAGATGATGCCCCATGAACTTGCTAGACATTCCTTGTTGTAAGTATTACTCATATAACATTGATATTTCTGTCTTATAGCGCATGATATCACATATTTGTCAATGTATTTTACAACTCACAGTCTATCCCGGCTTTACATGAGTAAAAATTTATTTTGTTGTCATTGTTTTTTTTTAAATGATATGTGTTACTCTGTTATGTTTAAAATTGGTTCAGTAGTGTTTAAGTTTATTCATTAGAAAGAAATATACAAAAATATAAATCTTTTCTTAGCATAATATGAGTGTATAAACCATTTTGAAGAACAAGCTTAGCTTATAATAAACTGCCAAGTGAAGGTTCAGCAGCTACTTCTCCTAAATTTCTATATATCTTTATACTATTTATTGTATAATAAAAAAAGTTCTGTTAAAGTTGTAAAGCTGGCTAATCACACAAGTTAACATTTATTTGGTTCTCATAACAATCTCTATTTTAAAAAATATAGCCCATGATACTCACTAATATTGTAGCTTTGTATAGATGAAACATTTTTTTTAATAAGTCTAGTACTTTTTAAGTTTATCCATTAAAAACAAACAAATCTTTTCTTTCTTATGCAACCTCATTTCTAATGTAAATCTTACTAATGTTACCTCATTTGTAGGGGCCTTCTCCAAAAAACTGGTGTTTCCAAAGAGGTGATAGACTACATAGTGTATGGCACAGTCATCCAGGAGGTGAAGACTTCCAATATTGGTCGTGAGGCAGCTCTAGCAGCTGGCTTCAGCGACCGAACTCCTGCTCATACTGTCACCATGGCCTGCATATCATCCAACCAGGCTATTACTACAGGTATGTAATTTTTTTAAACACCTCAGCTACACAAAAGCATATTTTATGGCCCGCTTGATGGTAAGCAGAACCGTAGTCCATGGATCCTGGCAATAGCTTTGCCATCAAACTTGTCGCCAACACAAAAAAATTAACCAAGGTGTTGTGTTTTTTTAAATGTGTGTAGTTGTATAGCTGTGGAAGTCAGTATGGTGGAGGTCCTACCTCAGTTAGGCTTGCTTACGTTAATGATACATTATATCGCTTAAAAAATAATGTTAGTATAATATTGGCATTATTTAACACCATTACGCAGCCCTAAGAGCTTGCAAATTCTATTGATCTCAAACTGGCATACAGCTGTTGTTTATGTTTGTAAGCAGCAGGCTTTACTTCCTTCTTTTTTTTATCTAAGAAGAATAATATAATAATAATAATAATAAAACCGCAGAGCAGCTTGTGGCGAGCTGAATGTGAGTGGCGACACTGCGGTCTCGAATGCCCCAGAGAGTCGGTCAGGGCCTCGTCTCCGGCTTGCCTTTACTGGCGGTCAGGAGTGGACTGACAAGAGCGCCCGCAGGACTCTCAGCTCTGGCTTGCCTTAATTGGCTGATCAGAGAGGGGTCGCCAGAGCTATATGCTCGGGGCTAGAAGTGTCATTTTCAAGGGCATAACTACGGGGAAACCCGCTCTCGGGTCTCAGACCCCCGATGGTGAAACCGGCGCCGCACCGCTCGATACCCCTAGCCGCGCACTATGGTGTTGCCCTTATGCCTGTGGGCTGTTGCCCATGTCGGTTGTTTCAAGGGGCCCATCTAGTGTATAGGCGAGTCACCGTCTGCCTATTTTACATTTAGAGTATATCCCAACTTTTAAATGATGGCAGGCGACGTTTTATCCCATAATCATTGTAAATCAGTCCATCGAACACCCAATCCCATAGCCCAAAATTATTTGATTTCACATGTTGCAATAGCTCTACATTTACCATAGGCATGTCATGGCTGTACTGCAATAGTGCAGCTGTAGCATGACTATGGTAAGCGTCTCATCCCATTTTAAATTAAAATTCTCTAAGGGCCTCTGCGTGTTGGATCTATTTCCCCGCGTAAGCCTTCCAAAGGCCCGGGTATTCTCCTTGAATGATGGGAAAATACCCGTGATAAAGAGAAACATAATAATAATAACTTTATTTCAATACCAAGAAATTTCACAACAATGATTGTTGATTGGAGCCTCCTTTTAAGCAAACTATGCCTGTGATAGAAGACTCCGCTCTTCCATAGCGTAACTTATGCTAGGTATTACACAAAGTTTAGGGATATAAAATAATAAGAAAGTACTAATAAGATTAAAAATGTGTATGAAATTTATACTATCTAGTCTATTCAGATAAAAATGATCCACAGCTAGGCTGGACCTTTACCCAGGATTTCATTTGATTCAGAGCTTCCCTTTTCCATTAGCCATCTGCCACCTTCACCGAGTCCATCTAGTTGAAGACTTAGGTGAGGCATTTTCCGCACTTGTGCGTAAAATTCCTTATGGCTATTCGGCTAAGGTGTTCAAAGTTGCCGCAGGCTTCTGGTAGAGTGCCCGATTTCCTGAGAGTTCGTACCCTATGGTCTTACATTCCAGAAGGACGTAGGCGGGTGTCTCCTCGGTTTCCATGCAGCCCCTGCAGAGTGGGCAGTCGGTTAGGCCTAGTTGGAAACTTATCCATGCATTACAGTTGTTATTTTTATTTCTCTAGGTGTGGGTATGATAGCAGCGGGTGCTTATGACGTGATAGTGGCAGGTGGAGTCGAGTTCATGTCGGACGTGCCCATCCGTCACTCGCGTAAGATGCGTTCCCTGCTCCTGCGCATCAACCGCGCTAAGACTCCCGCGCAGAGACTCTCGCTCATCGCATCTATCAGACCTGACTACTTCGTGCCTGAGGTAACTATCATCTTTAATAAAAATTCGGTGACTCCCGAGATCCGGCCAAGGTCAAGGACACGCGTCAGCTGACCGAGTGCGCACTCCTACGTAATACTGCAGTTGATAAAACTGCTTTGAAAATACTAATAATATGTTTTTTTATTAAAAATCTAACTTAATGTAACGAATTGAAGAAGTATAATAAACTAGCAGCAAGTCCTAGCTTCACACGGGTGGACATTTATTAGTTTTTGTTACCTCAATTTTTTTTTAAATTGCCTATGTTACTCGCTAATAATGTAGCTTTCTTATGGTAAAAGAATTTTTAGAATCGGTCTAGTAGTTTTTGAGTTAAATTGTAACAAAAAAACATATCTTTCCTCTTTATAACATTAGTTTAGATACCAAATAAATTTGACGTGAATATTGACCAAAAAATGTGCTTATTTCTGACCGTGCCAGAAATCTAAATACATCATATTACTATCCATATTATGCATTTTTTATAAGGTATAACTGGCAATCTCGGAGCTAAGTTTTCATTCATTAAATAGATGCCAAGAAATGTTTGGCAATAATATCATCTTGCATAAGTGTTAGAATTCCAGGAAAGTATCATAGTCCATGACAGACTTTGCGTAATGTGTTAGTATGGTTAGTACATAGTAATTAATTACTGGAGGTAGCCTTATGGTCGAAATTCGAGGGTAATTTTGCTTTTTGCAGTTCTAATAAACTTTATGGCAAATCTCACACTAGTATGGCGTATTCTGGGGAAGGCAGAGCCGGCATTACCTATGGGGCAGGGTGTGCGTTGCAGGCGGGCGCAGTGGCCTCTTTCAATGATCCACGACATAAATATTGTCTATGTATTCAATGTCAATTAATAGAAAAAAAATATGAGGCGCTCATAGCTAGGTGCACTCGCTGTTCGGTAAACGATCAGCGGGTTAAGCTACCAAGGGCGCGGTAACCCTATAGATGGGTGACCGCATAGTGGTATTGCATCTGAGCGTCTCCGTGCTTTGGAAGGCACGTTAAAAGTCGGTCCCGACCACGGGCCCCGACTGTTATCAGACGTTAGATCACGACAGAGGCCTAAATATGGGCGATCTAAATAACTCTGTTACCAGGTTGGCCACTAACCAAACGATAAGAAAGAATAGAAAAAAATACTTTTGGATGTCTCTGATCATTTCAATTTAATCTCCAAACAAACTCTTCAAATAACGTCTATTGTTATTATCCATTGGGGAAATTTGTCAATTTGCGGTATTTTTTACATCTTAACCGTGCGCTTACTAGAGCGCGCTAGGGTATTGCACACAGGCGCTACATGGCCTAGAGACGCCTTTAGGGAAAGGCCATATATACTTTTTATCACGATTACTGACATCCACGCGGGCGGAACTACGGGCAACAGCTAGGGCCGAGGTTTTCCCAAGAGACTATAAACATGGGGTTCTTCAAGAAAGAAGTTAAGGTTTTTAAAGAGTCGGCAATGCGTGAGTGACACCCTTGGTGTTGCAAACGTCCATAGGCTATGGTAACTGCTTACCATCAGGCGGGCCGTATGCTTGTTTGCCACCTTGGTATTATTAAAAACAAAAAACAACACTGACAAGTTGAGAAATTTCTAACAAATGTCAATTCCTTGTCAGTTACCGGCGGTAGCAGAGTTCTCGTCCGGAGAGACAATGGGTCACAGCGCAGACAGGCTGGCGGCCGCGTTCGGAGCGTCGCGCCAGGAGCAGGACGACTACTCGCTGCGCTCACACAAGCTGGCGCACGAGGCTCAGCAGAAGGGGTACTTCACTGATCTCATGCCCGTTAAAGGTAATTATAGCTTGGCACAACTTGCACATGGATGGGAATGGATGTAAAGGATCAGATGGATTCTTTACATCCTTAACAAGATAATTGAAAAGAAAGAAAGAAAACACATTTATTTATGGACTCCTAACAGGACATTTACATACATCTATACTAATATTATAAAGCTGAAGAGTTTGTTTGTTTGGTTGAACGCGCTAATCTCAGAAAGTACTGGTTAGATTTGAAAAAATCTTTTTTTGTTGAATAGTGCATTTATCCAGGAAGGCTATAGGCTATATAACATCACGCTATGATCAATAGGAGCGGAGCAGTAGTGAGATATGTTGCAAAATCGGAAAAAATATTCCAAATTACCACGCGGACGAAGTCGCGGGCGACCTAGTTACAATTATAATTCCTTAGCCCGCAGGCCAAAAAAAAAGGTTCCTAGTTCCTACCTCAGCATAATGCTACGACTATATAAAAGCCCCAGCGCTGGTTTTCAGGTAGGCCCAGGAACAACATAAAAAAAATTAGATAACTATATATATAATTGGTAAAAATACTAATATTTGACTGCACGGTTGGTTTGGTGGCTTACCTCGCTATTTACCACTGAGCGGTGTGTTGTGGGTTCGAAGCTTGGCTGTCCCGAGTCTGGGTGTACTTTGTATCTGTTAATTGTATGTTTGTAAAGTTCCCCGCGACACAGAGCTTGTTCTCTTGCATCTTGTAATATAAATATAGAAAAGTAAAAAAAAAAAAAAAACTTTCGAGAGGCCAATAACTGTTAACAGAATTATTTAAGATCGCCTATATAGGACTTTGTCATGATCCAACGATTAAACAGTCGGGACCACGTTGCCTTTTAAAGTACAGAGACGATCAGATCAAATATTTTTATATATATAATTCTTCTGTGCTTGTGAATGTCACTGAGCTCCTAAACGGCTCGGCCGATTTCAATGAAATTTTGTGTGTGTTCAGGTAGGGCCCCATATGGTTTAGATTCACAATTGGATCCGGTAGGTGGCACTGCTGTTAGTATGTCAGGTCCGCTAGCATCTATATATTTTTCTGTCAAGATAATAAAAATTAAGACGGGCATTTTATATTTTGTTTTTGAAATGTTTTACAGTTGACGGCAGAGATGCAGTAGTAGACAAAGACAACGGCATCCGTGTGTCGACTCCGGAACAGCTCGCCAAGTTGAAGCCAGCGTTCATCAAGCCGCACGGTACTGTCACCGCGGCCAACGCTTCCTTCTTGGTTAGTATCATCATCATCATCATCTCAACCCATAAACGTCCCACTGCTGGGCACGGGTTTCCTCCATACACTTAAAGGGATATTAGCCTACTATACCACGCTGGCCAGAGGGGTTGGTTGGTTTTGTTTGGAGTTTTCCTTCTCTTGCAGTGGATATTGTCAGCCTGATTTACACCAATAAAATACATAATTTCAAAAGCGGCTATAGTGAAGCGGAAAAGCCCATACAATGTAAATTATTTACATTTCCATTTGTCGGCTATACCCGACAGTGGTGTTCAAAGGATTTTTAATTATTTATATATTGTTGTATACAGACGGATGGTGCGTCGGCTTGCTTGGTGATGTCAGAGGCGAAGGCGAAGGAGCTCGGACTGAAGCCCAAGGCGTATGTGCGAGACTTCACGTATGTCGCTCAGGTCAGTCTCATACATTTATTTATTAGCTACCTATTCCAGCTTTACACGGATGTAGTATGGCGTATGTTACTTGATAGGTACATTGAGGGCTGCAACATAGATTTTTGATCTTGTGTGACTGTTTACGCAATTGTTTTCATGTGTTGTTGGAGGGCTAAAATGGAAGTGGTCGGGACACATGGCCAGAGGAAAGGACAAATGGAGTAAAATAATTACACATTGGTACCCAAGGGAAGGTAAAAGAAAAAGAGGCAGACAACAAAAAAGATGGGACGATGATATTAGGCAGGCTGCAGGCACAACATGGAGTAGAGTAGCCAGAGAGAGATCAGAATGGAGTAGGTTGGAGGAGGCCTTTGCCAACTGGCAAACGGACTTACAAAAAGTAAAGAAGCATCAAATACACGAATAATTTTAATTGCGTTAAATACATATATAAACAGTGCAGTAGTATAAGAAACAGAATTGTATATATTTGTTGTCCGAATAAAAGGCTTTATTATTATACTTAATAGGTAATAATATAGCATTCTATTGGTGATAAAAAAAAACAGTCGAGTAGTTTTGAGTTTAATAATTACAAATAAAAATACAAATAGAAAGAAAAAAAAGAGAAAATCTTTTTATTGTAATAAAACAAGAGCAAGCTTATGGGATAAGAACATATTAAATGATGCTATGACAATTAAAGACATTCAATCAGCTATATGCTGCAATATCGCCAACACAGTATTGCAGCGCTGTTTTTCATTAAGTGACCTTAATGACGCACTGATATTATGTCACCTATATTTCGTAGACAAATAATATATAATAACTAGCTGACCCAGCAAACGTTGTTTTGCTACTGAAATAGTAATATCGCTATTAAAAAATAGGGGTTGATCGTAGAGGGATGAAAATTAAGGGTTGTATGTAATTTTTAATGCTGAATCACAAAAAAAAAAATTAAATAAAAAAATTAGGGATGGACCACCCTTAACATTTAGGGGGATGAAAAATAGATGTTGTCCGATTCTCAGACCTACCCAATATGCACACAACAATTCACGAAAATCGGTCGAGCCGTTTCAGAGGAGTTCAAAGTTGAACACTATGACACGAGAATTTTATACATTAGAAGATAACAAATCTTGTTCCCTTATAATTTTAATGCATACTTGACATTGATTTGCCTGTTGGTCTAGTAATTAGTGATCCTGACTGAAAGCTCTGGGAGTCAAACCGGCCAAGAAGACGACAAGAAATTCAGGCCACTCTCTTGTCTAATTACTAATATATTTTTATTAAATCTCTTTATACTAATATCTTTCTTTGTGTAATGTTTATAGGATCCCGTAGACCAGTTGCTGTTGGGCCCGGCGTACGGCATCCCCAAGATCCTGGACAAAGCTGGACTTAAAGTGAGCGATATCGACACCTGGGAGATACACGAGGCCTTCGCTGTAAGTAATATCTATACTTTGTATTTAGATTGGTAACAACAACATAAAAAAGAAGATTAAAGGCCAATTCAGATCAGGCGGAACAATTCTCGAGCACTTTTTAAGTGGTAATTAAATTTCAACCTTATTTAATTCAAACAAAGCTGAAAATAGTATGCAACTTTTAAATCCTATCCATTAAGACAGTAGCGCGAGTTTGAACATCCTCCCTGCGTCTGCGCACGCGCAACTATTGAACATAAAAGAACGCGCACGAAATATCGTACCGAAATTGAATATCCGAAACTGTTCGAGTATTCCTGAGGTATATGCGCTAAGTGAAAACAACCTCAAAAATACGCGAGTAGTTTGCCGCCTGATCTGAACTACCCCCTTTGACCCTAAGCTTACTAATATGATTACATTAATACTACTTTCCAACCTCAGTGGTAGCCTATAAGCGAATACATCAATATGGATCGCATGTTGCCGTCTCCAAAAACCTTTTAACTCCTTTCTTTTCTTTCCTATCCTTATTTTCCTTTCTTTTTCAAATTAGGGTTGTCGTCCATCGAACGTACATAAAACAGAAAGCGAAAAATATTAGTTTTGATGTCGATGTAACGCCGAACTTTAAGGATAAACAATAATGATTATGGAACATCAGAAAAAGGTACATTCTTATTTTATAATATGATTGGCCAGTTATAGTGTAGTGCAGTGTTTCTCAAAGTGGGAGGTAACGCACCCTTGTGGTCGCTGAAGGTAGAGGCGTGGTAAGGTACAAAGAAAAATATTTTTCAAAAGAAATAGATCTTATCGTCAAAATAAAAGAAAATATCAATTATTTTTGCGGGTTGCTGAAAAATAATTGATATTCAAAGTAGGCGAAAGACAAGTTTGAGATTGTCTGGTCTAGTGAGGTTTTGTTTTTGTTTTGTTGAGTTCGATTCCCAATTAAAACCAATATATGTTTGATGAGCATTATTTTTTGTAGCGTTATTTATTTAAATTAAGTAACAAGTTAGAATACTAAAAATATGGAGAGGTCTGGTTTGATTGAAAGATTGAAACGTCGCTTAGGTTCACCTAAGCGACGTTTCAATCTATTTATTTATCTAGATTTCTACTCAATTTGCGTTTTCTGTCTTTGAACCCAACATATACATAACTAGCTGATGCCCGCAGCTACGCCCGCGTGAATGACGCTTAACGCGGTAAAAAGTACCCAATATCCCTAGAATACCACCTACTTCCATGCCAAATTTCATTAAGATGTAAAAAACAAACCGAGTTACTTTCGCATTAATAATATTGACATGGATTACTTTTCAGGGCCAAATTCTGTCAAACTTGAAGGCGTTGGACTCTGACTGGTTCGCGCAGACGTACCTTGGTCGTCAGACCAAGGTTGGCACTCCTGACCTGGAGAAGTGGAACAAGTGGGGCGGCTCGCTCTCTATTGGACATCCTTTTGCCGCCACTGGAGTGAGTTATCTAGCTAAGGGTTAATCCCCACTAAAAGAGAAGCGGCCGGCAGCGACAAAATATTACAAACCATTTTGAATCTTATCTACTTGAGTAAAAAGTTCATAGTCATTTAAAGGTAAAAAAGGCTCGAGCAGCCGCGCGTCGCCACGCAGCCCCTCTGCCTGCAAATGACTATGAACTTTTAACTCAAGTCATAAGATTCAAAATGGTTTGTAATATTTTGTCGCTGCCGGCCGCTGCTCTTTCAGTGAGAATTGATCCTAACTTAAGTGTTTTAAATCTAAATCGTATTATAATGTACTATCCGCGAGCCCCGACTTCGCACGGGTGGTATTTCTCGACGTCCCGTAATGTTTTTGTCAATAAAATAAAATATAGCCTATGACACTCACAAATAACGTGGCTTTCTATTGGTAAAAGAATTTTCTAAATCGGTCAGTAGATCCAGAGATTACCCCCTATAAGACGGTGTATTTCTGGCAATTACAATATGATTTATGGAATAAACTAAATCATCACCAATTGTTGCATTTATAGCGGTGGTATGAAGATAAAACCTTAATCCCTACCAGTCGGGATTTGTCAGTGATGATTTCTGAAAAGAAATAATGACAATCCCCACTTGTGACAATTTCTGAATTGAACCAAGTCTTGCTTGAATTACCTCGGTAGGGATTCTTGGTAAAATTTTCTAAAAAAAATAAACATTCCCTTAAAATTAACATTCCCCCTACTGTTAGAGATTTCTGGAATAAACCAATGTTTTATTAACGACAATGCATAAAAATGTATAATTAGCATACTTATACATTGAAATATATCGCAGGTACGTCTAGCTATGCATACAGCTCACCGTCTGGTTCGCGAAGACGGTCAGTTTGGTCTGATCTCGGCGTGTGCTGCCGGCGGGCAGGGAGTCGCCATGATCTTGGAAAGGCACCCTGATGCTACTGCCAACTAATCATCACCTTATCAACAACATTAACCTTTTAAACGCCACTGTCGTGTATAGCCGACAAATACCACGACAATGTCGGTAAGTGACGACCGAAGACGACTTCATTAAGACTACAATTTCATTTGTTAGCTTATCGCGACCGTAGCGTTTATAGGGTTTTAGGCATTCAAACTTTGCACAGATCACATAAAGGTATGTATCATCATCATCCGCCTATCGAAGTCCACTGCTGGACATACGTTTCTCCAGGGGAACGGTAGCACGGTCCTCGGCTTCTGTGCAAGTTATTTAAAATGTCTCTTTCTTTTACTTTATAAAGGAAGAGTAAGGTAGGCGGTTTAGTTAGTAGAATACCTGAAGGCGTTAAATTATACATTACCAAAATGTAAAAAAATCTTCATTTATCAATAAATATTTCTTCCTGGACACTGCGGTCGATATACGATACTACTAGAGTTTGTATAGATACGAATAATTTTATCTCGGTATTGGCTATAGGTGTGAGATTAATATTATATTATTTCAATTATTCGTTTAATTAAATCGCTTTTCATTAAATTTCTGCAAAGAGAGAAAAGCATATGTTGTCTATTTATTTTGTAATATTGGCTGCTTATATATAACAATAGCTTTTTTAAATATTTGCACCTTTTTTCTTTTCAAATTTCGAATAAACTCTTCCCCCAAATGTATCATATAAAATAAATACTAGGCAAAATTGTGTCAGTTCAAACGAATTAAAAATTGAGAAATTGTGTTCAACACTTTAAAATTATAAAAAATATATTTTTATACTAAGAGCCTATTTCAAAACTTCCCAAGTAAAAACAACTGCAACGAATATATCAAATAAAAAAAATAGCACTAACCCTTCATATATCACAGTAAGTATTAGCCGTCAAATTTACGACAGTTCTATTTGTCGTCTATACCCGACAATCCCACGTGTTGTCTATATGCGACAGTTAAAATACATACATGTGAATTGCATAATATTCTATTTATTTAAACTCTCAAAGAGACAACGCGCTGGTCAGAATTATCAACTTATAAACCTTTTTTTTTTAAGTACTACAACCGGCAAAGATACAATACTGTCATATCTAGAAAATATATATCTGGTAAATAAATCACTCAAGATTTTTTCCCAGATATCTTTACTTGGGTAGCTCTAATAAAGTTGTAATAAATAAATATTTTTAGTAAAATCATTGTCATTACATGTCATTTGTTAGTTTGTTAGGAATAAATGTGTGTAAGAGAGATTTCCTGATATTTATTTCATATTCACTAGTTTTAAGATTATATATCTGATAAATATTATTGTTAATAAAATTATATTTCAATATCTTTGCTTTTTAATTTTAACTCGTCAAGTTAATAACATTTTTTACTGTAGGGTGAAACCACAACAGACCGCACAACAGCGGTGCTAATAATAATAGGCCAGCCCTAGTCTTTTCCCTAAGCAGAGGTATTTTATCCCTAGTAATATTTCCTAACAATAGGACAGTTCGCGTAAACTTATACAAGTCTTGGACTAATATATATAAGTCCATGGCTTACAATACACAACTTTAAAAATGACACAACGCCACAGAAGTAGTCTATTCAGCCACTATAAGCATAGCAGCTACAAGACATAGGTTTGCTGGTAGAAAACTCAATCTTGAGTTAAGCTCGCCTTTGTACATGTTATATTTATGTGTATTTGTTATCTATGTTATTGTGTACAATAAAGAATTTAAGACTCACACTAATTTACAATCTTCCTTTCTCCGTCATCTTTGAAATCGCAGCGACAACGTTTAAGGCAAAAGCTAGATAAGTTAATTCCTAAACCAAATCGGCAGGGGTATTCCGTAAGAGCAAAAACCGAGCTACCGCAAAAACCGAGCAAAATCTGGCTGTCAGATTAAAAACCGGTATTCCGTAAGAGCAAAAACCGAGCCTTTTGACGTTTAGTCAATAGATTGTGCCGTCACCGAGCAATCACAATTTGTCAGTTTGCGATCACAACTGTCAGTTTGCCATCGCTGTTTCTTAGAGAATCAGCCGGCGGTTCACTTTATTTTTTGGAAAAAAAAAAAAATATATATATATAGTAAATAATAAAAATTACCTATAGGAGGTATTTCGTTAGGAACTTAGATTATATTAAGTGTCCTGACAAGCATCTTTTACGCGGCCCCGCCACAATTTCGGCAAAAAAAAACAGATAAAAATATATTTCACACAAATTCATACATTTGTTTTCTTAAAAAACTAATCGTCATATAGCGGCCCTGTACAGCTATCTCACTTGCGGCCTGGTCAATTCTGGCTACTTAAAAACGGTGCCATTGTTTGTTACTGCGTATCTAGTATGTATATAATCTAAGGTTAGGAAGGAATAAATAATGCAAAAATATAATATTAAATGTATATTTATTTACTTATACATTTATTTACAACAGTTAGTGTTTCTTTTTTTTGCGTGTTCCATGACTGCTGTAAGGACATTACTGATTGAAGCATCAATTCTTGATGAAGAACACAACTATTTAGTATGTACTTACCAAGTATGTTTCTGTTCTCTTGACATGAAATAAAATTAAAATCAATATGTACAGTAACTATCGTTTTTTTTTGTAAAGAGTGTTCCTGTGTCGCAGCATACAATTAACGGACACAGTACACCCAGACTTGGGACAGCCATCTATGGATCACACAATTTTTCCTCCGTGTGGGGATCGAACCCACAACACGCCGCGTAGTGGTAAATGGTTAATGGCGAGATAAACAGTTAAGCCACTGAACCAACCGTGCAGTCAAGTGCAGGGTTCATCTCTGTACCAAATTTCATTTAAATCGGTTCAGTAGTTTAGGCGTGCAAGCGTATCAGACAGACAGAGCTACTTTCGCATTTATAATATTAGTATAGAATATCGTATATATTTTTAATATGAGACTATTTTGCCTGCCTACTTATAATATACATATCTTTGGTGTATTTATAATTTTAAGTCAGAAGATTGTTACGTATACAATTTTCCGTCACTACATCGACGGCAAGCAAGCTGAAGTGGCAGTGGGCTGGTCACATCTGCAGAAGGACCGACGGCCGATGGAGCAGACGTGTCCTAGAGTGGAGACCACGACTCGGTAAGCGTAAGGTGGCCCCCAGCTAGGTGGACCGACGACCTAAAAAAGGTCGCTGGGACGGACTGGATGCGGAAGGCGGAGGACCGTGTGCTGTGGCGCGTGTTAGGAGAGGCCTATGTCCAGCAGTGGACTGCGATAGGCTGATTGATTGATTGATTGACATCGACGGTTGCTATATCGAAATTGTTCTACCGACGGGTTAATGAATCGACAGCACCCCAAATCTATTGTTCGCTACATTGACATTACACAAAATCGATAGTTCGCTGTAATGCAAATATCTTTTGCGAAAGGTTTCTTTGTTTTTTAGACAACCACAAAGTTTTAGCTCCAAAATTTCCTTGCAAAAAATGTACCTGAAAATAAATATTATGAGTTTTCTGAGCTGAATAATAAATAGGAATGATATACATGCCGTTACACAATAATTTAGAAACTATATTCTCGCTATTTCATTGCTATTGATTTAAATCGGTTCAGTAGTTTAGGCGTGCAAGCGTATCAGACAGACAGAGCTACTTTCGCATTTATAATATTAGTATAGAATATCGTATATATTTTTAATATGAGACTATTTTGCCACGCGTACTTATAATATACATATCTTTGGTGTATTTATAATTTGGTGTATATTGAAACGATGACTTCTTCTTCGTGTCATCACGGGCTTGTACAATTTAATTATTTATTGTACCAACATTGGTACGATAAATAATTAAATTGTACAAGCCCGGAATTTAGCCACCTCTATGGCGTTATCAGTTGCTGCATAAGGTCACTCAGAGTGCAGGTAGTAGGGCACGAAGAGCAAGACATGATGTGAGACATTGTTTGCTTGTCCGTACCGCATTCACAACCTGTAGTTGTTACAGCGGTACAGCCCCAAACCAGATTGTATCTGCATCTTCCCATTTGGGTCTGGTAAGTGACGGGCAGTTGCTCTGTTGGTGAAAACAAAAAAGACTGAATTATGACAACCCCGGGTCTTATTTTCAGCATTCCTTGCTGTCGTTCCGTAGCATTCTGCAATGTAGATTGTTGTCTGCTTGGCAAACATAGGCATGTCACCTTACTCAGTGCTGAAATGCAAAATATAATAATTAGAACATCCATTTCTTTCAGTATATAGTAGATACTAGCTGTTGCCCACGGCTCCGCCCGCGTGGATATCGGTTATCGCTGTAAAAGTAGCCTATGTGTTATTCCAGACCATAATCTATCTCTGTGCCAAATTTCATCCAGATCCGTTCAATAGTTTTAACGTGAAAAGGTAACAAACATCCATCCATCCATACTCACAAACTTTCACATTTATAATATTAGTAAGGATGTTACACATGCCTTACACTTTTTAATTATAATTAGTTTTTTATGCTAAATATAATTTGGGATATTATGAACTTATTTATATTAATCTGTAGAATGTTGTTGATTGTTACATAAGGCTAAACAGATCTTAAAGTAATTGAGATACTTTTTACTGTGATTACCAACATCCAACAAAAAGCAACAGCTAGTAAAAATATAAAGAATAGAAAAGTATTAAATTTGGCTCACAATATTGAGAATATTACCTGAACAGCAAGCTGCATTTTCAACATAATTTACTGATTGAGGATCCAGTACCAAACCATTAGAATGCTATAATGTAGGTTCATATGTTTTTTTATTTATTTATTTATTTTACCCAACACTTACATATATTTTTACGGGATGTATATTGCCCCTAATTAAATTACATATATATGTGGCAATGTGTTGTAGATGTTTGGCAATCTAGGATCAATGGACTTATCTCGGGCTCTGAAAAAAAAACAAAAAAAAAAATGTATTTTTAGTACTTAAAAAGAATAACTTATAAATGAATATTAGTAAAAAAAGAAGTTGTATGTATATACATTACAGAACAAATTTCTTATATGTATGTAAAATCTATATTATTATTATATAAAAATGAATCTCAATTTCTTTTGGCCACAACATAACTTGAGAATGAGTCCACCAATTTAATTCAACTTTTTTTCTTAAAAAGTTTTGTAATACTTTATAGGTAAAGGAAAAAAAACAAAATTGCACAGAAAATAGTTTAGACACCCGGGTCTAAACTATTTTCTATGCAATTTTGTTTTTTTTGGGCCTATAGTCTAAATTAATATTATTTGTTATTGAACCATTTATAACATAAATTTGTTAAAGATGAAAGATTTGATTTTTTGTTTGTTTGTTACGATTTACCTTAAAAACTACTCAAGCAATTAAAAAAATCTTTCACAAAAAGCCACATTAACAAGTTAACACAGTAATTTATTGAAAAAAGATAAGGGATTCCTACGAAAACTTAATAAATGCCATGCAAAGCCGGGACGTGCTGTGGGTGAAATAAAAACTGTAAATTTTATTTAACTAGCTCTTCGGTCACGACTTTGCCTGAGTGAATGTCTAATATCTAGGTAAACAGTACCCTATTTCCTTCCCCAGGATACCTTCTATCCTCTTGCTAAATTTTAAACAGCCAATTAGTTGTGAAAATTTCTAAAAAGCAAACTTTCTACTTTCACATTTATTTATTTAAAACTTAATATACAAAACATGTATAAAGTCGGACTTAATGCCAAAGGCATTCTCTACCCGTCAACCTATAGGGTGATGCAGAGATGAAACATAGTAGGTGCATATTAGTATGAAGTCTTGAAAGAAGCAATTATTATATACTAATCAATTATTATAATACAAAAATAACATTTATAATATTAGTATGGATTATTTTTTTATATATAACTGTCATTGAAAATAAGGTAAAACTGGTTTACTATTAATTTACCTGATAGGTCCTCAGAGGTTAAATGTAGGGATGGAATAGCCATTTTACAAAGTCGGTTTTTCGGGTAAAGGTATACATCTTGAAAGTGCAGACGACAGATTCTAAGCGTTTTGTAGATAATGTTGCTATCCAAACTCGCAATACCACCACCAACAATTTTGACCCAATTTTGAAACCTTTCTGCATCTTTCCTGGGATTTGGAAAGCAATGTAGAGGTATACCTAAAAATAAAATAAAATTACTATACTAAGACTTACTGAGAAGTGGTTTATAGACACTATAGTTGCCCATGGCTCCAAATGCGTGTAAAAAAGTACTCGATACCCTTCCATGGGATACCACCAAACTCCTTGCCAAATATCATTAAAAATCCGCTCGGCCATTTCATGAAAAAGCAAAAAACAAACAAACAGTTAATTTCGCATTTATAATATTAGTATGGATTATATGTTTAGATAACGTTAACAGTTGCGCGACCACTATTTATTTATTTATATTCTTTCTATTAGTAATAGAAAGAAAGAATTTACATGTTTGAACAGTCAGATAAGATCAAGTTATTATGAAATTATCATAATTTATTATAGTTACAATACCTTCTTGTGCTACGAAAGGACACTCAGGAACGCAGCAGACATTTCGAGGCATTGTGTCAAATGTAAAATATCAAAAATTTAAAGGTGCAAACTCCTAATGGAGGGCCTTTATTATGTAGGTCTCAAAAACACAAAGAACATAGTTTAATGTTGAAATAGAATAAGTAGATTTCTGAATATTATACGGAGGAACTGATGCTTAACTCAACGCAAATATCAATAAAACACCGAAAATTACAAGGAAAATTCACAGACGTGTGTACGTAAAATCGTAAACAGTATGAGTAAAGAAAAAGATTTTAAAGATTACTATAAGCCCGCCGGCGAATTTTCTGATTTTCTCGTAATGTGACGTTTGATTGACGTTGTTTTTTTGGGTTGCCATCGTTAACTTCGTTTGCTTTAATCAGTATTCTTCAGTCATCACGCCCATCCACACAGTACCTTTTATGTACTGAGACGCCCACCTATCTCCTTTTTGGGTACGCCAACTGCTTGGATTCAAGCATACTTCTTTCGCTTCCTCTACATTCATCAACCTTTTCATGTATGAACATCGGTTCTGGGTACTATTAATAAATTTGGCCATTTTTTAGCATACTACTACTTCGTCGAAATGTTCTTTTTTTTCAATAAAATATTTATATATAATCAAAACTGTTTCAAATAATGAATAATAAAAATTGTGTCTGTTAGAACTAAAAAGAAATAAAATTAAGTTTAAAAAATATAATTTTATTATTGAATTTAATTCTTATTCATGTGGCAATGAACGACCGAACATGGCTTTAAGCGTTTTTAATAGTACGTTGGGTGGGCTCAGCGTTCGCAAAATATCCGATGTCAGTTTACGAGCATTTATGTTCTCGGTTCATAGCACGGAAGAACTTAGCAGGAAAATTCTAGCAAACTGGTTAGTTCTGATGTGCCATGTTGGACCTATACAATTAGTTCTTATTGAAAATGACTGTCTTAACACTGAGTTACCTACTAAGTTACGCTTTGCAGAATTGTTAGGAATAACCTCATAATCTCGTCTACCAGTCCTGAAGAATGGGAGTCGGGCTTCAGGTATGGTATCTATGATTAGCAACGAAAAGTCGCTAATTATAGGTACATTGTTGGTCAACACGGTCGGACCATCAGGGCTCTCACCATCGTTGGTTTACTCAAACCGTCCCCGTACAGCTGCAAGTAGCCATGTGGAAGGTCTTCCACATGGCTACTTGCCTTCTACTAGGTGCTTCTTCTGTTTCTCCAAATATATTTTGCTAAGGTGAAGCCATCGGTAGCCTTCGACATCCTGGCATGCTAACCAAAATTATATACTCCGATGCGCTCGTCACCGCTGGCGTTCCAGCTGTACGAGGTCGGTTTGAGTAAACCAACGATGGTGAGAGCCCTGATGGTATGTCTTTACTGCCATGGAAGATGGGTAGGCTTTTGGTACGGGACGAAAAATGTGATAACATTCCCTCTTCCAAGCACTGCAGGTTGTACTGGTGCTGATGGAGCATCCTTGGAGACTCTCATGCGACGCAAATACATAATATTATCGGATATTATGTTGGGCCGCGGGGTGCAAGTGCTCGTGGTCCTTTCAAAGCTCTTCACGTAACCAGAAGGCTGGCTTATATTTGGCTCCAAGAATAAGCCTTACCTTTCAGCGTGGCACGCTACCAGTCTTCTGGGTACGTTTCCAGACATCGATGTGGAGGAATTTTTTGAAGCAGTCTTTTAGACCCCCTTTTTATTTTTTATTTTAATTAGTGTATATATAGTCTTATTGCTAATATGATTTCAGTGTCGCATAAAATATTCTATTTGGATTTTATCATCATCATCATCGGCCTATCGCAGTCCACTGCTGGACATAGGCCTCTCCAAGGGCACGCCATCTAGCACGATCCTCGGCTTCCCGCATCCAGCGACTCCCAGCCGCTTTGCGAAGATCGTCGCTCCACCTCGCCTGAGGGCGTCCTACATTACATTTGCCGAGCCGCGGTCTCCATTCAAGAACACGTCTGCCCCAACGATTGTTCTTCGGCAAATATGACCCATTGCCACTTCAGCTAGCTTATTCTTTGAGCTATGTCGATAACTTTGGTTCTTGGATGATATTTGAATTTATTGAAGAAAAATAGCATACGTGTTTATTAAGAGGTAAAAGTGGTAACACTGATGAAAAAAGTTCCCTCTATAGATGACTACCTGTTGCACGGAGCCCCGCCCGCGTGGATGTCGGTTAGTGCGATAAAATCAGTAGCCTTTTCGCTATTCCAGACAATAATTTATCTTTGTGCCAAATTTTATCTAGATCCTCTCAGTAGATTTTACGTGAAAGAGTATCAAACATCCATCCATACATCCTCACAAACTTTCACAATTATAATATTAGATGGCATGTTTTATAAGAAAATACCTATTCTTTAAGTATAATAGGTGTAGTAGGTTCTGTTGTGGTGTAAGCCATTTGCAACCATGGATGTTATATTCTGTCACTAACAAATACCCACACTGTTTAAAAAAACAGAGGCGCTTTTTTTGAAAACCAACATTGGCGTAACTAGACTATTTTTCCAGGGGGGGGCCCGGCCCCTGAGATCGAATCCGAAGGTCGATAACGCTATATGTACCTTGTCACTGTAACGTTATGTTACGTTTTTAACCCCCGACCCAAAAAGAAGGGTGTATTGGGTCTGTCCGTGGTAGCATAGCTCTCAGAAGTGAACGGACTTTGATGTGGTTTTTTGTTTAAAAGCTGACATGATGGAGATGATTCCTAGCTATAATTTTTGTATTCAGGAGTTTAAGGACTATTTTCGAAGGGATTTTACTAACTTCCCCAATCCAATTTATTTTAAATTGGGTTTACTGTTATTTCGATGATATTTCCATTACATGATAACCTTGAGCTGATGCTGCAAAATCAAGTTGTTTGCGTGATACTCAACTCCTCAACAATTAACAGCAGATATAGCGTGTTTAGGCTCATTAGAATGGTCTTATGCCTAAATAATACTTTTAAACTACCCGATCATTATCGGTCTAGCGCATACGTATGCGCTAGACCGATAATGATCGGGTAGTTTAAAAGTATGAAATAAAATTTTTAAAACCCCTGATACAAAAAGCATATAAAATCGCGTATTAAGGGACCGGTAGAAAATAAAATTTGGATACGAATAACGCCGACAAAGCTTAATTGAATCACATAATTTGTAGAATTTTCAAAAACCCTAAAATACTAAGTTTATATTATTTAAACAGGAAGAACTTTCATACAAACTCTACTCCCATTTTTCTTCCCGTCATCAATTTTGAGTTTTTTCGTGATTCTAGCGGATGAACGCTCTTAAAGACGGTTTTTATAAAATCTGATCATTTACAGCTAAAATGAGCATGAGCATTAATATATAGCAAAATAAGCCCACACACGGCTACATTACATTATTAAATTTAAGTGTTCCGTAACCTTCCGGCTTAATCATCAGTTCAATTGTACCATTTTTATTTGCTACATTACATTTGCTTAGTAGTAGTTGCTTATCAACCCTGAGATTTATCTAATCGCCATTCGTGATATACTTATTATTGAGAAGTTCAGGGGGCCACACACATGTGGTTTGTAATTACGTTTTATTCTCGTTAAACCCCAAAAACTATTTCCGTTGGATTTCAAATGCTTAAAAAAATCTGACCGCGGGTACTTTCAACAACAAAACTGTTTATATTGAAATGAAGGTGTGTTTTATATTGACTGACTCTCTATTTACTTGAATAATCATTGCATAAAATATAGAGTTAACAGTGACTGGAGTTCTTTTACATGCAACAAACAAGTAATCAAAATGTTGAGAGTCAAGAAAAAACGGGATGGATTAAATATGTCTTGCAACAAAATAAAAGTAAGAAATCTCTGTAAGACTGTTTCGAATTTAGTGTAAAAAGTTGACCTGACCTATATCAGTATGTGCAAGAAAAGTATAAATTCTTTTATTTATTTATTTTTATTTTATTTAAAAAACTTTTGCACAAAATAATGTGAACAAGGCGGACTTAATGCCAATGGCTTTCTCTACCAGTCAACCTTTGGGTGATGCAGAGAGAAAAGAAACGTAGAAAGTAAACTAAAACAATAACATTACTTAATAATTGTGATACTAAATAGATATACATCAAATAAAAATCATATATGTATATAACACGATACAATACATAAATAAATAACATATATAGTTAATATACTATAAATGTTGTGATGATTCTCCATAATATTTGATGTAAAGTTGACGTACTCTAGCCTTGAAGATTTCACGGTTGGTGGACATCCTGTATTTGAGAGGGAGTGGATTCCAAAGAAGAATAGCTTGAATATAGAAAGAAGAATGAACAAGACTTGAGTTATGAGCAGGACAAAGAACGAAATTCTTAGACGAACGCAAGTTTTTGTTATGAGTACTACACATATATTGGAAATGGGGAGTCAAGTAAGTAGGAGCATTAGGGGAGTTCAGTAGAGAATACAGCATAGATAAAAATCACGGATGGAAGTCTTGTGATGTCCACCCTAGACATCATTCGAGGACTGCCTATAATAATGGTCTGGCATTTGGACCGATTGACAGCCAAACCGAACCGTTCAGACCATTTCTGTAATATGTTTAGGTCTTGGTTCACGCTGTCAATGGCCGTACTCAGATCATCGATTCTTGCCTGAGAGTAAAGCTGCAAGTCATCGGCGTATAGGTGATACGCATTGCGAAGTTCGTGACTAAAAAGATTAATGAACAGTGAGAAAAGAATAGGAGAAAGTATTCCGCCTTGAGGAACACCAGAGTCTAGGTTGTGCCAAGTCGATGAATTATCCTCAACCCTATATACATATGAAAATTTATATTTGTATATTTATAATACATAGGAATATTTATGTTTCCTATGTATTATTAATATATAATTAATAATCATTTAATAGTCGGTGGGCCGAACACCAACTGTTTTTTTAATGTTTGATAAAGTTAAAACACTTTTCTTCTGATCAGTACACATGGTTTTTTAACATGGGATTCAATTGAAATAGCAAATGGGATTCATCGATAATACCTGAAAAAATGGGATCTTAAACTGGGATCCAATGAAAATAAAGCCAGCTGTGTGACATATTAGGTTGGGGAAAAAGTCTTTTCGCATTATAGTATGTATGAACTTGTAATAAAATCTCTTTGGCTATACTATTTGTATCTGTCTGGTTTTAGTATCATTGAAAGTTTACATAATTCCAAATTCAAATTAGGAAAATGTGTGATTTCCATTTGTTTTTCGTACTGTCAAGATGAGTAAATCTTATGAAGAAATTCGATACATTTTAAAATTTTACTACAAGAAGGTAAAAATGCAACGCAAGCCGCGAAAAAAAATTGCGATCTTTATGCACCTTGTGCAGTGTCTGTGAGAGTAGCACAAGTTTGGTTTAAGCGTTTTCAATCCGAAAATGTTAATGTCAAAGATGCACGTCGCTCTGGTCACCCTATTACGGATAAAATGGATGCCATTTTTGAAAAAGTGGAGCAAGATTGGCATATCAGTAGTTACGACGTAGCTGAAGAACTGGGAATTGACCACAAAACAGTTTTGGCGCATTTGAAAAAAAATGGGTACACAAAAAAGCTCAATATTTGGGTACCTCACGTGCTCACTGAAAGAAACCTAACTACCCGTATACTCATTTGTGATTCTTTATTACGACGTAATGAAACCGAACCATTTTTAAAGAAGCTGATAACTGGTGATTAAAAGTGGATCACTTACGACAAGAATTAAAGCAAGAAGTTGAGAGAAAGCGGCCGAAATTAATCAACAGGGGTGTAGTTTTTCATCTGATAACGCTAAACCTCACACATGTTTAGCCACTCAGAAAAAATTAAGAGAGTTTGGCTGGGAGGGTTTAATGCATCCGCCGTATAGTCCTGACCTTGCACCTTCAGATTTCCACCTGTTTCGGTCTCTTCAGAATTCTTTAGGCAGTGTCAGGTTAACATCACGAGAGGACTGCCAAAACCACTTGTCGCGGTATTTTGATCAAAAGTCCCAAAATTTCTATAGCAATGGGATCATGTCCCTACCTACAAGATGGCAAAAAGTTATCGAACAAGATGGTACCTACATACTTTAAATAAACTATATTAAAAAATGTTTTGAATTTTTCTTAAAAAATGCGAAGAATCTTTTTCCCTTACCTATTATATGTATATGGGTTGCTACTTGCTACTATTTATTATAAAATGATTTTTGTGTCGGAGGTCTTTTAATTTATTTTTTACTAAATTACTTCATAATCAACTTCCAAATGAATACCTACATCAACGCGTTAGACACTATCATGAGGTTTAATAAATATAGGTTTTATTTTTAACCTTTAGCAGGCATAGCAGCATATGAAGTTTTGTGCATCTTACTTTAAAAATGACGGTAGTGCCATACAAACCGTCATTTTTAAAGTAAGATCCCTTATTTCAACCGTGTAAGGGCTAAAATTCCGAAAAACCCTATACATTTATTTTTACCTAGAAGCAAGTTTGTGAAATTGTATGCTTCTAGCTTTGAAAATGACGGACCTCCATACAAACGTTCATCCCTCATGTTAACCCCTCAGGGTTACATTTTCCATAAATCCCTTCTTAGTGCTCACTTACGTCATTTAAGGAAGCTGTCTGTCACCTTTTAAGTTTGTAGCCCCAGCGGTTTAGGCTCTGCGTTGATAAATCAGACAGTCAGTAGGAAGTTGATGAATAACTCTTATATTATTATGGATCTAATAGAAGAAGATAAAACCAATTTCAATTTACGTTTCTTCTTTGCAAAAATATCCAAAACTTAATCTGGTGTGTAATTTTTCTTGTCTTACTTATTTTCTATATCTACACTCTTTCGTACTTCGTAACACAATGTGTAAGCGAGGTGGAGGGTTATTTTTTATTTTAAGTAGTAATTCAAGTGAAAACATTGCTATTTCTCTCATAATTTCATAAATGCAAACGCAAATGTGTAGCAGGCCGACATTACCCTTATCCACCCTAGGTAACAGTAAAGATTCTCGTTTCACGCAGACGTTAGCAGTGCGCAAACGGCGTGGCATGGCAGGCCGGCCGGGCTACTGCTGGAGCGGGCAATTTGTCCGTGATTTTGTACGCGCTAACATAAGCCGCCACCCGTAGCGTTTTCATAATCGTAGAATATATTTTTACGCGTGAACACATAACGCGTAAAAATATATTCTACGATTATGAAAAAAAAAAACGGTCAGTCCGCCATCTGCGCAGCCTAGAGTTCACCCAATATTCTGGGGTGGGCACCAGACCATTCTGGGGTGGGCACGGCCCACCCGGCCCCCCCCCCTATTTACGCCTATGAAAACCAATATGATAGATTCGAGAACTGAGGGGTGACTTACTCCGTGGGGGCGACCACTGTAGTGCTGAGTTTTGCTCAGCTCAGCCCTCAGCTTATCTATATATCTATATATAGATACCTTGACATTACGCTTTTTTTGTGTAGTTATGGCTCCGTCCGTTTTGTTATACCAATGATTTAAATTTTCCGTTATAGGGGTCATAGGTAACCTTTATAGGTAACGATAAAAGCAAGTAGCAAATAAATAAAAGGTACAGCGACAACAGAATAAAAACAGAATCTTGAAAAAGATATCCATTGAGTGACCTGTAATGTTACGTTATTAACATTCATAAAGATCAGGATCCAAAGTGCTGAATATATTCTATTTAAAATTTTTAATGCCTTCCATATTTTCATTACAAAAATATATTTCTTATATTATTTAAAAAAATAAAATATATTGTTCACTATGGACAGAGGATTGAACAAGGATTGAATGAACTAAAAATATAATCTACCATAAACAATCATTGTGGCGTCGCCTGAGCGGATCTTGTTTATGATCGACATTTTCTAATCTTTTAGAAATTAGTCTTGTGTACGTAAATTTTATCAAAATTTCGTATATTTGGCTAATATTCTACAGAAATTTATGTGCGTTAGTTGCGTTGACAAAAACTGTGCAGAAAATATTAAGAAATTGACGCATGATTGTTATGTGTATGCCAATAAGGCAGAAGTTTTTTAGCGACCATTATAGCGGGAAATCTGCGTTGTGACGCGCACAAATCGTATATTCATTACAAGCTCTGGCAGAGTGTCGTAACAGCCTTGTTATGTGGCCATATATATTTTGACAGTGGACTTGTAATAAACTTTATAATATTTGACAATGTCGGAGGAAATGGCGGTGTCTGATAACACAAATGGGGAGGAAGCTAATGTTAGCAGCGATGAGACAGCAGCAGTTGCGGAACCTGAAGAAGCAATACCGGAGCTTCCGAGTGAGCCTGCAGCACCTGAAGCTGAAGAATGTCCAGCTCCGATGCCAGGTAAGATAAACTTTCACATAACCTAAGTGCCAACATCACGACACACTTTTATCGTCGCTCCGTGTATTTTTTTTGCATTTTGTTATCCTAGACTGCAGTTGCAATGTCTATTGAGGTCACTATTCAGTTTCTTGACTTCTTTTTACTTTATGTACCGTTTAGATTACCATATATGTATGTATTTTACTTGTATATATGCGCTTGTAATATCAAACGGTGCATATATTATTAGTAATTAGACAGTAATTAACAGATACTGTGTAACTAATGTTTTTGTAATGCTCCAGCGAGATAATTTGACTGATATGTGTTGAAAGTGATGGTCATTTGAGTTTGTAATATGTTTAGACGCTGGCCAATGATGTCATATTGTTGGTGTGAAGTAGGACTTATGAACAGGATGACTTTTTAGAAGTTGGTTTCTGTTGGGTAATTCACCCCCTTAAAGCAACAAATAAATTTGTTTATACAATGTTGAGCGATTATCGTTAAATTTTATAGCATCTTATTTATATCATCATTGAATGACGTCCACTGCTGGGCATATAACTGTGGATTGATAGAAGAACGCTTTGTTATTTATTTTTGAATTATGTTTTGTTTTTGTTGATAATTGTTTCTATTTTAATCTAGTAGGCATAGAAAAACAAATGTTTAACCATATTATCATTAGGGTTGTGAGCGGGTTACTAATATAAGATTTATTTGAATCATATGTCTATGGATATTAATAAATTAAATATAAAAGGTAGGGCATCATATAATGAAGTGGGCTAGAATCTGAAGCGATCTCCGAGTTACGGAAAACCACAGCCAAATAAATTCCTGTAAATACATTTGTCTACTAACTAACACTTGTCTTGTGTTATCCTTTTACACACCACAAAAGAGACGGTAGCTACAGACATGCAACCTATCTATATTAGCTTTCTCTCTCCACCTTGACGTTGGCAGAATCATCCATATAACAACTCCACATTGAAGTGCATATTTTGTGTGTGGGGTATCAGAACATAAACAGGTGTAGTTCTGTTGTGTTGTGCATAAGTACAGACCTCATTAAGAGAAGCTTTTAAAAAAAAGACTCTTCTTCTTTGTCGTTCCCTCACTGCTGAGGATCATGACCACATACCACACGTCTCCAAGCTATGCGGTCTTCTAAGTGTGGACCGCACGGTACATGCTACCTCTGAATGCCGTCTTTAATGACGTCTTACCATCTTGCCGGTGCTCTGCCTTGAGCGCGTTTACCTTCCACTCAACCCAGAATCAAAAGCAGAAAAAAAATACTACTTATCCCAAATTATACAGATGTGTGTAATGTTAATGAGTTTTACCCATCAACTTTGATATAATTTGTTATACATTACAATTAAAATGAGCTTATATCGCATGACAATAACAGAATGTTTATATTTTCTTAAATTACTAACCAGGCATACAAGCATACAGTCTTGCTTGCCACACCAGGAGTATCACATGTTTTTTGACTACTCATGCATTACGAAACAAGCCTTATGTCATAGGGGACTTTACCAACATACATTACACGGATATAAATTCTTCAAAAGGGTCCGCAATGCGCGACTGATACTACCATTTGCAAGCGTCAGGCGGGCCATATGCTTGTTTCGCTTCTTGGTAGTATAAACAGAAATAGATTATGAATATGAATCACAAAATGTTTTGGTCCATGTGGGAATGTAGCAATCATGGCCACTTACCACTAGACCGACAGGTCGGTCAAATGTGATAAAGAACAAAACCTTGACTCTTTTTTATAAAACTCACTATTTATATAAAAGTCGCTTGGGAAATCCTTAACTGATAGCTTGTTACTCTGAACAAATCTCATGCTATTTCTGTTTTATCTCACACATGCTTGGTTATGTTTTTTCAAATTTTGCTGGCTTAAAATTAACATTTGTATGGACACTCATTATGTATTTGCTTAAGCATTTGATCAGTTTCAGGTGAAGATTTATTTGCTGATATTTTTTTGTATATCTCTAGTATACTTAAATTAAGATAAGTAAATCTTGATTCCCATTTTTCAACCACCTGTAACATAAATAAGTTTTTAGTTTCTCGGAGTGGTGCAGTGATTTAAATGGTGTTGTGGAAAATTGTGTTCCGAGTTTGACTGAACTTTTTGCTAAGTGCTCAGTATTCTAAATGCAAGACCACTCAGATCTACACACACACGCTTTCTTATTTATATCACTTTCACATCACTATTCAATTAAAATATATATACCTGTATTGGAATTGAACTACTATGTCCACTAAATTGCACATGCAGTCTAAGCCCAAATGTGATACTATAATAGCTGTACCTATATCTTTATTTACTTTTTTTTTCTTAAACTACTTAGGTGGCAAATAAGCATACGGCCTGCCTGATGTAAAGCAGTCAATTATGTACGCTCATTTAGTTCATTGAAAATTAATTACTGATTTTAATTGGTTTAATAACATTATGCTAAGTGTTTATTTGTTATCAGTTATCAGCTGGGCTGAATAAGGCACTGAATAATGTGCAGAACTTAAAAAACTAAACTTTATCCAGTATGCTTGATAACACTTGGTTAGAACTTTATACTTTTTATAGTTTGACTAGGGTATTTTAGCTCTTGCGTACCGTATTCCAGCCCTTCTAGGCATTTCCAGAAGATCAGTAGGCATTCTCTGTTGCCGTAAGCCTCAGAGGGTCGGTTTTGTGTTCATAGAGTCAGTGCCTTGTGTTCTTCTACACTCCTGCATTTCTTTACGTGAATAAATTTAATATGGGTTGGCTTTCTTCAGCCTGCATGCAGCCTTTGCAGACTCGGCTGTCAGTTATGCCTAGTTTGTGGAATTGTCTGTTCAGTGGGCAATGCTTCGTCAAGATTTATTGTTATTTCTACTTCGTTGTTTACTTGACTTTCCAATTCCTCATTAAAATATCACCTAAACAGGCTATAATTAAGGTGTAAGTCTGATTCTGAAGTTTATTTACGAGAATGCAATGACATCCGTCTTTCAGATAACTTTTATTGATATAGACTCACATAAATGACATGAATGTATTTACTTATCAAAATTGATTGATAAGATAGTGATTTTAGCATAAACGCACTGTTGTATGTTTTAGATGAGCATGATTTGTGGCTTGTTACTATTGGCCAATAGTTTGATCAGCTTCTTAATTAGTATGCAAGTGTGCACATTGTATCAATTGATTTTTCCTTATTTGGCTACCTACTAAACTGCGGTAGGGACTTATTAAGGATAGTTAGCTATCTTAATCATTTGCAGCTTCATCACTGCAGTGTGTGATCATCCTCCTGTTTATAATCATTTATGGATCACACAAATTTTTGTCCCATGTCAAGATCAAACCCACAACACACCGCATAATGGTAAATGACGAGGACTTAAGCTTTCAATCTTGCAGTAAAATTAGTATGGCATATTATATTAAAATCATCTTAACAATGTATTATACTAATTATTTATTTATATATAAAAATCATGTGTGACCTTCCCTATAATATAGGTATTAATGTAATAAAATATGTATTGTTATAGTTTATTTGAAACTTGCTCTATCAAGAGAGTAGAGGTGACCCTCTACTCTCTTGATAGGGAGAGAGCTGTGCCCAGTGTGCCCAGCACTAGAACATACATAGGTTGCTATTATTATTATGAGACCAGGAGCATTAATTACTAAAGTATTATCGCTGCCACATTTTGTTGCACTAAAGTTTTGTGATATATTTGTTTGTTTATTTAGTTTTGTGTGTATTTATTTTACTGTTTTCTTTTGTACCGCAGAGGTCCTTCTCTAGTAAGGCTTATTTGCTTGTGAGATGCCCTACTTATCTTAAGTTTATAGATTAATTTTGTAACTAGATGCGAAAAAACAAAATCAAAATCTTCTTTATCAGCTGGTTACGTATTTGCGGTTATGATTGTAGAAAGATTAAAATAGTAATAGGCGATTATAATAGTATAGACAACAATATAACTATTATCTGTTTCAAAAGCACAACATTGTCCACAGATTCCCCACCACCTGAAGTAGACCCTGAGGAACAGGGAGAACCGGCAGATCGTGGTGAAGTACTTGATGAACTACAATCTGAAGAAATAGACTTACAAGTGGACACAATAAAAGTGGAACCAGGAGTTGATGTTAAAATAGAACACGTAGACACACCAGAGCAAATAGACACTTGTGAAGAAAATGGAGAAGCAGAGGAGAAAGATAAGAGAGGAATTAAGAGGAGAGCGTCAGCAGCCTTCAGTGACAATGGTGATGACCAGTTCAAAGGTTTTGATGACATCAAATTGGAAATTAAGACAGAAGAATATAATCGTGTTTTGGGTGAGCCTCTTTAATTTATTTTTATGAAATTGAAATTGATTTCTTTTTGACACATTTTTTTAATAAACATCACATAATAATAAAGTTTATTTTTACAAAAATAAAAATAATACAGCAACCAAGTAGGGGATTTGCTTAAAAAGTGCCAAATTAAAAGTAACCAGAATCGAATTAAGTTCATGCATGAAGAGCTTGATGAATGTAGAGGCGTCGAAGGAAGTATGTTTAGATTGAAGCAATTGGCGTACCATTAGTCTGCCTACCCGCGTGGGAGGGAGGCGTGATGTTATGTATGTATGTTATCCAAAATGTCTCTCTGCCCTACAAGTTGTACAATATTGTTGATAACAATAAAAAAAAGTAATAAGCACAATAATAACTACCAAACAGCAGAATATTAAATAAATATTGAATATATGTGGCATTATGGTTCGCCATCGCCACTGCGACCGTGTAGAGCCTGCCCAGATAGTTTTGGATTCGATATGACGATCGAATATTTTTTCTCAGTACAACTCACACTAGCGTTATACAATTTACACAAATATTTGACATATTCAGAACGCCTGGAGGCGGAGGTGACAGCAGCCACTAAATCCTTCGTGCCCCTGAGGACTATCATGGCTACGCCGCCTGTTCCTACCAGGGCTTCGAAACGACCACGCAAGGATACTGGTAAGGAATTATTTAAATTAATTTTATTTTATAAGGTAACTAGCTATGTCCGGTCCCCCTGATAGTTAGCGGCTACCATAGCCTATGGATACTTGCAGGGTACTGCAAGCATCTTTTACCAGAATTTTGTGTAACGGGTAACCCTGGGATAATGAAAACGTTATTTTTAATTTGTTGCTAAGTTCACACTAATCACTCCTGCCAGTTTTTGAAATAAAACCGTCTTTTTGTTGTTTTTAGAGGGATCAAGACCATCATCAGCATTGTCATCTAGATCTGATGGAGACGGATCAACTGATGTAAGATATATAAATTGAATATTATTTACTATACTTATACAAATTAACAATACCGGTATTTGTAATACTGGTATTTATAATACCGGTATTTGAAGTAAAAACATATTTGTATCTTTCAAACAAAATAATATATTTTGTTGTTTCTTCTGTTTGAAAGCTATATTAGTTTAAATGGTTTTAGTTACATATCAATAAATCATCATATTTTCACCCTAAAGTCACCAAAGTATTACTTAACTTCTTTGTAATTGAAACAACATCACTCCATAGTCAGTAAGTACTATTTCCATCTGCAAGTAAAATATAAGCCCATCTTAACAATACTAATAATCATTCAGTACAAATTATTATTTTTTCTATTTATCATCGCAGCACGGAATAAAGAAAGAACCTATACATAATAACAAAGTGAGTACTAATTGCTTATACATAAAAGGCATAGCCAAAATAATGACATATTTTAAATTTGCCTTGTTGGTAAATACCAATTTTCAATTCCGATTTTACAAAATAAATACCAATCATCATGGCATTGGATACTTTCATAAAAAATGTTTTTAAAATTAAACACTAGCTTTGCTTGCATAAATTGACATAGTATTATATTTCATAATCATTCCATCTACATGGTATTCTTTTTTACTTTTCATAGTTCCAAGGAATAAAACCGATAGTAAATAACAGGCTAAGAGTAAGTACTAATTTGCTTATATTGCAAATTAATTATATGCTAGATTTGTAATTCCGGTATCTGGAACATAAACCGGGATTGTATTAAAATCGAATTTTAGTTCGATTTAAAAAGCTTTATATGTATTTTATTAAACAAAATATTTATCGTCATAGTAGTTTCATTTATGTATGTTGTAGAAAGTAGTTTTTATTCAGTGTTTAGTATATTAGGGGGAAACATTTTGAATGCTGAATGTTGTGGCTCAGGGACATTAGGTACAGTTAGGGTTGCCAACTATACTGTTTTGAACAGTATTATACTGTTTTGAACAGTATTATACTGTTTTTCACTAAATTATACTTTTTACTGTTGAACAAAACAAAATACTGTTTACATTTATTTAGTCAGAGGGCGAGAGCCACAAACAAATCACACTGAGTTTCAGAATTTAATAAAAAATGAGCTCGTCATTTATTTTAATTTCAGTTATAATTGTGATGAAGCATATGAAGTCCGTGTGGTGACGGATTAAAGTCCGTGTGGTGACGGATTAAGAATACAAATGTCACCACCCCTTTCCATCCCGAAGGGTGTCGTAAAAGTCGACTAAGGGAGTAAGTCAGGCAGACAATATCCACTGCTAGAGAGGGAAAACTCGAAACAAAATCCTATACCAACCCGTCTGGCCAGCGTGGTGTAGTAGGCTAATATCCCTCCAATTGTGTGGAGGAGACCCGTGCCCAGTAGTGGGACGTTTATGGGTTGAGATGATGATATGAAGTTTTTAAATAAGATTGTAAATTAGTAAGTCGTGCGAGAAGCTCTACAAAATATGTATTTAGAACAATAAATAAATAAAATACTGTTCATTTTTCTAAAACACTGTTTAATATTCTATATAGACCTGAATATACTTTATTTCTAGTAAAAAAAGTTGGCAACCCTAGGTACAGTACATAATAGAGTATGAAAATTGTTTTATTTGCTTCAAAACTCCAACATAAGTTATTTATATAGACAAGGCTTATAAATGTCGATTGAAATTCGACCGACTTTTATTATTATTTTAAATGAGCTTTAAAAGGGATCAGAAGTTTTCGCTTAGCGGAGTAATACCAGAGATAGCACTGCTTTCTTGTGACTTGACGGGACGGTAACGCTTTTGTTGACAATTTTGTGTTAATTTTTTATTTTTTGCATCGGTAATTAAGGTTATGTGTTAATAGTATTTTGTGAAATTCTTTGAGACTGCTAGAACCAGAGTGGGCTAACTGTACTGCCACTGCTATAATCGCCTAATTCTCATAGGCATGTGGTATGATTTTATTTAGGAATCGATATTTACTGCCATCTTTGTTAAGATCATGAATTGGTTAGGTTAGTATGCCATGCCGTATTTATCTTCAACTCTTACGAAAGACGATATAATGATAGATATGGGTCTTCCTTAAAGTATTGTACAGTATTCAGTACTGAGCCGACCTTGTTCACCTTCATATTATGTTGTTTGCCACCTTCACTAGGAGGCCTCGGAGGCCATCAGTTCTGTTCGCTATATGCCAGTGTTTAGTTGGCCACTTTCTTATTCTTCGTGATAACGAAAATACAATCAGATCAAATATTAACAGCAATTCATATATTGTCCTACTGCTGGGCACCAGTTTCTTCCTCTATTAAGAGAGAGATGGTGGTAATTGATTAGATAAAAAGTATTAAAAAAAGGGTCAAATTAAAAGTACCTAGAATCGACGTTCATGCATGAAGAGGTTGATGAATGTAGAGGAGGCGAAGGAAGTATGTTTGGATCTCTGCCTACCCCACTGGGTGACGTGATGATATGTATGTATGTAAAATTATTAAAAAACACAGTAAGGTAGCTGGTTCTAGCAGTGTAATTTATCCAAGGAGTACATGATACTGAGTGAAGGTTGTGTGTGCAGGCGGGCGCGGGCTCGTCCCCGGCGGGGCGCGGGCGGCGCGCCACCACGGAGATGACGTCCGCCGTGCTGCGGGTCCCGCTGGAGCGCGGCTGGCGGCGCGAGCTGGTGTACCGCGCGGCGCTGGACGCGCACTCGCGACGGAACGCTGACATATACTACTACACGCCGGCCGGGAAGAAGCTGCGCTCCACCAGGGAGGTACGGACTACGGACACTAGCTTTCATTTACAATTCGGTTTACTGAGTGATGGACGGTTACAATACAAGCAAACATTAATATGACGTCACCATCGGTATTTTAATCCAATGTTTGACCAAAATTAATTTCTTAGGTACAACTCTTAAGCATCATATCTCTGGGGTCAATCAGAGAGAATCAATTATGAGTAATAGAAGGATAAGTTAAAAATTATCCTTAAAAGAAGCGATTGCGACATGCTCTGGTGTATTTTGGTTGTGGTCTGTTAAAAAAACATAAGACGAAGTTTGCTAATGAACAATTTTCAACCTTATGATCAGTACATAAAGTCAAACATATTTCAAATATATATTTATAACTATATTTGTTTTTTTTGTGTTAGGTTGCAGAACATCTCTCTGGTACTGGATTAACATTAGAAAACTTCTCGTTCTTCAAAGAGCCTTTGGGAGTCGATGATCCCGAGAAGGAAATTATAAGGTAAGTCTACTTTAACTACTTATTCATCATCATCATATTATTATGAATGGTCTGAACTGCTTCATTGGTGTAGTAGTCCTCGAATGCGACTGCTGATCACAAAATCCCGAGTTCGATTTTCGAGTTGGGCTAAAACTAGATATTGAGTTTTTTTATACTTGGGTGGCAAACAAGCATACGGCCCGCCTGATATTAAGCAGTTACCGAAGCCTCTGGACGCTTGCAATACCAGAAGTATCACTTGCGTGTTGCCTACCTATTTTTTTTACACCAGGGCTTTATGATGGTGTATCCCTGGGATAGGAAAACGTTTCTTACAAAACGCATCCCTAAATGAGCGCTGGAGACCTGTTAGGTCACGTATGCAGACCTTTATAAATTCTGTCATAGTAGCGCCATATTTAAACTCTACTATAAAATAAACAGCTAATCTTTTAATAATATTGCCCACAGGGACGCAAAACTAATCCGTCGAATAGACTCCCCTGTAGCAGCCACGACCCCTGCCGCTACCCCCGTAGAAGGTAAACGCACTCCCAAGCCCAAAGCACCTAAAGGAGCCAGCCCCGAGCCACAACACAACGTCACGCAAGCTGCCGCCGCTGTCAAGTCACCGCCTGCTAAGCTTAAGGCATGTATCATAAATATATCTATGTCAATTATTGTCTGAAAAGAAACCATATGGCCCGCTTGATGGTAAGCAGTTATCGTACCCTATGGACGCTTGCAACACTAGGAGTGTCGCTCGCGCTTCACTGACCTAATTCCTTTTCATGCTATCCTCCTACAATCAAAGAGAGATAGGGCACCATTCTAGCGAGCAAGCCCGACTGGGGAATGACCTCCTCCTTACAGAAGACTACAGCCAAATAACTACACACAGTGGTATAGTTGTGTCCCTGTGTGTGAGTACAGATCTCCAGCGCTCATTGAGGGATGCGTTTTGAAAGAAACGTATTCCTATCCTAGGGATACTCCCATCATAAAGCCCTGGTGTAAAAAAAAATGGGTTGTCAACACGCAAGTGATAATTTTGGCATTACAAGCGTCCATAGGCTACGGTAACTGCTTAACATCAGGCGAGTAGTATGGTTGTTTTCCACCTTAGTAGTATAAAAAAACTGTCCCGACGTCATTTTTGTCCTAACAATAAATGTATACCCACAGGTGAAATCCGTCGGGTCCCGCCTGAGCAGCAGCACGCCCGCGCCTGCCCCGGCCCCGCCCGCTCACAAACAACAGAAGAAAGTACCGCCCCCGCAGCCAGCACCGGCAACACCCGACAACAACAACACATCAGCATGGAAAAAGCCGAGGTACCGTATTATGTATAATTACACAGACTTGCAACAAATACTATCGCTTGGGTTCGACTAGCGAACGTACTTTTCAAATGCTGATTACGGGTATTAACATTTAAAAAAACTCATTTGAAATTTTTAAAACACGACTGCGTGAAAAAAAAACTTAAAAATATGTGGCAAGGAGTTACAATAAGTCCATTACAAATATGTCACGCAGTCGGAGGCATTTATATAAAATGTTAATTAACTAAGTATAAGCCTCCGACAGCTTGGCATATCTGTAAGGACTTATTGTAACTCCTTGTGTTTACTTTTAAGTTTTTTTTTTTGCACACAAATGTGTTTTTAATTTTTGAATGGTTTCGTTTCTTATGTGCCTATATTGTTTTTTTGTTTACGGTACCTCATAGTATATACGTATGTTAAGCGTTTTATCAACTTAATCCATCCATTTTGGCAATTTATAGTCTAGGTAAAATTGTTAATTAATTATATTGATCGGTGAAAGGCTATTTTGTTTATGCGACATTTTTAGAAATAAGTTGTTGAAAAACTGCTTATACTGCCACTCTAAGGCTCTAGACAGACGGACTGCATTTCAACTGCAATCCAACTGCAAATTTGCAGTTCGGATGCAGTTGACACGACTGCAATAGAACTGCAAACCAACCGTGCAGTCCGATTGCAGTCGACTGCACGCCGACTTCAATTGGCCCGCACGGTTGGTTTGCAGTTCTATTGCAGTCGTGTCAACTGCATTCAAACTGCATCCGAATCCGTCTGTCTAGAGCCTAACATGTCGCATGTCAGACGATCTATGAGCCAAATACGTCACACTTGAGTCTTAATAGCGGGATGAGCTGGACTCATTAAATCCTAGCCTAGTTAATAGCGGCATATTTTGATTTAAGTTACAATTTTATTAGTCTCTTATCTTATTGTCAAAATCCTAGGACAATTGCAAAAAACTGGACAGTATGAATCTGACAACAAATTTCTTAATTGTCCGACTTTCAGGATTTAAAGTCAAAGTCAATTGTTTGATTCCTATTGTCCGGTTTTTTTTTTGCAATCGTCCTAGAATTTTTTCAAAGATTCATTTTATCCGATTATATTGCGACATATATCTACGCGAAATTAACCTAAAGCAGTGCTTGTGCTTATTACATAATTATAATAATCGTGGCAAAATCTATGTAGGTATGTAGTTGTATTTTTTCTGAAAATATGCCGTTTAATGTGAATAGCCTTTCATTTGTTTGTGCATTGTTGAATAATAAATTGAAACCAAAACATATAGTCAGAGAATTGAATTAAACTGTTGATTAATTGAGGTGAACTTTTATATGAATAATAATAGTGTATAAGGGAGAGCAAGTTCTGCCCCTTAGTATCTCAGTTCTATAGGGTCAAGTTCTGCCCCTTAGTGTATCAGTTCTGTAGGGGCAAGTTCTGCTGTTCTATGGGGCTAGTTCAGCCCCTTAGTGTATCGGTTCTATAGGGGCAAGTTCTGCCCCTTAGTGTATCAGTTCTGTAGGGGCAAGTTCTGTCACTTAGTGTATCAATTCTATAGGAGAAAGTTCTGCTGTTCTATGGGGCAAGTTCTGCCCCTTAGTGTATCAGTTCTGTAGTGGCAGAACTGCAGTTCTATGGGGGCAAGTTCTGCCCCTTAGTGTCTCAGTTGTTAATGGGGAAGTTCTGCCCTTTAGTGTTTCAGCACTATATTGGTGCTCTCTAATTCTAAAAGCAATATTAAGAACCTAATTAGTACGTAATTTTTCAAGAGATTTTAGTTTTCGATGTCATTCTTAGACATCATATTTAGTTAATTTCTTATTTTAGATTTAAAACGAATATATTATAGTCAAAAGTCTTAAATACCCTCAGCTCTCTTGATAGAGGAGAGGACCAGTGTCCACCCTTGGGATGTTATATGGGTTGTTATTTTTATTATATAGTCAAAATCTTTATTATAAAAACATTGGCTGTTGATACCTTGACTAGGCGAAATATTATGTAAAGATATGAATAAATGGCGTGACAATATTAGCACCTTAATTGTGTTCCTGGCATTGCTGAAGTCCATTGGTGTCGGTTACCACTTACCATCAGGTAGTCCGCGGCTCGTTAGAAAGTCAAAGTCAGTTATTCATTTAGATCAAATGCATGATACTAATGGACGTCAAAATAAAAGTCAGAATTTTATTCCGACGTATGACGTCACAGGTGAAAATTGACAGCAAGATTACCTATTTCGATAGCCATAAATTTATTATTTTTATGGAATATCCAAGAACTTTGCTTACTTTTGCTGACAAGGAGGAACGGGGGGTATATCATTGCAATA
This sequence comes from Trisateles emortualis, assembly GCA_947095525.1. Classification (NCBI taxonomy): domain Eukaryota; kingdom Metazoa; phylum Arthropoda; class Insecta; order Lepidoptera; family Erebidae; genus Trisateles; species Trisateles emortualis. The sequence goes on along the minus strand of OX352751.1, from coordinate 10,980,921 downwards.
AATCTGTTTACTTGAACGGCCCCTAACTGAATGCGTTTTACCCACCGGCGCAAATAAAGAGGTGTTATAACTTTTGAGCTTATATGTATAAATTTATATGTCTATGACATCATAGCGCCCAAATTGATGGACTGAATTCAATGCAATATTTGTGTTTCTTTATTCTTGTATATTATGTCGAGGGTTGTTTCTTTTATTACGTTTTTACTATAAGTAGTTTTTTATACTATTACGGTGACATACAAGCGTAGAGCCCGCCTGATGGTAAGCAGTTACCGTAGCCTATGGACGCTTACAACATTACACGTGCGTTGTCGTCTCTACATTTTGTATATGAGATATAAAATATGAGCCTACCTGTATACAAATACACCAATGTATCTTTAGGTGTTTCCCCAGTCGGGCTAGCTCGTTTGTATGGTGCCATACCTCTCTTAAATGTTTTTATTAATGACTAATGTTGCCCTAAAGTCATTATTCGATATGGTATTTTTAATACTTAATGAATTAGACTGCGTACATACAAATTTGTATTCCTAATTACTACGCTTATATTTGTTAGAATTGTGGTTTTATTTTTTTGAATGAATAAGTCTGATGTTCACTAGATAGGATTAGTTTAATAAAATTTATTGTTCCTATTATGTTTAGTGTTTTCTTATACATAACCTTAGTCATATTTATTATTATACATAAAAGCGTTTCACCGTCATGTCTTAGAAGAAATTCTTAAGACATGACTGAACCACCAATCCGCATTGCGCATGTGTGGTTCAGGTCTAACCTCTCTCAGCTCTCTTTATAGATGAGAGGAGATCCGTGCCCAGTTGCTATTATTGTTTTAGCTGTATATCACTAGAGTATATTTAAATCGAAAACATAGTTCACCAGGACTTAGGAACAACCATTTGTAGATTAATAATAATTGTCGCGTGTGGGAATCGAACCCGCAACACGCCTTACAAGGCAAATGTAGAAAAAAGCTAAGTTAATGCCCGTAATCAGCATTTAGGATATATCTACACTAAGGTAGCGTGAAAGTACTTATTTGCAGACCTGTGTATTACACACGAACAAATATGCCTAAGATCCATCGCAAACCACAGACTTTAATTGGCCGGTAGTTTAGTCGGTTGGCAAATATCGGTCGATAGTTTAGTCGGTCGGCAAATATCGACCGATAGTTTAGTCGGTTGGCAAATATAGGTCGATAGTTTAGTCGGTCGGCAAATATCGACCGATAGTTTAGTCGGTTGGCAAATATCGACCGATAGTTTAGTCGGTTGGCAAATATCGACCGATACTTTAGTCGATTGGCAAATATCGGCTGATAGTTTAGTTAAGGTAAATATTGGCCGATAATAAGTCTGCAGTCTGCTTGGGCTCTAAATAATTTCGCTGTCCGCTTCCCTCTCATTATTTGTACGTTTACCAATCGCAAAATATTTAAAAACTGCTTTGTTAAACGTATAATAATGTTACCTTAGACTTATTTGTTTGTGTTTATTCGATAATAACTGATAGTGTAAGCTAAAAAGAAGATTTAACATAATTGAAAAAATAATACGTTTTTATATTAACTTTCGCGTTGCATGATATATACAATATTATATATTTCGGGTATTATCGCGATCATGTAGCATTTACATTTAGATTGCACTGGCCTTAGTCACAAATCAGCTAGAGACCATTGCCGTGTGTGTGTGTAACCTGGTCTTCTGGTCCAAAACGTCATGGAACATTCTAAAGGTAAATTATGCATGATGGCGTCCATAACCGAAGTATATAAATAATATTTTGTTCGTGTTGTTTTTATTGACAAAACATTAATTTAAAAAAATCAATTGGCAGTGTAAATTTGGTTTTAAAAATGTTTTTGTTTATTAATGTATGTTTTGTCAGAAGAAACTCATCATTTGTATATATTTAACTGTGATTTATCGGTTAAATTATTGATACATTTCATAAAATTAAGGGATTCTGTTGAATTTACATTTTAACTGGGGCTGTACCATGACACTTTTGTAGCGATTTATTTTCGAATTAAACCTAATTTTTATACAATGACAATCTTTAGCTAAATTATAAAGGTAATATCTTACTAATTTTAAATTAAGGTCGAAAATAAATGGCTCTAAGGATGTTATGGCATGGTACTAGCTCGTTGTTTAGTATAAGTAATAGATTTTACATTGAAGAAACTTACGTCCAAAACCAGCGGTTATAACAATTGAAAATGCACTATCTATGTTTGATACATACCTTTGATATTGTTGTGTTATATGTTATATATTATATTCTAAATTTTATATAGCGTTTATATTGTATATAAGCTGATTTTTTTAAATCAGTTTATATATTATTTGTAGTGATATAATATAGTACTGTATTTTGTTATCCTATTGTATTGGTTTCTATATCACAAGTAGACTGTTTTCTGTCTTTTTCTAATTTTGCTATGATGCATGAATAGAAAGAGATAGAAAGCATGTCGAGGTATATTTTGGTCTTCAGTAAGTTCTACGTGCGTACATGCGTACATGCGTACGTGTGCACGTATACAATAGGAGTACAATAAGAGTAGTGTATTATATCACAAATGTAACTAAGTACGGTGCACACTGGAGGGTTAATTGTCGTGCGCAATTAGCCCTCTGTGCGGGTACTGAGTAGAGGCGAGTGTAGTGCGTGTGGCGCCAGGCCGCCGCCGCCGCAGCCGCCGCCGCTCGCGTCGCGCCCGCCCGACGCCGCCGCGCCGCCCGCCGCCGCCGAGCCGCAGGTCAGAACATTACTCACTACTTTTGTATGATTCGATAAATAGACTTGACTATCCCACACTCACACCCACCATAATAAAAAAAAAGATGGAGGTGTTACAAAGAAAAAAATATGGTACGCTAGTTTCACTATTTATTAAAATCAAATAGGTTTAATCACCTATAACATGACGTTATAGGTGATTCTATAACCATTGTTGAAGCATTCCATATCGGTTTAAAATTTACCAAAACAAATAGGTGCATCAATAGAACCACCTGTTCTAGGATTCCATATGAGTTACGCCATCAATTAGTTCTACTTTATTCGCTAAAACAATATTTTCCAGCAGTAAAACCGGGTGGTTTTGTTGAATTATTCCATATCGGTTATGACAATACACCCACCTATTAAAGGATCCCATATTGGTTATGCTCTAGATTACTATAACTTTATTTGACATAACAAGCAGGTACAGCAATAGAACCCTCTGTTGACAGTAATATGTCTGTTATGACCACGATTTAGTAATTTATTGCAATAACAGGTACTAGTAGTAATATGTAAAACCTCGTGTTAAAGAATCCCATATCGGTTATGTCCTAAATAATAAAACCACCTGTTGAAGGATCCCTTATTGTTTATGTCCTAAATAATAAAACCACCAGTTGAAGGATCCCATGTCGATTATGTCCTAGTTAATAGAACCACCTGTTGAAGGATTCCGTGTTGGTTATGTCCTAGGCAATAAAACCACCTGTTAAAGGATCCCATATCGGTTATGTCCTAAATAATAAAATCACCTGTTAAAGGATCTCTTGTCGGTTATGCTCTAGATAATAGAGCCACCTGTTGATGGATTCCATGTTGGTTACGCCCTAGGTAATAAAACCACCTGTTGAAGGATCCCATGTCGGTTACGCCTTATGTAATAAAACCACCTGTTGAAGAATCCCATGTCGCTTATGCCCTAGATAATAGAACCACCTGTTGTGTGAAGGATTCCATTTTGGTCGACACGATTGGCAAATGTTTTATCTGTTTGATCACAGCAGAGACCTATATGTGCGATCTGAACTCACCAGGATGACTTCTACCTACTCGATAAGATAATCCCAGGAGGTCGCATGGCGTTTGTTCAAATACTAGCTCGGGATCGCCATTTCGACGCTGCCAGTATCGCGCGGCAACGGCAGCCTTGCAATATCGATACCCAGTTTTAGGATTAGATAGAGCATACTTGTTGTGACATATTCCAGAAAGCCGTAGATGGTGATAATATGATGGTGGTATGTTTCGGGGCGGCGTCACCGCGGCAGGTGGTGCAGCCGTGCTCCATGACGTGCGGGCGCGGCGTGCCCTCGCTGGCGTGCGCCGCGTGCCTGTGCCTGTACCACGCCGCGTGCGCCGGCTACCTGCACGCCGCGCCGCCCGACCCCTTCTTGTGCAAGGTACGTACTACGTAGCTAGGTAGCTGAGATAGTGCGGTGCGCTAGTAAGTACCTAATCAACACCGCGGTCAATGACTCCGGTCGTTGTACCGAAGAATAATTCATGACGTCATCAATTTCAAGTGTGGGAAATGCTATGGCCTGAGTTAATTTAAACCTAACTACCCACAAAGAATTGTTCTGAGTCTGGGTGTAATTTGTGTCCGTTAATTGTATGTTTGTAAGATCCCCCACGACATAGAGCTGGTTCTCTAGTGCGGGAGTAGTCTTTTTTTAAATTAAAAAAAAACTCATTAAATTTGGCCTGAGTTCTTTTGCCATTTCTCATGGCGCTCTATTCTTGTTGTAGACAAATTAGCTAAAATAATTTGTCCCTTCCGCCTTTATAAAAATAACTTCTTAATATTCTAGTCATTAAAAATCATAATCATTTATTTCTATGATTTTGGGTGGTACAAATATCTTAAAATTATTACATGGTTCTCCAAAACCTTGTTGTCTGGCGTATACAATTTTTAACTAAAGTTATTAATGTATTGCATGTATATATTTAAATTATTCCAATATTAAGTCAATAAATATGAATTACTGTTTAGAACTGCCGCAAGTCAACATCTCCGCCTCTTGAACCACCGCCTCTCACGCACAAGTCTGGCGTTACGTCTGCCAATTTGCCAGTGCCAGTCCCCATTCCCGTCCCTGTACCCGTGCCAGTGACAACGCCAGTGCCTCGCCGCGTGCCAGTACCTGTGCCAGTGCCAGTACCAGTACCTGTGCCAGTGCCAGCTAAAGTACCCAGAGATAAACGTGTGCTCCTTAGAATGAAGGTATGTAATCAAAGTTTCGTTTAGGATGGTGATATATGTGTGGTCCTATGAGTGTGTTATTTAGTTGAAAGAAAATCTAATGCGTTTGAATAAATACTTCAAATGCACTAAAAGCTAAGCATATTATGATGGATTATTACCTTTTGGATCAGTTTTTTTCCATTTTTAAGTATAGTTATAATTAATAACTGTTGAAGAAGCTGCATTTAAAAGATAGCCCCTTTAAGGATTCATTTTCAAAAGTTGTTAACAGATATGTACTATACTGCCTAGGAGCAATCAATCAAATTTACAGTTTGTAGCATTTATACTTTAATATTTTTGTGATTAATTTCAATGGTGTTATAATTATATATACACAGTATTTAGAGTAGAATCAGTATTTTTAAATACATAGATAGATAGATAACTCTTTATTGTACACCAATTGCATTTTAGTTAAAACATTATTAAAACTCAGTTATGTACAAAAGGTGGCCTTATCGCTAAAAACAATTTCTTACAGACAACCTTTGGAAGGACGGAAAAAAAGTTAAACATAATAAAGAAAAGTCAGGGGTTTTTCTGTTGTTATAGATGCTGCTTCTTCAACAAAAATGTTGAATTGCTAAGTAATAATTACTGTTTAACGCAAACCCACTTACAGGTCGCAGGTGGCACTCCAGACGGAGAACGTGTATGGGCTGTATCTGACAGCCAATCTCAATCACAAGCTTCGAGTCAACAAGTGCAACAGAAGCAAGCGGCAGCAGCCCCCGCGGCGCCCCCCGGGGCGGGGGCGGGGGCGGGGCCGGGGCGCGCGCGAGCCCCCCGGCCGGCCCTGCCACAGTCCCTGGCCGTGCTGAACGGTCGCCGGTTCATAATCGTGCCCCGCTCCATGGTCCATGCTCAGCCACAGTCAGTTGTATCGTATTGTTCATTATAACAATGTCTACTATCGATTTCATTTGTTACAAACTATTAGCTTATTGTTCAAGCTATTCTTATCATGACCTTCTTCCCAAAGGGTGGGCAGGGGTGTATGTCACTCAAATTACCTTATCACAAGTTTCTAGCGCTCATTTAAAGATCCTTTTTTAACGTAGCGTTTTTCTATCGAGATACTGAATCGCAAATTCCCGGTGATAAAATATTTGAGTCTGCAACACGTAAATACCTTTCAATGCCTCAGGGGCCGTAACACAATGTGTTAAACGTGATTTTTTCGAACGAGAAAAAGGGATGGAACTATACAAGCTATATAGCTTCGCGCTCTTTCGCGCTTAAACTACTTACTTTTGTACACGCCATGGTACAGCCCTTGGTATTCTAACTGTATCCATAAGCTACGGTAACCGGTAACCATAGGGCTGTATGCTTGTTTTCCAACTAAGTAGAATAAAAAAAGTACTCGTGCTTCTTACTTCTTATCGTTTGGTTAGTGGTCAACCTGGTGACAGAGTTTTTAGATCACCCATATTTAGGCCTCTGTCGTGATCTAACGACTGTTAACAGTCGGGACCGACTTTTAACGTGCCCGCCGAAGCACGGAGACGCTCAGATGAAATACCACTATGCGGTCACCCATCTATAGGGTTACCGTGCCATTGGTTGCTTAACCCGCTGATCGTTTACCGAACAGCGAGTGCACCGGGCTATGAGCGCCTGCACTCATGCAATACCCTACAACTGTAACCTTAAAACAGTCAAATGTTTTTTTAAAGAAAGGTTATTTTAAATGAGCACTGGAGATACAACTACACCACTATGTTTAATCATTTGGCTGTAGCTCACTAATATTATAAAGAGAAATCATTTTAAATGTTTGCTATGTATTAACTCAAAAACTACTGAACCGATTTATAAATTATTTCACATATAAAAAGCTACATTATCAGCAAGTAACATAAGCTACATACTATTTTTAAAATAATTTAGGATATCTACTTAAACTGAATGAATGTCCCCACCCACGTGAACTTATGCTATTATTATTATTTCGGGTATTAACGCGATAATTATACACCAGTCAACTTATGACCAGGACCAGTGTATCCTGGCCGAAACTTTAAGCAAGCTAAAGACTGATTTACGTCATGCAAATATCGCAAAGCAACTTTCATGCTGTCACTCTCTTACTTATTGAGGAAAACAGAGACATGAAATTATAGCCTTGCAAAACTTGCATCGTCTATATGGAGCTTTAAGATCGCTTTAATATCCGAAGTATATAAAAAAGGTATATCATGCAACGCGAAAGTTCAAACTGCTTATTACATTATTAAATACTAGCTGTTGCCAGCGGCTCCGCCCGCGTGGATGTCGGCTAATGTGAAAGTTTGTAAGAATGGATGGATGGATGAATGGATGGATGTTTGTTATTCTTTCACGTAAAAACTACTGAACGGATCTGGATGAAATTTGGCACAGAGATAGATTATGGTCTGGAATAAAACATAGGCTACTTTTTGCAGCGATAACCGGCATCCACGCGGGCGGAGCCGCGGGCAACAGCTAGTATATAATATTTTAGTTCAGCAATTGGTCCGTTAAGGTCAAAATCGCTAGATTAAAATGTTAAGAAGTGGTCGAACGCCATTTTGACCGTTTGTACATAACTGACCGTAGTTTCACTTCATCTGAAAATCAGTGCTGTATGCCGTATAAAAATACCGCTGCACAAGATTGGGTACCATTTTAACATCACACAGGATAACATAATAATTGTTAGTTAGTTGTGTTCTACGTAATTTAGTGTCTATTTATTGTTGTTGTCCTGTGAATGTTCCAATAAATTATATTCTTTCTTTCTTTCACGCAAGTAAAATATTAACAATTTATATATAACCATTCAAATAATTCTTTTCTTTCACAGATAACGGCAGTATTCACAGAGAGTGAAGAGAGCAGCATTTCAGCGTGACGTATATTATCACAACTACATATATAATGGACTTACTATTAATTTACTACTAATTTATTCATCACAAGTTGGCTAATAGCTAACATTTAACTATCTAGTACTTCTCCAATTTAAGAAAACAATTTTCCCAAGTTTATTTGACAAAGTCAGTAAAAGCTTTAGGGACATAAGCAAGGTTATTATATAAAAAAAGTATTTATTCACAGTGAATGAATATCTTAATATGAATGAATGAAGATTGAATGAATGAGAGAGCAATGAAAGAACAAAATTTTAGAGCTAGGTTTTTATTTATACATATCAAGCATGACCGCTAGATCTACTTCATTTTGTAAGACATGTGCGGTGTTTTTTTTGCAGAAGGACGCTACTACAGGTAAGAAAGATTATAAATTTATTGTCACAAAAATAAAACTTTAACATGCCTACTTATGAATGCAGTATCAATAATTTAAATAAAAGACATCTGTGTCTGACGTAGAAAAATATGGCTATTATCAAAATGGTGAGCTAATTAAAGAGGTTTTGGTTAACTCTAATATGTGTAGTCAGCAAAGTGAATGGAGCCTGCTTCTAGTCGTCGGCAAAAGTAATTATAATTATAATAGGATATTGAGCAGTCTTAAAATTGTTGTCATAACTAATATTTGGATTTTATCAAATTTGGGCAAGCTGATTCTATAATATTTTTTTTGGGTAGTTTTAAAAAAATCCTTACACGAATAGTAATTTTACGAACATAAACACCTATCAAGCTTACACAATATATAATTATTTGGTAAATAATCTTCGATTTAATTGCTGACCAGGTTCTGCTGACTGTTTATTTTTAAATATTTAAAATTAACACCATTTAAATACTTGGCAATAAAATTCAAACCGTGGTCTCTTTGTTGACAGTTTATCAATTGCTTATAAATTTGAGCTATGTCAACACTCTTTTATACCTTTGGTATTCGTTACCATTCAAAGCCACCGCTCCAGAGTGTTCATAGTAATCAATCGTTCTTACCTATAGCAGTGTACTTCAATAAAAAAAAAAACGCTTTACTTTTTTTCTTTATTTGCACGTAGAAAAAAGCAGCATTAATAAAATAATGTAGGTCTTGCATCCGCGAAAAGTTTCTCTAAGAATAATGGCGGTAAAAATGTCAAGTTGCCTTATACTTTTAATAATCGATATAGTAAGTAACGATATAATGAATTCTAAGTTTGAGCTTTATTACAATTGAATAAAGACGAGATTCAAATAGCACGCCAGCAGAGAAGTACACGCTACGTATTTTACGCTTTGAGTTTGATAAGGCGTAAGTTGAGAAAAATGTAAAAGACAATTTATATTTTGTGGTGATTACGATAAGGTTGAAAATTGATAACGACGACGTGACAGTCAGACTGGCGCTATTGAGAGCCCCCGCTGACTGCAGCATTGCTATCGGCCGATAGACTGATTAGGTGCTCAATCAGTATGCAAGTAAGCACATTGTAAAAAAATATTCTTCATACTAATTTGGCAACCGATCAATTAAAGTCTAATAGTTTACAATATGTATAAATGTAATTAATATTAAAAAGAATTGAAAGTATGAAATCGTCAAAAGTTAGTTATTTTTCAATTCCAATACATTGATCTCTTTCTCTGTTCTACCAGGTCCTCTAGACATGTAAACAAAAGGTAGTAGAATAGAATAGAATTAAAAAAATAATGTATGGGATTAATATGGAAAAAATAATGTAAATCCGCGATCCACAGTAGTCTTTGCGTGTAGTGGGTGAAAGAAATGAATATTTATCTTAAATACTAAAAAAAATGGTTTTACAAAACTGGCCTGACTAGAAACCCTTAGATTGTAATAAAATTAATCAAAAGGCATTGGGTTTTTACAATAAAAATCGTTGCTTATTTCTTAAAGTATAGGTTTTTATTTATTTTCATTTTCGAATCTGGGTGTACTTTGAGTCTGTGAATTGTGTGTTTGTAAATTTCCCCGCGACACGGGGCTAGTTCCATAGTGCAGGAGTTGTGTTTTTAAAAGAAATATAGTGATATATTTGTTTATTGGCTTATTACAAATGCATACGACTGAATAATACTGTATACCTATTTATACATACTACATTTCATAGATATAATACTTAGCTGGCTAATTAATTTACATAATGCAGATTTCGAAGAATTAATACAATTTTCTCACAACAAAACATTACTTTCAATGTGTAAATAAGTATTTACTTTTAATAGAACAACCTTAAGAGCGATTGCCACTGCCCATTTTTCCATACAAGCGTATTCCTGATTTTCCTTCTCGGATAATGAGTCTAAAGCAATGTAATTTTAACCTGATATAGATATCAGGCTTGAGATAGGTTTAGTTTTTTGGATAAACAGGTTTTTAAAGAAATACAGTAGTAGTAATGACAATATAGGGGAATGGATTGATGTTAATAAAATAACCTATATATGTGTGCGTGTTCCATCTCAACCCATAAACGCCCCACGGGCTCCTCCATACATTTGGAGGGATATTAGTCTACTATACCACGCTAGCCAGACGGATTGGTATATGGTTTTGTTTCGAGTTTTCCCTCTCTTGCAGTGGATATTGTCTGCCTGACTTACTCCCTTAGTTCGACTTTTACGACACCCTCGGGATGGAACGGAGTGGTGACATTTGTATTCTTATGGAATGTTATTATTTAACTTTCAAAACAATTGTGAGTGGCAATCCCTCTTAAACTTTAGTAAATATACAATGTAAATCTAAGCGACAAAATTTATTATTTTTTTATTGAAAGTATTTTAAAATAGTTTTGAGTGACCCTTGTGGAACTTTCGTCAAACTGTTATAAAGATAATAACGATAAGTGTATTGTTTAGTAAAAAAAGTAGCAGATTTAAAAAAAACCGCCATTTTTGAGTTAACCATTTGAGAATAAGTTTTATTGTATATTTCGAAGATTTTGTCGCAATGAATTGTATCTACTTATACTTTAATTGTTTTAAATTAAGCATGTTCAACATGTATCAAATACACGCCTATAATGGCCACAGTATAACAAGTTTATGAAAAATATCTGTAGCTCTGCCTTACTAAGGATTAAAGGCATAACCGCATATCGAACGATACGGGAGAATGTATCTTAGCTATCTATCTTTAGAAGCATTTATCCCTAAACTTGTGTCATGTACTTGTGTCGACCTTTGTTAGCAAGGCAGAGCTTTACTATACATACTGTTTAGGGATGTTATACACATAGTCGGTTTTGTACGCCGTTGGACGCCACGCTAGCCAACACATGGTAAATCTATTGTTGTGCGTTTTAAGTATTAACTGAATAGTTTTGTCTAAATAAGGATTTAAGCGGCAATACTAAACAAAGCTCGGTTACTCAGTTTGCAGTACGGTTCGCGTTTTTCTGGATTTCTTTATTATAATATTCATGTATTATATACATAAACCATGCTCTTGAATCACTCGTTTGCTGAAAAATTTGTGTCCAAAATTATTGAGAGCAACTTTGTTTTATACTAGGTATGTAAAGAATTCGGGTGACCCACAAATGAGTCTGGACGTATTTTGTGTCCGTGAAAACTAAATGTATATACACAGGGCTTCTATAAAATATATTACTAGATTAAGTAATTTACGAGGTATTACCGATCGGATAAACCGAATAATTCAGCGGTTTGGTTGGTTATTTGCATAGCACCCCTAACAGTATGTTGTATTTTTATTATATTACACATTTTAATCACAGCATGTTTCTATGTGTTTGTATCACCATGTTTAACGTATCTTTTTAATAATAAGCAGCAGGTGGAATATATATAAAGTTGGCGAAAAGATACAGCATTGAGTGACAATTTAATTAATGTAGATGGAGACGGAAAATATCGTAGTGCTTTAATTTGTAATTAGGTAGAATTGGTACAAAATCAACTTCACAGAATAAACGCATCGTTTTAGTGCATTGAGCTAAAATTAGTTTATCTCTAGTCTCTTTTTCATGTTTTTATGGATAGTATTTCTATCTACATGATAGAAATACTGTCCATATTAGTAAATCTATTTTGGGATCCCAGGATTCAGAAAAGCAAGATCAGTAAATTTGGTGGCTTTTGTCATTCTCTGCCGTATCCCTTCGCCAAGTTTACGTAAATAAGTTCTACTGATATAGTTCCTTGATGTTAAACAATATTGTATTTTATACTTTACAAAATTTTTAATTGCCTTTCATTTGAATATAAGTAAGGCTATCCTTCTATTGTGTATACACCTTTATACCAGCGAAAATAAAATAAAAACAGTGTATATAAAACTTCATGTATTTTGTTTATTTCATTTGTTTCGTTTTAAACATTATCTCTATCCATTTGTTAATTTAAGGTAATGTATCAAACATAGTGCAAAATAAACATATATAATGCGTTTTACGTTTTGATTTTACGGTACACATTTATTTCGATAGAAAGAGGTATGTAATTAGCTATATATATTAATAATAACGAGTAATATAATGTATTTTTGTGCTAAACTAGGTTTATCGTAAATAATAATATGTATTTCTATTCGATAGTGATACGCGTCGCGGGCGTGTCGCGAACGGTGCGGCGTCTCCACCGGCGACAGCGACAACCATGTCGCCGCGACGTCGCGGACGACAACGCGTCGACGACACCGATCACTTCACAGCTTTCTACAACAGGGCGCAGGAGAACAATTACAATGTCGTCGTACAGGTACACCGCCGTTGCGTATTCTGTAGTTTATTTAATTATTATGAGATGCGAACGTTCATGTCTATATATTTTAAATACAAGTTTGATGGAATGAATGTGTACTTTGTTGCAGATATTCCAGTACCTAGGCATGCGCGACCTGGCGCACTGCGCGCGCGTGTCGCGGCTGTGGCGCCAGCTGGCGGGCACGCCCGCGCTGTGGCGCCACGTGCGCATGAAGAACTCGCACGTGAGCGACTGGGCCGGCCTGTGCGCGGCCCTGCAGCGGCACGCCACCAAGCGCCTGGACCTGCGCAAGATGCTGCTGCCGCCCGCCGACGCGCACTTCTGGGAGCAGTTCGCGGCGCACATCGGCAGCGCGCACGCGCTCGAGCGCATCGAGATGTGCCGCTGCCCGGCGCGCGCGGTGGAGGCCGTGTGCCGCGGCCTGCCCGGCCTGCGCGCGCTGTCGGCGCTGGCCATCCGCGACGCGCGCCTGGACCCCGCGCCGCTGGCCGCGCTGCCGCTGCTGCACGAGCTGCGCCTCAAGTCCATGGCGGGGCTGTCGCTGACGCGCGACCTGCGCCACCTGGCCGCGCTCACGCGCCTCACGCACCTGTCGCTCACGTCCATCAAGGAGCTGGGCTGGTGCCTGTGCGACGTGATCGGCTCGCTGCCCGCGCTGGAGTCGCTGGAGCTGGGCGAGTGCACGTTCCGCGCCGAGTTCGCGGGCGTGCTGGCGCGCCTGGGCCGGCTGCGGCGCGTGCGCCTGGAGCGGGGCACGCCGCACTGCGCCGCGCCCGACATCCTGCGCGCGCTGGCCACGCTGCCGCTGCTCACGCGCCTGGAGCTGGTCAACATCGACGTCAAGCCGGGCTTCGACGACGCGCTGGCCGCCTGCTCCAACGTGCAGCGGCTGCTCATCATCCCCACGTACGTGTCGCAGTCCGCCACCACCAACCGGCAGGTGCTGAGCGGCGTGCTGCGGCTCAAGGACTCGCTCACGCACCTCATGTGGGGCGTGACCATCGAGCTGCTGCGCGTCACGGAGCTGTTCATCGACCAGTGCGAGCAGGCGGGCGAGGCCAAGCGGCGGGACGTGGGCGAGTGCATCCCCGTGCTCAAGCCGGTGCCGGGCTGCCGCCTGCCGGACGAACCCGCGCACGTGGCGGGCCCCCCGCAGGTGGAGATCCTGCCGCTGCCCACGCTGCAGCGCCTGCTGTCCGCGCAGCTGCCCACCACCAAGCTCAAGCTGCTGCGCATCCCGTTCCACGCCACGTGGCGCCAGTCGCTCGCCGACTTCCAGTAGCCGCCAGCCCAGGAACATTATGTACGTTCTACTCATGAACATGGTCTTCCTTTCGAAACAAATATTCGTATAATAAACGAATACAGAATATATCGGTATCTATGATATCTATAATTTGCCTTAGGTGCAACCGATTCAGACTAATATATAGCAATATGGTGTAGTAAAACAAAGCAGTAGTGCCCAAAACATATAGTATATACCTGTAACAGAGATACTGTCCGTTGTTCATATAAATTATGTATATTATATATGTATAAATTTTGTACAAGTATCAATGTAACGTGTCGTTCAATTTGTCGTATATTTTAACTTTTGTGATGTTGTACATATTGACGCTTATAAAAGCTCGAACATGCGCTCAGTCTACACTTCTCTATTTAAAATACGATATAATTATTATATGGTGGAAACGACAAGTGTGACCAGACGACACATCTCAAAAGTAAAAAACTATATTTATTTATACTAACCTCTAATAACGCAAACTGGACTACTGTAAATATCAATACATTTTAATACCCTATTTGACACTGACAATAAAAGCTCCGCAGGCATAAGATACCGGAATTGAAATTATGAAAACCGGATTTTTCGGTATTATTAAATAAAATGCACGTTGAGTTGCGTGCTTGTCAATATTGACTGATCTTACACTTATTATTGACCGTGCAACAAATAAAGATTATTATGTTAAGTGAATTTGGTTATCACAACATTTTTTGGACAACTCGTCCCTTATTAATGTCAAATACAATATTAATTGTATACTAAAAATAGTTTGTCTCATTATCTATTACAAAATGCATATGTGTTGTTTGTGTAGTAGTATTGAAGATACATGATTGATTTATAGACTAAACTGAGCTTATTTAAAAAGTACATTTTTCTTCATTTGAACCAACTAAGGCTAAATTCAACGTTTTTATTACTTTCTAAAGATATATTTATATATACTAGTTAATTTATTGTAAATGTTGAATTTATGGAATTCCGGTATTGGGTACTGAGGTAAACCTCGATCCTGAAAATACCGGTATTGGAAATATGTTTGCGTTCCTGCTTCTAATGCATAGTATTGTCAAAGTGATGTCACGACTCGTACAATGCCGCCGGCCAGGCAAGATAATGTTGTTTTGTAAATTTAATTTTCTTTTCATAGAAAAACGGTATATTTGTCGGTTTTCCCAAGACGCCACTTTAAAAATAACATTCTTAATAATTCTTCATTATTTCTTTGATATCTTTCATCATCATCATCATAACCCATAAACGTCCCACTGCTGGGACGTTATATCTTTCATATTGCACATTAATTGTGGTACTTTTTACTGGTATTTTTCTGGTTGTACTTTTTACCGTTCACACTTATCGTTACCACCTTATATTTATATAATATCATTTTTATATACAATATATATAAATAAAGAATTGTTCGGTCTACACGTTCCAGGGTTCGTGTAGCGTAAAAAATGTTCTCCTTACCAAATTTCGGTGACAGCGGCTAATCTCGACGTTTCTCATTGGGAATCGTACCAGGATTTATAATAATAAATATTCACCTTCATTAGGGAATATAATGTTGACTAGATTCTTAATATAAGGTATTACATCTGCATAGACTTTCAGAGTAAGTTATTATATATTTTTAGCATTTCTGCTATGCAATTAGATGAAATATACTTAAATATTAAAGCAATGTGGAAAATGTTGAGCCCGGATTCTGCTCCGGGGTCGACTTTTTTCACATTGCTTTAATATTTATGTATTTCAGAGTAAGTATCCAAAATCGTCCAGAGTCGAAATTTATCACTTACAGAAGTAGAATGAGGCCAGACTTGGCAGTCTACATAATAATAGCAAATTTATGTCCCACAGCTGGGCACGGGCTGCGGGGGTATAGTAGCCATATACTGTAGATTTTTTTAAGGTGGTTTCTCACGTTGTTAACCACTTGCAAATAAAGCATTTAATTAGTCAATGTGAATTCCACATAGTGAAATTCACATTGGCACCGGATTGATCCCTGCCGGCAGTCTTAAAATATTATAGGTCTCTAAACTTCTGCTAGTTTGAATAAGACTCTAGTCTTACAAAATAAAATCATCACCATCTCAGCCAAAACAATCTTACTTTTAAATAAAATATGTCGCACCATCAGTGTAAAACAGGCGTAAGTTACAAAACGCCAATGACAATTTTGAACCCTATCTGTTATGATGCACAAGATGAAAATTGCAAAATATATCGTATCTTATCTTACGTCATTATTCTCCTGCGGGTGCGATATATAAGTAAATAATATATCACATAATGCTTCCCTTAATAACTTAAGATAGAACGACGGGTAACTGTATGAAACATTTACTATGGTGAAATGCACATTTGTCGTGTTGTGATATGTAATAATTCAATGACATTCTGAGGCACCATGAGCGTTGGAAAACGGCTTAAAGTTTGTGCAGACACATACAAGAAACATCATAATATATTATATAATTAATGTATTGTGTTGCCAAGTACATTGCGATACCAAGAACTTGCAAGATGGTATAACACCGACTTGTGACCTTACTATCAAATGAATACCTCAATTTGTGTGTTGTTGGTGTTACGTAATACGATTTATATATTTTTGGGTACAGAATAAAATATATTTTTATATAAAAAGAGCAAAGTGCAACTGTACTAAAAACATTCACTAATAAATAAAATACCAAAACAGATCTTAACTTTGTTAAAGTTGTGTAAATTAATTCAATGAAGTACTAAATAAATATTTTATCTTTCAAAGTTCTAAGTTTTATTACGTGCATAGAATTATATAAAAAAAAGGATTTAAATTAAGGACTTGTACATATTTTATAAGATAGACTAGTGAACAGTGCCTACAATTATTTGATTTCTATTTGTAATCATAGAAGAGGCGTTGTTATATCTGTTAAGTGTGGTATTTGTTTATTTTATACGATGCTGAGCGCATTTAATACTGTCCCTTTTTTAAATATTATATTATTGCACATACGTTCACTAATGCGCTGCTTACACGATGCAAGATGTATCGTGTGATATACAGTACCTATATAATCAAAATTTAAATAATATTAGATACTCAAAATATGCATTTACTAAAGTGTAAATTGATATGTGAAATGAGTGAAATAATTATAATTGTGAATCTATTAAGAATAAAGACTGAATCATATTAAGGCTATTTAAGAATTATTGTAAATTTATTAATTATTGCAAGTGTTTGGGACAAAATTTATCAGTCTTATTCTATAATACCGGCACATAGGACAGTGTTATATGTGCTATGTATCTACATGTACTAAGTTTGGTAACAGGTGAACTTGTCAACTCTTCAGCGTAATTTACACGTTGGCCAAATATGCGCCAATGTTGGTCACAGTATACCCATAGCACATTCTTATTCTACGTGTCGATGGTACGTCAGATAAGTTGTACAATTCCAGAATTTTGTTATCAGTGTCATTGCAGTCGCTCGAGAGTGCAGAGGGTAGGGCACGAAAGAGCAGAACAGAAGGTGCACTCTAGATCTGGAGTTGGTGACTTCCAAGTAGACCATGGAAGGTTATACCACATTAATTATTATTATTATTACATGCCCATATTGTCGCTCTGCAGTAGTAAAATTTAATCATAATGACGGTAGTAGAATATTCGAGTAATATGCCCATGTGTACTGTGCTCTACATTGGCCTTTGTTG
Organism: Trisateles emortualis; assembly: GCA_947095525.1. Classification (NCBI taxonomy): domain Eukaryota; kingdom Metazoa; phylum Arthropoda; class Insecta; order Lepidoptera; family Erebidae; genus Trisateles; species Trisateles emortualis. The sequence continues at coordinate 10,963,224 of OX352751.1, read as the reverse complement.
GCCCAATGTATAGAGTTTAACCAACATGCCAAACTTCGAGTTACAACTTCACCTAAAAACAAACTTAATTTTTCTTTAATATTAATATATACTTACAAAATAATCTAATTACTAGTAAAATTATGTGGCAATGTTAAGTATATATGTTTTTTTGATTTGTTTATGTGAAGTACAAGGGCTCATATGTGTGTGTGTGTGTGTTAACGCCTCGGTGGTACCAATCAAGAAAATAATTATTACTAATATTCTTGTATAGTGAGTTTAAAACTAATAATATCATGATAGCTTCCTAAGTCGTCTGTAACAGACTTTAAGGTCGATATTAGCATGTAATATAGTGAACTATTTAGTGTTGGCCCAGGCTACTTGGTGACATTGCGATGTGGGGAATATCGCGCGGAATATCGATACCTATTTTCTATTATTTGCATTATTTTATTCTTTTGAAATATTGAGACATGAAAAAAATCTAAATTAAGATCTCATATAAGACGGTTTCTTGTAATTGTTTCTCTGTTTACATTGTACGTTAGACGAAGTTGGCGTTCGATCACACATTTTAATTTAACGGACAAATTTGTAAAACAGAATTATTTTGTAATTTTACTGTGTCATTTTTCCGTTGGTACATGTTAAGTCTTACGGTAACCATATTTTCTTAACTGATATTATAAAGAGGAAAGATTTGATTTTTTGTTTGTTTGTTACGATTTAACTTAAAAACTACTTGACCAACTTTAAAAAAAAACTTTCTCCATTCGAAAGCTACATTATCAACGAGTAACATAAGCTATTTGGATAAAAACGGGATCCCTACGAAAACTAAATATATATCCACCCGTGCGAAGCCGGGACGTGCCGCATTTAATAAATAAATAAACATTCTATAAGTGATCGAACGCCAACTTTGCCGATAGTACTTATGCTCCTGTTATTGACGCACGGTGTGGTATTAGGCCCTTAAAGTTGGCCAAAAAGGACTTTTTTAAAAATTGGTAAACTATTTCATATTACCGATCCTTTAAAAGTTAGGTAGTTGGTCAATTAAATGGCCGAATAACTCCGTACCAGCTCGCCAACACGTGCCGCACGCTCAGTTGGAAGTTGCCGTTTGCTTACAGTGGTCGTGTGATTATTCGATACGCTCAAATTTTACTTGTTTTTAAAACGTGATATTTTATGAACGAACGGTTTTGAGGTGGTTTTTGTGATGGATTCCTCTCAGCCAGGTATGTGACTATATGGAACATGTTTTTTTTCTACAAAAGTCTCAATCAATTTTAATCCATAGGGCTAAAAGTAAGTTGTCATAAACTATTACAAAAATTCTTACTTTTCTATGTTTAAAAGACTTTTTGTTACACTATTTAGCATTCTTTAATAACGAATACTATTGTTTCGTGTAGAGTAGACAGTCTATAACAATTTTATAAAAAACATAGCCGCCCGTACCCGCCCCGTTTTTTTTTGAGATTTTTTTTCGTTAGTACCTTACAATCTTGTATAAATATTCGTTCCTAAGATTTAGTCTTATTTAATTACAGGGACTTCAGGATTGAGGTTTATGAGTCGGAATGAGTTGTATGCTATCATGCAAGGTTCTAATGAGTCAACATTTGACGGAAAATTAACGTTTTTGAAGCAGAAACTACTAAGTTCCTACTCTGATGATGATATAAGAATTCATGATATAAAGCAAAAGATAGCTAATGTACAACACAATTTCAAGCAAAAATGTGTAAAATGAAATTTGAAAATGATATTGACGCTAATATTTTTCAAAGTTCTGTTGTTCCTCTTCAATTAGTTTATGGACATGAAAAGAAAATACTGTGGCAAAATCCGACACCTTTATCAACTCGTTATTGCAGACCTATTAGAATCAGATTCGTCAAGGAGACTACGGATATAACAAAAGAAGAAATAGACTACATCACAACACAAATAGATGCGCTTGCCAGCAATGACATTGGGAACAACTTATCAGTGAAGCTAAGATATTGTTCACTATGGTGGATGGCAAAGTTTGCAATGCAGCAACACATACGAAATCCACAATGAGATGCTACATTTGCGATGCAACTACTTCGGAATTTAATGACTTATCGAAGAAAAGGCCACTTAAAGAGGAAAATTTAAGATTCCGGCTGTCATTGCTACATGCTCGTATTCGATTTTTTGAATCAATCTTACACGTAGCACATAGGCTACCTGTAAAAAAATGGAATGTACGACTTTCTATTGAGGAAAAACAAGCGGTGGAAGCCAGAAAACAAGAGATTCAAGATCAATTCAAGCAGACACTTGGACTATTGGTGGATATCCCAAAAGTTAACTTTGGCAACACCAATGACGGTAATACCAGTCGCCGATTTTTCAAAAACTACGAAATATCGGCGGAAATAACCAAAATAGATAAAGAACTTATCTACCGACGTAAGGTTATATTAGACACAATGTGCTGCGGGTATAAAATTAATGTTGAAGCTTTCCAGAAATACTGCGATGATACTGCCGAGATGTATGTGGCTTTATATGGGTTTTACCCCATGACTCCGACACTGCATAAAGTACTTCGTCACGGACCTGAAGTGATAAAACACGCAATTCTTCCAATAGGACAACTTTCAGAAGAAGCTGCAGAAGCTCGCAACAAAAACATAAGGCAATATAGACTTAACTATTCCAGAAAGTTTTCGCACGTAGAGTGCAATGTGGACGTTTTAAATAGGCTTTCGTTAACTTCGGACCTCCTATTAACAAGCATGAGAACAAATCTATATTTTAAGAAAAATAGAAATACATTGTATGGAGACGTATTAAATTTGCTTAGTGAGAGTGACCTGACCAATGAAAATGTATGTAGTAGTGACGAATAAATATTGTTTTCCAACTGTAATAAGTTTTTTATTACCTATTTTAACATATATACACAAATAATCGTCGTTCGAGTCATAAAATATTTTTGACCAAGTTTGAGGGCCTAATACCACACTGTGTGACGGTTGGAAATGTTAGCGTGAGGCTTCGGAGCATTTAAGATAGTTCTTTCTTCATTTGTATAGTTAACTATACCGATACCATATACTGTTGTAGCAATATATAAATATATATATATAGTGGGCCCCCTGTAATCTGACATCACTGTTGAATTTATTTTTTTGGCAAATCTTGTAGTAGTTAAGTATGATTTGTAGTTCAGATAAAATCTTAGACCAAGGAGGGGATTTGCTAAAAAAGGGCCAAATTAAAAGGCGTACCATAGTCTCTGCTACCCCACTGGGAGACGGGCGTGATAATATGTATGTATGTATAAAATTTTATCATTTTATCTACAATTTGTCGGATAGGCAGTACTCTATAATCCGACAAATTCTATAGTTCGACATTGCCCTCCAAAACGTTTGTCAGATTACCGGGGGTCCACTGTATATAGATATCAGGAGTTTAGCTTAATACAATTGGTGAATAGGATTTATTATATTGTTAATATTGTGTAGAATTTAAGTATTGATTGATAATAAATATGTATATATTTACATGATTTTATTTATTATAATATCTGACTTGCGTGTGGATTTATAATAACGAGGGTTTAATTATTATTAATAAAAGAAAATTTACCGTATGGTGGTACTTACGCTTTGATTTTCGTTTTGACTTCGGTCACTTTCTGTGTTTGTACATTGTACATCTACTTTTAGTAGTTTTCAGTATATAGGTATATATTTTTTTATTTATTAAGATAGACACACCTGACCGCATTGCTCCGAAGTCTGTGTATAATATATAGTATAGCCCCATGACTTGTGTTATATAAAGCATAGCTTTTTAGTATAATTTAGATATTTGACGTGTATTGTTCATAATCTTATATGTTTCTCGTAATTTTATCATTTCTGGCTGATCAGTTTGGAATGTATGTACATTGCTACATTTTGTTATGTGTTTATGTACAATACATAAGGTATCTTATATGTACGCATATGTTGTTGACGGGGTAACATGGACGATCTATTATATAATTAGGTTAATATATATAGTTTTAAACAAACAACGTTGGTAATGGGCGACTTGTGAATAAATGGTTGCCGTTTTACTTACAATATTGTTTTATTTGGAATTCTTGCATGTGTTTTTTTATACTACTTAGGTGGCAAACACGGCCCGCCTGATTTTAAGCAGTTACCGTAGCCTATGGACGCTTGTAATACCAAAAGTATCACTTACGTGTTGCCAACCTATTTTCTTTTACACCAGGGCTTTATGGAGGGAGTATCCCTGGAATAGTAATACGTTTCATTCAAAACGCATCGCTAAATGAGCGCTGGAGACCTGTACTCACACACAGCAAAACAACTACACCACTGAGTGTAGTTATTTGGCTGTGGTCTTCTGTAAATGTTTACCTGTTAGCTAGGGATAGTAAAGGCGTTGTATATTGTATCAGGTGGTATTCGCAGCGGACGACGTAATACTTAGTACTGGAGTATTAAGTATAAGGCTCGACTGCCTCGGTGGTCCAGTGGCCGCAGTATGCGCCTGCTGTGCACGAGGTTGTGGGTTCGATTCCCGCACAGGATAAAACTTTGTGTGACCCACAAAGGGTTGTTCTGAGTCTGGGTGTAATTTGTGTCCGTTAATTGTATGTTTGTAAAGTCCCCCGCGACACAGAGCTTGTTCTCTAGTGCGGGAGTTGTCTTTAAAAAAAAAAAAAAAAAAAAAAGGCGGTCGCGCTAAACGCGCGCGACACCTATGCCAATTCGTCAGATCTGGACATGTCCCGAGGTTGATTTTGATAAAATCTATTTGCCAAAACAGCCAGATGGACCGATGACCTTAACTTTGCTGGGATAGACTGGATGCGGAAGGCGGAGGTACCGGTGTTGTGGCATGAATTAGGAGAGTAGCTCACACCAAATATGGGTTAATTTTGGCACAACTATCATCTCTCTCTTTCTTCCCGAATACTTATCACACTTTGTGGGGCCAGCCGTCTTCATATTCCTCCAGTTCGCCCTCGCTATACCTGAATTCGTCTATCAAAAGACAGCAGAGCACAGCTACCATCAAGAACTTAAAATCTATTTACGATTAGTCGCTAATGACACAAAGTTGTGTCACAAAATGAGCACTCAACATCTTGTATTTTTAAAACTGTAGCACCCAAGCGAACGTCTGACTTTAAAGATTCAGTCGCTTAATAGAGATTTTTTTCACACACACAGCTGTTATTGTGCAGATAATAATAATAGAGATAAGATAAGAGAGAGGGTTTAGGCCTTTCACACACGCTGGCCTAATGCGGTTTGGTGAATTTGACATGCCTTTAGAATTACTGTTAACACATGTGGGTTTTCTCACGATGTTTTCCTTCACCGTTAGCAGATGGAAAATCATTTAATTAGTACATATAAACTCCACAATGTAAAATTCACATTGGTACTGCCACCCGGGATCGAACCCGCACCTCTTTCATGCAAGTTGGTTACACCCCATTCGGCCACCACCGATTTTCTATTGTGCAGATAAAGGTGGGGTAAAATTTAAAACAACATTTAAACAAAGGTACATTTATTAATTTTTCCTTCTTGCTCCTCCTTGCTTCGCCGCTTGTGGCTTGCCAAACGCCTTCCCTTGGTTTCCTTTCCCTGGTCTTCCTCCTGGACCCTTGCCAGACTTACCCCCGAAACTTTTACCGGGTTTACCCCCGAAACTTCTGCCCGATTTTCCCCCGAAACTCTTGTCTGACTTACCCCCGAAACTATTATCCGACTTACCCCCGAAACTATTATCCGACTTACCCCCAAAACTCTTGCCAGGTTTACCCCCGAAACTCTTACCAGGTTTACCCCCGAATTTCTTGCCTGGTTTACCCCCAAACGAGTTATCTTTTTGTGCTTTATTGGCATCATATCTTAGCCTCTTGGTCGCATTCCGGGATGTATCTGTGAGATCGTTAGCGAAGTTTGTTTGTTTCTTTTTCTTGGATTTGTTTTGCTTGTTTGCATTGAATCGAGGTCGGTCATCGTCATCCTCGACAGCTCGGATCCTTCGCTGTTTTTTGGTGCGTTTTGCCATACGGGATTGTAGGAGAGCCACCTGGAATCACATTGAATGTATTTATTATGGTGGCTAAAACTAAATACCTAGCTAGCCCGACTGGGTAAAGTCTTTGGTTATTAGGCTTTGATCCTACAGCTAAATAACTACACACAGTGGTGAAGTGCTTTTGAGGAGAGGCGTAGGTTCGAATCCTGTCCCGGGTTTGACTTTTACATCTTGCTTTAAATATATTTGAGTTAGATGCATAGCAAAAATTTAAAAATATTTAATAGTTATCTCTTGTTTTAATATGGTCTAACTTTTGCATCAAAGTAAGTTTATAATAATTGTTTTCCATACCTTCTCCATTTCTCTGTTGACTCTCTCTTCTGGCGTGTCCTTAGGTTTGTGTTTGTTTGGTTTCTTCTTTTTACTCATCTTTTCATCTCCAGAGTCATCGTCATCATGTTTACGCTTCTTTGCTTTACCTCCCTTTTTCTTCTCTGTTAAAACAAGAAGAATATAATAATAATAGAATAGAATTTATTTGAACATAGGTATTACATAGTAGGTATACCAACAAACGTCAGTTTGATTCTCGGGACAAATAAATGAGTACCCCATACATACATTTGTCCGTGAAATCTGTATTTTTTATCTATTAATAATTCACTGATACGAAATATTAGACAAAACTTTGTGTGATCCATAAATGTTTGTCCCAATTCTGGGTGTACTTTGTGTTCGTCAATTGTATGTTTGTAAAGTCCCCTGCAACGCGGCTTATTCCCTGTCGATAAGTCTTTTTAAAATTAAAGTCTTTACAATTATTTTTTTGAGCTGATTATGTAAATCGAGATTGATTATGTTCCATACCTTTGTCTGGGTGTAAATCTAGTGTGAGTCTCTCCTTTTCTTCTCTCTTCTCCTTGGGCGTCTGGAACCAGTCCCTCTGTCGCTGCAGCTCTATCTTGGGCCCTTGCTGCCCGTCCTCCTGTTTTATAGCGCCTTCGAGCTTGGCTGTCTGTCTTTCCATTTTGTTCATTTGCTTTTCCGCGTATTCCTCGTCGAGGATTGCAGCTGGATGAATAAAAGTTATATTAATTATATAAAAATGAAGGAAATTAAACGGAAGACTGGTCTGTTGGTCTAGTTACTGTAGTGTAGTGTATGACCGTGACTACTAAGTCGAAAGTCGTGGGTGTGATTTCCCATATGAGTTAAAAATTTGTGTGATTCATAAATATTTGTTTCTAATCTGACTGTCCGTATCTTTTGAGCTCAAAAGTCCCACAGCGATTTTTTGGCGTACGGTTTTGTGTGAGAAGATAACATATCCATCCATCCATCTCAGCCACAAGACGTCCACTGCTGGACATAGGCCTCCCCCAAGGTCTTCCACATCATTCGGTCTTGAGCTAAATAACCACGGCGACCACGAACTGGAAGACGCAGCGTGGGCAGGCCTCCAACAAGGTGGACCGACGACCTGGTAAGGGTCGCGGGCAACCGATGGATAACATATAATTTTAACAAAAAAAAAACGACTTCAGTACGGCAAGTTGTAAAATTTTCAAATATTTGTTTGTTACAATCGAATAAAATCGACTGAGCGTCGGGCTGAACACAGGTCAAGTAGGTATTAAAAGCAATATTTAATCTGTGCAATCCGCGCTCAATTCATTCACTTCATTATTTCTTATTAATAGTTGCTTAGCAACAATAACCGAAACTTATCTAATCGCCATCAGTAAAATACTTATTATTGAAAAGTTCAGATGGCCATCTGTGGTCTTCTTCATCAGTTTTACTTCACCAAATTACACTTTCTGAATGCAAATGATTGATTAGTTGTTAAAAATATTGAAATTGCTATATGTGTGCCTATAACTTTTGAGGAGTTCCCTCAATTCCTCATGGATCCCATCATCAGAACTTTCTTTTGATGATAATGGGACCAAACTGGAAGTATGTCCAGTCATTTTCAAATCGGTCCATAAATGACGGAGTTATGCGGTAACAAATATATATATACACACGAATTGATAACCTCCTCTTTTTGAAGTCGGTTAAAAATGCGTCCGCAATTGCATAGGTAAACAGAACATTTAACCTACATTCCTATGCTTCGCACATGTCAAATTACACAACCGCACACTATTGCGGTAGACAAATCTATTCTAAGTTATAATATGCCACTAGCGGCCCGCTTATTTCTTTATAATATAGTATAGTATAGACATAGAAAAGAAAATTCGATTAAAAAAAATAAAAATTATTAGTTACCAATTTCAGGCTCGAGCCTGGTGAGCTTGTCGGTATACTTGGCGATGATGTCGGGCGGCACCTGTCGTGACTTGACGGCTCGCTTGGCGCGCCGCACGATGCTCTTGACGAGCGCGCGCTCGGGCTCGCCCGCCAGCGACACGGACACGCCGGCCCGCCCCGCGCGCGCCGTACGACCCACCTACACACAACAATTGTTACATTACATACATATTCATTACTAGCTGTTGCCCGCGGCTCCGCCCGCGTGGATGTCGGTTATCGCTGCAAAAAGTAGCCTATGTGTTATTCCAGACTATAATCTATCTCGGTACCAAATTTCATCCAGATCCGTTCAGTAGTTTTTACGTGAAAGAGTAACAAATATCCATCCATCCATACTCTCAAACTTTCACCTTTATAACATAAGAACGTTTATAACGTAAGTAGTAGTAGTAAATACATACATAAATACAAAAAAAATATTGCAAAGTTAAAGAAAAAATTAAATCAACCTTGTATTTCTATAAAATACTTACCCTATGTATATAATGCTCGAGTGTGGCTGGCAGAGTGAAGTTGATGACAGTCTTAACCCCGGGTATGTCCAACCCTCTGGCCGCTACGTCGGTGGCCACCAGCACGTCCACCTGCTCCTCCTTGAACCTCTTCAGTGAGTCCAGACGCTGTGGCTGGTTTAACGCGCCGTGGAGTTCTGCTGCCTGGAAACAATCACACATCATATACAACAGTCGCTTATTATAGGCTTTATAAAAATGCTCAAAGACACCCAACGAGTTCCATACTAAATAGAATATTTTAAGAGAGGTATGGCACCATACTAGCGGGCAAGACCGACTGGAGAAGGTCCTTCACCTTACAGAAGACCACAGCCAAATAACTACTCACAGTGGTAGTTCCTGTGTAAGAGTACGAGACTTTAGAGTTCATTTCGGGATGTGTTTTGAAAGAAACGTTTTCCTATTCCAGGGGTATTCCAGATTAAGGCCCTGGTGTCAAAAAGTGGGTCGTCAACACTCAAGTGATACCTCTGGTATTGAAAGCGTCCATAAGATACGGTAACTGCTTAACATCAGGTGGGCCGTATGCTTGTTTGCCACCCAAGTAGTATAAAAAAATCAAAGCCGAATTTTAGCGCTGTAATTAATTTTAATTATATTCATTACTAGGGGTCGCCTGCGACTTCGTCCGCGTGGTAATTTGGAATATTTTCCCCGATTTTCAACATATCTCACTACTGCTCCTCTCCTATTGATCATAGCGTGATGTTATATAGCCTATAGCCTTCCTGGATAAATGCACTATTCAACAAAAAAAGTTTTTTTCTACTCGAACCAGTACTTTCTGAGATTAGCGCGTTCAACCAACCAAACAAACAAACAAACTCTTCGGCTTTATAATCCTTACTAATATTATAAACGCAAAAGTTTGTAAGTATGGATGGATGGATGGATGTTTGTCACTCTTTCACGTAAAAACTACTGAAGGGTTCTGGATAAAATTTGGCACAGAGATAGATTATGGTCTGGAATAACACATAGGCTACTTTTTACAGCGATAACCGACATCCACGTGGGCGGAGCCGCGGGCAACAGATAGTATATAAATAAATCATTATAACTTTATCAAAACCGCGGTATCATTTCTTAATCTCTATGTTCTGAGTAAACAGCTTAAACAGCTATAAACAAATACAACAGTCGCCAATTACAGGCTTCATACAAATGCTCAGACACCCAAAAAGTTCCATGCTAAATAGAATATTTTAAGAGAGGTAAGGCACCATACATTCCTTGGGGGAGGCCTATGTCCAGCAGTGGACGTCTTTTGGCAGAGATGATGATGATGATGAAGAATTTTAGTGCTGCAATTATTTTAATTATATTAATTATTCATTACCTTAACTCCGAGTAGTCCAAGAGCGACATGTAGCCTGTGAGCTTGCTTCTTGGTCTGCACGAAGATGACGGCGCGGTCTCTGAACGTGCGACACACTAGCGCCGCTAGGATCGCCTCGCGGTCGCACTCGCGCTCACGACGAATTCTTCAACATATATACATACATATATATCAACACGCCCGTGGTGGTAGGCAGACTATGTAAGTAGAGGATTTAAGAAAAGTACTCAGACGTTCATGCATGAAGAGGTTGATGAATGTAGAGAAGGCGAAAGAAGTACCATATCGCATCCAAAGTGAAAAAACGACTTAAGTCGAAGCGTGTTTGTTTTGCAATTTACATCTTATTCTCAACAGCTAAGGTTCAAACTTTCCCAGTGACATTTCTCAAGTTACGCCAGTTTTCTACTAAGGATGCGATATATAAATATTATGTGTATTATTTAAAAAAGAACTGCAAATAATAATTTATTACATTAAGAGTAGACATATGCACTATAAAGGCGAGTAAGTCCGACTGGGGTACAACCTTACAAAAGACCACGACCGAATTACTACACACGGTAGTGTAGTTGTGGGTGAAGTACGCGTTTCCATTTTTAAACACTTTTTAGAATCAGTTTTTAAAATAAAGTTTTTCTTAACCTACTAATATTATAAACGCAAAAGTTTGTAAGAATGTATGTATGTTTGTTACTCTTTCATGCAAAAACGACTAAACGAATCTGGATTAAATTTGGCATAGAGATAAATTATAGTCTGGAATAACACATAGGCTACCTTTTATCCCGGAAAAATCTCTGTTCCCAAGGAATTGTTGCCGCGGGCGAAGCCGCAGGCGGAAGCTAGTGATTAATACTCCGAATTACTCCGTCCAAAGGCTATGGCAACTGCTTACCATCAGACGGGCTGAAGAGTAATAGTTTAATAAAACCTTATTAAAAATACCCACCTAACAAACTCCTGCCTCAAATTGAAAGCGACATCCTTATTAGAGTCGACAAACACTTTGACAGGTTTCTTGAGGGACACAGCGGCTAAGTCCTTGACTTCCTCACTCATGGTGGCCGAGAACAGCATCGTCTGGCGCTTGGGTGAGCACTGACGGATGATCTCCTTCATCTGCTCCGCGAAGTACTCGTCTAACATCCTGAGGGAGAAGGTGGATAGGTGAGAAAGATAATTGTGACGTAGAGGCGTCTACCTACTCTTGCCCATTTTGGTAACAAAGTAAAAACAATGATATTTGTGTGAATTCACGCCGATTGCAACAGAATAGATCTATTATTTTTTTATTGGATATAGTATACTTTAAATTTCTTCTCATTTCATTATCTCAGCTAAAAGACGTTCACTGATGGACATAGGTCCAGCAGTGGACGTCTTTTCCATGACGCCTTCACCAAGAATTTTTAAAACTCTCGATCTTGAGCCGATCTTGTCCATCGGTTGCCCGCAACCTTTACCCACGCTTCGTCTTCCAGTTCGTGGTCGCCACTCTAGAACCTTTCGGCCTCTCTCATTTAATTAGGGAAAAAACCGTTAATTTAAAAAATATAGTTACCTACTACAAATTGTAATTCATACTAAATTGCAGGAGTAGGCAAAACGGAATTTCGCTCGAAAGCGTTCCATACTTCAAGAACTCTGCATTCATTCAACAGCGTCTATCAACATTAGTAGGTACAGTCCCGTATCCTCAAGTTCTTCGGCCATGTCTCAAGGAGAAGCAACGACTCTATAGAGCGTCTTGTTGTGCAGGGTAAGTAAACGGAAGTAGACCACGCGGAAGAGCACCAATGCGGTGAACAGATCTCATTAGGTCGTCTATAGGGATTCTTGTTAATGAGTGCACCAGACTGTCCACCCACAGAAATAATTGGCGAGGCATCGTCAGGCGAGCTACATCAGCATCTTCCACATTAAACAATCATCGTGACCACGACCGCTCTGCCAAGAGCGAAACGTATCAGAAGAAGGCAAAAACAAAATCATGTACTTACCTATCGGCTTCATCCAGCACTAAAACTTCAATGGAGTGTAGACCGAACGAGGGCGTGTTCCGAATGTGATCTATCAGTCGACCGGGAGTCGCTATCACTATGTCCGGATTGCGACGAAGCACTGTTTCCTATACAAAAATGTTTGTTACTCCTCTAGATTATGTTAAAACTTAAGTTTCATTAAAATATATATAAATATAGTTATAGTACAGGCAGGTATATTATAGCAAGCTATTGCGAATTGATTGCAAATTATTTAATAACTATTGGCCCGCCCCGACTTCGATCGGGTTAAACTATTTTCAGCGCAATTTTCTTTTTTTTTTCATAAGAATCTTCTCCTGACAATAACAAACACAAAAAAAAAATTACTGTAATCGGTCCAGCCGTTCACGCGTGATGCCGTGACAAAGGGAAATAGGGATTCATTTATATATATAAGATAATCTGAATAGCACATACGCATAGTGTAAGGAGGAATATCTTTATATATAGTGAGTACACAGCCGCAATCTGTCAAAATAAATACCTACCAGCCAGTATATTCAGCCAGCATATAAGTGCGGGCTGGCAACGTAGCGGAAGGGGCGCCCGCGACTGTCGGCGATTCAAAGTTCGAAGACCACCGGTGCGAATGCGCCCTGGTCATGAGCTTTAGGTATTTATTTTGACATAATACGACTTTGTCCTTACTATAGAGATTCTTCTCAACACTATGAAAAAAAAAATGCGATCGAAGCTGCCTAAAAAAGCAACTGCTATATGAAACTTAAAACAGTTTTTCATACTACTTGGGTGCCTGATGATAAGCAGTTACCATAGCCTATGGACGCTTGCAATACCAGAGGTTTTACTTGAATGTCGCCCAATTATATTATTATAGGTAAATTATCTTAGAGAGATTTTTGCATTTGTAGTTGTGTACGGTTAGCACATAAGGAAATAAATAATTGAGAACTTTTATATTTTTTATACTTTTTATAGTCAGAACCTGAACAATATAATTATTTAGGTAAAATTTGACATTTACTGACTTTTTGACTTTTGACAGTCAATATTATATTCTTCTTAAAATTGTGCCGAACCTTTTTTGGTCGTACAATGAAATTCAAATCTTAAATTTAGAATCCCTGTTAATAAACATAAACAAATACTACTACAGCTGCAAAAATCTCTCGAAACTAATTTTACCATACGATGCCAAAGTTTACCTCGGGCATATATCATCATCGGAACATTTTTATTTAACAATGTTTAAATAATAAAATATTGATCAAAAAATATTACACAAAATAAATACTTAAATAATAAAAATGTGACAGACCTTATTTGCTGACCGTATAGTGGAATTCAAATTTCAAATTTTGAATCCGTGTACATATATGAACACTATACAAATACAAAAATCTCTCTAAGATAATTTACCTATAGTATATTTAGTTAACTTACCTGATATTTAACATCTAGACCACCGACGGATAGACCGACTGTGACTGTAGTGAACTGCGATAGTTGTCTCGTTACTGTGTGTACCTGAGTTATACATAATTATTATATACTTTGTTAACATTAAAGGCATAAAAAAATTATGCTAATAAGTTTAGTAGTTATTGACCCTGATTGCTAGGACGGAGATCATGGGTTCCATTCCCAATCTAGACGAATCTTTGTGTAAGATTCTCAGACACAGATTAAATAATAGTTTGCGTTGAGCGTAATTTATGTACTATTATAATATGTAAATAAATAAATGTATGTATTTAGAGTTGTCTGGTTGCTATAGAACAGGCTCTGCCTAATTTATGTACTATTATAATATGTAAATAAATAAATGTATGTATTTAGAGTTGTCTGGTTGCTATAGAACAGGCTCTGCCTAATTTATGTACTATTATAATATGTAAATAAATAAATGTATGTATTTAGAGTTGTCTGGTTGCTATAGAACAGGCTCTGCCTAATTTATGTACTATTATAATATGTAAATAAATAAATGTATGTATTTAGAGTTGTCTGGTTGCTATAGAACAGGCTCTGCCTAATTTATGTACTATTATAATATGTAAATAAATAAATGTATGTATTTAGAGTTGTCTGGTTGCTATAGAACAGGCTCTGCCTAATTTATGTACTATTATAATATGTAAATAAATAAATGTATGTATTTAGAGTTGTCTGGTTGCTATAGAACAGGCTCTGCCTAATTTATGTACTATTATAATATGTAAATAAATAAATGTATGTATTTAGAGTTGTCTGGTTGCTATAGAACAGGCTCTGCCTAATTTATGTACTATTATAATATGTAAATAAATAAATGTATGTATTTAGAGTTGTCTGGTTGCTATAGAACAGGCTCTGCCTAATTTATGTACTATTATAATATGTAAATAAATAAATGTATGTATTTAGAGTTGTCTGGTTGCTATAGAACAGGCTCTGCCTAATTTATGTACTATTATAATATGTAAATAAATAAATGTATGTATTTAGAGTTGTCTGGTTGCTATAGAACAGGCTCTGCCTAATTTATGTACTATTATAATATGTAAATAAATAAATGTATGTATTTAGAGTTGTCTGGTTGCTATAGAACAGGCTCTGCCTAATTTATGTACTATTATAATATGTAAATAAATAAATGTATGTATTTAGAGTTGTCTGGTTGCTATAGAACAGGCTCTGCCTAATTTATGTACTATTATAATATGTAAATAAATAAATGTATGTATTTAGAGTTGTCTGGTTGCTATAGAACAGGCTCTGCCTAATTTATGTACTATTATAATATGTAAATAAATAAATGTATGTATTTAGAGTTGTCTGGTTGCTATAGAACAGGCTCTGCCTAATTTATGTACTATTATAATATGTAAATAAATAAATGTATGTATTTAGAGTTGTCTGGTTGCTATAGAACAGGCTCTGCCTAATTTATGTACTATTATAATATGTAAATAAATAAATGTATGTATTTAGAGTTGTCTGGTTGCTATAGAACAGGCTCTGCCTAATTTATGTACTATTATAATATGTAAATAAATAAATGTATGTATTTAGAGTTGTCTGGTTGCTATAGAACAGGCTCTGCCTAATTTATGTACTATTATAATATGTAAATAAATAAATGTACATATGTATTTAGAGTCGACGACCTAAAAAAGGTCGCTGGGGCGCACTGGATGCGGAAGGCGGAGGACCGTGTGCTATGGCGCGTGTTAGGAGAGGCCTTTTTCCAGCAGTGGACTGCGATAGGCTGATTGATTGATTGATGTATTTAGAGTTGTCTGGTTGCTATAGAACAGGCTCTGCCTAATTTATGTACTATTATAATGTGTAAATAAATAAATGTACATATGTATTTAGAGTTGTCTGGTTGTTATAGAACAGGCTCTGCCTAATTCAGGATCAGATGGCCATGTGTCAGTTATTTCAAGATACTTTTATGTTACCTACACTATATACTACATTTATTTAGATTTCTTATGTATTTCTATTTTTTGTATTTTTTTTATGGTGGCAAACAAGCATACGGCCCGCCTGATGGTAAGCAGTTACCTTAGCCTATGGACGTTTGCAACACCAGGGGTGTCACTCACGCGTTGCCGACCCTTTAAAAACCTAACTCCTTTCTTAAATAAATAATTTATTAGTAAAATATTTTTTTAAAACGTAGCTTATTCATTGCAAACAATAATACAAAACTACAAACATTTTCTCTTGTTAATATTATGGGTCACAAAAATACTAGCCAACCATAATGCTAAACATATAATAATGATTCTGATCAGTTACCTGAGCTCCCAGCTCCCTGGTAGGCACAAGCACCAGTATCCTGGTGACCCTGTCTCCGACAGCTGACTTATACAACAGCCGCTCTAATATCGGCAACATGTACGCTGCAGTCTTGCCCGTACCCGTAGCTGCGCACGCGCATATGTCCTTACCTAATAGCAACAGATTAGATTAAATAATTATTGTAAGCAATGTAAAATGAATAATTATTTTGATATTGGTAGATTTATGACAAACCAAAAAACAAGAAAGTTACCTATCTATCTACTAAAAGTTGTTTATGTGTATGTTTTTTTTATACTGCCATTAATTTCGGTCCAAAACAGCAAATTAAATACTAACAACCAATATTAAAAATACGAAACTTACTATTTGAGTTGCCAACCAAATCGGGTATTTCAGAAACCCCATAAGTCAAAGACTTTAATGTGATTTTTTAGGCACTAAATAACAAGAAAAAAATATTTTATAAAAAAAAATGCATTATTAAACTTTCCTAATGTTAATAAAATAAAGTTAGTTCAGAACAATTCAGTATCAAAACAGTTTTTTGCTTCTCCTGAGAACTTTGATGGACGGAGTTTCTGAAATATCCGATTCAACTATATATGGGCGTTGAACACGTAAAGCTCTATGATGCAATATAACTTACCCAATAACGCGACAGGTATAGTAGCTGCCTGGATCGGTGTTGGATGCACATAGTTCAACGCTCCGATAGCCTTCAGGATTGGTCGAGATAGATTCATCATGTAGAAGGAAGCATTTTCATCATATGGAGGAGGTTCTTCAAAGAAGTCTGAATCGTATTCTATACGAGCGCCTTGTTCACCGTCTTCCTCTAATTCCTGGTTTGATAGATTACAATTATAATTTTGATATAAGTATATATAAAGCTGTGGGAGCCTTGAAAGGAAGTAACTATTTTGTACAAATGCAGTGCAATTTTAACTTGCACTCGTGAACAAGGCCTTAGTCGCGGGCGACTTTACAAACATAAAAATATGTGTTTTTTTTCGCCTTCCTGGCATTATTATGATCGTAAATGATATTTTTTTTTTTTTTAAAGCCAACTCCCGCACTAGAGAACAAGCTCTGTGTCTGGGGGACTTCACAAACATACAATTAACGGACACAAATTACACCCAGACTCAGAACAACTCTTTGTGGGTCACACAAAGTTTTGTCCTGTGTGGGAATCGAACCCACAACCTTGTGCACAGCAGGCGCATACTGCGGCCACTGGACCACCAAGGCAGTCATATGATACCGCCATTGTTGTTTTTAACTTCAGTTGCGACAAAATCTGTCCCAAAAGTGTGGTATCTTTGGCATGCTGTAAAAGTTATCTGGATAGTGACCAATTTAAAAGATAGAACTCGTTTTCTTTAATTTATCATATTGTTTATACACACTACAACACAGCTACACCCCTGTATGTAGTTATTTGGCTGTGGTCTTGTGTTAGGGGAGGAGCCCAGTCGGGCTTGCTCGCTAGTATGGTGCCCTACCTATCTCAAACATAAAATATAATATTAAACACAAAGCCTACCTCTTTTAATTTCTGTTTCTTAGTAAGTTTCTTATCCTTTGTCTTGATTTCATCTTTCTTTAGCTCATCATCAGATATCTCCAGTTCATCAACGTCACTTTCTGCAAAATTATAAGTTGAAACAAAAATACTAAAACTACTTATGTAAGTAGCTTTGTGTTGGCCTCGGTCTCGTATAATAGCTTAACATATAACAATGCACATATTGTGCATTGTTATATGTTAAGCTATTATTAGGTGAAATTAGCATTTTTTTAAAAATAAGCGTACGACCCATCTGATGACAAGCAGTTATGGTCAGGTGAATTGTAGCTTGTAGATGCTACAATTCACCTTTGTTAACACTAATAATGTAACTCATACCAAATTGTAAATGTTATACTCTGACGATTAAAAAGAGTGGCTCGAGTTTCTTGCCAATTCTTCTCGAGGCCCAACCCTAGTCAGCGAATTGGGAGTAGGAAAAAAGTATGCTGGCATTTGTATTTATAATGTTCATAAGAATCATGTATTTGATCTAAATGAATAAATGAGTTTGACTTTGTTTTGTCTTTGTCCCTTCTTATGAATTATTTATATTAGAGTTATTTAAACAACAGATGCCTAAATATGGGACTGTCTTTAAACATATTTGTCTAAGCATGGAGACATTCAAATGAAGTACAACTAAGCGGTCACCCATCGCACCTGGCTATGATCGCTTCATTGTTTACATTAACATACCTTTCTGATCAACTTCAGAGTCAGTGTCCACATCTCCAGCACCACCATTTACCTTCACCTGAGCTCTCCGCCTCTCTATCTTTTCATCTATTGTCCGTTTTACATTACGTCTCACATACTTTTGTAAGTCATCCCATGTGTTCTGAAATAAATATTTTTTATATATGAGCAACATTGATTCAGCGGGTAAAAGGAGCTGAGGAACGCGCTAATAGCATGCATTTGTGGAGGCTTATGTACACCAGAAGACTGCTATCTGTTGATGTTAAAAGCGATATTCTTCGTAGTGAAAATACGTATTTGTTTTTAAAATAATAATTCTTTATTTCCAGATTTGTTAAATAAAATCAAAAGATAATTTATTACAGACTATTATATGACCAGATTATTGTGCACAGGCCTTCAGAACAATGGGCTCACTGCCTGCAACCATTTGCACCAGTTGGTCCACTTCTGGAAAGTCTTGGGTTGGCTGGAGTCCTACTAATATTATAAACGCGAAAGTTTGTAAGTATGGATGGATGTTTGTTACTCTTTCAAGTAAAAACTACTGAACAGATCTGTCCAACATCCATGCGGGCGGAGCCGTGGGCAACACTAGTAGCCAATAAAAAAACTCTCACGCATTAAGGCCCACCTAAACCATGGCCAGGTATCATCTGGTTACCATAGTACAAGCTCTGCTTAGTTTTGGGGATCAGCTGGCCATGTGTGAGTTGTCCTACAATATTTTTAATGTTATATTTTAAAATACTACAGACTAGAGACAATAGTAGCCTCACAAGAAGGACATGTCTGATGAGTGCAAGGGAAATAGGTGAAACATTAATAATTACCTCATACAAAATGTTAAAACTATTTTTATCAATAGTAAAAATGTGAGTTACCTTATTGTATTCATCAACAGATGCTACGAATTGAAACTGTGGATTAAAGTCAGCCTTCCGCTTCACCTTTTGTTTTGATGGTTGGTACTGAAAGAATGTAAATGATTAATTTGTTATAACATTGAAAAAGTGTTAGTAGATTTATAACTTGTGTATAAATGACATAATGTAGAGTTTAGTTATTAAATAATTAAGAATATATGTACAAAGTTATGTACGAAGAATAATGATCTAATTACCAGAACGTTTAAACCATATTTTGTTTTATATTTTGCTTATAATTCTTTCAAAACCTTATACTATAACTTACATCAATTTCTTCATCTGATTCTTCAGAATAGTTCTCGACCTCGTCACCATCGTAAATAGTTTTGATAAATTCCGGTATTTCTGTACTACTAGTCATTATTAATTATTTCAATAAAACAACATGCTCGCAATTATTTTTGTAAATAAATGCGGTTTTGAGGTTATCCTTCAAAATCGCATGTATAGTTGCTCTCTATCTCTCTAACGTTCCATTTCACAATAATAATAATGACTGACAGTCTGACAGATATTTGCTGAACATATTATTGGTTGACATCCATGACATCAGTCCTTGCATCCGGCAAAATTGTTGCGTGTTAAGGAATATCAAAACTTCGGTTCAGAAATATTGAGTTTTATTTTTATTAAAAAATATATGTTAAGAAATTAATTTAAAATTTAAATATTATTTTTTTAAATATGTGTATAAATGTCGCGTTATATTGCTTTAAAATAAATTGTGCCCCATTTTAAAAACAATAGATTACAAAAAGTTTTGAACAATAGATTAGATAAAAGAGGGTAGGTAGTTTAAATCTTTCTCGTGAACGCCCATTTTTGTGAACTTCCGTTCTATTTGCCTGCCGCTTGGATGGAAACCACGTGAAAATCTAAGAAAGTAATAAAATTAATTACTTGTCAATTATATTTACAATAATTGTAATTAGAGAATTGTTCCTATTTAGTACTTTGGTACATCAATGAAGAAAAGTTTAAAATGAATAAGTGAGTACATGTGCTTATATAAATTACTAGTTTCCATCCGCCCGCGCGCCGCGCTTTGAATTCCACGGGAACAGTGTTAGCCTATCTGCCTATGTGCTAATTCCAGGCTATATTCTATTTCTAAGGCAAAAGTCATCTAGATCCGTTGAGCCGTTTCGGCGTGATTGATTAACAAACATTAATCCATCTATCCAAAGCTTCTCATTTAAAATATATTAGTACTTATACATATGCTTTACTAGCTGTTGCTCGCGGGTTCACCCGCGAAGATGACGGTTATTGTGGCAAAATTTTGCCACGATAACCGTATACCGATATATAATTTTATAAATTAATTCATTACGTTGTGCGTTCGTTTGTATACACTTTATACACCTTCGTAATTTGGATGTGATCTTTTTGTAAGGCGGAGGCCCTTCCCTAGCCGGATTTGCTTGCTTGTATGGTGGGTGCATATCTCTCGATACTTTCGCTTTTAAGATGTACCTAGGTAGGTATATAAGTATAGATTGATTGATGGTAAAGCAAATTTAGCTGACATCCTACCTACTACCTACTTTGTAACCTAAATTAATTTTGAGTTTGAGTTTGATGGTATTGAAACCTCTACCATGTTATCTATGGCTAGTCTGTTGGTCTAGAGAACCTGACTGCCAAGCCGGAATTTAAGTTCGATTCCCATCCAGGATAAATATTTGTGTGATAAACACGTTCCTTTAAATTTTATTATTTACTTTTATATGCTTTTTGTGTCGGGGTTTTTATTTTTTTATTTCAAGGAAGCTTTAACATGATCTCTCGGATAGAAAAACGTTTCTTTGATTTGACATGACTGGTCTATTGGTCTAGTGGTTAGTGACTCGGATTGCTACGCCGGAGGTCGTGGGTTCGATTCCCATCCAGGACAAATGTTTGTGTGATGAGCATAAATGTTTGTTCTGTGTCTGGGTATTATTTATCTATAATTTGTATGCATTTAAAAATATTTGGTTTGACATGACTGGTAACATAAGTATGTTTATCAGTTGTGTAGTTGCCATAGCACAGGCTCTGCCTAGTTTGGGATCAGATGGTATGTAAGTTGTCCCAAAATATTATTATTATTACTTGGTTTGAGTATACCTAACGGGTTGAGTATACCAAACTGAGGAAAAAATACTTAAGTAATCCCGTCCTGGATAAGTTAGGTTCGTGATTTTTTTTAAACCACCTATAAGTAGGAGTCCGGCGAAGCCGTGCTCTGGTGACCAAAGTGCCTCGTTTCGTATCCTCTGACCATTTCTCTCAAAACATATCCATAAATATGTTTTGAGAGAAATAAAATATATAAAATTAACATAATTTGTAAAATCATTAAAAGATATCCTCCATCTCAATAACAGTTTTGACCGTAAGTAGTAAGGTTAATAAGTGTTATATTAATTTACTAATTGTTAAATCTTCATCTCGGTCATGAATATTAAGTTTGCTGAGCGCACAAAATTTACGTTCCAAGCTAGTTCATAGTTGATTAGATTGTTACATTTCTGTATTGCTTGTAATGTGTATTGTTAGCCTAAATGAATAAAATAAAATTTAAAAAAAAAATGTGAGCCATCACGGGACGCCTGGCAGATGTGAAACATCGACATTATTTTGTAAAAGTAATATGCAGAAAAAAACAGATTTAAAAAAAAAAAAAAAAAAATTAAAAAAAAAAAAAGTGTCGCGGGGGACTTTATAAACATACAATTAACGGACACAAATTACACCCAGACTCAGAACAATTCTTTGTGGGTCACACAAAGTTTTGTCCTGTGCGGGAATCGAACCCACAACCTCGTGCACAGCAGGCGCATACTGCGACCACTAGACCATCGAGGCAGTAAAATTTTCATTAAATACAAAAAACTACGAATTTATTTCAAATCGTTATCATGACGTCATCGCGTGGCGACGCGTCGCCACGCCAGAAATCTGTTTTACGTGCGGCTATAGATGTTTCACATCAATAAATGACTTGTTTTTTTCTGTTCACAGACTAAAAATTAAAACAATACTGCTGGCGATGTTGTTCGCGTACTCCTCACAATTCTTAGAAGAGCTGGAATTTAACACGTATGATGAAGACGGTAGTTGTATGGGAGAGAGCACATTACCGTGCTGGAGCGGCGGGTGCTTCGACCGAACACAACTGTGTGATGGCATTGTGGATTGTGATGATGGCAGTGATGAGAATATCTGCTGTAAGTATTACTTTTGATTTTATCTATACTATATATTATAATATTACTAGTGGACCTGGCAGACGTCGTCCTGCCTGAAAAAGCTGAAATACCGACAGCAGCGCCACCTACCGGGTCCAATTGTAAATCTAAACCATCCAGGGCCCTACCCGAACACACACACAAAATTTCATCAAAATCGGTCCAGCCGTCAAGGAGGAGTTCAGTGACAAACACACGCACACAAGAAATATACATACATATATATTATAAAGATAAAGCTGAAGAGTTTGTTTGGTTGAACGCGCTAATCTCAGAAAGTACTGGTTCGATTAAAAATAAACTTTTTTTGTTGAATAGTGCATTTATCCAGGAAGGCTATAGGCTATATAACATCACGCTATGATCAATAGGAGCGGAGCAGTAGTGAGATATGTTGCGAAATCGGGGAAAATATTCCAAATTGCCACGCGGATGAAGTCGCGGGCGATCCCTAGTCTTCTATAATAAGGTCGCAAACAAGTATACGGCCCGCCTGATGTTAAGCAGTTACTAGTATGGACGCTTGCATTAACAGACGTATCACTTGTGTGTTGCTTACCCTTTTTGTCACAGATGGAGTATCCCTGGAACAGATAAACGTTTCTTTCAAAAAATATTTTTAAATGAGCATTTCAGACAAAACCTTTTTCAAATATTTAATTTTAATAGAGATGTTGGCATTTTTCAAACCATCCTGGCATCTCCAACTTTTGAAGTATTCAAGTTTTTATAAAAGTTATTTAGCATAAGTATTTTTTGTGAATTAAATTAAGGTACTTTTGTAAAAGGGCTGTCATACTTTATAGTAAAAGACCTGCTTAAATAAAGAAATAAAAAATAGCTTTGCAAACCTGTACTTACTCACAGGAATATAACTACGCCGCTGTGTGCAGTTTGGCTATGGTTTTCTGTAAGATAAAGGTCGTTTCCCAGTTGGGCTGGCTCGCTTGTGTGGTGCCGTATCTTTCTTAAAATGACAGCGGATTTTGATGAGACAACTACCGCATTAACAAGCTATGTGACTCGGGGGACTTTATAAACTTACTAAGTACAGACTTGCAAAAACATTTATTAATCAGACAAAGTTTTGTTCCGTGTGAGAATCGAACCCGTAACACTCGGCGCGGTGACATCACTAGACCAACGTGCAGTCAAAGTATATAAGTATTTAATTTATAATATCAGGATTTACAAACTTATTTTTTTTTTTTAGCTTTTTTTCTTTTCCTTGTAGCCGAATTTCTATCACAGCACAGCTAATCTCGACGGACATTAACCATCTACGTGAAAGATATTTTGGTGCACAAATATGTGCGCAAACATAATAGTATATTAGGAGCACATATTTGTAGGATTTAATCGATATTTATCTCTCCAGCATCTCACAAGCCGGATGCTGAGGTGTGCAACGAGACGCATCAGTTCATGTGCGCAGACGCAGGCGGCTGCATCCCCAACTCGATGATATGTAACAACATCACCGACTGTGATGATGGGAGTGATGAAGCCAACTGTACACTGTTACTGCGGCTCAACAACAATGTAAGTACATACTTACGAAATTATGTTTTAGCCAGGGGGCCATATAAAAGGAAAATTTTGATTTTCTGTTTGTTAGTTACGATATAACTCAAAAACTACTTGACCAATTTAAAAAATTATTTCATCAATCGAAAGCTACTTTATTAGCGAGTAACATAAGCTATATTTTAATTTAAAAAAATAAGGGAAGAAGTAGCCCTCTACTCCGTATAGCATACGATATACATATATAAATTTTGTTTTACGGACGCCATTATTAATTAACCGTGTAAAATACCCAGTCGCCAATTCGGCCAGTGGACGAAGTTTGACTGTAATACATAATTTTTTGTCTTCTCAGTAGTGCAAAAATAAACAAAAGAAACAAGATTTAAATTACATGAACTTCAACCGATAGGATGCCAGCTGTGAAATTCGTTGGTCCTATGTCCAGCAATAGACGTTTTTTGGCTAATAAGTCTGATAATTCTTAAGTTGCTCGCCTCAGACTAATAGAATAAGATAGACGGAGCGTGTAGAACTCGCGCGTGAAGCCGCCAAAAGTCATACTAAATAGCAATGTCATACGTTTTCGTTTTCGCGCGCAGTCGATTTGAGCCGCTAGTGAGTACGCACGTCTAAACACGTTTTGACAAAATATTATTATAATGCCGTATTGTGTAGTAAAACGTTGTAAAAATACTTCAGAGCGGCTCAAATCGACTGCACGCGAAAACGAAAACGTATGACATTGCTATTTAGTATGACTTTTGGCGGCTTCACGCGCGAGTTCTACACGCTCCATCTATCTTATTCTATTAGTCTGAGTTGCTCGCATATAAAATTAGGTTTAAAATTGCTTACTATTTTTTTTAATATTGATTCTAATAAACTAATTTTGTTCTCTAGTCGTCATGTAAAGGTTTCCAGTGCGACGAGGGCAAGTGCATCTCAAACTTGTGGGTCTGCGACGGCATCTACGACTGCGAAGACAAGAGCGATGAATACAAACAGGATTTGTGTAGTAAGTTGTTTGTTGTATTGGATAATTTTGACTGCATTTGAAACTAGCTGTTGCCCACAACTCGGCCCGCTTGAATGTCGATTATCGCGATAAAACCATTCCCAGGGAACGTACAAAAATATAAGCCTATATAACAATTATAATAGTTGATCATCTTAGACATGCAGGCGTTCACCTGCCACGTATTCTCTCCATGTTTTTCAACCTGTGTCTTGGTCATGGTTACATGCCTGAGGAACTCACTAAAACAATTGTTGTTCCCATAATCAAGGATAGAACTAGGGACATCTCAGACAAGAATAACTATCGACCCATCTCATTAGCGACAATAATAGCCAAGGTACTTGACAGCTTGCTTAATAACATTCTTGTTCAACATATAAAACTGCATGATGCCCAGTTCGGTTTCAGGAGTGGGCTGTCCACTGAAAGTGCGATATTATGTCTTAAGCAGGCTGTCAGATACTATACTGATAGGAAAACGCCGGTATACGCGTGTTTCCTGGACTTGTCGAAAGCGTTTGATACAGTCCTATATGACAAGCTTTGGGGCAAGTTGGGAGATGCAGGTGTGCCGGTTGAAGTCATATTCCTCTTAAAGGAGTGGTATCGCTGCCAGCGGAACCAGGTGAGATGGGCGGGAGTCTTGTCTGACCCGTATGACTTGAAATGTGGGGTTAGACAGGGTGGACTGACCTCCCCTCTTCTATTTAACTTATATGTTAATGACCTTATCGGTGAGCTCAGCAGCACTCATACTGGTTGTTACATTGATAATGTGTGCGTCAATAATATTAGTTACGCGGATGATATGGTGCTGCTGGGACCATCGGTGGGGGCTGTGCGTAAATTACTGGCTGTTTGCGAGACATACGCGGCGGAGCATGGGCTGACTTATAACACCTCGAAGAGTAAAGTCCTTCTTTTCAAAGGTAAATTGAGTGAACCTAACCAGGTTCTGCCTATTATGTTATATGGTGAAAGGCTGCAAATGGTAACCAGTTTTAGGTACCTGGGACATATTGTGACTGACGATCTGTCTGATGACGCGGACATAGAGCGAGAACGCATGGCATTGGCGGTCCGAGGGAATATGATTGCCCGTAGGTTTGCTCGCTGCTCTATCGAAGTCAAAATCACGTTGTTCAAGGCATATTGCCAATCGTTTTACACGAGCAGCCTATGGGTAAGTCATACCCGTCGGGCCGCCATTGTCTTACGCGTGCAATATAACAACATATCTTTAGGATGCTGATGCGGCTGCCTCCCTACTGCAGTGCCTCACTAATGTTTGCTGTAGCACACACGGATGGCTATGCGGCGATAATACGCAAAAAGGTAGCTTCATTACTTAGACGTGTAAGAGACAGCAGCAACGGCATCCTAGAGATGATTGCCTCGCGCCTTGACTGTCCGATCCAGTTTAAATGGATAAAAATTATCATTGGGCAAGACTGATCATAATTATGTTTATTTTAATTTAATTTGATTTCTTTTATTTTATTTTTATTTTGTTACTTTAAAGATTGACATAAATTGATTTAATGATATTGATTCTATTTGTATATATATAGCTTAATTTCTCTCTTATTGCATCTTTTTTGTATTATAATTGACATTTTGTAACCTAACTTGCTCAATGTATTTCTATAATTAACTATGTATATGGACTGGTTCTGAAATAAAACTAATTATTATTATTATATTATTTTGCCCTGCTAAGGAATAACGACGTAACTGCATGACACAGTCTACGGGAAAAACGCATCTAAGATTCATAACTGTAGACGCATTTTTCCTGAGTGTATTTCGTGTAGTTTGCGTTGTTTATCACACACTCTCGAGCAGTGCACACGTCTTTTACTTCCTCCTGCACCTAAATCCCAACTCCCAGGACATCATCGATCTACTTGCTGAATTTAATTAATCCTATCAGTCGTTTAGAAAGGTAACGGATAGATCTACTTAGACTGACTTTAAGACTGCACGATTGGTTCAGTGGCTTAAGTGCGTGCTTCAGGGCGTGTTGTGGGTTTGATTGAAAAATTGTGTGATCCATGTATGATTGTACCGAGTCTGGGTGTATTTTGCGTTCGTTATTTATTGTAAAGTGTGTGCGAGAGATGTCTTTTTTAAAGACCAAGTTACTTTCGTATTTACTTATTAATATCTAACTATTAATTTTAATGTATTTTTATACATTAAAATTCTTTTTCTTCTTCTTTGTCAACCCTTATCCACCCACTGCTGGGTATAGGTCTCCTCTTTTTTGCGCCATCTGTTCCGGTCCTGTGCCAAGCTCATCCAATGGATTCCCACCGCCCTTCTTATATCGTCTGACCACCGGGCGGGTGGTCTACCCGGCAATCGCCTTCCGTTTCGCGGCCACCATTCTGTGACTGCTCTGGTCCACCTTCCGTCTTCCCGCCTAGCTAGATGTCCCGCCCATCTCCACTTCATGCTAGTCAACCGTTTACCCACATCATCGACTTTCGTCCTACGTCGAATTTCTATGTTGGGTATCCGGTCCACCAGAGAGATACCTAACATGGCCCTTTCCATCGCTCGCTGTGTCACTTGGATCTTGTGCGTGGTCTCTTTTGTCAGGGTCCATGTCTCGGCACCATACGTGAGGATAGGCAAGACACATTGATTGAATACCTTGGTCTTCAGGCATTGCGGGATTTGAGACTTTAGTACATCTTCTAGCTTTCCAAAAGCAGCCCATCCCATCTGGATCCGTCTAGCAATCTCTTTAACCTGCGACCCTGGTTCAAAAGATAAACAGTGTCCAAGATAGACATAGTCAGCCACGACTTCTATGCGACTACCATCTAAAGTGATGTACGGCGCACCGATGTCCTGGCTCACCATAATAGTTAGATATTCCAGTGACCAAGGGAAATAGGGATTCATAAAAATGAATCCCTATTTCCCTTGGTCACGGCATCACGCGTGAACGGCTGGACCGATTTCAGTATTTCTTTTTTTGTTGTTATTCTTTGTTGTTGTTCTTATGTAAAAAAACAAAATAAAGCTGCGCTGAAAATAGTTTAACCCGGACGAAGTCGGGGCGGGCCGCTAGTATCTAATAATAATAAGGGTTTGGATAAATATTGAGTATAATATTATCTTTTCGCAGGAACGATATCTCTTCCTCACGCAATTCTAGACGGTTCTTTCTGCCAAGAGTTCCCGAGCGTAGGCGTGCGCAACTACAAGTGCATGGACTCTTCGTACTGTCTGCCAAGCAGTATGATGTGCGATGGTATGAAGGATTGCAGAGACGGTAGTGATGAAGGACCCTTTTGTAAAAATTGTGAGTAAACCGTGGTCTATTTTAGATTTATCGCTCTAGCTGTGGCGTGTTCGCCTTCGAAAAATAACACAATAAAATTAAAATTCAATACATGTCTTACCTAAACTACGAATATTGTGAATACGAAAAAGTACCTCTCTTAATTTTCTAGATAAAAATAAATTATCGAAAATGTAGTTAGATCGAGAAAACTTGAAAATTTAAAGCAAAGTCAAATTCATTTAGATCAAAAACATGATACTTATGAATGTCAATAAAACAAATGCCAGCTTTTTTTTCCTACGGCCTCGAGAAAAATTGGCAATAAACTCAGGCCACTATACTTAAGCCATCCCATAAGTAAAAATTACATGCGCTATTTTCAGCATTAGCTAATAAACGACTGGCGTAAGTCTACGATATAATTTCGTAAACTTCAACGTCAAATCCCATACATTTCCTTTTTTGACTTTTCGTTTCGACTACCATTTATGCCACTTGTCTAGAGGCTCTGGCCTGTTGGTCTTGTGCCGCAGATCGTGCGATCGTGGGACAGGACAAATATTTGCTGCTAACGGGGAAGGGAACCATAGTGAGGGAGTCCACATATCCTATACAATACAATACAGCAATAGTACTTATACTTGCTTTATTTTTTCTTCTTTATACTACTTGTGTGGCAAATAAGCATACAAGCCAGATGTTAAGCAGTTACCGTAGCCTATGAACGCTTGCAATACTAGCGGCATCATTTGCGTGTTGCCGGCCCATTTTTTATACCAGGGCTTTAATATGAGGCTGGAGACCTGTACTCACACACAGGAACATAACTAAACCGCTGTGTAGTTATTTGGATGTGGTCTTCTGTAAGGTGGAAGTCCTTCCCCGGTCGGGATTGCTCGCTAGTATGGTGCCCTACCTCTCTTAAATTATTATTTAATAAGATGTATATATTTAGACATAACATATAGGCATGTGCTCTAGTTGTCTGGTTGCCATAATACAGGCTCTGCCTTATTTAGGATCAGAATACTGTGTCTGAGTTGTTCTAAGATATTCTTAAACTCAAACTTAAAATTCATTTATGTTACAAAGTAACACTTATGAAGGTCATAAATTATGAATAAACCAGAAAGATGATGACAGCAAAATTTTCCTACGGCTACTTCGCTGACGTGGAGCGTTGAGAAGAACTAGCAAGAAACTCAGTCTTCTTCTTGTACTCTCCAGGGCACTCAATGTGCGACAACAACAACTGTTCAGGCAACGAGACTGTCTGCTCCCCTGAGCGGCACGGACCCTCCTGCCTCTGCGTACCAGCTCTCGCCATGCGCCAGTACAACTACATGACGCGTCAGTGTGATGACGTGGACGAGTGCTCCATGGAAAGACCACAGTGTTCTCATGGCTGTGAGAACGCTGATGGACACTTCACTTGTACTTGTGATGCTGGGTATAACAAAGATGAGTTTGCGTATCTGTGTTATGCTACAGGTGAGTCGATTTTTATTCTAGGGGTCGCCCGCGATTTCGTCCGCGTGGTAATTTGGAATATTTTCCCGGATTTTGCAACATATCTAGTGAGATATGTTGCAAAAGCAGTAGTGACTGCTCCGCTCCTATTGATCATGGCGTGATGTTATATAGCCTATAGCCTTCCTGGATAAATACACTATTTAACAAAAGAAGTGTTTTTCTAATCGAACCAGTACTTTCTGAGATAAGCGCGTTCAACCAAACAAACAAACTGTTAAGCTTTATAATATTAGTATAGATTAGTGACCCTTTGCCCAGTAGCGGGACATTTGGAGGTGGCAAACAAGCAAACGATTTATCGGATGGGACTGATGGTAAGCAGTTACCATAGCCAAAGCTATTGGTACTTGTAAAGTCGCTTAAAGAGCAAGAAAATATGTCTAGCTTGATTTGTTCCCTTGCTAGTAGCTAACGGAAGTGTGATGTTATTAAAAAGTAAATGGATGGATAGAAAACTCTTTATTGTACACCAGGTAGGTACCTAGTGTTGTGTTTGTTTTATTAGGTATCAATATGCTAATTAAATGCTTGTTACTATTTGTACTTTTTCAAGTAAGTACCTAAGAAAAAAAACCTTTTTTTTCTTTTTCAAATGCCATATTATTTATGCCAGATTTGTACATTAGTTGGCCAAATAATATTACAGGACCAGAAGCGATGTTATTCTTCAGCACGAGCAACGACATTCGGTACCTAAAGATCAAGAGTAAGCAGATGGTCACTATTGCTACCGGTATCAAACAGGTATGCTCTATATTTACTTACTAGGGGTCGTCGTCCGCGACTTCGTCCGCGTGGTAATTTGGAATATTTTCCCCGATTTTGCAACATATCTCACTACTGCTCCGCTCCTATTGATCATAGCGTGATGTTATATAGCCTATAGGCTTCCTGGATAAATGCACTATTCAACAAACTGTACTTTCTGAGATTAGGGTGTTCAACCAAACAAATAAACAAACAAACTCTTCAGCTTTATAATATTAGTATAGATATCCCTGCAACGATCCCAACTCAGTGAGCCTCTATTGAGCAATCGCGACGGAAAGCTAATAATTTCTTTATTAATTTTATACCTGACATGCTAGTCGTTACAATTCGAATCCCTAAGGCTCAAGACAGACGGACTGCATTTCAACTGCAATCCAACTGCAAATTTGCAGTTCGGATGCAGTTTGAATGCAGTTGACACGACTGCAATAGAACTGCAAACCAACCGTGCAGTCCGATTGCAGTCGGCGTGCAGTCGTGAGAACTGCACCATACCCACCCGCCCGCACTACTTTAACGCTCCGCCCCCTCACGCATAGAATCAGTGGTAGAAAGTCGTGTGAACGTGAGTCGTGTGAACTGGACACCGACTGCAATCGGACTGCACGGTTGGTTTGCAGTTCTATTGCAGTCATGTCAACTGCATTCAAACTGCATCCGAACTGCAAATTTGCAGTTGGATTGCAGTTGAAATGCAGTCCGTCTGTCTAGAGCCTTAGACTTTTTTTTCCTTATGTGTTTTGTATTCCAAAGGCACATGGAGTATCATTTGATGGCACTTACGTCTACTGGGTAGAAACAGCAGCTGGACACCAGTCTATCTTCAAAGCTCAGCTTGATGATGTCAAGGATACCAAGCAGGTGACATGTCTTATATATTAAGTACTTAGGTTTATTAGTTATCGGCGTATCCATCCTTTGGGATACGGAGAGAGAGTAAGGTTGGCGGGGATTGCAAGTCCTCTGCGGAGAGAACAAAATCAGCAGATGATTGGGAAAGATTAGGGGTTTAAGTCCTGAGCTGGAGACTTTGAACTGAACGTAGAGATGTAGTCGATCAGCAGGCAACAGGTAAAGTGGTCTAGTGGTTAGTCACTCTGACTGCTACGCCGGAGGTCGTGGGTTCGATTCCCACCCAGGACAAATCTTTGTGTGATGAGCATGAATGTTTGTTCTGTGTCTGGGTGTAATTTATCTATAATATATATGTATTTAGAAATATATAAGTATGTTTATCAGTTGTCGGGTACCATAGTACAGGCTCTGCCTAGTTTGGGATCAGATAGCGATGTGTGAGTTGTCCCGAAAATATTATTATAATTATTTCTTGAAGAACTTGTGTTAATTTTAAGATCTACATTAAATCCCAATATTGCATTGGGAGAGCTATTAAGTATCTAGTATTAGATATTTAAAGATTAATAAGAGAAGAGTAAGAGTCGACTAAGGGAGTCAGGCAGGCAATATCCACTGCAAGAGAGGGAAAACTCGAAACAAAACCCTATACCAACCCGTCTGGCCAGCGTGGTATAGCAGGCTAATATTCCTCCAAGTATATGGAGGAGACCCGTGCCTAGCAGTGGGACGTTTTTGAGATGATGAGATGATGTTGAGATGATGAAGAGAAGATAGATTTTATTATCTATTATTAAACTGTCATATTTAGATAAGGGGGAAAATAGTCTACTTCATTTTAAAGTTAAACTAAAACACGTTCATCCCTTGTTTCTTCTACCCTTGTCAACAAATTTAACATAGGCGGTACTATTTTCTGTATTTTTGTCATTTAGTCTTGTATCATTACATGATCTTTGAGTTTGACTTCAAATGTAACATTTTTATTTGTTAATGTGTTCAGGTTTTGGTAGGCCTCGGTCTTGAGGAACCAGGTGATATAGCAGTAGACTACCTGGGCGGCAACATTTACTTCAGCGACTCAGAGCGTGGTATTATCTCAGCGTGTCGAGCTGATGGCTCTATATGCACAACTATCAAGACGAAGACGAAACATCCCAAATTCGTCACCCTAGATGCCAAGAACGGGTGAGTGAACTGGTCCCTAAACCCAGCTAATCGTTTTAGATACTTACTTTAGGAAACGCAAAGGCGGGTCAAGGGCCTGGTAAAGATTCCACAGAATTTCTTAAGAGCCTCTAAACGATCTCTGCCTGACGTCTGATCTCTAAATTAGAGGCAAGCTGAGATCGTCTTTTCAGATGAGCGAGAGAAAGTTACATTTTTTTTTATACTAAACAATACTTGTGTACGGCCCGCCTGATGGTAAGCAGTTGCCGTAGCCTATGGACGTTTGCAACACCAGGGGTGTCACTCACGCGTTGCCGACCCTTTAAAAACCTTATAACTCCTTTCTTGAAGAACCCCATGCTATAGTCTCTTGGGAAAACCTCGGCAAGGAGCTTATTCCACTGCCTATTCGTACGTGGTAAGAAATTCGATGTCACAGTAATGTGACCACCGCGTCAAGTGCTGTAGGTTTGATTCCCAGTCCCATCCATAAATGTTTATTACAAGTCTTGATGTCCCTTGTCAAGATCCCATGACACATGGCTCGAGTGCGGCATTTGTCTCCTTAAAATGACAATTATTTTTAGCATAGGTAGCAAGCGAAACGCGACGGTCCTGCACCTCAACCTATCCATTTGTGACATAAGCCGTGAAGCTGATTTGATTACTTTTACTAGTTTTCGCGTGTACAATCCCACGGAAGCCTATGTGCTATTCCAGACTCTATCTCTATGCCAAATTTAATCCAGATCAGTTCAGTCTTTTTGGTGTAATTTCAGTAACACCTATTCGCATTTATAATAATACTAGTAGTTGCCCGCGGCCCCGCCCGCGTAGATGTCGGTTATCGCGATAAAAAGTAGCCTATATGCTATTCCAGACTATAATCTATGTCTGTGCATCCAGATTTTTTTTCATCCAGATCCGTTCAGAAGTTTTTGCGTGAAAGAGTAACAAACATCCATACTCACAAACTTTCACATTTATAATATTAGTAAGGATAAGTAGATTGACGAACGCTAGACTTAAGCGATACATACATAATATATAAATGTTTTTAACATTAATCAACAGAAAGATGTACTGGGCTGACTGGCAAAGCCGTGCCGTCATAATGTCGGCGCGTATGGACGGCAGTCACCCTGACGTGCTGGTGGACCACCTGCGCTCCTTCGCCACGGGGCTGGCCCTCGACGCGTCCAACGGACGACTCTACTACGTCGACAAGACTGTCAAAGTTGTCATGATTCATGGGAAACATGTTTATGTGAGTGCTTTAGATTGCTATTTTAAACATTCATCTCATAAGGCTTGCCTGTAACGATAGGTGAAAGTTTTATGATAAATAATAAGAAGAATTCTATCTCGGCAGTTTTTCGGTGATGAATTTTCATGAAGTCTACTTATTAAGTCATTGTAATATTATTATTTTTTAATATATTTTTTATATTATAAGGTAAGGTAAGGTTTATAGCAGCTAAGGTTCCATTATATATAAGTACCCACTAGTGTCATTATGAACATAGAAGCTTGTCATTGGCAATTTATTAAGTTATAATAAGTTATACAAGATGTCATTAGTCCGTAGGCTTTCCTAAAATAAAATAAAATAAAAAAATAAACTTGCAATGCAACATTATGTAATTTAGTTCATCACCATCATCATCATCTCAGCCAAAAGACGTCCACTGCTGGACATAGGCCTTCCACAATTTAGTTCGTTTAGGTCAAATTTCTTTTTGCAAGCAAGATTTGAGTAAAACAAACCACTACGAACCACTAACCATTTCCTGATTTCCAATTGAGCTGAAATTTTGTATAAGTATGTATTGCGTACCTTCGGTGACAATGCAATATATATATGCATGCTCAAAGTTACCATGGAGCTAATCTTATGATGCAGTCATATGATGGCCATAACAAATCTGCAACGAAACACAATAGCCTTGACGAGTACTTTCCCTTTGAGTACTTTCACTTATCCCCGACTTTTAAACTACATGAAAGGATTTTAGCCAAGTTTCAACCAAATTGCTGCATAAATCATGTATATTTTGCAGTCACTATTCGAAGAACCCTTCCACCACCCGTATTCTATATCAGTGTTCGAGAATACGGTATACTGGAGCGACTGGACCTCTAACACTATCCAGACGACGGACAAACTCCACGGCAGTGCGCAGAAGAGGAACGTTCTACTTAAACTGGACACTCCTGTATTTGGTATGTAATAACAGAGTATTTAGAGCTAGCTGCCGTGGTCAAGGATGTGCAATAATGGAACTCTGCGTGCACAAGGACATAGCATGCGGTTTGGAAAAACCCGTAGTCCTGAGTTTTTGTCAAGGATGTTCGTCCCCTTTTTCTCAGTTTTTAAGAATTTCTTAATCGTTTTGTGATCCTGTTTGTGAGTACAGTGCTCATTTAGGGATGCTGCGTTTTGAAAGAAACGTATTCCTATTCCAAGGATAGTCCCATCATAAAGCCAAGAATTGAAACATAATATCCCTTACCGAGGTGGTTAGAGGCAATCTTGAAATATTGAAAAGGTTTTATTATCCGCGGCATCGCTCGCGTTTAATTTAGCGTTTAATTATATATAAATACTAGGGGTCGCCCGCGACTTTGTCCGCGTGGAATTTGGAATATTTTCCCCGATTTTGCAACAAATCTCACTACTGCTCCGCTCCTATTGATCATAGCGTGATGTTATATAGCCTATAGCCTTCCTGAATAAATGCACTATTTACCAAAAAAGTTTTTTTCTAATCGAACCAGTACTTTCTGAGATTAGCGCGTCCAACCAAACAAACAAACCCTTCAGCTTTATAATATTAGTATAGATTATGAACCATGATAACAATTTGTCTATTCCTAAAATAAATTTTATCGTAAAAGGTGAATGATCGTCGTAGCACAAATAAATTAGAATAGGTATGTGTTTAAATATAATATTTAGACACCGATCAATCAAATGATTCATAGTTTGATCATGATTCGTGCTCGTAGTCTCGTGGCTTCTTATCGTTAATCATCACGAGATGCATGTTTGTTATTTAAAAATAAAATGTAAGTTACGTACTTATTTTTATAAATGCGGAAGTGACGGAATCACTCTTTTGATTAGTACCTATCTATGGCTAAATAAGGACTCCTTGCGTGGCAAACAACATTAATAAGTGGTTGTACATAGGCTATGGCCGGAGCTTTATTTGCTCGTTGCTACCCTGTAAAATCATGAAATCTGGAGACAGAGTCCCTCTTGAAGTCTTCTTCAAAAAGTCCTGGATTACTGTTTAAGGCCCCTCTCTCAAAAAATTATGAAAAAGAGATGTAAATGAAACCATTTTTTGTTGGCATTATAGACAAATGACTGCCAAAAAATACAGTATTAATCTACAAGATGTGTTTCATAATATGGTTCTGTCATAAATTACTTATATAGTAATTCTATATATTCTATATATATAGTTTGTAAAAAAATCATCGAATCAGCACCAAATTATTGAGATGATTTGGAATATAAGTAGATCAAACAAAATTTTATATTATTCGTTTGTAAAATACCTACTAAAACTAAATAGTCATATTCAAGGCATGCACATGTATCACCCGGTGCTGATGAACGCGAGCTCGAACCCTTGCAGCAACAACGAATGTTCCCACCTGTGCTTCGTCACCTCCAACACGAGCCACGTCTGCGCATGTCCTGATGGCATGGAGTTACATCACAACGTGTGTCTTCGTAAGTGCTGCTTCTTACTTATTTTTTTAAATAGGTATTAAATCTTCTTCTTATCGTTTGGTTAGTGGCCAACCTGGTGACAGAGTTATTTAGATCCCATATTAAGGCCTCTGTCGTGATCTAACGACTGATAACAGTCGGGACCGAGTTTTAACGTGCCCTCCGAAGCACGGAGACGCTCAGATTAAATACCACTATGCGGTCACCCATCTATAGGTCTACCGCGCCCTTGGTTACTTAACCCGCTGATCGTTTACCGTACAGCAAGTGCACCTGGCTATGAGCGCCTCAACGGCGGTTAATATCTATGGAGACCAGCCAGATGAGAGATATTATAGAGGACCAGTGGATCACAACAGTAGTGCATCTTTTGACTTACTTCCATAATCCAATAGGACGGCATTCTGACACGATCTGCCCCTCTAGACAAGTGGCATAAATGGTAGTCGAAAAATCAGAAAAGTAAATGTCATGTAAGAGATTTGACGTAAGTTTTTTATATCTAGGTAATGTCGTACACATAGCACACAAATACCATACATTTGCTTTCTATTCTATTCGATTCGACTCCCGTTTATGTCACTTGGCTTGAGAAACTGGTGTAGGACCAACGGCTTTACGTCCTCCTCGATGCACGAGGTTATAGACTCTGCCAATTTCGATACTTCGGGCATTTATTATGAATTTCTATTTCTATTATTTAATAATGTATCGATGTTTTTAATTTGAATCAGGTATAGGTGACTACCGACCAAGGTATTTAGTAGTAGCTGGTGGCCAGTTATTTACCAGGATACAGTATGATGAGCTGGGCAATCCGGAGAGTCATGCCACCCACTTCGACATTGGACGGGTTCAGGCCATGGCATACGATAGTTTAAGAGGTAACATACAAACATTAAAAATCTCTTATTAATATTATTTTTTATAGGAATGGATACCTTATCGTGTTTTAATAAGTATGCAATAGATTATATTCCATTAGAAATATGATTGTAAATGTATAGACACCAAATAATTAGAAATAATATTTATTTGTCATTTTAAAATTTTTATTTACTATATTTTGGGTAATATCGCATAATTATCTGGTACAAAATTTGTTTAGTGAACATAATATTTGTACATAAATAGTATAAAAAATGGACCCAATCAATTAAGTTAATCTTCTTCTTCTTTTTATATATAAAAATGAATCCCTATTTCCCTCGGTCACGGCATCACGCGTGTACGGCTGGGCTTATTTTAGTAATTCTTTTTTGTTGTGTTTGTTATTGTCAGGAGAAGGTTTTTATGTAAGAAAAAATTAAGAAAGTTGCGCTGAAAATAGTTTAACCCGGACGAAGTCGGGGCGGCCACGTTGGTTTTAAATAAGCGCTTATTTACAGATTCGTTGTATTTATATGATGGACAACTGAAGAATATAAAGTACATAAACATGAGCGACTTCACACTGGGTCTGCCTCATCCGTTTGTGTATGAGGGATTGGAAAATGTTGTCGATATGGACTATGGTAAGACTATCATTGTTGTTTTAATTAATAATTAGGTCTTATTAATTTATTAAATTAAAATTCAAACTATATATATACAACAATAATATGAAAAAACTTATTTATACTAACTAAACCTAAATATGAAAAACTAATTAATTAAATAAAAGGCAATAGTTTATTATTGTTGTTATTTTTATTACCAAGACAATTGCCATCTTCAATTTAATACCAGCTGTCTGACAGATATTTAACATAGAGATGTATCCTATACGAGATACTTTTGACTGCCTTGGTGGTCCAGTGGCCGCAGTATGCGCCTGCTGTGCACGAGGTTGTGGGTTCGATTCCCACACAGGACAAAACTTTGTGTGACCCACAAAGAGTTGTTGTGAGTCTGGGTGTTATTTGTGTCCGTTAATTGTATGTTTGTAAAGTCCCCCGCGACACATATTATTAGTCCAGTGGTAAAAGTGGTCCTTGTAGTTACTCTGCTACTAACACCACGCCGAGTTTTTGACAGCACGGTTGGTTCCATGGTTATCTCGCCATTTACCACTGCACAGCGTGTTATGGGTTCGATTCCCACACGAGACAGAACGTTGTGTGATCCATTAATGCTTGTTCCAGATCTGACTGTACTTTGATATGTGTTTATTAAAAAGCCAAGTGATTTAAGTTTCTTGCCAATTCTTCTCGAGGCCCTACCATAGTCAGCGAATTGGACGTAGGAAAACAGTTTGCTGGCATTTTTTTTATGACGTTCATAATATCATGTATTTAATCTAAATGAATAAATGAGTTTGACTGTGAATCTTAGGCATCTGCCTACCCCTTCAAGACAAAATATTGCTGTTTAATGTATTTTGTTGTATCCACAGACTACGCAACAGATAATTTGTACATATTAGACGCTGGTCGTCGCCTTATAGAAGCGGTCTCTCTTAGGACACAGAAACGCGTTCACGTGTACAAATTTGAAGAGCAGGAGGTGCCTATCAGTCTCTGCATTATGCCTGATTACGGGTAAGTAGGGAATTTTCTAGTAAAGTTATTATTTAAACGCTAGAACTTAGTTAATTGTTGTGAGTTCTAGGAGAGCTACTATCCGGACCTTTTTTTACTTCTAGTATTCAGAAATAGATACAGGTATAAATCTGCCTTAATTTATTCCAGATGCAAGCTTGGCTTTATCTGAAACTTTAATAGCTAATTTTATGTTTATCTAAACTAATCTTAATAATTTGAAAGATTTTTTGCTTTAACTTATTGCTCATGTGGTGCTTACCAGTAAGAAATTGTGACACTAGACTAAGTTATTTGTAATCTCAACAGTGTTAACAATTGTTGGTCGAGCCAATAAAATAAAATTTGATTTTTTGTTTGTTACGATTTAACTCAAAAACTACTCAACCGATTTAAAAAAATCTTTCACCATTAGAAAGCTACTATATCAGCGGGTAACATAGGCTATTTTATTTTTAAAATATTACGGGATCCTTAAGAAAACTTAATAAATGTCCATCCGTGCGAAGCCACGTGCTGCTATCCTACTAATATTATAAACGGGAAAGTATGTAAGAATGTTTGGATGTATGGATGTTTGTTACTCTTTTACGCAAAAACTACTTAACGGATCTGGATTAAATTTGGCATAGAGATAGATTATAGTCTGGAATAACACATAGGTTACTTTTTATCCTGGAAAAAAACTCTGTTCCCGAGGGAAACGAATGTACGCGCGGGCGATGCCGCCGGCGGAAGCTAGTATTTAAAAATTTAATCCTTGCATTGTGTCTAGGAGGATGATGGTAGCTGTGGTGGAAAGTGACATCCATAATGTAATACACATCGACAGTATTGGTTTAAATGGAGAGGATCGAAGACATATCATTATGAATAACCTGAAAGGTAGGTTATATTACATTTTTTCTTAGTACTTGTACTAATAAGTGATAAAATAAAAGTAAAAAAATATACTTATGAAAACATTGTCAATACCTATAACATTTGAGGTTTTCCCTCGATTGCCTTGGGATTCCATCATCAGATCCTGACTTTGTGCCAATGGGACCACCTCAAGAGTATACTCTTCCAAATAAAAAAAGAATTTTGAGAATGTATGTTTACCGATATCTCCCCATTTATGGACCACAAATGGGGGAGATATCGGTAAACAAACATAAAAAAAAACATACAGTCGAACATAGAACCTCCTCCATTTTGGAAGTCGGTTAAAAACAAGAATACAGTTAGGCTAGTAAAAAGTATTATCAAACCGCTGTGATGATGACATGCTAGCTTGACCAATGCAAAAAGCAGGCTGATGATCTATTTGCTTTTCTTTTATACTACTAGGGTGGCAAACAAGCATACGGCCCACCTGGTGTTAAGCAGTTACCGTAGCCTATGGACGCTTGCAATACCAGAGCCGACCAGAGGTATCACTTGTGTGATGCCAACCCATTTTTTTACACCAGGGCTTTAAGATGGAAATAACCCTGGGATGGAAATACGTGTCTTTCAAAACCCATCCCTAAATGAGCGCTGAAGACCTGTACTGGTCTATTCCCAGTTTCCCCCGAATGCTGTCCCCCGAACGGGGGAAACTGGGAATTTTTGTCGCATCTTCCCCCGAATTCATAATCGGGGGAAACTGGGAACAAAGTGGTCCCATATTCCCCCGAAATATTATTTAATTTATAAAAAATAAAAACTGTATTTATATTTTGATAGTGTAGCAATTCTTCCACTTATTAAAAATTAACAGTTGTAACTATTAACAATCAACATAAAACCCACATTTCACACCACGCTTAACTGAAAGCAAACAGGTTACTGTCTCTGTCCTTCCAACTTACCCTTCCCTTTCTCCTCACCCTGCATTCGTCTAGGGCCGGGCGCAAGGGCAATTCAATACAATAAGAATAGGTTTTCTCGCTCACACTTGTTGCACACAAGACCACTTGGGCGAATCATTTCAGTAGTTTCAACATCAAAAAGAAGAAACTTTTAACAGTACTTATTGGTTCTTTTGGATTTTAGCAGCGCCTTCAACTCAGTTGATTTTGATATCCTCCTAGGAATTCTATCCTCAGTTAATGTCTCATCTTCTGCAATTGAATGGTTTAGATCTTATCTTCAGGGTCGCACGCAGACTGTTCGTTCAGAGTCTCTCAAGGTGGCGTGCTCTCTTCTCTTCTCCGTTTTTATCAACGCCACCACAAAAGTTATAACTTTACACTATCATCTCTATGTACACGATTTGCAGCTTTATCGTCACACTACAGTTAAGGAATTGAGTATAGCGTTTTCTGTCATAAATTTTTCTTACGCGTCATCAATAAAGACCTTAAGAATATTAGTTACTGGGCTCGCTCCTATGGATTATTGGTTAATCCTAAAAAGCCATTATTATTGGTGGCAGATTTATGCTTATCACAGTGGCACTTAAACCTCTTCCTCCTATTTTGATGACAAACTGTGTCAAGAACTTGATAGATGCACATCTCTCCTGGGATAATTAAATTGGTAGTAGAACTACTAACTAGTAGTGCTTGTTTCAGTCACTTAAGCGCCTCCAAAAATTCTTGCCACTTCAAACTGGAGTTGCTCTTGCACAGTCCCTTCTACTACCATCATTTGACTATGCTGATGTCTGTTTTCGCAATGCTAAGGAGGAGCATTTGAGTAAGCTCGAGCGACTGCAGAAGTTGATTATTCGCTTTGTTTTCGGCTTGCGGAAATATGACCATGTTTCCGATTTTTGTGAGAAACTGAAGTGGTTACCCATACGGCAGCGTCGGGACTCGGGATACTCACATTCTCTCACTTCTTTACTCTGTCCTTTATAACCCTAATTCTCCTTCTTACTTACGTGAGCGCTTTGAGTTGCTTGTTCCTAGGGTCAAACCCGGTCGCACGTCCTCTTCTTTTCTACTTCGAACTCCTCTCCATAGCTCTAGTCGTTATGATGATTCCTTTACTATCTATGCGGTAAGGTTGTGGAATTCTCTTCCTCACGGCGTACGTGATAGCCCTTCTGTGGATGTCTTTAGAAGAAGAACAAGAGAACATTTTCTATCTATCGCTTATCAGTAATAATTATTTATTTATTTAGATAGTATTTATGTTTTATATATAACATAATATGTATCATAGTACATGTATGTAATCCTATATGTATGTACATTTATGAGAGTATACATTGTGGTATACTACATAGTTAGGTAATAACTTGCTCTCTCTCTCTTCTTTATCTTCTTTGTTTTTTATTTCTAAGTCCGGTGTACACTTCATTTGCTCTCCCGCCTTATCTTCTCCTCTACCACTCTAAGGTTTGCTGTTTATTTTTTACAAGCTTTGACTTAATCATCCCTGTAAAAAACTCAAGTTTATTTCAATGATACCATTAGGCAAGAAGCGCGATATTAGTTCCCAAAATGGTTTTATAAATTAAATAATATTTCGGGGGA
Organism: Trisateles emortualis; assembly: GCA_947095525.1. Taxonomy (NCBI): domain Eukaryota; kingdom Metazoa; phylum Arthropoda; class Insecta; order Lepidoptera; family Erebidae; genus Trisateles; species Trisateles emortualis. Next base: position 10,920,865 of record OX352751.1, on the reverse strand, counting down.
ATATGGGACCATTTTGTTACCAGTTTCCCCCGATTATGAATTCGGGGGAAGATCAAAAATTCCCAGTTTCCCCCATTCGGGGGAAAGCATTCGGGGGAAACTGGGAATAGACGCCTGTACTCATACACAGGAACACAATCACATCGCCGTGTGTAGTTATTTGGCTGTGGTCTTCTGTAAGGTGGAGGTCCTTACCCAGGTTTGCTCACTCGCTAGTATGGTGCCCTACCTCTCTGCTTTTTGTTTCATACTGCTTCATTCAATGGTAAACACATATGGCCCACCCGTTGGTAAATTACCGTACTCTATGAACTTTGCGAACCCAAGTATTTACAAGCTTTTGTGTTATAATAATAAATATATTTTCCAGGTCCACACGTGCGTCTTCGTTATGTACAACATTTAGATAACGTCTTCATATCGGATGAGAGTAATGGTGCTATCGATTATGTTCATCCCGATGGTGAGTCCTACTAATATAATAAATGCGAAAGTTTGTAAGAATGTATTTTTATTTATTTATTTACTTTAATTAAAACGTGTGGTGACGGATTAAGAATACAAATGTCACCACCCCATTCATCCCGAGGGTGTCGTAAGAGTCGACTAAGGGAGTAAGTGTTATCCACCACAAGAGAGGGAAAACTCGAAACAAAACCCTATACCAACCCGTCTGGCCAGCGTGGTATAGTAGGCTAATATCCCTCTAAATGTTTGGAGGAGACCCGTGCCCAGCAGTGGAACATTTATGGGTTGAGATGTATGTATGTATGTATATGTAATTAAAACGGTTAATACACCAATTACAATAATTAAAGACACCAATTACACAGATAATACAAATAGGCAAAGATAACAAAAATACATTAAAGATATAATATTAACATAACAAATATAATTAAAGACAATCACAATCATGCATCCCTCTCACAATATCGCAAACACACTAACGATATCCTGCCATACTAATATCTGTACGCTGGAAACAGCAGAATATTTTGGACATTTATTTTTATAACAACATTGTACAATATTCTTACAAATAAATGCATTATTATTATTATTATCCATCCGCAAATAAGTCACAGTCAGGATTGGCGCACAGGAGAGCGTTGAGTGCAGAAAGGGTGCGCGGTATGGGCGACTTAGCACGGGCCACAGTACGACAAGATGGTACAGCAAACAATAAGTGCCTTCTGTTGCGACAATAGTTGTCAGGAACAAAAAATCGACACCGCTCGTCATGTAGGTCTGGTGCATTAATATTTCCTCTCAGGATTTTGCACATGACTGTTAGTTGGTGCCTCTCCCAATGTATGGATTACTATGGATGAAGGGATGTATGGATGTATGATTGTTACTCTTTCAAGCAAAAACTATTGAACGGATCTGGATAAAATTTGGCAAAGAGATAGATTATAGTCTGGAATAGGACATCGGATACAGCTAGTTAGCAATAATAATAACAACCCATAATACCTGTCCCACTAGTAGTCTGTATGGTGACGGATTAATAATACAAATGTCACCACCCTGAGGGTGTCATAAGACTACACACAGACAGACTAGGGAGTAAGTCAAGCAGACAATATCCATTGCAAGAGAAATAAAACTCGAAACCCTATACCAACCCGTCTGGCTAGCATAGTAGCCAGGTATAGTAACCTCCAAGTGTATAGACGAGACCCGTGCCAGCGGTGGGACTTTTAACCCACTTTCTACTTAATGATTCTTTCAATAGCTTAACTCAAACTTGAGTTAAGCTCGCTTTTGTACATGTTATATATGTATTTGTTTCTATGTTATTGTGTACAAAAAAAGAATTTAATAATATCCCTCCAGCTATATTAAATTAATAAAATTCACTTTCACATTCCATACACATTTCGTTTATCTTCCGACATCCACGTGGCCGGAGCCGAGGGTAACAGCTATGTGTATAAAGAAACAAAGACTTTTTATTTATTTATGATACTTCACAGCTTACAACTCAAACAATAAACAATGGTCATGTATATTTTAGGTACAGGTCTGGAAAGTTACCGGGAGTTATCAACAACGGTGACCACGCTGGCTGTGGCCGATAACTACGTGTTCTGGACTGACAGACGTACTTCTAGACTCTTCTGGTCTGATATACATGAGACCACACACAAGATACGCAGAATGGATCTAGGTAAGGTACCTTTGAAAAGCTATTTTGACTGCATAGTTGGGTCTTGTTCCATTGGCGTGCGGCGTGTTCAGTTGTGATCCACAATTTTTTGTCCTGTGTATGTAATGGTTGTTCCAAGTCTGGATGTACTTTATGTCTGGTAATTGTATTTTTATAAAATAATATAAAAATAAAAATCATTTATTTTCAGAACATAAGAGTGTTAGTAACAATATAACTTATACTATGTTAGTAACTAAAACTAAAAGTTAATATTTATGTTAACCTCTAATAAGCAGGCTCACCGAACCTTACCAACATGTAGCTCAGTGACCTGCCCACCAGGGCTGAATCAAGTCGTTCACCCACCATCCTCAGGACTCTGAGCTCCGCCGCACCCTGTTAACCAGCGAGGCAACCTTTTTGCGCATTACTGCATAAAAGTTATCTACGCCATCTACGCTGACATGGGCAAACATACCCGACGCTACAGTAGCGTATAAATCCCCTAAGACAACATCCCTTGCGACAGGGGGCTTTTTCACTAAGTTAAGTGCGGATATTGTCTGTAAAAAAATAAACCGCGTCTGAGGATCGCGCGCAAAGGTAAATGGCGAGATGACGACTTAAGCCACTAACCTACGCCGTCAAAGTCAAGTAAATGAGTTAGCGCCATTAGTAACAACGATTATATTCTACTTCTCATCAATGGTGTTTGTTTATATTAAAGAAAAGTTTCAGAAAAATATTGAAACTAAACAGCCCCACAAAACCATTTTTACAGTTTGTCTATGGGAACAATCCATACAAATTATTTTTATAGGTACTACAGATTCATTTCCATTACTTTGTCACGAAAGAATTGTATTACGTATTCCTATGTTGCCCAGGGTTACTTCCATCTTAAAGCCCTGGTGTCAAAAAATGGGTTGGCAACACGCAAGTGTTACCTCTGGTGTTACAGGCGTCAATGGGCAACGGTAACTGCTTAACATCAGGTGGACCGTATGCTTGTTTGCCACCCAAGTAGTATAACAAAATATATGTTGTACTTAATTTGCCATACCTATTTACTTGTATTATGCTTATTTCTAATATTCGCAAGCAATCTGTTGAGAAGGTATGGTGCTTGTTCATCGTTCTGTCTCCAAAGTATCTTAGAACTTCAAATTTATTTGTTTTCTATTGAAAAAGACAACTCCCGCACTAGAGAATAAGCTTTGTGTCGCGGGGGACTTTACAAACATACAATTAACGGACACAAATTACACCCAGAGTCAGAACAACACTTTGTGGGTCACACAAAGTTTTGTCCTGTGTGGGAATCAAACCCACAACCTCGTGCACAGCAGGCGCATACTACTGGACTACCAAGGCAGTCTAAATTACGCTGCATGCTGTCCTAGTTATTTTCCCATATTCAATTACTGGCAATAGATTTACATACTAACCTTGTTTTACTTTCAGCTATATTCCCAAACAACACGCAACTTTTAATACAAGCAACTACTTCACCACCTGATGGCAAAGACCCTTTGCTAAACCACCCCTGTCTCAAAAATGTCTGCTCAGACGTCTGCGTTCAGGAGCCAAATGCAAACCCTCATGGGAACAGTTTCCACATGGGGTATAGATGCCTATGCCCTCCCGGTTTATTGATAAATGATGGTACTAAATGTATTTCGTTGGTGGCTTGTGGTGATGATGAGATCCTGTGCCATATGAGTAATGTTTGTGTGTTGAAAGACGCGAAGTGTGATGGAAAACCTGATTGTTTCTTTGGAGAAGATGAGGAAGGGTGTGTTGATGGTAAGTTTTGTCTGATGCATAGCTCGCAGGAGAGGATCCATTAATGTACAAAGATAAAATAGGTTTTGCACAGGCTACATAAGCTATTCAGAAATAAACATGTATTTTTTTTTCTATACTTCTTGGCTGGCAAATCAGCGCGCCTGATGTTAAAAAGCAGTTACCGTAACCTATGGACGCTTACAATACCAGAGGTATCACTTGCGTGTTGCCGATTCTAAATGAGCGCTGGTGACCTGTACTCGCATACAGGAACACAACCACACCGCTGGTTACTTGTACTTCCCCAGTCGGGCTTGCTCGCTAGTATGATGATAAACTCTTCAGTTTTCCTTCAACTAAAACTTAGTTGAAGGAAAATTGAAGAGTTTATTATCATAGTTTAAATATTATTATTTATAAAGTAGGTACCAATTTTAAACTACGTAGGTACATATGTATTTGTGTGAGTACTAGCGCTGGTTTTTAACTGGATGGAAAAGGGACACAAGAATAAAAAATATTTTTTCTCTATTCAATAAAGAGTTAATAAATTTGTTTATATACTTTTATTTAATAAAGAGCAAATAAAATTGTTTATGTACTTTTTAGTGGATCCAATAAACATATGTACACCCGACGAGATCTTCTGCAATGGTCTGTGCTTGGTCAGAAGAGACACAACTATGTGTAATGGGAAACTTATCAATGCAGGTACTTAAGCAATTTATACAATTCCTATTTCAACTCTAAAGCTCTTGACTGGCCTGTTGGTAATGACGCTGACTGATAACGGTGGTTTAGATTTCTATCAAGGACAAATCTTCGTACGCATGATTTTCTCGATAACTTGTTCTGGGTCTCAGTAAAATTTATTCTTTCTTCTTCCACTTCTGTCCGCGATTTCACGTAAAAAGTAGTTTAGTAGTAGATTGGGTCGTAATTTCTGAAAAAATATATACTTTAAAGACGAATTCCTAATAAACGCATATCGCAAGTAATCATTTACTTGCTTCAGCTACACGCACTTTGTACACCAGCTTTTAGCCAAGATTTGATGATGGAGAGCAAACTAACCCCAGTATTTCTTTTTCAAGGCAGCCGCCTTGGAATGGAATTTCTTAGACACAGTACTCCCTAAGAATTTCCACGGGATTCGGTTCTAAGCTTGTCAATTGTCTACTCGCAACCTTCACCAGGTCATCGATCCACTATGTTAAAGCCTGCCCACGCTGGGTCTTCCTGTTTATTGTCAAGAACCCAGCGGCCATCGGTTCTGCAAGCTATGTAACTTTGTAATAAATTTAATTTGCTTACTTATTCTGTATCCTCTACCAGATTTACCTGAGAGTATCTGCAGCATCACGGAGTATCAGTGCACCGACAGTTCTATTTGCATATCTCGGTCACAGCTGTGTGATGGTAGTTCTGACTGTCCAAGCGCTGATGATGAACACCCTTCAGAATGTGATACCCTTTCTTGTTATGATACTGAATTCATGTGAGTTGGTAAACAGTCTATCTTGTTCAAAAATCTAGGAGTTATTATGAGGATACTAGGGGTCGCCCGCGACTTCGTCCGCGTGGTAATTTGGAATATTTTCCCCGATTTTTGCAACATATCTCACAACTGCTCCGCTCCTATTGATCATAGCGTGATGTTATATAGCCTATAGCCTTCCTGGATAAATGCACTATTCAACAAAAAAATATTTTTTCTAATCGAACCAGTACTTTCTGAGATTAGCGAGTCCAAACAAACAAACTCTTCAGCTTTATAATATTAGTATAGATAAGAACCGACGTTTATGCATGAAGTAGTTGATGAATCTCTGATGAATCTTCTATCGCTCGCAGACACATCCCTCTCAGGATTAATGTCCAAGAATCGGTTTTACAAGATGATGATGTTATTCTTAATATATCATTAATTACTTACTAGAATTCTAGCTTGTATTACCCACAGCATCGGCATTGCCATTCAGTATTATGATATTAGGTTTCCTGTTGAGTATAATGCCTAGTATTAGCCCTGCATAAGTTGTAAGGGCCTCGCCTGAAACGCAGTTTTGCTGGTAATATGCCTTCCTCTTCTGGGCCAGAGGCGTGATACTATGTTATTTTAAATAAATAATTGTTTTAATTAATGACAGGTGTACATCAGGCTCTTGCATTTTAAAGAGTTTCATGTGTGATGGCGAACTTGACTGCAACGATGGCTCCGATGAAGTCAATTGTGGTAAGTAATTTCTTTCGTACTTCCAGCTTATGTTTCTGCAACTACACTTGCTGCTTTATAGATAAATAGAATATTATTTACTTATAAGTAGTTTACCTAGTTAATAATACATAAGGGGTTTGTAACCATTCCAAACATGGTATAAAATTAGCTGTGTCCGCGACTTCGTCTGCGTAGAATTTAACAAAAAAAATGTAGTTCAGTTCGCAGAGTTTACGATAAATTAATAAATATAAATAAATAATTATAAAATAAAAGCCTAACTTACTACTTATTACACCAGCTATCTGTCAGTGAAAGTCCCATCAAAATCGGTCTAGCCGTTTCAGAGATTAGCCGGAACAAACAGACAGACATTATATAAATAAATAATATTTATGGCAATGTCACCAACCTGTGTGGCCAACGTGGTATACTATCCTTCCAAATATATGGAGGAGACCCGTGCCCAGTAGTGGGACATTTATAAATTGAGATGATGATGATGGCAATGTTTCTACAGTATAGCAAAAAATCTTTTCTTTCTTTCATATTGATTTCTTCTTTCTATTGTTGTAGCCAACATGTCTTGTGGGTTAGGGTTCTACCAGTGTAGAGACAGAGAATGCGTGGAATTGAAGAAGAGATGTGATGGAAACCAGGACTGCTTTGACTTCTCGGATGAAGAAGATTGTGAGGAGCCAGTCATCGTCGAAGTCACGGTATTATATTTTCTTTGCCCCTTTTGAGCATTCGACAGGCCTGTTGCTCTATTATAATGGTTAGTGACTCTGACTGCTACGCCGGAGGTCGTGGGTTCGATTCCCACCCAGGACAAATCTTTGTGTGATGAGCACGAATGTTTGTTCTGTGTCTGTAATTTATCTATAATATGTATGTATTGAGAAATATATAAGTATGTTTATCAGTTGTCTGGTTACCATAGTACAAGCTCTGCCTAGTTTGGGATCAGATAGCGAAGCGTGAGTTGTCTAGAAAAATATTATTATAAAAAAATATTATATACCGACCTTCTTAGATGCCAGCTTGGACTAGTCCATATCAGTTATTGAGTTAGCTATCGTATTATTTTTTTTATACGACTTAGGTGGCAAACAAGCATACGGCCCGCCTGATGTTAAGCAGTTACCGTAGCCTATGGACGTTTGCAATACCAAAGGTATCACATTTATGTTGCCAAGCCATTTTTTTACACCAAGGCTTTAGGATGGGAGTATCCCTGGGATAGGAATACGTTTATTTCAAAACGCATCCCTAAATGAGCGCTGGAGACCTGTAGTCACACACAGGAACACAACTACACCGCTGTGTGTAGTTATTTAGCTGTGGTCTTTTGTAAGGTGGAGGTCCTTCCCCAGTCGGGCTTGCTCACTAGTATGGTGCCCTACCTCTCCTAAAATTAATGTTCTGGTCTACGGTCTACAGGAGATCCAACCGCACTGTGCTCCATGGGAATACACATGTGAACACAACACAAGCAAATGCTTGCCTCATACAGCTCGGTTAGAATTTGTGGTTATTAATGTGGACGTCTTTTTTATGTTGTAGATCGAAATGGTGGTGGTGCTTCTAATATTATTATCTTATATATAAAAATTCTCGTGTCACAATGTTCGTTCCCGTACCCCTCCGAAACGGCTTGACCGATTCTCATGAAATTTTGTGAGCATATTGAGTAGGTCTGAGAATCGGCCAACATCTATTTTTCATACCCCTAAATGTTAAGGGTGGTCCACCCCTATTTTTTAATTTAATTTTTTAGACCTTTTTTATTGTTTTTATTTTTTGTGATTCAGCATTAAAAAATACATACAACACTTAATTTTCACCCCTCTACGATCAACCCCTATATTTTAGTAGCAAAACAACGTTTGCTGGGTCAGCTAGTATTATATATGTTTGTTGACAAATGGGAGTCTCCAGTGATGCGACATTGGATGGAGAGAGATAATAAATAATGTACCTATTACTAACACTAGTTTACAAAGGAACTAAGGACAATTTTATAATTGGTACTAAATGCTTAATACAATTTTAACAGCAAACAAATAAATTTTTCAGACATTTACAGTCTTTAGTAAATCTTATCTTACCGTGTTTGTACTTTTACGGTCTAGTGGTTGACTGCTAAGCCAGAGCCAAGGGTTTTGGGTTTAATTCTCACACGGGACCAAACTTTGTTTGATCCATAAAAGTTTGTTCCGAGTCTGGTTGTAATTTGTGTCCGTGAATTGTATATTTATAATTTTATTCACAAACATACAATTAACGGACACAAATTACACCCAGAGTCAGAACAATTCTTTGTGGGTCACACAAAGTTTTGTCCTGTGTGGGAATCGAACTCACAACCTCGTGCACAGCAGGCGCATACTGTGGCCACTGGACCACCAAGGCAGTCAAAAATTTGTAAATGTTATGCGACACACTTGTTCCCTAGTACAGAAGTTGTCTTTTTAAAAATAATAACATATGAGTTTACGTCATTCCTTGAAAACCAGATGCAATATGAAGACGGAGTGCCCAGGCGGGAGCGACGAAGATGGCTGCGATCTCCGCTGCACTCCTCACGGGATGTTCCCGTGCAAGCAGCAGCTGATGTGTGTGCCCATGAACAGGGTGTGCAACAACCGCAGAGACTGCGTCGATGGCTCCGATGAGACCCCTGATGCGTGTGCATTGGGTATGATTACTTTAAATGCTTGTGAAAGGAATCTTTACATAGTATAAAACAAAGTCGCTGTCGCTGTCTGTCCGTCCCTATGTATGCTTCTATCTTTAATACTACGCATCGGATTTTGAAGCGGTTTTTTTAAATAGATAAAGTGATTCAAGAGAAAGGTTTATATGTATAATACATGCATAATATTGTAAAGAAACACTGATAATTTTAGAAGTATCTAATGTGATGTCGTAAATAAACAATTTTTTTTGCGCTTATATTGCAAACGCTAGCAGAACCCTACGAGATAGATCAAAATAATGTACTACAGTATTGTACACCTTTAAAAGGTTTACGAAAAAGTCCGCGATGGTATGTCTATCTCTTAAGGATAACCCATAATAACCATTATTTATCCTTTACTTTTTTTCAAGAAATAATGGCTTATTTACGAAAGGAATAATTTATAAAATGAACAGTCAGTGGTGTAACTATACCGTTGGAGGCCCTGGACAATGTTGCAATAATGAATTAGGATCCTTCTGTGCTCACGTCCATTCTCGGACCGAGGGTCTGTAGCATTTTGCCCCTAATACTGTATGACTGCATGGTTGGTTCAGTGGCCTCACCATTTACCACAGCGCAGTGTGTTGTGGGTTCGATCCCTAGACAAAAAATTGTGTGATCCATAAATGGTTTTCATATTTTAGAAAGACAACTCCTGCACACACAGAACAAGCTCTGTATCGCGGGGGATGTTACACATATATACAATTAACGGACGCAAATTACACCCAGTCTCAGAACAATTCTTTATGGGTCACACAAAGTTTTGTCCTGTGTGGGAATCGAACCGACAACCTCGTGCACAGCAGGCGCATACTGCGGCCACTGGACCACCGAGGCAGTCAAATTTTCCAGAGTTTGAGTGTGCTTTGTGGCCATTAATTTTATGTTTGTAAAGTCCCCCGCGACACAAGGTCCCTAGTGTTAGGGTTGTCTTTAAAAAAAAATCACCCTATTGTTGCGCCATTGTGTGTGTAAGTAAGTGATTATTATGCTTTTTACCACTGCGCACCGTTTTATTGGTTCGATCCTCACACGGAAAAATAAATTGAGTGATCCACTCATGCTGCCCTGCTAAGGAAGAGCGATGTAACTACAAGAGAAGTGTACGAAAAAGGGTATCTAAAATATATAACAGATGCGTTTTTCTCGAAATTAATGTCATGCAGTTTCGTTGTTATGCGTTAGCTGGATAGAATAGTTGTTACATGTTTGGACGTATTTTGTGTCCGTTTATTGTATGTTTATAAATACAGTCTCGCGAGACACAAGGCTTAGGTACCCGCTGTTCTACATAAGCGAAGAACGCGATCAAAACAGGCTGCCTAGCTTGTGTCCTATGTGATCGTCTGAGGTGAGACGCGGTTTAGCTGCGTGTCGGATTGCATCGCATCGCGTTCGTCGTTCCCGCCTTTGTCCCTAGGACGGGAGTTGCTTTTTACAAACAATAAAATAATACATCAGGTGCCTAGTTTCTAAGAATAAAATAGTGCACATTCTCTTCTTTACTTTTATGCCAATAATGTCATTGTGAAGAAACAACATCCATCCACCCTCACAAGCTTTCACTACCGTTTCTGCTCAATCTCAATGTGGAACTCGTCGGAAATGGAATCCGTCCTAAGTGGCCAGAAGGCATTAAGTAATACTTCATCATATTTCTTTTCTTGTACCTAACAGTGAATAGGACTTCCCACTTGTTCCCGGCGCATTCGTCCGGTGAGTGCATGGAAGGGTTCACCTGCAGTAATGGACAATGCTTGGAATGGCGTCAGGTGTGCAACAATCACACGGACTGCTTCGATCACACTGACGAGAATGGGCTGTGCTGTGAGTATTAGTTGCGTTATTTTTTATATTTTGTACTTAGGTGGTAAATAAGCATACAAACCGCCTGATGGTAAGCAGTTACCGCAGCCTATGTGCGCTTGCAATACCTACCTGGACCAATGGTTGTCTGGCAGAAAAAGCCAACCGCCTAGTGCAATTTGTTTGCGGGAAGTTTAAGTATATATCGTCTTAAATATAAAAATGAATCCCTATTTCCCTTGGACACGGCATCACGCGTGAACGGTTGGACCGATTTCAGTTATTATTTTTTTGTTGTGTTTGTTATTTTCGGGAGAAGATTCTTATGTAAAAAAATGAAAGTTGCGCAGAAAATTAGAAAATTTTAAGGCGGTTACAAAGTTCGCCGGGTGAGCTAGTAAGTAAATTTATTGGGATAGGACAACTCGGGATCTGCTATTTTTGAGATAGGACAACTCAGGACAACTATTTATGGATCTCACAAATTTTTGTCCCGTGTGAGGTACCCACAACACGCTGCTCAGTGTTAAATGGCGAGGTAACCAATTAAGCCACTGAACCACCTGTGCAGTCAAATACTCATCAACAAGTACTTCTTCTTCTTATCGTTTGGTTAGTGGTCAACCTGGTGACAGAGTTATTTAGATCGCCCATACTTAGGCCTCTGTCGGAATCTAACGACTGTTAACAGTCGGGACCGACTTTTAGCGTGCCCTCCTAAGCACGGAGACGCTCAGATGAAATACCACTATGCGGTCACCCATCTATAGGGTTACCATGCCATTGGTAGCTTAACCCGCTGATCGTTTACCGAACAGCGAGTGCACCTGGCTATGAGCGCCTCATCAACAAGTACTCAACATTAGGAATAGACTAGAATAGAGGTATTATTTAGTTCCTGTCTTCTGTACTTTTGCAGTCTCATCCTTTCTTCTCTATTTTCTGACAGTGACATCGTGCGAAAACAGCAAGTGCTCGCACATATGTCTGCCGACCCCATCAGGCCCTCACTGCGTGTGTCCGTCTGGGTTCAAATTGGGAGCAGACCGGCACAGCTGCGAGGATATCGACGAGTGTCGGGATGAGTTGTGCTCTCAAGGATGCACCAACGTGCTGGGATCTTTTATATGTACCTGTCATCATGGTTATGCGATTAGGTAAGATTTGCGTATGGGTAATTTTTAGAGAAATGAAGCATAATTCATAGACAAAGTCAGTCATAATCAAAGTCAAAGTCATAGGCATAGTCAAAGTCAAACTTAAAGGCAAATTCATAATCAGTCGAAACATCAGACAAAATGGAGGATGTTTAACGATGATGTAGTCTCTACGGGGTAGCACGCTTGCCAACAAGATACCTATTCACTCACAACTTCAGAAAATGATAACACATCGACTTTGGCAAGCAATTTCATTAAACTAGTTTGATTGCTTGTGATTCTTCATTTTGTGAAGTTGCGAGTGAATAAGTATTATTTAGGCAAGTGTGCTCCCCCGAAGAGGCTACATCGTCGTAAAACATCCATTTTGTCTGATGTTTTGGCTTTGACTTTGGGTGATTCTAAATATGAACTGTGTTTCATTTACCTGGAAATTAAAAAACAGACTCTGCCTATTTTGGAACCACGTAGCTATGTGTCAGTTGACCCAAAATATAATGATATTTTATTTCTTTTGCTGTGTACATAATAATCTTATAATTGCAGGGCTGACCGTCGCTCATGTAAGGCGATTCGTGGAAACATGTCGATACTGTACGTCTCCGGCAATACAGTACGATCTATCTCAGCTGATGGACGTAGTGCCGTCGAGTTTACTGATGCGAAGGTATCCACCTTCACTGACATGGACTATAATGTCGGGTAAGAAGACTATACTACCTCTGGAAGTAGCCTTTCAATGACTATCGTGATATCTTACTAATATTATAAACGCGAAAGTTTGTTAGTATGGATGGATGGATGTTTGTTACTCTTTCATGTATAAACTACTGAACGGATCTGGGTGAAATTTGACACAAAGATAGATTATGGTCTGGAATAACACATAGGCTACTTTATAGCGATAACCGACATCCACGCGGACGGAGCCGCGGGCAACAGCTAGTACAGATATAACGTTGACTACTGCACGGTTCAGTGGCTTAAGTGGTAACCTCGCCATTTATCACTGCGCGGCGTGTTCTGGGTTCGATCCACACGGTATAAAAATTGTGTGATCCATAAATGGAACTTGGTCCGAGTCTGGGTGTACTTTGTGTCCATTTAGTGTATGTGTTCAATTTCCCCTGCGATACAGGACCTGTTCCCTAGCGCGGGAGTTGTCTTTTACAGAAAAAAAAATGTCCTCCATTCCGAATTTCGGTCAAATCTGCTAATCTCATCGGTGACTAACCTTCTGCGTGGGACATGTTTTAGTGCACAAGTGTAGGCGCAAACACAAGTGCACTCTTTATTCCTTCACGAGGCGCTCATAGCTAGGTGCACTCGCTGTTCTGTAAACGATCAACGGGTTAAGCTACCAAGGGCGCAGTAACCCTATAGATGGGTGACCGCATAGTGGTATTTCATCTGAGCATCTACGTGCTTCAGAGGGCACGTTAAAAGTCGGTCCCGACTGTTAACAGTCGTTAGATCACGACAGAGGCCTTAATAATGGCGATCTAAATAACTCTGTCTCCAGGTTGGCCACTAACCAAACGATAAGAAGAAGAAGAAGATTCCTTCACACTCATCGTCCAATGGGACCGAAATCCAACACATTTCAAATTCATCAATTAGAATTTTACAGGGTCAGCAACGCGCGAGTGATACCCCTGGTATTGCAAGCGTCCATAGGCTACGGTAACTGCTTAATATCGGCGGACTGTATGCTTGTTTGTATCCTTGGTAGTATAAAAGAAGTACGTTCTAAGAAATCTACTTTCTGTCTCAGTAGGTTGAAAGACTAATACCAAACCTGATGTTACTAATACAAACATGCGAAAGATTGAACTACTTATAATGAAGCGGCAATTACCTACTCTTTTCAAGCCATAGGCTTAGCTAACTGCTTACCATCAAATAGGTTGTATACCTGAGACAGCCATAGCCATCTAAACAAAGTCACGTCCCACTGTCTGTCTCTATGTACGCTTAGATCTCCTAAACCGCGCAACGTATTTTGATGCGGTTTTCACTATTATTTAGAGAATTTCTTCCAAAACAAGGGAGGGTTGCTAGTAGTAATATAAAAAATAACTTGTAAATGTGTTCGACAGGCAGAAGAAGCTGTATGTGTCGTCAGCCGAGGCTGGCAAGCTGACTGAAGTGAACAACATGAGGAATGCCATCACTGTTACTAACGTGGGAACACCAACCAGGGTAAGTAACTAAGTAGGGTTGCCACCTTTTTTTGTAATTAAAGTACATTTGTTATATTATACCTATAAGAAAAAGAAGTACACAGTATCAAAATAAAGTACCTACAATTTATTTTTCTTTATGGCGCTGGCTTTCTGTGCGGCGCTGGCAAATGGCAACATCAATTCAGCCCCAATCAATAAATTCCGTTTAGCGAAAAAATATTAACAACTAAACTTTTTAAAAGCATAAAGAAATCACATCATACGAAACAAAGTATTTTCGTGTACTTTATTGTTATCATAAAGTATAGAGTACAATTACCTGAAATAACGTAAGTACAATACTTTGTTATAAAGTACGGGTGGCAACCCTAATGTTAACTGTGGGTACGTACTGTGAATTATAAAGTTCGATACCATTACAGGACAAACACTTGTGTAATTCATAAATTTTATTGTTCCAAGTTAAATTTATTATTTGTACGTGTTATTTACGCGTTATCTCAACCCATAAACGTCCTACTGCTGGGCACAGGTCTCCTCCATAAATTTGGAGAGATATAAGCCTACTATACCACGCTAGCCAGACGGGTTGTTATAGGGTTTTGTTTCGAGTTTTCCTTCTCTTGCAGTGGATATTGTCTGCCTGACTTACTTTAGTCGACTCTTACGACACCCACGGGATGGAATGAGGTGGTAAATGTCCGTTTATTGTTCCATAATGCGAGAATCGTTATCTATTTAAGTATTATTTTTAAATTAATATATCTACTTACTTAATATAATTTGTAAACCATGTTGCTCCATTGTATAATAAGTATATCCAATAAATCCAGGTGGCAGTAGACTGGGTGACAGGCAACGTGTACTTCGTGGACACCACTCCTTCAGCCATGCGCCTACGCGTGTGTAATGTTAAGAGGAAGCGATGTGCTGTACTGCAGAAACTGCCTTCTGATGCCAAGGTAATATTCATTAATTTTTTTCTAATACTTACGTACTATTTAATTGATTAATTAATGGAAGGTCGCTAATCAACGGTAATGGTAAACGAAAACATAATGACGAAACTTACAGTGTGTGGATTCAGGTTCCCATAATAGAAGGTCCGTACTCGACCACCGCTACAAGTGAAATGAGCTATGGTGGTCGGTGTGCCGTTACCGTTAGCACAGCCGTTGCTTCTATAGAGTGCCGCCAGATGGCACTGCACTTCCGTTTAGTCAGTTGAGTGACTTAATGCGACATATCAGTAGAAAGCAAATAGGGTCATTGCGCCAGTTAGCGACCATTTAGCTGGGTTGCCCACTTCAGATGAGTGTAAAAAAATGTTATCTACACGCAACATAGTATGTGTTGGTGTAAATTAGTCCCAAGTATAGTCTAGTTTGGATATAAAACACAAAATATAGTACTTTTATCCATGAAATATTATAAAAAGCTGAAAAAGTGAAAATATTGCCAAAACGTCGGTTTACGGCCACTTTAGGCGGTTTACGACCACCAGTGTGCTAGTTTGCGACCACTATATTAATCATTGACTTCATAACAAATTCTATGATTTTAATATTAAAAATATGCCAATAAAACAATTAAAATATTTTAAATTTGTTCTGTTAATAAAGTATATTTACTAAAATAATAATTTTTAACGAAAACAATGTGGTAATCATTTGGTGTAGCCTTTATTTTTTTATTTTTTAGGTATATTGTTAACAATTATCAACTTCAGCAATCTTTATGATGTGGTGTAAGGTTTTGATGAAGTATAAATTTTTTGCACATGGAGACCAGGTAGACCGACGACCTAGTAAAGGTTGCGGCCAACCGATGCATAAGGTCAGCTCAGGACTGAGTGCTGTGGAAACACCTAGGGCGGACTGTCCAGCAGACGTCCTCTGCTGGACATAGTCCTCCTTTTGGCTGAGATGGATAGATGGATGGACTCAAGACCAATGACATGTGTGACTTGTTACCATTAGCAGTAATACGGGTTTTTATACAGTTGCGCGATCCACCCAATTATTTAAATTGTGTGTAATATATTCAAAAATACATTTAAGCGCATCCATCCCCTTGCTGATGTGCCATCACCATTTTGCCATCGGGCATGCTCTCTACAACGGCTCGTGGAGGGTATATGTAGGCAATAACAACGAGCGGCAGACTTACTTGGCCACTGGCATTGAAGGTGATTAGACCTGTCAAGTTATCCTTTTCATTTCCCGCTTTAACCTGGTACAAATTTTGCCATCCCTTCGGCGTTAAAAAAACCCTGGTTTTGGACACAGAGAAACCGCTTTTATTTTCATTAAAGATGCGCTCTGGGCATTCAATAATCTAATGTTCTTTTCAAGAAATATTCAAATTCATTAAACCAAGCTCTTATAGATACTTCGATTACTCTAGCTCTAGCTTTATTTATTCCTTCGGCTGCGCGGCATGATATATCAGGATGGCGCTTTAGAAAGTTTAAATACCAGGATTGTCCTGGACGATGTTTTTCGTCTTTAACAATTTTCTGAACTGTCTGTCCTGTTTCTTAACCGAGAATCCACTCCAAACCTGCTTTTCGCCTTCTTACCAGGCAGGATCTGGATCCCTTATCTCAATAGTATCACATCTTTTCAGTAAGCCTATCTCCAATTGTGGTTCGAGGGATCTGTCTACAAGTTTCTCTTATTTGCCTTCCCTTCCTTTCGAATATCATTATGGGCTTTTTTCAAGGCGTCTTTAATGTACTGAATACCGATAACATATTATTTTGTCTGCCTAATCCTCATCAAATCCTAAACTTTTCACATTTACAGCATTTGATGCTGTAAATGTGAAAAGTAATAAACCTTATTCGACAGATTGCTTGCTAAAATAATAATTATTTAACGGACATTTGAAAATTAAACAAAAGACACACGTGACCCTTGTTTCTCTCTAACTAAATGATGGTGGCCGCAAACTAATGTCTATATTTCAATTATGTGGGTTAACGGCCACCTATTTAGCACTTATTTTTTGGTCAATTAAATAAACTTTCTTAAAGAAAGTGGTGGTCGCTTACTAAAGATTTGCATGTTAACACTTTGACAACACTACACCCTAAATTGTTATAGTCCTGTATAAATATTAAAGTCATACTAAGCAAAATAAAATACTGCTGTATGTGTCAGATTGCGACCATGTGGTCGCAATTTGACGTTTTTGGTAAATAGGCACTTCAGTTACCGACCACTAGATTTTAGTTTAATAATAGGTAAGTATAAAAATTATAAAATACAATTAAATAATGACAACAACTTAACAATTGAACTAATTAAACATCTATCTTGTGTATACGACATCAAATAAGTAATGAAACGTAACTTTGAGCGCCGCGCGTCGTGTTATTTTTTTCATAAATCACTATACAATCGGTCACTACTGAATCATCATGCGCTTTGAGTAATTTTTCTTCGGCGTTGGGTTAAACCATTTATTTCAAACTGCATCAATTCTTGTTTAATAATCATTTAAAAAACGCGTATGATTTTTTATTTATTTATGTTACCTCTAGAAATGCTATTATCTTGATTTAAATAAATTTATTCCGACAAATGGCCGGTTACTGAAGCTGGCCGGAAAACCGGCGCACTGACCCTACCTACATTTATTAAAATGAATTTTGAGTTTGAGTTTGAAAGTAACGAGCATGAGACTCTACAATTAATTAAATAAAGACAAGAGAACAATATCAGAGCTAACTACATGGGAAGTTACTTTTTATTCCTACTCTCTCTTCTTAGGTCACAGCGTTCATCATAGATCCAAACTCCCGCCGAATGTTCTACTGCGTGACCCGTGAATTTGAGTCTGTCATCTGGTTCGCGAGTCTGTCTGGTAGACACATGAGTGACCTAGCCACAGTCCACAACTGCACTGGTTTAGCTGTCGACTACTTTAAGAAGAAGCTTTATGTCGCAGAGACTGGACCCTCGCTTATCAAAATGATGGATTATGAAGAAGATGTCATACAGTAAATAACTTAGTTTTTTTTACACTACTTAGGTGGTAAACAAGCATACGGCCCGCCTGATGGTAAGCAGAGACCGTAGCCTATGGACGCTTGCAACACCAGGGGTATCACCCATTAGAAACTTTATAACTCCTTTTCCTTTCTCCTCTATACATAAAATACCATGGTTGACCTACCTAGACTATTTAACTGCACTATTTTACCCTTTGAATTCCACGGTCGAGTATAGCCGACATATGTAATATTTGGCTATCGTATTTAGCTACATATTTATGTAGCTGGCCAAATATGAAGTACAAATGGCGTTCAAAGGGTTAATATAACCCTTTGAACGCCATTCTCGACTAAAGACAAATAATAAAATATGCTGACGATGACTTCATTATACTATCATTACATTTTTCAGCTATACCCGACCGGTAGATACTTTCTCTTACCTACTTATTATAGATACACACATATAATCTTTGTGTGATGATTCTTCTATAGTACTTGAGGTCGAAATTTGACCGTCATTGCTATTTGCAGTTCTCCTTATAAACTTTAACATTATCAAATCTCTCACTCCTCCGTGCGCATAATGCGCTTCAAAAGTGGTACTTCCTTAAAAATCTTTATATCAGTTTAAGGTTGTCTGGAAGAGATCGCTTTTAGCGATAAGACCGCCCATTGTGCCTACATATTTGTAACTATACATAGGTATTTCTTGTAGTAGTTATAGTACTTAAGTGGTGTACAATAAAGAATATTCTATCTATCTATCAGTTATCTGGTTGCCACATGTTTTAGTATATCTGTAGTTGTTACGAACCTTTTACAGTTTCATCCTATACTTAAATTGTTTTGTCCGCAGCAGTAGGATTTTAGCCGACCAACTACAAGCACCTCAAAGCCTCGTAATATTCGAAGACCGCATCTATTACTTAGTAGCAAACTCATCCCGTTTGGGCCACTGCCTTCTTTTTGGACAAAAGCATTGCGAAATCTACACCAACCGAGTTTTTAACGCCAATAAGTTTGTGATACGTCACGATAGTGTTCAAAGGAATGATTTAGTAGACGATTGTGAAGGTATAGTTTGTTCAAACATTTGCGTATTGGATGAAGATGGACCAGTATGCCTTTGTGATGATGGAATGTTGGCAAACAATGGCGAGTGCCCAGACCTGGATAAAGATGTAGTAAGTTTTCTTGTTATACTCGGTATGTGATAAACAAACATTATAGCCTGCATTTTTCATGCTAAACAACCGTATGCACCACCTGATGGTAAACAGTAAGCCCATTAAAGCATGCAATACTTAGGATGTCATATTACTTGTTGTCGAACTAAAATCTTTAACTTCAGGATTTGTGTCATGGGTAACCCTGGTATAGAAAAACGACATGTATTTCTTTGAACAAGGTTTAAGTTTAGCTAGGGATTGCAAAATCCAGATTTTTGACTATCTTAACTATAAATCCGGATTTGTAAATTTTACCTTGGTACTTGTTTCTTTTGATTTAAATTAGTTCAAAAATACAATAATAATAACCACAGCCACACCACCGCTGTGTGTCTTGCTTGTTTTATTCATTTGTCTTGCTATGTATTTGCTCCACAGCTTCCACTATTCAACGGATGGTCTCACCAAGAGCTGACGAGCGCTCACCACGTGTCGTTCAGCGTAATCACAGCGGTCATAGTACTGATCGTGTTGTACCTCTGCGTGTTCGTCTATTATCACTTTGTTCACAAGCCCAAGAAGGTCCGAGCGGAGGCTTATACTGAGTAAGTTAACTGCGAATATATTGCAAGAATATGTACGATCGACCATTGTTAACATTTTAATCTAGCGATTTTGACGTTAACGGGCAATGCTTAGGTCTTCTTCTAATTCGTTTCGCTCTTGGCAGAGCGGTCGTGGTCACGACGATTCTTTAAAGTGGAAGAGGCTGATGTAGCCTGACGATGCCTCGCCAATTATATCTGTGGGTGGACAGTCTGGTGCACTCATTAACAGGAATCCCTATCGACGACCTAATTAAATCTTACTTAATGAAATCCCTGCACAACAAGACGCTCTATAGTCGTTGCTTCTCCTTGAGACATGGCCAAAGATCTATTGCTTAGGTAGAAAACTAAAATATATTATGTAAAATATTTTAGTTTATTTATAATGTTAATTCTTGCGTAGGTATACCATAGTCAATCATCATGTAGATCTAACTCCGACGCACAGGAGTGGAGAAAAAAGTGATCAAATACATTCAATGTAAAGCGATAGAATTATAATTAGTCTGCATGGGCGCGTGGTTTATCTAGCTTTACTTCTATCAAGTGTTTGGTGTTTTAATAGTACCTATTTACCTCAAATATGTTTTTCAGAGTACGGTTTCAGAATGCAGCACTTGATACGCAGTTTCCGTGTAACCCTACGGTACAGATGACTGCTGAGAGGTAAGACAAACTCTTGTCTAATTGTATAAACCATGATATCTTATAGCGATTTAATTTCAACCTTAATTTTTAATTTGTAAAAATTATTTTTTATTGTCTAGCTGTAGGGTAAAACACTATCAAGTGATATATGTTGTGATATTTACAGGCATAGGATCAAGTATGGTATTCAACCCATATCTAATACCAAGACGCAGACTAAAATTAGGCCACGGTCGCGTATAGCCGACAGGTGAAAATGTACCGAATTGGAAATTTTGGTCGTCCCCTGCCGACATTGTACTTGCAATCTGCATTTAAGGCGTTATGTTCCAATGTTTAATAAGTTTGAGCTTGTTTAATAAATTATAAACGTACCTATTGATTATTAATTTTTTGTTCCAGTTCTGTGTCTCACGAATTTGTAAATCCGCTGCAATACGTCAGGAATATGTGGTACAGTTCTTTCCGCAAACAAACCAGACCCAATGTAAGTTCACTCTTTCTACCCAGCTCGCATGTCGTAAAATAAAAACAGTTAATATATTTTTTCATGCCACTTAGCTGTCAAACAAGCATACGTTCCGCCTGAGAATAAGCAGTTACCGTTGTCTATGGACGCTTGAAATACCACAGGCATCACTGATGTGTAGCCGCCCTAAAAAACCTACAACGGTTTGGTGATAGTATATTTCTGGGATAGAAAAACGTTTAAATTAAAAACGCATCCTTTAATGTACACTGGAGACCCGCATTCACGCACAGGAACAAAACTACGGCTCTGTACTTAATTATTTGGCTGTAGTCGCTAAGTAAAGATCCTGGGCTTACGGGCTTGTATGGTAATAATTATTAATACATTATAAAATAGGTAGGTAGTACTTCTGTACTATGACAAAATTATAACTATACCACTGCAAACCTTTTTAGAAGCTTGTCTAATTTTTCTTAAGTACATAATGATTGTTTAGTCATTCCATAGCCGGCGTTCATTGTTCTCAGATCATCAATGACGTCATAATCACCGTGCCAAGTTCGCCTCCCCAGCAAGACTTGTCCGACACTGAATCAGATCTAGATGACAAGGAGAGCAAGAGAATTTTAAGAAACAAATTTAGAGAATTTTAGAAAACAATTATTGAGAATTTTAAGAAAAAAAATGAGAATTTTAGAAACAAATTTCTACAGCTACTACAGTTTTACGTGTTATTGATAATACTTTGACTGACCTGTCAGTCTAGTGGTTAATGCCGCTGACTGCTAAGCTGTAGGTCGTGGGTTTGATTCCCACACAGTATAAAACTTTGTGTAATTTCTAAATGTTTGTTCTGAGTCTGGATGTAACTTGTGTCTGTGAATATGTTTTAAAAAGTCCTTCGCGACACAGGGTTCCTTAGAGCAAGAGTTGCCTTTTAAAAATAAAAGAATATTAGGTTTATAATATTAATTTAAGTCAAGTACCTATATAATAGGCTGGCCTGTTGGTCTAGGGGTAGGTGACATTGACCGGGTTTAATTCCCACCCAGAACAAACCTTTGTGTAATAAGAATGATTGAATTGAATTGTTATTATTATATTTTTTAATCAAGTTCCAATTTTAGTGTCCATACTAAAATTGTTTAATTGAAATGCTTCTAGAATCATACTTTTCCAACTGGATGTATATTTCTCATGGCATGTTATTCATGGTGAAAACAACGATGAAATGAAAACTGTTTTGAATGGTGTAAATAAATGATTAAACTTTTGAAGTCGGCTGAATTAGTCGTCTATACACGACAAAGGGAAAAGAATAGTTATTTAAATTTTGCATTTTTCACAAGTCTCATGCATCTCTATGATGTATAAGCATGTGGAAAAGTATCTTTATGTTTAATGAATTTAGCTTGGGTAAGATTATTACCAGTGCTATATAAGATTGTTATTTATAATGATTTTATGTGTATTAGCATATTTAATTTTAATTTGTTATATTTAAATTGATAAATTGTGCAAAAGTTTAAAATAAAAATATTATTTGCAATTTTTAGTTGGTTTATTTATATTATATATATCAACAGCTACTAACTGTTTAAAATACTAGGTTATGAACTATGGAGTAAAAAAAAAACAAATGATTTACAAAAGAGGCTTATTAATTTTCTATGACATAAAAGAATTAAAAATTTAAAAGAATTATTTCCACAACTTTTTGATAGACATGTTCTTTTCCGAGTCCTTCTGCATGACCTTTGCTACAGCCATTTCAAAATCTTCCTGAGTGACGTGGACTCTGCGCTCACGGAGGGCATACATACCAGCCTCAGTACACACACCCTTGACTTCCGCTCCTGATGCACCTGGCATCAGCTCAGCAATCTTGCGAAGATTTATACCTCTAGTAAGATTCATTTTCCTTGAGTGGATCTTTAAGATGTCAAGACGAGCTTCCTCATTTGGTGGAGGGAACTCAATCTTCCTGTCAATACGACCAGGTCTAAGCAAAGCAGGATCCAGAATATCAATTCTGTTGGTAGCCATGATAACTTTGATGTTCTTAGTGGCTTCAAAACCATCCAATTGATTCAGCAACTCCAACATAGTTCTTTGTACCTCAGAATCGCCACCGCTGCCCGATTCAATACGAGATGAACCGATGGAATCGATTTCATCCATGAAAATTATAGAGGGAGCGTGTTCTCGAGCCATGACAAACAACTCACGGACCATACGACTTCCTTCACCAATAAATTTCTGCACCAACTCAGAACCAGACACTCTAATGAAGGTACACTCAGTGTGGTGGGCGACAGCACGAGCCAGGAGAGTCTTACCAGTACCTGGTGGTCCATATAACAATACACCTTTGGGTTGAGCAATACCTAGGGCATCAAACAACTCAGGGTGCTTTACTGGCAGCTCAATAACCTCTTTGATTTCTTTAATCTGCTTGTCCAGGCCTCCGACCATCTCATAAGTAGAATCCGGCACTTTCTCAACCATCATAAGAGAGACAAGTGGATCGACTTTGTTAGGAAGGATTTTGTGAAGAGTATAGCTCTCGTTGCGAAGGGCAACGCGGCAGTTGGCTGTTACATCGTTAATATCAACGTTTTTATCCAAATCTACGACAAATTTACCTTCCGGGTGCACCTTGACAAGCACTTTTTTCTTATCCATTGGTTTTACAACCTCGCCGACGTAAGAGCCCTGTTCTTGCAGAAGCTGTAATTCTTCACGCAACATACGTACTTTAGCATTTAGTTCATTACGCTGGGCTTGCAAACGACGAAGATTTTGACCTTTCTCGGCGACGATCAGTTGGAGTTCTTCGATCTTTGTTATGTAGTACGGCCGAAATCCTTCGCCTTTCCCTGAATCCACCTCCATTTTAGTCAGAGTCATCTTGGTGATTTATTTTAGCCACATCCAACAGTAGTAATATAATGTTTTAGCACAGTTAAGTGAGTGCAAAATAGTTTTAGTGCCCAGTTGCACACAATTTACTGACAAGACAAGACAATATTTTTCCGAGTCACGGTAACGTGTGACAGCTCTAAATTTAAAAAACTACTATTGGTAATAAAGTTATAGTTTAAAATAAAAACCTAATATATTATTGAAATATATTAATAAAAAATATTTTAAGACGTTATAATTTTACATATTTTTTCTCAATATACATAAAACAAAAAATATTAATGTTGAAATCCTATTAGCATTAACGTACTAAAACTAACATTATAGTAGCTATTTAATATTCCTGGCTACTCTTGCAATTCACTCCCATCTACGCAGCATTACCAAATTTCGGACTAAAAATTTCTTGGTTAGATATTATAGATTCAAAAAACAGTCTGAACAATTTTGTTTATTCCGTGGTTCACTTGAGTCGATCGGAATGCTCTGGCTTGCGGTCGCATGGTGCTATCGCAAATCTATAATACATTTTATAATTTTGCCAAAAGGCGGTATCGATGAATCACTGACCTCAAAGATGATTATGTTGTATTTTTTAAGACTGACTCGGTATATTTAGAAGCGAATGCCATGCAAACGTCAATCAAACAAAAATGGCTCTAAAGAAAAATGTCTTTAGTACAAAATATTACAGCATATCCAACAAAAATTTACAATAACTACCATTATTAAAAATGGAGCTGTGTGTAATAATCTCACTACATGCCCAATAAAAATATAAATAAAATAAAAAATAATAAGTCAAAATGTGTTTACTAACAACAATAGGAATAGTAGTGTTTAGTGCTTTCTTCTTTAAACTACTATGGTTTTTCAGAATGGGAAGTTTGGCTCATTGGAGCTACATTATTGGTTCTGCATTTTATCCATCTGATTACTCAGGAGGATTAATATTAAGTGCAGCGATATTTGGTGTGATAACAATCGGAGCTCTAGTACCAGGTTTTCTATTTCCAAGAGCAAAGTTGGTTGCAACAGCTGTAAGTATACCTCCACAAATTCACATGTTGATTTTGTTACACAGACATATAAGTAGACGACTTGATAATGAAACAGTAACGAAGGTTGTGCACGCATATTCGGCTTTGACAGTCATTTCTACAGTCTGGACAATTGTATCATTGTGGCGAGGTACATAATTTAAAAAATGGCCTGCATATTTGTTTATCTGAGAAATACAAGGTGAATACACGACGTAATTCTAAAGATTGAATTCAGATAATGCAAATTAAATCCTAGCGCAACCAACCTAATGCTAATTTTGAAGAATATATAGGTACCTTGAATTAAATTGGTCGATAAGAAGAAGAATTGGCTTAATTACAAAATCTTTTTCTAACCTACTCAATAATAACATTGAAGAATTGATAACATTTGTAATAGAAGAGAAGACAATAAATTATGTTACATTTGCACGAAAAAAATCAAATTTTACATATTTGTACGTGATAATAAAACATTAATCCGTAATTTGCTGCTTTTATTTCTACTATTTCAGATGTAATCAATTCAAAAACTCAAGTTTAAAAGCTCGAGATAATAATGCATTTTTTTTATACTACTTGGGTGGCAAACAAGCATACGGCCCTCCTGATTTTAAGCAGTTACCGTAGCCTATGGACGCTTGCAATACCAAAGGTATCTTTTATGTGTTACCAACCCATTGTTCACACCAGAGTTAAGATGAGAGTATCCCTGGGATAGGAATACATTTCTTTCAAAACGCATCCCTAAATGAGCGCTGGAGACCTGTACTCACACACAGGAACACAACTACACCGTTGTGTGTAGTTATTTGGCTGTGGTCTTCTGTAAGGTGGAAATCCTTCCCCAGCCGGGCTTGCTCGCTAGTATGGTGCCCTACCTTTTAAATAAATTTCATAAATTGAATATGCATCTTCAATGTAGAATTCATGAAACCGAAAAATATCCAAAGCCGTTATATTTCATAGTTATTAAACTGTAAGGTAAAATAAATCTCAAATATTTGTATTCTACGGTGGTTTATTTCGAGACTCGAGTGTAGATAAGGTAAGGTACCTAGTCGTAGTAGTCAAGTTCAGTCGCTGAGACGCGACGACGAACGTTAGTCGTATTACGCCGCTGAAGTGACGTGTTCAAATATTACGTTTTCTGTGTGGAAAAAGATTAAAAAAACATCTTTGACATTGACGTTGACATTTTGACAGGTAACCTATCATAAAATTAGTAGTTTTGACAAAAATATATTGATTTATGCGTTTTATATCATCAGCGGTTTGATAATTATTTAGTTTTCATAATGTGTAGATACTCAAGATTATGTGTACTTATAATTTTCAGTTCGTAAATTAAGTATTGTTGTGTTTAGTGTACTCGTCGGATAACTGTCGGTATTGTTATTTGTGATAAAGGTAATGTTTGTTTACGTATTATATCACTAACACTGGTGTTTCCGATTTAAAGCTGTTAAATTCAATAATAATTTAGCTACAATAAGTAAGTCGTTAAAATCTTAAGCTTTTAGCTTTAGTTATTAAAAGGAAATATATTATTAGTTTCTTTTTTAAATTGTGTAACAACGCAACAACGCGACTTATTTAGTAATAGAGGAAAATGTTCAGTCTATGGACTGCACTAGTAATGAGGCTGTACTTATGCTTTTGTCACCAAGGCTAAATAGTTTCATTGAATAAACAGTTCCATAGAATACAAATTATTATTATTGATAAATAAAACTAGACTTTATTGTCCTGAGGTAAAGTTTAAAATTATTTTAATTATTGTTATTGATAAGTGAGGGAGGCCACTACACATATGAGCAAGCCCAACTGGATAAGGACCTCCACCTTAAATGAGACCACAGCCAAATAACTACATACAATGGTATAGTTGTACTCCAGTTCAGGAGTGCACATACTCAAGTGTGAATGTGTTTTTTAAGGAATATTGTCCAATTCTAGGAATACACTATTACACTGTTGTAAGAGTGGACCAAAGGAGTTAGTCAGGCAGACAATATCTATGTAAGAGAGTGAAACCTCGAAACAAATCCCTATACCAGGCCATCTAGCCAGGGTGGTATAGTAGGCTAGGTCCCTCAAGTGCATGGAGGAGACCCGTGCCAGCACTGGTACGTTTATGGGTTCAGATGCTGATATTTCCATATCAGCCATAAGACATCCACTGCTGGACATAGGCCTCACCCAAGTTTTTCCACATCATTTGGTCCTGAGCTGACCTTGTGCATCGGTTGCCCTCGACCTTTACCAGGTCGTCGGTCTATCTGTATGCTGATATTTAAATTAAGAAAGAAATAAGCAACCCCTAAAAAAACTTAATACCACCACCCGTGCGAAGCTTGGACGTGCAGCCAGTAAGTTATATAAGTTAACAAGGCAACGTCAATGACTCCAATGATATTATTATATTATTGAGTACTTTAAAAGATAAAAATTTAACATAATGATAAAAATGATGCTGATCTCTTTACATTATTAACTGATGAATCATAAATAAGTTACGATATAGGTATATCTATACTAATATTATAAAGCTGAAGAGTTTGTTTGTTTGTTTTAACGCGCTAATCCCAGAAAGTATTGGTTTGATTAGAAAAAAACTTTTTTTGTTGAATAGTGTATTTATACAGGAAGGCTATGAGTGATATAACATCACACTATGATCAATAGGAGCGGAGCAGTAGTGATATGTTGCAAAATCAGGAAAAATATTCCAAATTACAACGCGGACGAAGTTGCGTGCATAATATTATAGTAAGAAAGATGTAGATGCCCTAGTGCACCAAAATTGTGCCGCCAACGTACGGAAGTGCTGAAAATAATTAATTCGGTTTGAAGGTTGCTTATCTTTTTTTAGGCTTCGAGCTGACATGCCAGTTATAGCATGTGTGATCAGCGATTTTGCGACTGTATCGGAAGAGATTCTGTAAAGAGATTCGGGACCAAATACACAGAGTCGCCAAATCACGATGCAGCATCGATGCAGTTGCAAAATCGCTGATCGCACATGCTATAAACAAGTAATACTCTGTGCGTTTGGTCCCGAATATATTATGAAGAGATTCGGGACCAAACGCACAGAGTCGCCAAATCGCGATGCAGCATCGATACAATCGCAAAAACAATCGGATGCCGTTCGCATCGATTTGGTTCATTATTTCCCGAATCTCTTCGTAATATAATACTAAGGTCGCATCGATTTGGTTCATTGTTTCATAATGAAACAATGATCGATGCGACCGGCATCCGATTGTTTTTGCGACTGTATCGATGCTGCATCGGATTTGGCGACTCTGTGCGGAGTGTAAGCGTTTGTCACTGTGTCGAGCTTCTGAAAAGTAACTCAATCGCCGTGTTTGGCGTTTTTAGTGTGCGTTGTGGAATGTTTGGTCTCAGCGTTTAGCTTTTAAAAGGCGACTAAATCGCAGATCGCTGATGATAAAAGTGGCATATCTGTTGAAGCCCTTAAATCTTATATGTATAGTGAATTCTTGTGTCACGGTGTTTGTAATTAAAGTCCTCCGAAATAATAAAAAAATACATACAACCCTTTATTTTCACCCCTCTACGATCAACCCCTATTTTTTTATTAGCGATATTACTAATTTAGTAGCAAAACAACGTTTGCTGGGTCAGCTAGTATAATATAATCCATCCATCCATCTCAGCCATAAGACGTCCACTGCTGGACATAGGCCTCCCCCAAGGTTTTCCACATCGTTCGGTCCTGAGCTGATATAATATAATATATAATATAATGGTAGTAATTCATTAAAAAACTAAAATAAGTCTCAGTAAAGTTTCAGACATTCATTGATGTACAAAGCTTTTGTTTAATTTGTTTACTTTTCGTCAATGACTGACATGCCGTTTATTAAAATCTGCCAACAGTTCGTGTGATTATTACGCAATAAACATACATACGTGTACATATCTACTCGTGTTATGTGTAATCTTGATGATATGGTGTGAACAGATTCTGTATAGTAAACACTAGTTGTTGCCCGCGGTCCCGCCCGCGTGGATGACGGTTATCGCGATAATAGTAGCCTATATGCTATTCCAGACTATAATCTATCTCTGTGCCAAATTTCATTCAGATCCATTCAGAAGTTTTTGCGTGATAGAGTAACAAACATACATCAATACATTCTTACAAACTTTCGCGTTTATAATAGGATTGAAAATAATATTACTGGACGAACCTTTTAAAGTGAATAGATATTGTCGATTTTATATAGTACTTAGGTGGCAAACAAGCATACGGCTCGCCTGATAGTAAGCAGTTTCCGTAGCCTGTGGACGCTTGCAATTTGTGTCCGTATCCGTACATGTTTTTAAAGTCCTCCGTGACACACGGTTTGTCCCCTACTATGGGAGTAGCCGTGTACTTAACATCGCACAAATGACACTAAATACAATTTGTGCCAGAAGATGACGCAACGCAAGTTCTTCTTCTTATCGTTTTTCGGGCAACATCATTACAATTTCCTGCAGCCCAAATCACAGCCACGTTGACTGCATTGTGAAGTTAGTTAGTTAGAGGGGGCATGTTCCGCACCTGGCCGCTCAAGTGGGCTTATGTGCGTGAAGTTCCTTATGGCTATTCCATCCACCCTAAGTTCTTCCAAAAGACCAGCAGGCGTCCGAAGTCGCCGCAGGCCTCCGGTAGAGTGCCCGATTTCCTGAGAGTTCGTACCCTATGGTCTTTTACGCTCCTACATTCCAGAAGGACGTGGGCGCGGGTGTTTCCTCGGTTTCTATGAAGCCCCTGCAGAGTGGGCTATGGGTTAGGCCTAGTTTGTGAAAGTGACTTGTTCGTACTTGCTTCGGCAGTACATATACTAAAATTGGAACGACTGCATTGTGAAAGGCAGCTATCAAGTGATCCTAAAAAAAACTTAAATAATGCGACTCGAAACTCATAAAAGTACACTCTCGACTTTACTATAATACGGATAAAAGATCGAAAACTCTTTCTAAGGCTTAAAAGAGTTTTAAAAGGTAGCATTTTAATGTAAGCGACTGCAAATGGCTCGCACTACTTATATTTGTCAGCGTTGTAGGTGTGACCAGTACAAACGAGGTGTTGGCCACACCACTGCTGTCCAAAAATTCAAAAGCATTTCCTGCAACAGATGACGAATTATTAGTAGACTTTGATACACCTGCTTTTATTCGAGATTCTCATATAATAGAAATCTGTTTTCTGAAAACATGGCTTATAAAATGAGCGTACTACGTTGAAGTACTTTTATGCGGTTATCTATCTATAGGGGAATTAAACCCTGAAAACTCGAAACAAAACCCTATACCAACCCGTCTGGCCAGCTTGGTATAGTAGGCTAATATCCTTCCTAGTGTATGGAGATGGAAGAGACCCGTGCCCGTACAGTGGGACGATTATGGGTTGAGATGATGATGATGAAACACTGATCGTGTGATGAGCGCTTCCAAAAACAGTGATTAAATATGCTCTTCCTATTTCAGAATGGGCAACACAAGCAAAAAACTCGCGGCCAAATGCACGTTCTTAAATAAAACCGAGCAGAAGTACATCGCAGCCACTTTCCGTGCAGCCAGCAAGAACTCGGAGAGGATACGGGAAGAGGATCTCATCGTGAGTGGCACAATAGACGCAGTGTTGTTAGAAGTTCGTTCATTTTTATTTTGGTTTTACTTTAGTCCGTTTGGTTGGTGATCAGATTTTGTAAATTTTAATCAATTGTATCGGATTTTTAAAATGTTAATCAATATTTGATCGCCTTTTGAAAGTGATGATCGGTTTTTGAAAACGACGATCGACTTTTGAAAGTGATGATCGGTTTTTGAAAACGACGATCGACTTTTGAAAGTGATGATCGGTTTTTGAAAACGACGATCGACTTTTGAAAATGATGATCGGTTTTTGAAAATAGAGTTGATCAAGTTGGTGGTTACCAAGGTTTAAATTATTTATTCTATCGATAAAAACACCTTTTATCTATCGATTATTCAATGTTTCGCTTGACTGTTCGGATGGCTCAATGCATTTATATAAAAAGCTTGTCCCAGTCTCACCTAATACAAAACCGCCATAGTTCAATAATCCGTTCAAAAAAATGTTGTTAGGGATTATTCTTTTGTTTTAATTTTTTTTTTATTCTTATATTTATTTTGGGGACAAGGGATTATTCATTTTGTTATTCTTAGTTCAGTATACGAAAAATCGAATATAGTTTGTTACACTACTAACTATAAGTAAATATTAAGAAACATGTTTTTTTTATTAATAATCAAAATAAAAGAAAATACGCTATGAAAACAAAAGAAACTTGAATCTGATCACAAATCAAACAACTCATTACATACAAGATTGAGCAAGGTAACTTTTCCTACAATAAATATATATTATATAGAAGTATTATGTATTTTGTATTAACTAGTTACATGTATTTTTGTACTATAATGCGTAATGTACTCATACGATATTGGTAATTGGTATCAAAATCCGTTAAATACTGGAGGCGGCTCACACAACTGCGTATTGAATCAATATGCTGTAGCAATGAAAAGTAATGTCAATGTTATTGACATTGTCAACGCATAGGTCACAGTGGGGCAGCCTCGCGGAGCCCAAAAGTACATAAAGTAAATTAAAATTATAGGAACTTCAATTCCTCTGTTTTCGCACTTGTCCAAAGTCAAATTAAAACTTATTTATTCATTTAGATCAAATACATGATACTTATGAACGTCATAAAAACAAATGCCAGCATTTTTTTTTTACGGTAGATTCACTGATTAGGGTAGGGCCTCGAGAAGAATTGGCAAGAAACTCGGGCTACTCTCTTTAGTCGCCAAAGACGAGAGAGCTACCTAGGACATGTAGGTATACAGAAAAGTTTTCTAGGTCGCTACCCCTAACTCATATAAGTAACTTGTTCATTTCATTTTTATTTTTGTAAAATTGTAACTGCCTAGTTGGTCTAGTGTTCGTTGAGTGCAACTGCTGATCACGAGGTCCCCGGGTTCGGTTCCCGGGTCAAGGCAAAAAATAGGTAGGTTTTTTGTCAAAAAATTTAGAAACCCGAAGATTGGAAATTGGCATTATGTCTCATGCATCCACACAAGCTGGCCTAATGCGGTTTGGATCAGACATGCCTTTAGAATTTCTTCTATGACATGACAATGTGTATTCTCAGAATGTTTTCCTTCTCCTTTAATAAATAATCTAAATGTATGAGTACATTACCCAATCATTTCGTTTAAAGTAAACATAAGTAAATGAGAAGTAATTGATAACAAATAAATGTAAATAACTTGTATGTAGTATTTAATTTAATTTTAGTTTATAATATGTCCCATATTTGTTTCATTTAGTTTTGTCTGGTCTCATTTTTGAAGCTTATATTTCGTGTCGGTGGTGGTTTTACGTATTTTAACAACACAAAGTATTTAAAGCTGTATTTATTGTTGATGGAATGATTCCCTGACAGTATTGGTGGACCCAAACGCACAAGCTGCATCCGTAAATAATGCGTAAGATGAAAATGGCGCTTAGCAATTTTGTAAATTATGCTTATAAGTAAAAGATTTAAAATTGCCTGGCGTATTCCGTCTTAAAACTGTTTTCCAACCGAGTGAGCTTGCGATAGCATTTTTTCTGTGTGAAAACTGTTTTGCTGCTAAATATAGTAAACTTATCCAGATTTTACGATTGACAGTTTATAATTAGAGCCAAATAAACAAAAAAAAAACAACCGATTTAAATAAAGAGGTAAGTCAGCCAGAAAATATTCACTGCAAAAGAGGGAAATTTCGAAACAAAACCCTATACCCGTTTGACCAGCGTGGTATAGTAGACTATAATCCGGAGGAGACCCGTGCTTAGCGTGCTCGGACGTTTATGGGTTGACATGATGAATACGGGCTGTATTATATTTTGAAAAAGAAAGAAATAAATAAAAAAAGAAATAAACTAACTAAATTTCCACTTGTGTGATACAATCTGGATAAATTTACTTGTAATTTATTTAAAGAATTTTATATATTACATTTTTGTTAAATTTTTTAAGTTTTATATGGATTTTTCCTGTTTCGATCTGTCTATTTATTCTATTTACTATTATGTAAATATTTAATGCATAATTTTTTATTGTATTTTTGCATCTTTACCTACGGTTTTTGGCACTCCAAAGGTAATGTTTTATATAATTTTTATATTTTTATTTGATTGCATGAAAGGATTCTGATATTTATTTTCCACAAATTCCTTTTACTCTTGCGTTTAATGGTTGGTCAAATGCGTATTTTGTGGTTTTGTGCTACGCACACAGGGCCATAATTTATTTATTCATTTGAATTTTACATTAAATTAGAAATAAGATTAAACTATGTAGGTTTATAAATAGATCGAACCATAACAATAAATTAAAATATTCAAAAGTCCTTCGGTAGACAGTGATTTAGGGCCCTTCTAAAAATCCTGAATATAAAATGATTTATAGGATAAAAAATACCTACTTGTTAGGTGAACAAGCTTATAAAAACGAACTGGTGAGGAGGTTTGCCATAGTAGAAAATAATATTTTCTCCTTTCTAAATTTCTATATTTTTTAATATTTGGTAGTTATAATGTTTGCTATTATATGCCATATTTTTACCGGACACTGAAGTGTCTATGGTGTTTTCGTTGAAGTATAAAAAAAACTTTTTTATTGGTTATCGGTTCGTCGAACGTAAAACAATACCCTATAACTTACTGGATATTGCCCGCGGCTCCATGTCGGCTATCGAAATAAAAAGTAACCTGAGTCCTTCCTCAGGTTACCATCTATCTCATTACCAAATTTCATTTAGATCTGTTTAGCCATTTAATGGTATAAAGGCAACAGACAGAGTTACTTTCGGATAAATATTAAGTAGGTAGGTATGATGATGTCAGCGGTAGCGGCGGTAATTTCATTAACCCACGAAAATACGTCTTTTGTCGAATCGATTCCCGATATATGAATTTAATTTCAAACAAACGGGTGTAGCAGCTAATTTTGTACGGGGTACTATTAGTCCGCCATAGCCACTGTATACTGGCGAGCTGTCAAAACTAATTAGTTTCTTACACCAATGTTTATGAGGCGGAACAAGCGTTGATTTGGATTTAAACCGATATAGACTGGGAAAAAAATAATTTTGATCGCAAATGGTCGTCAGAATAACGGAATAACACTTGACCCGGGCATCTAACCAGGTCTTCGTATAGATATGAACTAGCACTAATAAATAGGAGTGTTGATTTGTAATAACTAGGTGGCTTAAGGTAAGCAGTTGCCGTAGCTATAGACGCTTGCAATAATATTTCTTAAAAAAAAACCGCTTTCTTTCCATGAGTAGGTATTGCAGATCTGTACTCACGCACACTTACAAAACTACACTACTCGTGTAGTATTAGATAGTAATTATTTATTTGTGGTCTTCCTTTCAGTCAGGCTTGCTCTAAAACTTATGAAAGTAAAGAAAGAAAGAAAGAAAATATTTATTGTTAATAATTTATACATGTAGATACAATATGACGTATACGTTGACAGCGCCGGCTTTAGCACAACCGGCGCCCTTGGGCAAAGATCTTACCCCCCCCCCCCCCACAAATTGAAGGTACTGTAACATAATACATTGGATCACGACTCCACTTCTTGGATGCCCGATCCTGACTCTTCATGACAACCTTCAAGGTCATTATTATATGTCAGAACCTTTTATATTCAAATATAATTACATTTACTTTTATAAAACGCCAGAGGTTTTACTATTGTCACATGGCCAGCTAGTGACCACTAATATTCCTCTACAGTACGCCCCCCATAGATTGGGTAGGCTTGATATAGTTTGTCTTGATCGTTTTTTGTTCTTGACGAAACTTAAAGAGGCGCCAGGCAGGAGCTTCGAAGGGTCTTAGGCGCCTCTTTAAGCCTTGCGTCCTAGGGCCGTCGCTTTAGCGCCCGCGCCCGTGCCCCTGCCTCTAACGCCGGCACTGAGCCTTTAGACAAGTGGCATAAGCGATAGTCGAATCGAAAAGTCAAAAAAGCAAATGAATGGGATTTGACGTAAGCTTACGACATTATATCGTAGACTTACGTCAAGGCTTAAAGAGGCGCCTATCGCTTCTGTACATTTATAGTTTGAAAACGAAAAAAAATGCAGTAACGATAAATATATCACAGTGCCCAAAATAATAGCAGTGTTCATCCATTAGAGCTATAAATCGTGAGCTGGCTTATTTACCAAATAACCATTGAGTGGTATAT
The DNA here is from genome assembly GCA_947095525.1 of Trisateles emortualis. Lineage (NCBI taxonomy): Eukaryota > Metazoa > Arthropoda > Insecta > Lepidoptera > Erebidae > Trisateles > Trisateles emortualis. The sequence continues at coordinate 10,885,631 of OX352751.1, read as the reverse complement.
TGATGACAGTACCCATCTGTATCGCTGACCTGATCGATTTAGACCATTTTATACGTTAGTAGAATGTGCATACAATCGCATGTACAAATGTACTGCTTACCTATATGACCGATAAAAAAAGTGTAAATATTTTTTTAAAAAAATCTGACTTTAATACTACAAATTCTGAAGTATTTAACCTGTTTAAATACTTCAGAATTGGTAGTATTGAAGTCGGTTTTTTTTGAACTTTCATACAAACTCTTATTCCACTCGGTTCCACTTAAAGACCTTTTTTTAATCTGATAATTTATAGCTAAAGTGCATCTAATGGCCATTTTAATAAGGCCAAACACGGCTAGATTACGTTGTTTAATTATAAAGTGGCATAGGGGATACCTCGACATTCACCACTGCGCGGCGCGTGCTGTAGGTTCGATCTTCACACTGGAAAAACACAAGGAACGACACAGGGCTTAAGCCACTGAACCAAGCCTGCAGACAAAAGCTATGTAAGGATCCATATAATAAGGAACCAGCTTATTTTCTGTTACTGGCCATTGATTTTAAGCAGTTTCAGCGGCAACTGAAACCTCTCTACACTCTGCTGAAACACTGAGGGAAAAGAAGAAACCAAAATAATTTCAAACATAATATATATTTAAATAATAATAATATTACGTTGAATTGTATATAAACTGAATTTCTCAGTAATATAAAATGTTTTGAGAACTGAAATAAATAAATACAAGACCGTTGTTCGGAAATTCTTGGTACCATCGAGTTTTGGAACTGTGCCCACCAGATGGCAGTAGGTATACCCGCCCCTTTTTGGGTATGTACGTATTTGCCAGTTACATATGTAACTATGTCTAAAACGTCTTCAGCAAAAGCTGGAATTATAAGAAACCGACCGACGAACCTTGAATTCGCCCAGATAAAAAAACTACCCTTTTAGAAGTTGAATTTAAAAAAAAACCTGTCTTAGTGCATAGGAACCTTTGTATAAAATTTCAAGTTTGTCGTTATCAATCAGACAGACAGTATATAAGTAGCTAAGGCCGCGTAGAAGACCATAGGGCACAGACTCTCAAAACTACTCATTATCGGCAGCCTGCGCTGACCAAGGATTAAAGGCAAATAAAAAGATACGGGAAAATGCATCTAAAATATCTAACTTTAAAAGCATTTGTCCCTAAACTAGTGTCATGTACTTGTGTCGTTGTTCGTAAGCAGGACACAGCGGCTACTTAGACCGCCTGCTGGCTTTCTGGAAGAACTTGGGCTAGTTGAAATAGCCACAAGAAACTCACGCAAAAAAGCTCACTTGAGCGGCGAAGTGCGACAAACGCCCTGTTGTTCTAACTAAGTAGCTGATATAAATTTGACTGCCTAGGTGGTCCAGTGGCCGCAGTATGCGCCTGCTGTGCACAAGGTTGTGGGTTCGATTCCCACGCAGGACAAAACATTCCGTTAATTGTATGTCTGTAAAGTCCCCCGCGACACAGAGCTTGTTCTCTAGTGCGGGAGTTGTGTTTAAAAAGAAACAGAAGCAACACGCGATAGTCCACAGTTTCCATATGATAACTGGTGTAAAACGCCAATAGATTTTGTTTACTGACTCTTGATATTGTTTGGACAAGTCTATTTTAGACAACACGGTAATTTGAAGCGTTCATACACTGAGGTCGCACCGAGATTTCTTGCTCAGATTGACAGTAAGAGAGGTGGGGACCTCTCTTACTGACAATCTGAGCAAGAAATCTCCAAAAACCATACTAGCAAACGAGTCCGACTGAGTAAGGACAGAGCCAAAGAACAGCACACGTGATGTAGTTGTTTGTGTTCCTATGCGTGATATGGATGATAGTTTTTGTTTAGAAATATGTCGTTTTTCTGTTCATTAATCTTACTAATATTATAAACGCAAAGTAAGTATGGATGGATGGATGAATGTTTGTTCCTCTTTCACGTCAAAACTACTAAACAGATATGGATAAAATTTGGCACAGAGATAGATTATGGTCTGGAATAACACATAGGCTTTACAAACTATTTAGAATTACATTTTACAGCATACTTTTTACAGCGATAAGCGACATCCACGCGGGCAACAGCTAGTGTTAAATATAAAGAAAGGAAGAAAAAGAAAGAAAAGACATTTATTTACAGACTGCTACAGGACATTTACATACATTACAATTATAATTCCTTGGTCTGCAGTCAAAAAATGGTTCCTACCTCAGCATAATGCTACGACTAAAAGCCGCAGCGCTGGTTTTCAGGTAGGCCCAGGGACAACAACATAAACAAATATCAAGCCTGAAGTCTAATTGGATCCGGTATAGCAATAGATTCGTCCCGTTTTATTTGGGACCCAATATTAGTCTGAATTTAATGCGTTTTTGTTTTGTTTCAAAGTGACTGTATGATTAGTAACGTAAGACATTCCGTAAAACGAAACGAATTTGCAACTGTTATTTGGCTATAATTTACGAATTATCTACATATTGTTTGAACTCGTAATCTCTCACACTACCAGTCGGACTTGAAATATTATTTTGCATTTGATAGACCAATTCTTGAGGTATGTTGTTATCATCCTTACTAATATTATAAATGTGAAAGTTTGTGAGTATGGATGGATGGAGGGATGTTTGTTACTCTTTCACGTAAAATCTCCTCAACGGATCTGGATGAAATTTGGCACAGAGATAGATTATGGTCTGGAATAACACATAGGCTACTTTTTACAGCGATAACCGACATCCACACGGGTGGAGCCGCGGGCAACAGCTAGTATTACATATAGGAACAAGGCAGTAATACTAAATATGATACATGTTTTTTTTAATTTAATGCAGATAAACCCACGGGGAACAGGTACAACCTATTATAAATATTTACTGCAATACTATTACTCATATTTTTCACGTCATATTTATACCTGTTAAAAATACTAGTACATTTTGAACAATTTTATAGTCGTCTGAAGCCAATAGGGAGCCGTTCGTGAATGATTTACAGCTCGCTAAACAGACGTCGCGGTGTAAACTTTGTGCGAAAATAGAATATTTAATGTTGGCAAGCTACGAATATGGTTTGTTAAATGCTGTGAAGTGATTAAGAGTACTACTACCTACAAGCTTCGATTATATACAGTCCTACTAGTGCAGCAGTACAAGTGGAAAATGTGAAGAAAATTGTACAGTAATATGTGGTAATATTCGAGAGTGTGCTTACATACGTGCAAGAGCGATCGTGCGTACGTACTAGTGAGCGTTTCGACGAGCGAGCGTTCGGACGAGCGAGCATGCGTACGTGCGAGCGTGCATACTTACGAGTGAGCGTTCGGACGAGTTAGCGTTCGGACGAGCGAGCATTCGGATGAGTTAGCGTTTGGACGAGCGAGCGTGCGTCCGTGCAAGAGCAAGCATGAGTAAGTGCGAGCGTACGTACGTTCGAGCGTACGACTGAGCGTGTAAAATGGGTTCTTTTTATACCACTTTTTACATATAAGGTGACAAATGGATACTAACCTATAAACACCTTGGTACTTATTGCGCGTATCACGCATTGCTGATCCACAGTTACAAACGCCAGGGTTTTATGTTATAGGTCATCATGACATAAGAAAAAGGGATACCTATACTTACGCACAGATACGACCTCTGGTTTAGCATTCAAGAGTCACTATTCATTAGTTTTAATCGTGAATCTATATTTTAAATATTCAAAATAACATATTGATAGCCGTTACAAAATATTCTGAATGTACGGTGAGACGTAGTAGTTGTATACGTTACAAAACATTGGCTGCTAATGTTGGTTTTTATGCGCATTTTATGTTCACAATTCATGGACTTTACAGTAATTAGGTCAGGTAAACGTTTGCGATTCAGTCTTGCGCTAAAAGATCTTTTGTTTTTGCGCTTTTGATCATTTATTAAGACGCTAATTTCTGAATGCAGAGAATTGAATACGTAATACTACTTTAGCCCAAGTTCTTGCCGCATTCCTTATCTTTAATTCTTTAATGTACACAATAGAAATACATTTAGTATTACATAGGTATTAATGACATCATATACAAAGGCGAGCCTAACTCAAAATTGAGTTCTCTTACAGCAAACCTCTGAGGAAAGTTTAGAGGAAACCAAGGGTAAACAAAGTGTATGTACATTTGATAAAAAACGGGATGGTAACAAAAATATTATAACACAATACATACATAAGATAATATGCATACAGAATGCAACATATTAATCCGTAATCCGTATATATAAACGTTAACTATGCCTAATTTCACTTTCAATTCCGGACGCCATAATCTTAAAAAGGGATCGGAAGTTTTGCTAGATGTTTCATTTTCAAATAATAATCTTAATGCCAAGTTTCTTTTTATACTTTTGTGGTAAACAAGCATACGGCCCACCTGTACTCACACACAGGAATACAATTACATAGCTATGTAGTTAATTGACTGTGGTCTTCTGTATGATGTAGGTCTTTCCCCAGTCAGACCCGCTCGCTAGTACGGTACCCTGCCTCTCTTAAGGCCCCTCTCTATAAAAAATAAGAAAAAGAGGTGTAAATGAACCCATTTTTTGTTGGCATTTATAGACAAATGACTGCCAAAAAATACAATATTAATCTACAAGATGTGTTTCATAATATGATCTTGTAATAAATTATATGTTAATTCTAAATTGTTTGTAAAAAAATCATCGAATCAGCACCAAATTATTGAGATATGACCACTTTATGACTTCAATTTTTATCAAATAATACGAAATAAAATACCAATATTTGAAGAAAACGTACACCTATAATTTGGTAATGTTATATTTAAAATAAGTATGAATTTTAATTTATTAAAAATTAATAAGACGTCCATTCAAAGAGGACATCTGTTTGTATACCCGCGCTCGCCTAGAGAATAGAGTCGTGTTTGCTTTGCCCAAATGCTCAAGGTCGTTGGCGATATCACAAGCCTTAAAGTGGTGCCTAGTACAGTTAAAATAACGACTTAGTCTGATACCCACATAACAAACGCAAAAACAAGTATATATTTGTCTCTGGTCTCTATAAATGTGTCCCCTATACATCCATATAGGTCGATGCATTGACGTCAGCGGTCAGCCGTGTGTTTGCTCAATCAGCTAATTTATTTGCGTTTGTCTCGATAAGTCTACAACTTGCTTTCAATATTGTGAATTGTATTCCTTTGAAGTGTGTATACGTAAGGTATAGTCTCGCAAATTGATTATGATTATTACTAGGAAAAAAAAAACATGCGGGGCAGTCTTTGGGGACTGCCGATAGAAGTGAAAACTAAGTAACTCGTGAATTGTATCGTCGAGCTATTAGATTATTGTTTTTCAATATGGGAAGCGTTCGGTGACAATGACGCAAATTCCATGACTTTTGTTCACTCAGAAAGTGCTCAATGCGTCTAAAGAAAGTTTTTACTTTAAAAATGCGTCCGTCCAGTTAACATTATTGCTATAATTATGCATCGAAAATTGTATGTTTGCAAAGCCTTTGGACGCTTGCAATACTAGAGGTATCACTAGCGTGTTGCTAAGCCAAAAAAAATAATATCAAAGTATCCCTGGAATAGAAAAATGTTGCTTTCAAAATGCATCTCTAAATGAGCAATGGGAAATAAAGACCTGTACTCACACTCATACACAGGAACACAACTACACCGCTGTGTGGTCATTTGGCTATGGTCTTCTGTAAAGTAGAGGTCCTACCCAAGTCGGGCTTGCTCGCTAGGGTATATGGTACCCTACCTCTCTTCAAAAATGTGGTAACTACGCATTATTAGAAAACCCATAAGTTAGCGAACATTACCTACATTTCGAATTTAGGTACGATAAGAGATAATAGTTTTTATCAGTGAAATGGCCTCCTATTGTGAGTTAATCTAATAATTACAGCAATAAAGATAGTGTTAATTAACTAAGTAATCGATATATTAAGAGGAGACTACCTATCTATATAGATAGGTAGTCTCCTCTTAATATATCGATTAGCTAGCAAGTAATCTATATAGATTACTAGCTGTTGCCCGCGGCTCCGCCCGCGTGGATATCGGTTATCGCTGCAAAAAGTAGCCTATGTGTTATTCCAGACCATAATCTATCTCTGGGCCAAATTTCATCTAGATCCGTTCAGTAGTTTTTACGTGAAAGAGTAACAAACATCCATCAATCCATCCGTCCATTCTCACAAACTTTCACATTTATAATATTAGTCGTTGTATTAACTCGTTGGTTGCATCGTTTCCTGCGCTATTATTTAACTGTCTCGACCGCTTAGTGGTCGATGTGTTGGCTGCTGATCACGAGGTCGTGGGTTCGATTCCCGGGTAAAACCAAAAATTGCAATTGGGTTTTTCTGTCAAGTAATTCACAATAGAAGATGCCCGGAGTTTGGCAATGGGCGGTGTTCACACCCCCGTGAGGTGCAGTCTTTATTCCCTCACTCTCATAGTCCGATGGGACGGCAATCAAGCGTAGAACCACCGCCAATTTCCAAACTTCGAACATCTATTGTGAATTTCTTGATAGAAAAACCAAATATAAATTTTTGGCCCGACCCGGGAATTGAACCCGGGACCTCGTGATCAGCAGTCACACATATGGACCACTGAGCCACCGAGGCAGTTACTCATACCATACCTAATTAACTGTTAGGTATTTTAGTAAGCAACAAAATATGTTTTACTACTGGAATGTTACTATTCGCGTCGTTAAACTATATTTAGTATTTCATACTTCTCAAAATTATTATGTACAGCGTTATGGGAGTTTATTCCATTTATTTGCAGTTTTATTATACTTCTTTGATAGCAAATAAGCATACGGCCCGCTTGATGGTAAACAGTTACCATAGCCTATGGACGCTTGCAATTGCGTGTTGCCGACCCAAAAATAAGCATCAAAGTTTAATGATGGAATTTTCCTGGGATAAGTAAACGTCCGTTGAAAACGCATCCCTAAATGAGGTCTGCAAACCTGTACTCCACACAGGAACGAATTTTTTGTCAAATTCGACCTGTAGTTCCAGAGATTAACGCGTTCAAACAAACGAAATCTTCAGCACTGTTTATATAGTATTTATATTATACACATATATATGTATATATATATAGAATTAGAAAAAAATGTGTTCCTGTGTGGAGTACACACACAGTTTATAGACCTCATTTAGGTTTGCATTTTTATATTCATAAAATTTGAGAATAAGAACATTGCCTCTTCCCTAGCTTTTACAAGTCTCCAGCGCTCATTTAGGTTTGCGTTTTGAAATAAACGTATTCCTATCCCAGGGATACTTTGGTGTAAAAAAATGGGTTGGCAACACGCAAGTGATACTTCTGTGTTTCGGTGTTTCGGGCGTCCATAGGCTACGGCTAAGGCTAACTGCTTAACATCAGGCGGGCCGTATGCCTGTTTGCCACCTAAGTACTTATAGTATAAAAATAAAAAGAATTAAAAAAAAACTGTTTTATGTCACAGTCTTGTAAAGCCATAGTACGTATTTGATTGACTGTGACTACACGGTACACGTGCCTAATTTATCTTAGGGTTAAAAAAACAGGCTCACCGATGTTGCAAGATAAAAAAAAATAACATGCCTCAATGATTAATTGTATCCATCCTATCTATAACACCTTGGATACCGTCTAGTATAATCAATGGGTAACTAATGTCCTAAATATAGGCATGGGCAATTAGCTACAGTGAACTTACGATAACGGTCGATCGATCGATGTGATGGTGCCAGACGCGCGTCATGCGTTTGTTTATGTTGTGCGAACTGTGTGGAATGCTTTGTGTTAGCGTATGGCCACGAGGTTGGAGATTGCGGTAGAGGTTGAAACTATTTACAAACTTATTCATAAAAAAATACTACTTTCTAATTGTAGATTGCGTAAAATTCCATTCTATATCTACTCTTTCTTCTATATCCTATCTTTAATATAAGTAATAAAATACTGTTTGCCACTAACATCTTAGATAAGGCATCGGAGGGCTTTTAAAGACCCCCACAAGCCAGGTTACAAGCCTAGTGTGGGGCTCATATTTATTTTTGTACCATCTTTTTTTGGACTAATAAACTTTATTTATTGAGCCTTTCATTTTTTGAGAGGGCAATATACCGCATCAAAAAAACGAAGTATGTAGTTATGTCGGGCTCTCTGCCCTTGAAATGGTAAGCGATCGTTGGCATACCAATCTGAAACAAGTTTAAACAGGTAGTCCACCATACAAAACTAACTACTAACACAAATACAATTTGTCACATAAGTTTCGTATGCGATCTGAACAGCTCTTTCACATGGGTGGCACTAACAGTGGCGCTAATTTAAATCGCTAACGCTTATATAATCGCGAGTTGTGTGGCTTCATCAAAACAAAGGTATCGGTGTTACCATAGACTGAGATTGAAGAAAACCATGCACACACCATAAATATAGTTCTGACCTTAAATATTGTGAGGAACATATTATTCATAAAATGTATGTACCAGTCTTACTAATTTGTTTATTATTTTGCTAGCTTTTGCTTGCGGTTTCGCTCATTATAATAATATCCTTCATTCAAATTTCGGATATAATTATAGTACCTACCTCTACACAATAGAAGACCACAGCTAATTAACACAGTGTTACTAAATGTTTGTAATCATTTTACCTTCTTATATAAGATACTTACCGGGAGCGACATAACACAGTGTGAGAACTGAGGGACCGCACGTTAAGGGATGTATTCTTTTATATTTTTCTTTAGAAATTTCAAAATTCGTTCTACAATTGTTTTAAGTTTACTACTAAATCTTTAGTTTGTTATTTTCCAAATCCCCGATATGGTCTCTCGATGCATACACATGAGTTTTCCGTGTGATGAGAAAAAAATATATGTACGAGTATATACTTAGGCACGTGATTTTTTTAGAAGAAATACTTAGTATTGCATCATTGGCAAAGTAAAACTGTATACTACATCCACCGCACTCAGATCTAGGTTAGATTTTTGGATTTTCTATCTAAAAACGTTCACAATTTGCATTTGTTTAAGGACTATAGATCCACCTCAAAACAGAGCGGTCGAATCAAACTCAAAACTCCTTTGAAGATCATAAATTGTGAACGCTTACGCTCCCTGTCTCTCTCTCTCTGTCTACCCTTTCGTAGTAGTGTTGTTATTAGTACTGCACATTTACATAGAAAAATAATTACATATTATGTTAAAAGACTAAATACATAAATATTTTATTTATCATATCTTGTTGTGGGGCTGGCCATACGACTAGAGCACTTGGACCTTTCGGGTCTTTGGTGCATACCATCCATCCATTCATATCATTTATTTGAAAGAAAAGAAAGAAAGAAAGAAAACAATGTTTATTCCAGCAAGTGCATACATATATTCCACAATGTGATATTAGGTGATATAAAGTGGCTTAAAGCTAAGTACATTATGGACCCTGTCGGGCACAACAACATTTTAATATTTTAACACTATGCTACTTAATATATTGTAAGTATGGATGGATGTTTGTTACTCTTTCACGTAAAAACTACTGAACGGATCTGGATGAAATTTTACACAGAGATAGATTATGGTCTGGAATAACACATAGGCTACTTTTTACAGCGATAACCGACGTCCACGCGGGCGGAGCCGCGGGCAACAGCTAGTGCTATATAATTCCTTTCCTGTGGCCACAATACTTAAATTCCTCCGGACCGAATTTCGGTCACGATAACTAATCTTAACGGAGACTAGGTACCTGCGCGGGAGATATTATAGTGCGCTAATAATCATACACCTGGATGTTGTGATCATGCATTTGAAATTAAATTTTATAATTATAATTTGTTTTTTTTTTTTTTTTTTTTTAAAAGAACTCCCGCACTAGAGGACCAGCTCTGTGTCGCGGGGGACTTTACTAACATACAATTAACGGACACAAATTACACCCAGACTCAGAACAAATCTTTGTGGATCACACAAAGTTTTGTCCTGTGTGGGAATCGAACCCGCAATCTCGTGCACAGCCGGCGCATACTGCGCCGGCTGTGCACGAGACTGCGGGACCACTGGACCACCAAGGCAGTCGTGTGACTTAATAACTATGACAATTAACTCAATTGAGTAAGTGTTTTTTTTTTGGATGGATTTTTGTTACTTTTTCACGCAAAAACGACTGAACAGATCTGGATGTAATTAGACACAGAGACAGATTATAGTCTAGAATACATACATAGGCTATTTATCACAGTTCCCGTGGAATTGTATGCGCGGGCGAAGCCGCAGGCGGTAACTACGTTTCCGACTGCGAACGTCGCGCTTTAGGTTTTTATTGTAAAATACGACCACCTTGACTGCATTGTCGAAGGCAGCCATCAAATCCTCCTGCGTGCAGGTGTTAGGGCATACAAGGCACGATACTATGAAACCACCTGATCCATAACGACATTCGCTCCATACCATGTAGTTAAATTAACCACATTTCTTTTTTTTATACTACGAAAGAGGGAAACAAGCATACGGCCCGCCTGATGTTAAGCAGTTACCGTAGCCTAGGGACGCTTGCAACACCGGGCCCAGGGGTACTCTGTAAAAACCTATGTTAGAATCAAAAGTACATAATAATACGTATAGGAATGTAACAAAATATATCTAATTGAATCGCAAATATGTAGTTATTTACGTTATTTGTAATAACATAATGAACAGATCACACGTTTTTTCTCTGTATTTAGATTTGCCATGTGACTTACATAAGTCTTTTCAATCTTAGTAGTACGTACGTTTGTATATCTTTGGGGCTTAAAACAAGGTTAAGCAACCTAACTGCGGCCAGTCGAAAGATGGGTGACCACTTACTAAAATACATTGAGACTCCTCCATGCTCCGGAAAGCACGAAATGCCGGAATGCAAATGCAGTATACGGAACAACTAAAATCAATCAAAATTTGGATTTTTGTCGTACTAATGTTTGCAATACCACAGAATACTTAATAGTACTGGCAATACAGTAAAAGGAACAGAATTATCTTGCCTTGCATTTCCGCTCAGATTTCTTCTTATATATATTTTTTGCTATTTAGGGATTGAACTTCCAGTAGTCCTTTCTTAGTGCTCACTTACGTCACTCACCTTTACAAAATTTCAAGTTTGTTGCTCCAGCGGCTTAGGCTCTGCGTTTATGAATAAGGACACATAATTATATATGTATACATTTTGTTTATTTATTTTTCAATATAATGTTTTCTATATTACGAGTTATTATATCTCTATATCTACTATATTATAAAGAGGTAAAGTTTATGAGTTTGTGACGTAGGGGGTAATCTCAGGATTTACTGAACCAATTTTGAAAATTCTTTTACCAATAGAAAGCCATGTTATTTGTGAGTGTCATAGGCTATATTTTTTTTGTCTTTACGTACCCCGGGAAATGCCACCCGTGCGAAGCCGGGGCGAGTGGCTAGTTAATTTATATCTTATCTGCTCCTTTATATATGGAGTACGCCTGGATAAGTGTCTGTAGGGTTCCTCCTCCCACAACAACCAGAACATGTTTCTTAATAATATTTAATAAATTTCCAGAAATACTGGGGTCAACAAATAGACCCACGCCTAGCACAATTCCTGTCCAACTTTCTGTTTGGTTACGGTGAGCACAAATCGCAGTACTGTAACTTCGAAAGATTTGCGGAGCTCTACGTGAACAATGTCAGAGGTAAGAAGTTTTTTACGCACTAGGGAACAAGACGTGATTTTTTTTTATTCTACTTGAGTGGCAAACAAGCATACGGCCCGCCTGATGCTAAGCAGTTGCCGTAGCCTATGGACGCTTGCAATACCAGCCCCTCTAGACAAGTGGCATAAACGGTAGTCGAATCGAAAAGTCAAAAAAGTAAATGTATGGGATTTGACGTAAGTTCACGATATCATGTCGTAAACTAACGTCAAATCCCATACATTTACTTTTTTGAATTTTCGATTCGACTACCGTTTATGCCACTTGTCTAAAGGGGCAGAGGTACCTATCATTCGCTTGTGGCAATAAGCAAGTGATCCATTTTTTACACCAAGGCTCGTCACTCATTGAGTATCCTTGGGATAGGAATACGTTTCTTTCAAAACGCATTCCTAAATGACGCTGGAGACCTGTACTCACACATAGGAACACAACTACACCGCTGTGTGTAGTTTTTATTTGACTGTGGTCTTCTGTAAGGTGAAGGTCCATCCCCAGTCGGGCCTGCCCGCTTGATGGTGCCCTAATTTAATAGTTTTTTTTTATTTTTTTTTATTGTTAGGTACTTCGGATCAGCGCGTTACAACGATCTACAACAGCTTAGGACTAGACTACTCAGCTTCTGGCGAGGTGCCTTATCAACTATTTAGAGAGGTACACCTTTTTTTTATTTTTTTAGCGTAGGCGTAGCACATCTACTAATATTTAAAATGTGAAAGTTTGTGAGTATGGATGTACCTATGATGGATGTTTGTTACTCTTTCACGCAAAACTACTGATAGATTAGCTTTTTATCGCGATAACCGACATCCACGCGGGCGGAGCCGCGAGCAACGGCTTGTTATTATAATATACTAGCTGTTGCCCGCGGCTCCGCCCGCGTGGATGTCGGTTATCGCTGCAAAAAGTAGCCTATGTGTTATTCCAGACCATAATCTATCTCTGTGCCAAATTTCATCGAGATCCGTTTAGTAGTTTTTACGTGAAAGAGTAACAAACATCCATCCATCCATTCTTACAAACTTTCACATTTATAATATTAGTAAGGATGTACCTACCTACTTATTTACAGTACATGGAAGCCCTAACCTCGACGTATATAAGGATTGTCAAGGCATCAAGTTCACATCGCGCCGATGCTTGGGTCAACAAAGGTTTCAGAGCCACAGCATCCAACGTGCAGTCGTTAGGCGAAGCGATAGCATGCAGCGTGGGAGATGAGGATGCTCCACCAACCAGCGTCACGACAGATCAACTACATAAATGGTATGAGTTCTTTACGGCTTTTTTTTTATTCTTCTTGGGTGGCAAAGAAGCATACGGCTCGCCTGATTGCAAGTAGTTACCGTAGCCTATAGACGCTTGCAATATCAGACGTAATCACTTGCGTGCTGCTAACCCCTTTTATTACAGCAGGGCTTTAAGATGGGAGTATCTCTGGGATAGGAATACGTTTCTATCAAAACGCATCCCTTTTAATGCATCGCATATAGGTGTAGAGCTATTATAACCTAATTTTATTAACTGTGCAATTGGAGCTGTCAAAATCGTTAGGTTGGCATGATTGAATTCCCCCGCCCGCTTCCCTTCCTACCTCCCCGCAGGCGCCTGTCCCTGTCAGTAATTGCACTTTTGGTGTCGTCTGCGCTATTTGAGTATCTATATCCCTATGTGATATAATCCTACTAATATTATAAATGCGAAAGTTTGTAAGAATGGATGGATGGATGTTTGTTACTCGTTCACGTGAAAACTACGGAACGAATCTGGATGAAATTTGGCACAGAGATAGATTATGGTCTGAATTAACACATAGACTACACTACATTTTTATAGCGATAACCGACATCCACGTGGGCGGAGCCGCGGGCAATAACTAGTAAATAATATTTGTATTCACATTACTGTAGGTACCTATCAAACAAATGATTATAATTATCATTTTATTTTTTTCCAATGCAGCCAACATTGCAAAATTTTGACAATGACATTTGCAGAGTTAGAAAAATTGGATTATATTATTATTGGATACTGATCAAGATACCATGTTTCAGGGTGACGACAAACGTGATGATGAGGCAGATGACTGAAATGGTGTTCGTGAACCTATTCGGTGTGGAGAAGACGAGGGAGGATGGTGCACCCATGTCCGCCGTACCTTCTTTACTGCCCGTACCGCAAGGTGAGTTTATTTATCACCAGTTTCTGAAATGATGAAATTTGGCACAGAGATAGATTATAGTCTGGAATAACACATAGGCTACTTTTTACAGCGATAACCGACAACCACGCGGGCGGAGCCGCGGGCAACAGCTAGTTTAGAAATATATAAGTATGTTTATCAGTTATCTGGTTGCCAGAGTACAGGCACTGCCTAGTTTGGGGTCAGGTGGAGATGTGTATGTTGTCCTAATATATTCTTATTGTTTTCCAGGATTGGAGAGCATGCCAGATTACCCAGCGTTCATTGACTTGTCTCACATCGTATGGTTAAACTGCCAACTGCCGAGGAAGCATCAGCACAAATGGAGGTTCCTGTTCTCTTCGCATATACATGGAGAATCTTTCTCCACTATGACAGGTGAAAATAAACACTTTATTTTTACTATAGCTTATGGAGCGAGTGGAAACCGACTTGTACGGATGAGGTGGGAGTTCTCTAAAGGCATGTCTGATTCATCAATCCGCATTAGGCTAGCGTGTGTAGCCTTCTCATTTTTTTTTCTCTTGATAGAAGAGAGGACACCCGTGCCCATTAGCTGCACTATGGGCTGCACTATAATTTTGTTGGTCGGTTTGTATTTTAAATTAAAATCTATCTATTATAAAGCTGTTTGTTTGTTTGGTTGAACGCGCTAATCTCAGAAAGTACTGGTTCGATTACAAAAAAAATTTTTTTGTTGAATAGTGCATTTATCCATATCGGCTATAGGTTGTATAACATCACGCTATGATCAATAGGGGCGGAGCAGTAGTGAGATATGTTGCAAAATCAGGGAAAATATTCCAAATTACCACGCGGACGATGTCGCGGGCGACCCCTAGTTACTAGATATTACTGTCACACTGCAGGGCAAAGGCCTCCCTTTTCTTCTGCCATTGGTCAAGGTCGAGACCTCTCACTTGCCAGTCAGCACGGTAGGAGTCATTATCATCCCACCATCTCGTCCTGGGCCTGCCGCGCCGTAATTTAATGTTCTGTGGCAGCCACCTGGTTGTGGTCTTTGCTCACAGATCATCGGACATACAGCAGATATGTCTGGCCCAGTTCCACTTCAAATTGCGTGTAGTTTATTTGTATATGTTAAGCAATTAATGTCTGCATAATATTGCATGCTGCCATAATATATTGTTACTTAAAAAATAATTGAACTTCTCCGTTAGGAATAAAAATGTCGTTCAGTCGATAGTCACGTTCTGCACCGAAACTATTGAAATACTTTCGTAGACTACTTTTGCAGAATGTCATTAACAAAAATAAGACCTAATACTAACAAGCAGTAACAACTACTAAAGTGACTATTTACAAAAACCTGACATTACCTCACTTCAAGACGTAAAAAAAGCGGTGGACAAATTCAAACTCAGGAGTAGGAGCTCGGATGGCACAATTGATAGTGAGCTGGTTCGAGTCCTGCTCCGGGCTCGACTTTCTCCACATTGTTTTAAATATCAAATGTACCTATTTACATATATGCATATCTTAAAAAAAAGTAGCCTGAGTTTCTAGCCGGCCTTTCCTTAGGTAGAGCCTAAACTCACAAATTTTACCTCTATGTAATTGAAATGTCTGGTTGGGAAACCGAAAGGAAACACACGTGTTCATGGAACTGCGTATAATGTCAGACTAAAGGTCACTCACAAGGTGCACAGATAAAAGATACAGTTTAATGCCACAGATAAGTTACACAACTTAAACCCTACATCACAGTAATGTAGTGATGAATAAATAATTTTGATTTTACGCTCCACAGGCCGTATAGAAGAGCAAGGACCAACAGTGTTAATAATACAAGATAACTCTGGGTATATATTCGGAGGTTATGCCCCCGCCTCGTGGGCCCTGGGGCCGAGCTTCTTCGGAACAGACGAGGCGTTCCTCTTCACCCTGGCACCCAAGATGAGGATGTACCCAGCCACTAACTACAATAACCATTATCAATATATGAATAGAGATACTAAAACGTTGCCAAATGGTTTGGTAAGTTACGTTTTCGTATTATTATTATTTTTTTTTTTTTTTTATACTACTTGGGTGGCAAACAAGCATACGGCCCACCTGATGTTAAGCAGTATCCGTAGCCTATAGACGCTTGCATTACCAGAGGTATCACTTGCGTGCTGCCAACCCATTTTTTTACACCAGGGCTTTAAGATGGAAGTAACCCTGGGAAAGGAATACGTATCTTTCAAAACGTATTCCTAAATGAGCGCTGGAGACCTGTACTCACACACAGGAACACAACTACACCGCTGTGTGTAGTCATTTGGCTGTGGTCTTCTGTAAGGTGGAGGTCCTTCCCCAGTCGGGCTTTAAATTTATTTATGGTACAGAAAACACACAGTATTAAAGATAACTTAAGATTAACATATATATTTAAAACTTTCACCAGTAAATTTTTCAATATTATTTATACAAAGCATCGGTAGCATTATTATATTATAAGTACATAAAATTTATATATTATAAGTACATAAAAAAAATGAAATGAGAAGAAATTTGTGTTCTAGAATTCAACAAAAAAAATTATAAGAGATCAATATTAATATATAATGTTATAAAACTGTCGTGGCAAACAAGCATACGGCGCACGCCTGATGGTAAGCAGTTACCGTAGTCTATAGACGCTTGCTATACCAGAGGTATCACTTACGTGTGGGCGAGAGGTACAACTCCCGCATTAGGGAACTAGTCCTAAGTCGCGGGGGACTTTTCAAACATACAATTAACGGACACATTTATAAGTCATACAAAGGTTTGTCCAGGAAATCGAACTCACGACCTACGGACCACAAGACCTACAGCCCCTCAAAACAAGTGGCATAAACGGTAGTCGTATCGAAAGGTCAAAAAAGCAAATGTATGGGATTTACAGGTTTACGACATTATATCGTAAACTTACGTCATCCTACTAATATTATAAACGCGATAGTTTGTAAGTATGGATGGATGGATTGATGTTTGTTACTCTTTCACGTAAAAACTACTGAACAGATCTGGATGAAATTTGGCACAGAGATAGATTATGGTCTGGAATAACACATAGGCGACTTTTTACAGCGATAACCGACATCCACGCGGGCGGAGCCGTGGGTAACAGCTAGTATCCCATAAATTTGGTTTTTTTAATTTTCGATTCGAGTACCGTTTAGGTATGCCACTTGTCTAGAGAGGCAGGCCGGTCCAAAATATGTAATACTTATAGATATGACTTGAAATTCGGACCCTTTCTGACATCACGCAGGATAATTTTGTGTCTATTTTTTGTTAACCTGTGTCATCATCATCTCAACCCATAAACGTCCCACTGCACGGGTCTCCTTCATAAATTTGGAGGGATATTAGCCTACTATACCACGCTGGCCAGACGGGTTGGTATAGGGTTTTGTTTCGAGTTTTCCCTCTCTTGCTGTGGATATTGTCTCCCAGACTTACTCCCTTAGTCGACTCTTACGACACTCTCGGGATAGAACGGGGTGGTGACATTTGTATTCTTAATCCGTCACCACACGGACATATCCTGTGTATGTTCGAATAAATTCTTTTCTTTCTTTCTTTCTTTCATATTTGATATAGGTACCCAATTTCATTTCAGTTGATGGGTGGTCAGTTTAACTTCGGTGGTATATGGATCAATGCGAGCCCATTCGGTGAGGGATCTTCCGCGGAGACGTGCAGCAGCTTCCGAGGGTACAAGAGACTCAGTAAGGAAGCCACCTTCCACATTCGTTCGCTCGAGATCTGGGGCGTTGGTGATAAACCGCTAACACTTAAGGAGTCGGTAAGTAATTTACTATATAATTTCTATTTTATGTGTTCGATTGAAATTTGGACCGAAACCAAATATTCGTCTTAGGCCGAAACCTTAAAGTCGTCTTTAACAGAACCGTATATTTTTTTATAGTGGAAATCAAAATTTTGATTTTGGTCGATACCAAATTTTGTTTTTGGTCGATACCAAATATTCATATTTGGTCGAAACCACTTTCGTCTATCGAAAGCTATCATTGCCTGAAACACTTAACGATATATAATTTAAACTGTCCAACGTGTTTCTTCAAGAGGTTTTCCTTCATTGTTAGCAGACGGTAACGCGTTTGATACGTACATATAAATCCCACAAAGTGAAATTCACAGAAGTCCTGCCAGCTGGAATCTATCTCACATCATGTCTCAAAGTTGGTTAGTTTTCCACTCAACCAATACCACCGCCTATATAACCACTAGTATCTCGATAAAGATCAAAAAATAAGTCTGTATTAGTGGAAAAAAAAACAAAAATCAGAATCGATTCAGTAGTTACAGACATTTTTACCTACATACAAATCTTTATCTTTTCTTTATAAGTATCTTATGTTTATAAACCTACCCTAGATTGAGACGACAGGCAGCAGAAGCAGTGTTTTAGATCGCCACAGGGATGAAAGAGAATTCCTCAAGTTTATAGGGAAAGGACATATAAGTCAAGGAATGAGGGAGACAGACAGATAGCTGATGTAAATGATGGAAGCTAGCGTATGTGTTGGCCCTTTGTCGCTCGTATAATGTATTGTTTTTAGTCCAATAGAACATGGTATTTTATTATAAAAATGACAGTAGCATAAGCAAAATCAATTTTTATCCACCGACGCTAAAAAAGAGGGGGGGGGAGATTGACCGCTATATGTGTGCCTGTGGCACCGTAGCTCTTAAACGGGTGAAGCGATTCTAATGCAGTTTTTTTTATTAAAAAAGCAGGTATTCTAGCGGTCTAAATCCCCGTTCAGCCGTTTTTTTAAATTTTAAGTTATAAAAATGATTCTGACTTAAGATATCAAAAAGCCGATAACTGAATTACAGATTGAAATCTATGTCAAACCAAATAGGTGGCGGGTGTGAACCTAACCTCGTTTATTGTTTTTTTTATTTGGCGAGTCTATTATAAAAGTGTCAAAAAGGCTTAAAAATAAAGTAAATAGCCACTGCAAATAACTAAATCACAGATAGAAATCATCGCCGAGATAAATAGGCGACAAGAGTAGACCTAGCCCGTCTACATACTACCTATTTGACTTTGCCGTGTATATTTTTGCTGATACTATGATACTGTTATAAAAACCCGTGTCTAGAAAAAGGTGTAAAATAAATTTAAAAAAAATACTACGCACTTATTGTCGCTGGCCTTTTTTAGTATTCTGTATAGTAAATAAAGATTGAATTAGGCGTATATAGATTTGGTATTAGTTTTAGAATATACTACTATTTGAATTGGTTATTGATAGTTATTAGTAGATATTATAAAAATATATGGCAATAATGTATATAGAATTGTGTAGATTGGAGAATTATTTAGATTACACAACAAAGATGAGGTAAGACGAAAATATATTACGTTTCGATTGGTCGAACTGAAAATCGAATATCAAAATTCTAAACAGTATGAAAATTTCATTTACGCGCATCTGAAGCCACAATATGCACAATGACTGCCTTGGTGGTCCAGTGGCCGCAGTTTGCGCCTTCTGTGCACGAGGTTGTTGGGTTCGATTCCCACACAGGACAAAATTTTGTGTGACCTATAATGAGTTGTTCTGAGTCTGGGTGTAATTTGTGCCCGTTAATTGTATGTTTGTAAAATCCCCCGCGACACAGAGCTTGTTCTATAGAGCGGGAGTTGTCTTTTAAAAGAACAAAGATCAAAAACAAATGTAATTTTCATTCAACACTGGTGATTTTGTTATTTACTGTAATTTCCAATATGTTCTTTTTTTAAATACCTCTTTATATATTTTATCAATATAAACCTAAAATTTATCACTTCAGGATGAACGAGACTTGAGTGTGTTGGATGCAAACCCTGAAGCTAAAGCGATACTCGACATGGCGGGCCGCACTAGACACAGCGAGGGCATCAGAGAACCACCGCCATTGTAATGTAAATAATAACGTAGATATGCAATTTAGATAAGGCTTCTAAATGGTCGTAGACTGTTTTTTAGAGTCAAATTTGTCACTCATGTCAGTATGGTTACGCATGCCTGTTTGGTTAAGCAAGCCGATTTGGTTACACATGCCAATTTGGTTACACATGCCAATTTGGTTACGCATGCCGTTTTGGTTACACATGCCGATTTGGTTACCCATATCGGTATGTGAGTTTGGCTCGCATGAATGTTGTTGGATTCATTCGTGGTTATAGAATCTCGTGTTACATAGATAAAAAGTAAAATCAAACGCATGCGTAATGAAATACGTACGACTTAGCGACTCGAAAAACGGTTTATGTGTAACAACAGTAAGTATGTATTATGTACTAAGACCTATGTCTAGATTTTTTAAGAGCAATGATCTAGTTATGATGTGTTCTAAATAAAATTCTAGATAGCCAACAACTTTTATTTTTATTTTAATGTCATTGTCTCTTTCTAACTAAGGCCATTGAAAAAGGATGGGTGTACAATTGTTCACATTACAGAGATTAAAGATGGGCAAATAGCTGGTATGTATTTTGCAATGTGGTAGATTGCCCACCGCTATAGATGGGCAATTCGACTTGACTGTATACTTACACCGCGCCGAGAGTTGTGACGTAATATGATGTTGTGGGATCCATAATTGTTTGTTCCAAGTTTTGTATATGTTGTGTTCGTTATTTGTTTGTTTGTAAAGTAATCTTAGTGCGGGCGTAGAGTTATAAAAGAAAAGGCCAATTTCTCAGATCGTAGTTAAATGCAAGCCTGCCCAGAATAAAGCAGAGATAGCAAAAGGTTTTCTATTTTTTTTTTAGATATTTTTGGTGACATCAACATTTTACCTTTGGGTAAGTTTTAGAAATTAATTAATATATTCTATCCTTTTTCAAAAGTCTCTGTTAGAAGGAGAGGTGTTGAGTTTGAAGTTAAGTGTGATAAACATAATTGTCATCCTTGTCAAGTATTTATTATTTGTTTTAAATGTCGTAAATTGTTTGTTTGTTGTGGACAATTTTCTACGTGAAATACTAAAAATCCTATCCGAATATAAAATTTAAATTTGTTAAAGTTAAAGTTCTTGTAAACATGCGCGATATGCCGTTTATATCATTTGTGAGGTTACCTTGTATTATAATCACAATACCACATGTAGTGTTAAACAAAAACGCATTTTCACAAAACAATATCACTGTAAAATATCGACCTTTGCCTCTTTGAATGTCTCCAAATTCCATAATTTCGGCAATGAGCAAAACACGAATAAAAAAATCCTTAAATTATTCTTGTTTTAACTGACCTAAAAGATGGAGAGGTTTGCCTGTATAGAATATTAAAATATATTATGTTTTTCGTATTTTGCTCATTGACTAAAAGTATGATATTTGGATTTAGGCATTTTTTTTGTCCAATACAAAGAGTGTATCTCCAAATGTAATCAGGTCATTTCTTACCACGTACGATAAGGTTGTGGAATGAGCTCCCTGCCGAAGTTTTCCCAAGAGACTATAGCATGGGGTTCTTCAAGAAAGGAGTTAGAAGGTTTTTAAAGGGTCGGCAACGCGTGAGTGACACCCCTGGTGTTGCAAACGTCCATGGGCTACGGTAACTGCTTACCATCAGGCAGGCCGTATGCTTGTTTGCCACCTTGGTAGTATAAAAAAAAGGTCGATACATTACGTTGATATTATAAACGTAGATATATTTTTTACTTATTATATCTTAAATTTTGTATAAATCTGTCTTCAATTACGTCCAAATCAACAATACTGAATGTGTCGCACAATTTTATACTTTACTATATTTATATAAGAACTATATTGAAACGTCTTATGATCTTATATTTAATCAAGTTTTTTCTTATTAATATTATAGCTGTTGTCTGTGAATGCTTTTATTATGCTTATATCATTAAATTTGTAATTATGGGCAAAGTTAATTTAAAATAACTAGGAACATGCCTCCGGATTGACTAGAAAAGAAGTCATGGTTAGGGTTGCAGGCAGCTAGGGATGCAAAAAATCTCTGATAATATTGTAATTCACTAAGCATTTTTTATTGGTTTAACACAAAATAGACAAAAAATGATGTCGAAAACTGAAAACCAAAAAAATAACATATGAAATCGTCGATGACAAAAATGGTAATAAAATGTCGTTTAAGCTAAAAATATATCTAAAGGTCGCTTCTGGCTAGAGTTGTAAAGGCTGAGATAGATCCAATTCGCTATTGCATAATCTGTCTGTTATTTAACAATAAAACATTTCGTGTAATTACACTAAAGGTAAATGCATCCTCGAATCGTCACGCTCTTATGCCTTTTCCGTTTTAAATATTATTTGTATGTACAATATAAATATTCGCTGTTATTCTAATCAACTTTGCTTATAAAATAAAGTATGTTATACTTATAATCAGCAATAAAAAGTGCATTTAATGATAGTAAGGTGCCTTTGTAATGTGTTTGTTTAGTGTAATGCTTTGATTGTCGTTAGTCGTTATGTCGGCTACAATATGTAGCATTAGTGAAAAACTATTTATGATAATTACCGGCAGCGGCATGGTTAGGGTTACAGGCAGATACTGCATGCACAAAACTCGTTATAATAGTGTTATTCACTAAATATTTTTTATTGGTTTAAAATAAAATTGACAGATAATCATGTCGAAATCTGAAAATTTAAAATTGCAGTTGCTTAGTACAAACTTGCAAGCATCCCGTAAATTCATAGTATTTGTCAATTTTGTCTACTTATGCCTGTTTTGACAAAAATATATTTAAAAACTTTTATAACGTAAATTATGTAACCAATTCACTCTACCACTGTTTTGTTAGTGTTAGACAATTTACGTGGTATTTGAACGTGAAGGTGGATACCATATATTTTTCTACCTTACTACACTTCTTAATATTTTCAAACGTATACACACAATGTTATTATTGTAGCCGCCAAATATAGTTATAAAACAACATTCTAAATAAATTTTAGTGATTATTTGTACATTTGTTGTCGCTTAGCTTAAGATGTCGCTTAGACCAAATTATATATTATATTTACAACTATTATTGTATCAGTCATGATTATGATACAATTGCACTTATACTAATTAAAAAGTCATATATAATTTTACAGTGGTGCGTATTTCTAAACGCATGTGAATTTGGTTACGCATGCCAGTTTGGTTCGCATACGTTTTCTATCTTTCACTCAAGCTGGTACTAAAACTGTGCCAAATACAAATAGTGGTACGTATTTTTTATCATATGCGGGTTTGCATATGCATGCCAGTTTAGCACGCATGGATTTTGTTAACTTCAGTTAAGTTTACACTTAATTTGATTTAAAACAATATCACAATGTTTCACAGAGATGCGTATTCTAAACACATGCAAGTTTGGTTATGCATGCCGGTTTGGCTCGTATGAGTTTTGTACCGTCGTATATGGTGCCAAGTAAGTCATAACTGGAATATAGCTAGTTATCTAATTGTCATTGTCGCCGCTAGTCAACGCTGTGAGTATTTAACCTATATGCGAGCGCGAACTTTAGTACAATGTCTACCATATACTCCTAGAACGAGCTATGATACAAAAACTCTTTAATTCTTTAATGTACACAAAAGAAATGTCGGTTAAGCTAAAAATAATAAATAAAAAAAATAAAAAATCGTTTCATTGCTTGCTATACATTTGAAACTAGGGCCTCTAGTAGGCAGCAAGACAATCATAATTTCGCAGTACGAGTTCTAACGACATTTCTAGTAATTTTTGACATTTGTCACTTTGACAAGATAATCATATTAATTGACAACGAAAATGTACTGTACTCTTTTTACGAATCACAAACTTTTAGAGCCGCCAAATTCGGAAACGAAGTGGAGACGAAATATTACGAGTGCATAAAAAGAAATAAACGTTCCGTACGAATTTATTTTTTCCATAATGATTCATACTGATCTGAATTCAGATTCGAAAAACTGTATATGTGTGGTGGCTCTTACTAGGGGTGATGTATGTTATATTAATGATTTGATTGCATCTAGTCAATGAAAAAATATTTTATTTTTGAATAAAGACTCATTACACTAGTTTTTTCCCTTGGTTTCGTCTACGTTACATTTTTATTTTGTCACGTTTACTGTTACTACCGTTCTTCTTGGTTCTTAGCGTGTTGATATGTGCAGTCTATATTATTGTATAGGAGCAAAACTGGTGTAAATAGTTTTAATTTCTGACTGGCTTACTCATAACTTCTTAAAGTTGATGTTTCAAGAATTATTCATATCATTGTTTGTTTATATCGAAATATTTTTTTGGTCAATTGTATTATTTATTATAATAACAATAGCAAATTAAAGAAATAACAGTTACCCATTTATATGTCCCACTGGGGCACGAGTCTCCTCTCCTCTATTAAGATAGAAAAGAGAGTTTTATTTATTTGTTGTGATAATAATTAATGTTTTGTGTATTGTAAATGTGTTTTTAGCAAACCAGTCAATGTTTATTTTGTTATTAAGGTAAGCGCGAATCCGACAAGTGATGGCACAGCACTTAATATAATAGTCTTGATGCTTAATGCGCAATGAATAAAACACAATCATCATCTACATAGTTTCTATTTTATTTAATCATTATCTTTGTGAATAACTTATTTTAAATCAAAATCGTGTCGTCATAGTGCCAAAGGAATTAACTTATCACCATTTGTCTAAGATGTCGAATGTGACGACATCTTTGCAAATCGCAAAAAAAATCTAACGCCTGTGTATAGTAATTGTCACGCCATACCACTGTTTTACACTGTCGTGTATAGCCGACATATGCTATCATGTCGGCTTTACTTGACAATGTCGGCAAATAGCGACAAATATTTTGTTTACGATAAAAAATAAAATGAATTCGTTGCCTCGAAAGACAGTGGCATTTATACACATGTGAAATCTTATATCCTATTATAATTTATTTTTATAATATTTATTTATTTTGTCCAAGTCAGCCTACAATTAAGTAAATACCATACGTGCCAACAAAATAATCACAATGATACGTAAAGATTGCCGCACATATATCAGCATTGCATCAAATAAATCCATTTACAATTCTCGATATACAACTGAAGATACATCCCGAGATAAACTAATAAACGATGACGGTTATGCTGATCTGGTACTTAATAAATGTGCGACAAACTTTAGCCATTTTTTCTGCACTAAAATATTGTTACTAGCTTTTTTTAAGATTGGTAAGTGCTTAATAATTATGTGTATATACGTTTATATATTGTATGTTGTATTATATAGTTTGAAATACATTATTTGGATTAGATAGGTATTAATAAAGGTATAGAAATTGAGGATAGATTGAGCGTTCTGTCTCCGTACTATGCAAGTTGTGAAAGAGACAAGGCTATTGTATATATTATAGTACCTAGTTGTTTCTTTTTAGAGTCTGATTCACTATCAACGTCTTAGCCAAAAGACATCTACTGCGGAACATAGGCCTCCGCCAAGGATTTCTACAGCAGTCCTGAGCTGACCTTATCGATCGGCTACCTGCGACGTTCTCCTTGTTGGACGCCTGCCCACGCTGCGTCTTTTGGTTCGTGGTTGCCACTATAGAACTTTTCTGCCCCAACGGCCATTAGTTCTACGAGCCATGCGCCATGTCCATTGCCACTTAATTGAGGCAATTCTTCGAGCTATGTCGTTTAATTTGGTTCTGCGATGGATCTCCTCGTTTCTGGTTTAATCTCGCAAGTATACGTCAATACTGATGGGCTGAATGAAATAAAAAAATAATAACATCTATATATATTATTCTTTTAACTTTGTAAGAGACTGGTGCGTGTTGTATTTCATTATTAATCTTTAGTGATCTATCTATCTTATGATATATAATTATCTTATAAGATGATGATCCAGAGTACAGCTGATTTGTCATCTATAGTGAACATCACGCATCGATTGTAATATATACAGATTACTACGACTATTATTAATTGAAACAGAAATAGGTACTGACTGGTCGCTTTGTCTCTCTCTTGACAATTTTGTGACGTCACTGCTCAGTCTACACTCTCAATTTCTGTGATTGTAAAGGCGGGTATAGACATTGCAAGGCAGCACAGCAGACAGGCAACATTTAAATTGGCTCGCGAGACAGTATTCCTCGTGATGTCAATACTCGCCTTATGAAAGCGAAGCAGTATGAAAAGGAAAGAGATCTTGTTGAATGTGCCATTGATTGTAATGTATTTCTCACTTCAACCAAAGTTGTACAATTTGTATTTAACAATGCGATCAGCGAAAGATTATTCTTGATATTTCTTGGTGAATTTATTTTAGCTACTTAATGTTAACATTTCTACCAATTGTTTTTAATAAGGTAAGGTTCTCAAACTTTGTAAAAGGTGTTCTTAGTTTTATATTGGTCCGGCAATTTTAAAGAAGAATATAAGAGTATTTTATTTATTTAATTACGAATTAAAATCAATTTCAGAATCATCTTTCGTTGGTCTCACATTATTTAATTTATTGTAATAAATAATATTTCCAAAATAACAATAGTTTTTAATTTATAACCGAACGTTTTCCTTAAAAACTAACCTCTTAAATCCTTTCTTATTTTCCTTTAACCTTATTATGCAAGTACCTCATTAGGTACAGATTTAACTGGGACCGCCCCAGTCTTTGCCCGCGCGGCAAAGACTGGGGGGCGGCAGTCACTATAATAGACCCAGCTAGTCTGTTTTTTTGATTGCCAAAACAAAGGAAAAAAAGACAACAAATAATGACAACAATGTAGCTACATTTGTTAGGCAATTTTGTATAGGTGGCGGCAAACTCGCAGTCTGCGCCCCCATTATGAACATCTAGATCCGGCACTGGCGGATATTATAGTGCAAACGCGTGTGCGCATACAAGTGCACTCTTTATTCCCTTAATCTGTCAATAAGACAGCAATCCGACACGTCTGGTGAGAGACCAGGTGTAGGCTTTACACGATTCTTCAGTCACAAGGGTATAAACACAGTCAATTTCCTAAAGTCGGACATATGAAATTTTATATTTGGCCAGACCCGGGAATCGAACCCAGAACCATGTGATCAGCAATAACACTAGACCAACAGACAGCCTTACGAAATAATACAACAACACCAAATTCACCATTTTTATTATATACTATAAGTTACAATCTTATATCTATCACTCTTCTTCTGTCCTTCTCTTACCTATAGACAGGTCTATAGGCCCCTCGCAACAATCACCGGTCGTGTCCACACTCACTTTAGCATCGTTGTGTCGTATTATACCGTACATCGGCACAGGAGCTATCAAGTCCGTCTTTATTAATGGTTTCGAGCTGTATTTCGTTGAATTTCTTGTGTGTTCCCTGGAAATATGCCGTACCGTAAGATTCCAGAGGAATTTCTTACCACGTACGATTAGGCTGTGGAATGGGCTCCCTGCCGAGGTTTTCCCAAAAGACTATAGCATGGGGTTCTTCAAGAAAGGAGTTATAAGGTTTTTAAAGGGTCGGCAACGCGTGAGTGACACCCCTGGTGTTACAAACGTCCATAGGCTACGGTAACTGCTTACCATTAGACGGGCCGTATGCTTGTTTGTCACCTTGGTAGTATAAAAAAAATATAGAGGTTGATGAATTTTGACTGCACTGTGGTGCTCACAAGGTAGTCAAATATCGTAATCAATTTAGGGGGGTTAGGGGCTTAAATCTTTCTGTGATCCATAGATGTTTGTACTGAATCTGGTTATAGGTACTTTGTGTTTTTAAAGTCGTCTGCGCCACAGGGCTTGGTACCTTGGTGCGGGAGTTATCTTTTTGAGCTTCTTTAGGCGCTTTGAGCACTTTTTGGGTGATCAAAAACCATTGAACTTGACCAACCAACCATTTTTTTTTAAGGACCTAATAGAAGATGTTTGCCATACATAATACTAACTTGTATTTCCGGCAAGCGTCGTCCCTGTGCCGCTCGAGGTATCGCCGCTGGCTGAACGCCTTGTCGCACGCGGCGCAGCGCCACTCCCACGAGTGGTGCCCGCGGGTACGTTGGTGAGCGCGGAGGTTTGACCTGGCAACGACAACGAAAAAGATTTTTATGGGCACCATACTTTTGAGTAAGCCTGGCTGGAGAAGTACCTCCACCTAACAGACGACCAGCAGCCAAATGACTACACACAGCGACGTTTCAACATTTCTAGACCTTATAAATTAAACAAATGTCTAATGAATTAGAAAGCGCCCATCAGGAAATTGAAAATTTAAACTCTGAGAATTATCGACTGAAATCTGACCTTCAAAAACAAATAAAAATCATAGACACCTACAAAAAATTAATTTTACCTGACAAAAGGAATACGCCAAAATCAGGGCGGAAACAAAGACCTACCCATAATACATGTGAAACGCCTGCAAGAAAAAAAAAGCAACCACACACAGATATACAACATAACATTTTTAATGATGAAATCCCAGTGCCTACAACTGAACTACTAGAAAACTCTAAAAGCTCTACCATTTCAAGCCCTTTACCCGCCAATAAGACGCCAAGCCCATTGCCTAAAATACTCACACGATCGAATGAAAACCAAACGACCTACGAAACAGCAAATAAATGTGAAAATGAGATGAATACCCTACAGCGAACAGTCGAAAATCGTAGAAAGAAAATATTTATTATTGCAGACGAACAAGGACGTCATACTCAACGTATTCTACAGAAATTACTTGGTGAAGACTATACGGTGAGATGTTTTTGGAAGTCGGGTGCAACACTTCAGGAAGTTTTACTAGCCGAAAAAACAGAAATAATGAATTTAGGTAAAAAAGACTTTATAATAATTTTAGGAGGTATTAATGACAAGAACCCCACGGAATTCCAATTGTGTCTTAACACTTTTTTAGATAGTACTAAACATACAAATGTAATAATTTCTGAAGTTCCATATAACTTACACTTAAATGAAAAGAAACTGAATTATTTGTTAAAATTTACATGTTCCTATTACACTAACACAACTTACATGGACATGAGTTATTCTACCTTTATTCCAAAATACATATATTTACCTCTACACATATCACAACGGTTGCTCAAAGAAATCTTGCATATTGGGTATAAATTAAATTATGATATGTACACAAAAGACAATTCTAAATGTAAACAACTTACTCTCTGCTACGCTGAGAAAGCTACACAAACAGACTTTTTACATAACAATAACATATCTATCAGTCCTGAGAACAATCTTTTTCGTGTATAAACACATAAACATCTTACACCAAAATATAAATGGCTTGATTACCAAACTAGACGAACTATTAGTGCATTTACATACGATTAGCGGTGTCGGTAATCAATGTCCAGTGGATATACTGTGCATAACGGAACACAATATGACGTCTGAAGATACTAAACTATTAAAACTCTCCAACTACGTTCTGGGTGCAAATTTTTGTCGTAATAATAGGAATGGAGGTTCATGTATTATTGTCAAACTGGGCCACAATTTCAAAACACTATCTGAACCAAAAAGTTTTAGTATTAGTAATGTTTTTGAATGCAGTGGTGTTGAATTGACCGAACATAAAATAATAATTTTATGTATCTATCGACCACCAAACAACAGTAAAGAAAAAACTGATTTATTTTTTGATAGATTAATAACACTTCTAGATAGATTGTGCTATTCAAATAAAAAGGTGATATTGTGTGGCGACTTTAATATAAATAGGTTAAACAGTAGTAAAATTTCACGTCAATTTGAATTACTACTAGCTAGCTACAATCTTAAATTGTCAATAAATCAACCAACTAGGCTAAGCAGCATGACGTGTATTGACAATATTGCCCATAATATCAGAGGAGCAAAAACTACAGTACTAGAGTTATCACTATCCGACCATTGTGCTCAAATGTTAAGTTGTCCGGTTAAAAAAAGCTATCTAATCACGCATTGGTATAAACTAAAAAGAGACTACTCAAATGAAAACACTTTAAAATTTATAAATTGCATAAAAAACTTAACTTTTACGGAATGTTATGTATACAGAAATCCTGATGATGCCTATAATGCTTTTTTTGATATATTTAAGTTATTTTACGACTTATGCTTTCCTATAATTAAAGTGCGAATACCGATTCACAAAAAACCCAAATGGATGAGTAAAGGACTCAAACTATGTTCTAAACGTAAACGCCAATTGCTATGGAGGTATAGATTAACCACAAAATCAAAAGATAAAACATCTTATAAAGCATACACCAACAGACTCAGAACTATTATTAAAAAAACTCAAAAATCACAAAACAATCATTTTATTAACACTGCTACTAACAAAAGTAAAGCAGTATGGAAAGTTATTAACAGTAACAAAACAGTAACCCCTAAAGAAGACATAAACCAAATAAAAGTAAATAATAAAATAATATATAAGCCTATAGACATTGCCCAATCCTTCAACAATTATTTTATCGATAACATAGAATCTACAATTAATGATAATATTAAATTTCCTTACAAAACTCTGACATACAACAAATTCAATTCGATATTTATGAAACCATCTAGTCCACAATCAATTCACCAGATAATACAAATGTTGAGAAATACACACAGTACAGGATACGATGATATTAACACAATGGTCATAAAAAAGGTATCCAACTACATTGCACCGGTAATTAGCCATATTATTAATTTGTGTATAGAAGAGGGTGTATTTCCTTCTAAACTAAAAACGACCCTTATCCATCCCTTGTTCAAAAAAGAAAATAAAGAGGATATGAAATTCTATAGACCTATCGCACTAATACCAGTAATTGCTAAAATTTTTGAAAGAGTTATTTATAATGGCTTATATGACTATTGTGAGGTTAATAATATATTTGCAAATGAACAATTTGGATTTCGCAAAGGAAAATCTACCAATTCTGCACTATTAGATTTTTATTATAAAGTCTTGATGGGGCTTGATAAAAAGCAACGAGTAACTGCAGTTTTTATGGATATGTCTAAAGCTTTTGACCACGTGGATCATATTTTATTACTCAACAAATTAGAGACATACGGGATACGGGGCAATACATTTAAACTCATAGAATCATATTTATCAAACAGGGTGCAAATTACTGAAATATCAAGACTATCAAATAATAAAATTGAAAAAAAATACATGTCAAATTCAAAAATTGTTAAATATGGGGTCCCACAGGGCAGCATTTTAGGGCCTCTCCTATTTCTCATTTACATAAATGACCTTCCTAAAGCCATAAAAGAAGACATCATATTGTTTGCTGATGATA
Organism: Trisateles emortualis; assembly: GCA_947095525.1. Lineage (NCBI taxonomy): Eukaryota > Metazoa > Arthropoda > Insecta > Lepidoptera > Erebidae > Trisateles > Trisateles emortualis. The sequence continues at coordinate 10,854,365 of OX352751.1, read as the reverse complement.
GTACAGTGATTTTCACAGACGATAACAAAGATACTCCTAAGCACGAGGCTGATATTAATAAGTCACTAGAAATTATGATAGACTGGCTAAATTCGAATAATTTGAAAATAAACTTAGACAAAACTAACTTAATAGTAATTAAAACAAAAAATACAACATCTGAAAGACTTGAATTACACTACAAAGGCCAACAAATAAAAGAGGTAACTGACACTAAATTTCTAGGAGTTTATATAGATTCCGGACTTAACTGGAAAAAGCACATTGAACATGTCTCTACCAAACTAAGTCAGTTTGCCTACGCCCTTTACATGCTCCGGAAAACAGTTAACGAGAGTGTCTTACTAAATGTCTACCATGCCTATGTTGGTTCCATTCTAAAGTATGGAATTCTACTATGGGGTAACTCGCCAGATAGGGAAATAGCTTTTAAATCGCAAAAAAGATGTATCAGAAATATATGTGGCATTAAACAAACAGACTCATGTAGACCGCTTTTCCAAAAATTAAAGATACTTACGCTACCCTCTCTATTTATATTAGAAGCAGTATTGTTTATTAAGCAGGATATTGATAAATATGACACACTTACAAGTACTAGGCATAAAGACCAACTATGCGTCAAAAAGTGTAGAACGGCTCAGTTCAGTAAGAGTGTGTTTAGTCTAGGGATAAAACTCTACAATAAACTACCTAATCACATAAAAACAATCAAAAATATAAACATGTTTAGAGGTACACTAAAAGCTCATTTAATTAATAAAACATACTATTCCATTAATGATTATTTGTATGACAAAGATTGTAATGCACTTTAGACAAATATTTGACATCCTGACTGTAAATTTTACATTTAATTAATTATTGAAATGAATTATATTGACATGTGAATTATTATGAATCTTACTGACATACTTATTAATTTTAATGACATTAAGTAGTAGAACGTAATGACATAATAAATAAAAATATTGTACGCCCTAACTGGCATGTTACAGCGCCACTATAAATTATGTATACCTACCATCTGTAATGTAAACTACCTGTGACAAACAATAAATGCATTTGATTTGATTTGATTTGATTTGATTTGATTATTTAAAGGAAGTCGAGATTTGTTCCTTGTATTCCAGAGGACAAGGCTATTTATTACCTGATACGTGAAGAAAAACCTTTTTAAGCTTATCTTTATCGCTTGCTTGGAAGAGTTTGAAGTTTGGCAAACTTTTAGTTAATATGGCGAAGGACTGCGGAAAGGTAAAATTACCGTCGAATTTAGACCGATAGGCAACCCCCCTAGTACTTATTTCGTAAATCTGTATGTTTAGTAATCAAAATTTATTAAACTATGGCAGTAGATTGTTTTATACCTGTCAGCAAACGTTCTACCGCAGTGTGGATGTGGGCAGGGGAAGGGTCTCTCCCCAGTGTGCAGGCGCAAGTGTCCCTTGAGCACCCAGGGGCGGTCGAAGCTCTTGCCACAGTACGAGCACGTGTGAGTGGCGCGGGCGCAGCGGCGCGGCTCTGTCCAGCTGTGGGCTTCTAATAACTCTGTGGGAAAGTATAACGCATGGTTATGGACACGAAAATTTTCTAAAGATATTCAATATCTTTTCAGAAAATATTTTTCCCTCTGCATTGCATTGGTCCCGCGACAAAATATATATTTGCCAATGATGATGCCCTGAGTTCCGAGTCCGGGGTCGAGCAGTATAATTTGATTGTTCTGTTTATAATTTCTCAGTAGGTACCAGCACGAAGTCTGTAAGTGAGTCAAGACGCGTCAAAAGAATGGACTAATAACTGAACAGCGTAGTGCTCACAGACTAACTCGTCTCAATAATTATTGGAACGAGTTAGTCTGCACGTACCACAGTCCTGCAGATTCTTTCAGTATGCCTCGTTGCATGTCAAAGGGATTTCATTGCAGATCTCTAGTTCCCTATTTCAAAGTAATGTTGATGTCAGGCTGCCGAACTTAGAACCTTAAATACTATGCGTCTACTCCAGAAAAAATGGGTAAAATTGCCATATGCAAGAAAGAAAATAGTCAAAACTTGCTCTTACCATTTTCTTTTCCATCGCCAAGTCTATCTCCATCTACGCTGTCCTTGTCGAACGACTCTGTGCAAGTCAGCAGTTCCCTGTCCAGCTTATCATCAGCGCTCGCTTTCACTAAGCTCTTCAGTTTCTCCGCTATCTTGTCAATCTCTGAACCACCTATTGATTGAAACAAACAAGACATGATTTGATGATATTTCTTTAAATAGATTTTAGTTACTATTGTAAAACTATGAATGAAAATGTTGGTAGGAGCCGCCCTAGGAGAACTTGCGACCAAGTAGGGGATTTGCTTAAAAAGGGCCAAATTAAATGTACCCAGTTCATGCATGAAGAAGTTAATGAATGTAGAGGAGGCGAAGGAAGTATGTTTGAATCGAAGCAATTGGTGTACCATATTCTCTGCCTAACCCAGTGGGAAACAGGCGTGATCCATGTTGCAAAACTAAACTGTGTTAACTGATTGTGAAAACATTTATTTCTATAAGGAAGCAAATAAATATACGGCCCGCCTGATGGAAAGTAGTTACCATTCCTATTGCCTATCGAGGGTGATTCAATTTTAAAATATTTATGATCGCCAGGCGTCGCTCTCATTTCTGATAAATTAGTACAAAAATATTAAAAACCTTTATTATTAAACTTCAATGGTTCCCTGCTTTTAATTTCTTCGATAATAGGCGCCAATGGCTCCTTCCGCGGCTTCCGTTTCCTGTTAACTTCCTGCAACAGTTCGGAAATAGATTGCGTTTCATTGTCGCACACGTTGCGTTTCCTCCGAGGAGGTTTCTCGTATGTTTTGCGTTCTGTTTTTGCTTCACTCGAACGTAAATTATAAGTTTTGTCTGACACATCCTTTTTGGTTAAACTTTTAGTTTTTGTTATTTCCGGTGATTTAATTGGTCTTTCACTCTCTGATGCATATTCGTATATCTCCGTATCAATGAAATGTTGCAAGAATTGGCTCTTTTTCAATAATTGTAGATAAAACCGTGTGGATATTGAAACTTTATCGTTATAAATAGTTTCTGTAGTTTTCAAAAGATTTTTTTGACGTTTCACGTTTAGTTTCGGCATTCGTGTTGGCTTTATATCGTCTGTGAAAGAGGTGTTAAATTGTAAAGCTGCTACTACACTGTGTTATGCCAGGCTATACGAACAATTAAAAGCAGATACTAAGTACACTCACAACTCGAAATTATTTTACATGGAAAATATGTTTTTTTCGTTTTATTCCTGAATCGAACCTGTTACCCGAGTTACCTAAATGACGAGGTGAACATTTAAGTCAGTGCGTAATTCGTACAGTAATTAATTCTTATATGGCCTTTGACTTTGACTGGCCTGTTGGTCTAGTGGTTAGTGACTCTGACTGCTAAGCCAGAGGTCGTGGGTTCGATTCCCACCCAGGACAAATATTTGTGTGATGAGCACGATTGTTTGTTCTGTGTCTGGGTGTAATAAAATTTATCTATAATATGTATGTAGAAATATATAAGTAGGTATGTTTATCAGTTGTCTGGTTGCCATAGTACAGGCTCTGCCTAATTTGGGTTACCATAGTACAGGCTCTACCTAATAGAGATGGCGGTGTGTGAGTTGACCCGAAAATATTATTATTATTATGGCTTTCGGCTCGCGAGTTGCGTCGTCGGTACCGTCAGTGGGTCATCAGGACGAGAGATAAATATTATACCTACTTCATATGCATAATTATAGGAATGTGTTGTATTATGTACTAAGTATTGCAAATAAAAACTACAACTCATTCTCACAAAGTGAAATCCTGACCGTTTTTATCGTTAAAGAAAAAAAAACAAAAGCTAAAATTAAAAAAAAGAAAATTATATTCATTATTATATTGAATTAAACAAAAATCGACGATAATTGGATTAAAATATTTCCTATACCGTAAAAGACAGACCACCTAGAAATACCTAGTAGGCTGAGGTAGCGAAATTAATTTATTTTATAATAAGGTAGATATTACATGCATTTATTTATAAATTAAAGTGACCTTTAGCGAATTGGCAACTATAATTTGTCATATCGAAAAATAATTTAATATGACACTGTCAACTTTGTTCAGAGGTAAACTTATGAATTGTGTATAAAAGTGAATAAAAAATGTGATAATCTCAACTGGAAGGCTGCAAATATAATACATAGAGGTAACCTACACAATTTCATTCTAAAAAACTCTTATATAGTTCATTACACACGAAAATATTTCAAATAATTCATACTTTACAAAGTGACTCACTTTCAAACGATAATTCACCAAATTCTTGTATGAAACTCCTCTTGAGGCGCCGCACGGAGTTTATGAAACACCTGGGCATAATGCCAACGACAGAAAAATATTTTATTATATTGCAAATTACTTAAAATTACAATTCAAAATATGTAGTTTGTAGTACTTGTTTGTGCGCACTTGCTGCGAAGAAAGACAGAAACAAGCGATGTAAAATATTATTTTAAGCGTTCTTATTTTGAATCTTGTGGCTATCAACTGCCAGTGGCCATTGAATTTTGCATTTTCATAAACTTGTATACGAACCTATATGGTCACATATTCTGTATTTTCTAGGTAGGTCCTTTACCTGTTGTGCTTCGTGGTCTTTAGGAATATTGATGATAGGTGTTATAGTACTGTGGATCCCAGATATCATAGTTACATACCTGTAGGTAGCTAGTTACGGTAGCTGTGTTGTTTGCCTTAGATAGAAGAATTTAGATAGGTAGGTGGGTACTTAGCAAGCACTCTACATTCACTACATATAGAAGTGAATGTAGAGTGCTTGTGATGTGATGCGGTGTGACTAATCTTTTGATCTCCCGCCAAGATGTCATTAACTTCGGTGAAGAATCTATGAATTTATTGATGACTCGGCGGCACAAATTGAACTCGACATCGCGACGTGACCAATCTGAAGAGCATCTGGCGACCTCAGTATTAGAAAATATTTTATTCCTTCACGTTATTGTCAGTAACGGTGTTAGAAGATTGCCAATATAGAAAATGCGGTAAAAACCTCTACGGAGTAGGTACGGAAAAGCTCTCATCGCGTGTGTCGTGAAAAGCGTAGATAATGAGCGCGCGCGCGAGAGGCGGGCGGGGAGCAAGGCGTGCGCGGGGGAGGACTGCGCATCGATTATTCGGCGGCGAGCGCGCGTCGCGGCCACACGCGCTCACTTACGCTCGCATTTACCGCCCGAAACGATCGCGACGCCGGGAAATGTTAAATTATTACATGACATTAGATATTTGCCGGTCCGGACGCGTGTGTACGTGCAATTGTGTGTAGTGCATGAAGTGAGGGTGACGCGGGTGATGACAAGTTAAGGGCGGCGCGGCCGGGCCGGCGACGAGATGGGCAACTCTTGCAGCTCGGGGCAAGCACACAAGGACAAGGATAATGTATCACAACACTCTGAGGAGTAAGTACCGTGTAACTATGGACTGACGCACCGTGAAGGTCGAACTGACGCTCTACAATACTATCGTTAGCTAAATGGGTTGAAAGAAAACAACGTAGTTATTTATGTATAATATTGTTGTACTCTACGCGCTCAAAGATAAGATGACTGTTGTGAAACAGTCAATATAGATCAATACATGGACGCTTGCCTACAGGTTCTTACGATTATTTTATATTTTAACGAAATACCTACTTACTAATAATTTTTAAACATGTTTATTATCGTATGCTAAATATAGTTTACCTTCATGTATCTAGACAAATACTACGCCCCTCGTTAAACTACTAAGACCATCCACGCGCATATGTAAATGAGGTAGGGCATTTTATTAATGAACGATCCCGACTGGGGAAAGACCTCCACCTTATAGAAGACTACAGACTACACAGTGTAGTGTAGTAGTGGTTCTGTATAGGTAGTTACTTTTATGACTACAAATAACCTTTTTCCTAACTCAAGGTTACCCACACAAATCACTGGTGTTACTTACAAGTTTTTTGGTTGGTAAGTACCACCATGGTCCGTATACTTGTTATTAAAAAAGAGGGTTTAGTTATAGAGTTAGAAATACACCAAACAAGCGAGCAAGCCCATCTGGGTAAGATACCCTTAAAGAAAATCTGGTAGAAGGGGAAACTGTTGCTGTTAACTTGGGACAGCGAATGAGTTGAAGTAATGTTATTCTCTTCTATCCCTGGGTTTCCTTCCAACCCATAGCGCAAAACTGTTGTTACAAAACGCACAACGTGCGAGTAATAATGCCTAGTAGTATTTCGTCGGAGCGTCTTTGTGCTTCGGAGGGCATGTTAACAGCCATTAGATCACGACAGAGGCCTAAATATGGGCGATCTAAATAACTTCGGTCACCAGGTTGGTCACTAACTATACCCTAAGAAGAAGTATAAAAAGTATAAAAAGGCCTAGGCTACTACTTTGATTATAATTAAGTACCTACAACATGACCAACGCAGAACATGGCTAGGATAGAACATGACCAACGCAGAACATGACTAGGATATAACATGACTAGGGTTTAAAATGACTAAAGCCGAACATGGCACCCACCTAACACCAAAGAGCAATAAGGAGAGCTATCTTGGAGTTTCCCTAAGACCTGTAGGAGAATCAAAATGACCGACATAGCATGAAGGATAGCCTCAATTAAGTGGCAATGGGCTGGTACATAGCACGCAGAACCGATGCCTGTTGGTGCAGAATGGTTCTGGAAAGCGAACCACAAACTGGAAGGTGCAAATTAGGCAGACTTTCACAAAGGTAGGCCGAGGACCTAAACGTACATCTTTCCGGCCTATATGCTATTCCAGACCATAATCTATCTCTGTGCCAAATTCATTCAGATCAACTCAGTCGTTCTGGGGTGATTGAGTCACAAATTTCTATAAATTCATCGAAACTCTGTCATTTACAATATTACTTTAGATCATCATAACATGGATTTGATTCCTGTAACAGAATTCCATAACCATCTAGAACTTCTAAACGCCTAAAGTTTTATGCCCACTAATCGGATAAAAAAGTAATCAATCAATCAAAGACCACTAATCAAGCTTAGTCCAATGCTCGCAATTCTTTTTCCTTTCTGTCATTAATTCGATATTTCTTAATGAGTTCTCAGTATTCTGTTTTGATTCTCAATAAAATGAACAGAAATCGTAATCTCTACGCGATTTTACATGATTAAAAGTACTTATATCAGGCGTTATGACGTCATTACACATAAAAAAACACGTGTTTTTCCGGGGAAGTTGAGAATAGATCGAAAATATTGGGTATTGATTCTGAAAGTGAAATATTAGGTAACGTAACCTATTATAAATTGTGCTGCACTTCATGCATTCGACAACACAGAAATTGTGTTCGACAATTTAATATTTCCTAAATTTTCGGGATAAATACAGAAGCTTTAACTTCCCACATTATTGCGAGAATTTTATTTTTATTTATAAAAAAATAACAGTCAAACACCTTTTTCATATGTTTTTTTCTGCTTGAGAAATAAGCTATTGCCATACCTAGTACTTGCCTTAGTATACATACCTAGTACTTACCTTAGTATACTTACCTAGTACTTAGAAGTTCCTTTTCATTCCGTCGAAATTTTCAATATTCTCTGTTATCCATATCCCTACAGACGATCCCTGTGGCTTCAGACGACATCTAAATTAGATTGTGTTCGTACAGCCTACGACTGCCATCAGTCTATAAAGCAGAGAATACGTTGAACTCTGCCTATATCCCAAGTGTATTGAACACTGTCTCTAATCTAATATTTACTAGTATTTTATGTAGGATAGATACTGGCTGCCTATCGCAATACCTACATAGTTTACTCAAGAGATTGGTTTGTTTAAAAAAAAATGGTAGGTATAGGGAGTAATTTGGGAAAGCAAGGTAGCACCATACAATGGAGCTAGCCCGACTGAGAAAGGACATTCGGCGGTGGTCTTCTGTAAGATGCATTCTGTAAGATACAGCGAAATAACTACAAAAATCGCGAAAGTATGCTTGTTTGCCACCTAAATAGTATACAAAAAACGCATTCTTTGGCTTTGGAATAAAGTACTTGCTGCGATGTATTCTAATGTCCTTCTTTAAATGAAGATTAAAGAGACTTCACGGAAGGCAGCAGCTTGACTGTATTCCTATCATTGCTGAAGTCCAGGAGCGGTGGATACCATCAGGTTAACCGTTGACTTGTTGACTTGAAAAAACACTGTTCCGGGATTGTGACTTATGAGTCGTATGTGTGACACACAGTTGTTACGACTCCGGGTGTGCTTTGTGTCCATTAAACATGTCTCTTGTTTCCTTGATCATAAGTTAAAAAAAGAAAAAGGAAGGCAAGAAAGAGAAAACTCACAGAAACGCAACCATTGCAAAAAAATATAAAAAATGCTGTTAAAAACATAATATCGCACCTACGGTGCAACAACGTCACTTATGCAATTTTTGCCAAAATTGATCTGAGTATGAGAAAAATATGCTAATGTACCTGTATACGTGGTGCGTTATTGTCACTTGTGTAGTGCGTATACTTTTCGCGTGAGGGCAGTTGTGTCGTTATGATTTTGGCGCGAATCTTACCGCCACTGGGAGAAACAACGATTGATTGGTCAGTTGCGCGCGGCACCCCGCACGAGTAACAGGCTTCTGGAGCTACATCGACACTAAGGTAGTTATGACAATTTATTTTTAGTTTTTTGGAGCAATAACGACACTTGTGTATGTAGTGACATTATTTCCCCAAACCTTATATTTAGTAGTATAAAGTTTACGTTCGATTTTTATGTTTATTTGAGCAATAATGACACTTGTGTATGTAGTGACATTATTTCCCCAATCGTTATATTCTATGGTATAAAGTTTACGTTCGATTAACAAATGTGACAATATTCCTCCAAAATAAAATAGCAAAGCCTTCGTATTATGTAGATATTTGGTTTCTTTTCAGACCTTAATTAAATATGGACCAACGCAGCAAGAAACTTGTGCTACTTGCACTTTCAAGCGACAGTCAAAACTCGGTTGAAGTGCAAGCTTCAGTTAATACTACAAGGATAGAGCAACACGTGCCATATTCACAACAAATAAATACAGTGTCTTATCATACATATTCTGAGAATCAAGCAGCACCAGCAAACCCAGGTGAAACAACAACTACTACTGAGCAGGATAATACTACTTTATAAAACTCTAATAACTCTTCGTCTATTTTGGCTGACACTAATGCAACGAATGAACGACATATTCATGACTTCACAACAGGTGATTTCTCCGGCACTGATTCCGATGATTAATACCGTCCTGACCGCCGTGCAAGATCGTTTTCGTCTAGCAGCTCCAGTAGCAGTTCCAGTAGTACTTCCAGTGGCAGCTCAAGCAGTTCCAGTGATTCTCCTGCTGAAAATATTAATTCTAATAATGAGAGCCCTATTCACGAGCACAACCAACCTGCGCAACCTATAACAAAATCAAGAGGCAAAAAGCGAATTCGTAATCCAACAACCTGGAAAAAGAATGTTGCTAAGCGATTGAAGAATTATGGTCAAGCTTATATCTCAGTAAAATCTAAAAAAGTATATCAAGGTAAAACAATGGGACCTGCATGTACTTCTAAATGCCGGTTATCTTGTGTTTCAAAATTTACTGAACAACGGAGGACGGAAATATTTGAGTGTTATTGGCAGTTAGGAAGTGTGGAAAGGCAGCGGGATTTTTTAAATGCTTGTACAAGAACACTAAATTGCGCTTACCGCCGCATAAAAACCGACAAAAAATACGACAGAAAACAAAACACTGCATATTACTTACTTAATTACAATAATGAAATTCGCGTATGTAAAACTTTTCTGATCAACACTTTGGGTATCACACAACGGATTATACGGACTGTTATCGATGGCAAGGCACATAATGATGGATTTATTCCACCTGATAGACGAGGAAAACACGGAAAGCAGTGCAAATTGAACCCTGAAGTCATTCAAGCAGTTAAAGATCATATCGAATCCATTCCCAAGGTCGAAAGTCACTACCTCAGGGCTAGTACTTCCAGAGTCTTCATTGATGGTGGCTTGACAGTTGCCGAGTTACATAGAAATTATTCTGAAATCCAGAAGCAACAAAACAAGCCTATTGTAAACTACGATGCCTACTCACGGATTTTCAACCAAGATTTTAATATCGGCTTTTTCAAACCAAAAAAAGATCGCTGCGATGAATGTGAAGCATACGAAAATGCCTCCGAAGAAGAAAAGAACAAATTGCGTGACAGTTTCAAGTTACACCAGGAAGAAAAAAGCTTAAGCAGACTCGAAAAAGAGAGGGACATGAAAAAGTGCAATGAACCTGACACCAATACGATTGTATTTACTTACGATATAATCATTTACTCGGACAATTGCTGTGGTCAGCAAAAGAACAGGTTTGTGTTCGCGATGTACTACTATGCAGTTAGTAAGTTTAACATAAATTCCATTCAACATAACTTTTTGATTCGAGGTCATACCCAAAATGAGGGCAACGCAGCTCACTCAGTTATCGAAAAAACTGTAACAAGAGCTAAAAATGCTGGATCTATTTATGTCCCCGACCAATATATATCCCTGATTCGTGGTGCGAAAAAGACTGGTAAACCATTTGTCGTAAAAGAAATGAATTACGATGATTTCTTTGATTTAAAGTCACTTGAAGAAGACATAAATTTCAATACTGCGAAAAATTTAAATGGAGAAGTAATAAAAACTGGTGACATTAAAGGCATTAAATTTACAAAATGTTGTGAAAATTACCAATATCGAACCTCTTACAAAACTGAAAACTGGGAAGTAAAAGCTATAATTCAACCAAGAGGGAAAAATTTACGCAGAAATAGAGACAACGCTCGTTATGTATATCCTTCGATAGACGAAATTCCCTTGAAGCAAGCGTACACTTCAAAAATAAAAATTACAGAACGCAAAAAGCGTGATTTATTGCAATTAGTGCAGACAAATATCGTGCCAAGATATTATGGAAGTTTTTACAATGATCTCATTTAATTTTTTGTAATTATAATATTCTATAAAGTCACATTTCCACTAGCAGGGAATAGAAAACTTAAGTATTAGTGAAACCGCAGCATTAAAAACTCCCTGACTTTTCTAAGAATGTGACAATTTATTTTAAGTTTTTGATTTTTATATAATTTTATAGAGTTTTTATAAAAGAATTAGATTTTGATACTGTTGATTATTGCGTAATTACGAGTATATTTAAATACGTGTTCAGAAAGTCTGATTAATTGTAAGTTTGTATGTAGATTAGCCAAGAAGTTAATTGCTACTTTGAAAGTCTGATTAATTGTAAGTTTGTATGTAGATTAGCCAAGAAGTTAATTGCTACTTTAAAAGTCTGATTAATGGTAAGTTTTTATGAAGAATTAGCTAAGAAGTTATTTGCTACTTTGAAAGTCTGATTAATAGTAATTTTGTATGAAGAATTAGCCAAGAAGTTATTTGTTACTTTGAAAGTTTGATTATTAGTAAGTTTTTATGAAGAATTAGCCAAGATGTTATTTGTTACTTTGAAAGTCTGATTAATAGTAATTTTGTATGAAGAATTAGCCAAGATGTTATTTGCTACTTTGAAAGTCTGATTAATAGTAAGTTTGTATGAAGAATTAGCCAAGAAGTTATTTGCTATTTTGAAAGTCTAATTAATAGTAAGTTTGTATGTAGAATTACAAAAGAAATTATTTGTTACTTTGATTAATAAAACTTAAAAATATATGTTTTCGTGTTTTGATTGTTATGACATAATTGCCCAGTTAATTGTTTTCTAGTGCCATAACGTCACTTCTGGGAGGGTTTTAAATTTTAAACATTCATATTTTTTTATTACAAAATTGTATGATGTTTTCTTTTACTTTAATATGAAGTTTAAACTTGTAGTTTATATATTACAAGTTCATTTCTTTAGTCAAGAAGAACCTATACATTATAATAGGATGTTGAATTTTCAAACACTTCTCCTGAAAAATTACATCATTTGCATAAGTGACGTTGTTGCACCGTAGGTGCGATATATGAACTTTATTTTCTATTTTCCTGTCAAATAAAATTGTAAATTAAACATTGGCCCATTGTTTAGCGGTCGACTAAGCTTACAGGACACCGTACGAACAGAAAGGGTCGGTAAATCAAAATATATAAATAGAATACTGAAGTTATAAACTTATTTCCATAAAGAGCCGTCAGTTCGGACATTGGTTACCTACTTACTTGGTTTATTGTTTTTTTATACTACTTAAGTGGTAAACGAGCGTACGGATCTCCTGGTGGTAAGCAGTTAGCTTCGGTTCGGTCCTCGTGTTAGATGGGCAATGGCTCTTCGACTAGCACTTTCATAGGCTTGAGGTGGCTGCGTCCGCCTAAGGACGACTTCTGCCGAACCTGAGCGGATCCAGCCTCGCCTGTCGTCGGCTGTACACGGGGGTGGTCCGGTCAATGACGCTTTACTGTGTATGGTGTGGAAGAGGACTGTCGCCGCCCAGTCTAGGCAGCTGCTGGTGAGGCCGCAGCGTACAAGACGATTAGAGGCATACACAGTTACCGCACCGTGTCATCAGACGCGGCATGCGCATTGACCGGACTTGGAGGTGGAGGAGCTCGCCGAGGTGTATCGGCGGCCGGCTTGAGTTTGGGCAGAGCAGCAGTCCCCTCTCTCCCATCAAATCCGCGAGTAGTGCAAGGCCACCTGCAGGGCCATCATGACCCGGTGGTCAGGTTGGCTGGAGGCTCCACGAGCCGCGCTACAGCCGAACTTGTCAGAGTGGGCAGGGCGGCAGTAAGGGACCCTTTGCCTACGACTAGTTCAGGTTTTGTACGGGCACAGTTACTTCGGGCATTACCTGCACAAGGTCGCAAAGAGAGAAACGAGCCTTGCCTGGCACCACTGCGACTACGGCGACGACTCGGCGTAGCATAGGCTTGGGTCCTGCTTGGATGGTGCAGTCGTCGGTGCAGACCTGTCGCAGCCGGCCGTGGCACGATCTATGGTCGACAGCGACAGGGAGTGGATAGCAGTTGCATCCTTCTGCGGACGTCATCTAGCAGAAAGATACTTATAAACCACTGCACAAAAATATATGTATTTTTTTTATTCATTGAAATTATAAAATCACTGGTCTTAAACTGAATATTCATTGCATATAATATCGCGGATACAATCCTGGGCATCCGTTTCTGCCCGTTGTCTTTATTACTGTAATCTTCGTATTAATCTTAAACGTAATTTCCTTATGGCCGACATATCTTATTTAGATAATAAACGTAGGTATACAATAATATTCACAGACAGTTAAGATTCTCTACCCATAAATCATTATACTAGCTGTTGCCCGCGGCTCCACCCGCGTGAATGTCGGTTATCGCGATAAAAGTAACCTATATGCTATTCCAGACTATAATCTATATCTGTGCCGAATTTCACCCTGATCCGTTTAGTAGTTTTTGCATGAAAAAGTATCAAATATACATCCATACATTCTTAGAAACTTTCGCGTTTATAATATTAGTAGGAAGTAGGATATCCCACTGCTGGGCACGGCCCGCTGATTCTATAAGAAACAGCGATCGCAAACTGACAGTTGTGATTGCTTGGTGACGGCACACACGATTGCTAAACGTCAAAAAGGCTCGGTTTTCGCTCTTACGGAATACCGATTTTCAATCTGACAGCCAGATTTTGCACCGATTTTCAATCTGATAGCCAAATTTTGCTCTGATTTCGAGGTCACTCGGTTTTCGCTCTTACGGAATACCCCTACCGTTCTCCTTGGTGTAGTTGTGTTCCTGAGTGTATGTACAAGTTTCTAACGCTCATATTTCATAGGAATTTAATCATAAAACCCTGGTGTTAAAATTTTTGGGTTGGCAACACGAATGTGTGACCTCTGGTATTGCAAGCGTCCATAAGGTACGGTAACTGTTTACCATCAGGCGTACCGTAAACTTGTTTGCTACATAAGTACTATAAAAACCTTAACGAAATATCTAACACTCGCACACAATTCCTTCCTTTTTTTCTCAACAATGCATCTCATTATTTTTTTGTTTCTACTAAAATTGTTTGCATACAATTATTGTGTATGACTCACGGGCTATTTCGACGTCAAGACAGCGTCTAGACCTTGTTACTACAGAAGTTATAGTGCTAGAATACTGCATATAGTAATAAATTGTTAGAGTTGTTTTTTGTGACCATTCAGTTGGGTGGATTAAATGGTTACAAAAACATCTCCAACAACCGTATAAGATTTGTAAACGTAAATAAAAATTATAAAACTAAATGCAATAGTAATAATTTTGCCAATTAAGCAATTGCCTAGTAATATTTGTTACTACCACTGCTTGACATAGGCCTTCCCCAAAGATTTTTACAGCATTCGGTCCTTTTTTTTTTTGTAGAGGTGAAATGCTTTGCGCATACCGCCCCGCCTGGGGAAGCAAGGCGGTTATGTCACAGTAAACAAACAGTAGGTTATCTAAGGCCGCCCGCCGAGTTATTAGCCTACTCTTGCGTTGATACCCAGGGTTGTTCATACGATAGGTAAGCGAAACAAAAACAAGTGTCAAGTGGCCGACCCGAACGCCGGCCAAAAAAATGCGATGTACACACAAGTATATAAGTCGATCGTCAGACTACCGGAACCATATTTGGATTGAACAACACATCAGACAATAGAAAAAATAATAATTTCAAAAGTAATTAATTTGCAATATTAATTATTGTGAAATTGCCCTTATTACAACTATACCTACGCGAAAAATATGTTTACCTAAACGATGTTTCGTACTCAATCCTCTATTTTATAGTAAAACTAGACTTCTTAAAATAAACTTTAGCTCTAAACATAGTATTCAGAAAAATGCGACTCGGCTACGCTCTTAATAAAGCAAATAAACTGTGAAATAAACAATACAATACCATATTTTCTAATAATATTTAAGTATAAGTAGGTACTTATATTTCTGGTTGAGTAGGAAGTATGATAAGTCCGGGTTTGCGAAATCATTATTGAGGCACCCGAAAACACTACAATATTTTTTTCCCCTTTTTGAAGTCATGATACTCGTAATTTACGACAAGTGTCCGCCGCCCGCGCCGGCGAGAGTTGACGAACGCAAGCGGTAATGTAGCGTACGCGCGTGCTCACAGTCGCGCTGCACAGCCCGCACTGCCGCTACCTTATTCCTACCTTATATTATGCTAGCGTGTGCGTGAAATCGCGTGCCGACATGGCGCGCGGCGCGCACGCACACATTCAAACCGAGAACGGCACGTTTGTATGAAGATGTTTTACTGTTTGTTTACTGTGGTTATGTCGGACTCTCCGGCTCAAAGATGGTAGGCGGTCGGCATACTGACTAAAACCCCCTGTGCACCAACACCCGCCTTCACGGGTGGACCACTGGAACCTGATATGACGTAATTAGTCCACCCAAGACAGCATTCGGCACCAGCGGCCATCCTGTATCATGTGGCCATCATGTATACCATCGCTACGCTTTTTCTTTTGTGTGTGTGATTGAAGCATGATCTAGCAAATTGTGTAGGTACTGGATCTTAGTTTGTTGTAAGACGCATTCGAATTAATCGTTACAATTGAGTGCCAATGATTTTCAATTGACACCATGTAGAATAGCTAAATAAAGCAATATAATCGTCACAATTGATGGAGAATAATTACAAGTAGTAAAACGAGATGCCAGCCGAGGTTCCCTCGAGAGACTATAGAAACAGGTTCTTTAAGAAAGACGTTATAGGGTTTTTGTAGGCAACGCGCTAGTGATACCCTTGGTGTTGCAGGCATCCATTGGCTACGGCAACTGCTTACGAGCAAGCATTCCTTATGGTTGTTTGCCACCTTAGTGCTTGAAAATGTAGGTAAATTCTTTGCATAATGTGCAAGGAAGTGATGTGTGTTATCTAAGAATAGGATAGTGGAATTTGAAATTTCAAGCAAACTGGAATGGCAAACGGTTCAACGAAGCTAAGGTTTCTACATACCTCCTCGCCGAAGTGAACAATGCGAGTTAAGAATGTGAGCTGCGGATGCGAGGAAGAGATGTCTGATGTGAAAGATGTAGGATGCGCGATGGACTACGGACCAAAGCTGCTTAGAAGTTTACCTAAACTACTTAATATCGATTATTTGTTTTAGTTGCTTAATTTTTGCTTCTCTTACAATCCAGCCTACTAGCTTCTTTTTTATTGTTTGGTTTGTGGCCAACCTGGTGACAGAGTAATTTAAATTTAGGCCTCTGTCGTGATCAAACGATTGTTGACAGTCATGACCAACTTTAAGCGTGCCCTCCCAAGCACGAAGACGCTCAGATGGAATACCACTATGCGGTCATCCAACTATAGGGTTACCGCGCCCTTGGTAGCCTGAGCTGACTGAATAACTAGTTCACCTCGCTATGAGCGCTTCACTAGCTTATAGCCTGGTCAAGAGGTCTTACGGCTGCGATGATGAGGAAGTAATTCTATAGTTCATCGACTTGAGCCGGTTTGAGCTTTGTGGTGAATGCTGCAGACAGACTTGTAACTACGACCTATTTAGGCTCGCGCATAAAATTATTAAATATTTTGTTGAGTGGGGTACCTACCTACATACTTTTCTTTTTTGTATTTTTCTTTTTTTTAATAATATTTTTATGGTTTATCCAATGTAGGTAGGTACTTATAATATGTATTTAATGTATTCTATTTTTTTGTGCGAGAAATGAATAAATGTTTCTTTTCTTTCTAACTCTTCTTCTTCTTATTTGTGTCGGTCTTGAAAGAGCGATCGTGGTCAATGTTGAATTTTTGGTAGAGGCCTATGCAGCCCGCCTTACGATATCTCGCCAGTTAGTTTTGTAGATGTGTAATGTGCCGATGGAGCAGACGTGTCCTAGAGTGGAGACCGTGACTCGATAAGCGTAAAAAAGGCCGCTGGGACGGACTGGATGCGGAAGGCGGATGACCGTGTGCTGTGGCGCGTTAGAAGAGGCCTATGTCCAGCAGTGGACTGCGATAGGCTGATTGATTGATTGATAGTTCTGTGGGTTGACATTCTCGTGCACTTGTTGAGGATTTAATAAGATCCGTCCATTAATATCTATAATACTAGCTGACCCAGCAAACGTTGTTTTGCTACTAATAAATACTAATATCGCTATTAAAAAATAGGGGTTGATGGTAGAGGGATGAAAATTAAGGGTTGTATGTATTTTTTAATGATGAATCACAAAAAAATAAAAACCAAAAGAATTGTCTAAAAAATTACATGAAAAAATTAGGGGTGGACCACCCTTAACGTTTAGGGGGATGAAAAATACCAATATGCACCCAAAATTTCACGAAAATCGGTCGAGCCGTTTCAGAGGAGTTCAAAGTTGAACACTATGACACGAGAATTTTATATTAATAGATAATATACGTATAACTAAAATCTTAAGACCTGTACTACTACTCCGTAGGTATTTGGCTGTGGACTTTTGTAAGCTCCTTCCCTAATCTTCTCGCTTGTATGGTGCCATTCCTCTCTTAAAATAAAAACATAGTAACATAGTTTGAATATAAACAATCGATCAAGTATTTAACATAAACTCGGAAGTTACAAAACTCCGTTGAAATAAAACTATAAATATTTATTTGAACGTTGTAAAATCCTGAGAATTTTGTGTACGAACTTATTATGTGAAGTATGCCGAACATTTTATCTGCAGAAGTATGAGCTGGCTTTTGCGACATGCTTGCTAAATGCCGGTAGTAAAGTCTTGTCAATTTTGGTATTTTTGTTTTCTGTTTGTAGTCTGCAAGGTCGAAAGATCTGCAAGCTTGCCACAGTCAGTATGTAGATTTAAAAAACACAGGAGAATCCGGCTTATAAAGCCGTTGGTCCTTCGCGTCTTGCGGTCGTGTCTCATCGGACTAAGAAAGTCAAGGAATATGTCCCAAAAGCCCGCCATATATGTACATTCGTTTTTCGATTTCCGTATTCGTTTTTCGAATCGGATACTCCAAACTCAATAAATCCTTATAACAGGGCTTGACCACAATACACGTTCCATTTTTTATATTATTTTATATTTATTCGTTTTGAATCATAGCTCTGCGTTCAAAATTCCGTACTTACTAAAAACAAAAAAAGTGGCGTTTGCAAGGAGTCAGGAATACGGTTTTCAAATCAGTAAGGAGTGTATGTGCAGTCTATGGCAAGTCTAACAACGCCGAACGAACGGTCTAATTCGCCGTACTGAATTACGAATACGATTTTTTTTTATACTACCAAGGTGGCAAACAAGCATACGGCCCGCCTGATGGTAAGCATAACTGCTTACCACCAGGCGGGCCGTTTGCTTGTTTTTTGTTAACTCGTAGCCTATGGACGTTTGCAACACCAGGGGTGTCACTCACGCGTTGCCGACCCTTTAAAAACCTTAGGTATAACTCCTTTCTTGAAGAACCCCATGCTATAGTCTTTTCGGAAAACCTCGGCAGGGAGCTCATTCCACAGCTTAATTATTTACGAACATCTATTTATCATGTCATTGTACCTACATAATACTAAACGCATGCAGTATTCACCTGTAATTAGTTATACAATTAGTCTATACTGTAAACGCTATGTATCACTAAAATGTTAAATGTATTGTTATAACTGTTGGTGAATCTATTAAATAAATAAATGTCTAAAGATTATGATGAAATATTAAACTAGGTATTTAAAATAACAATCATATTTCTCTTTTGTGTCTATTTGATACGTTGAAAGATCTCCATTACGGCTGTATGGTAATTGATGCAATTACTCTGTGTCTATCATCATTTAGCTGAACATCATATCATCATATGTGTTAGCGTTTAGATGTCTCTCACAATTACTATTGGACAAACGTAGTGATATGTATATGGCAGTGTATTGAAATATGAGAGTAGCTTTCGACGGTTCTTAGTGACGGCCTTATAGCACTTTATTTCCAATTTTAATTTTGAATTTCAAGTTTGTTACCGCATTAGGAAACAAGTCCGTTTTATTCGGGACATGCCCACCGCTGTGACTCCTGTGAGCCAGGATTAACAGCGGAATAACCAACTTATACACCGAGCTTTGACACTCGTGCGTCCCGTGGACAACTAAACCTACTGTCTTGGACCCCGCAACGAATTTAATCAGAGGAAATCATTCCGATGTAACCTAACCCGTAAGGGAAGTAAATATGGTAACTAGCCCTGTGTCGCGGGGCACAAACATACAATTATCGGACACAAAGTACACCCAGACTCGGGCCAACCATTTAGGGGTCTCAAAATTTTGTCCCGTGTGAAGATCGAATCCACAACACAATGCGCACTGGTAAATGGCGAGGTTATCACTTAAGTCATTGAACCAACCGTGCAGTTAGGAAATGAAATTAGAAGAAGTAATCAAATTGACATCTTACGAATCAAATTAAGACCGAAAATAAATCGCTATAAACACATCATGGTACGGCTATATGAGTACCTACTATTACTAAAGCACTGAGATCTCTACTTACTCTGTTATTTGTTTATAGATAAAAAAAACTATAAATAACAAGCGATTTGCGGCACATTTTGGTGGCGCCACTAAAACCACAAACACGTGTAGATATTTTTAATTTATAGTTTTGGTTTATAGTTTCAATATCTCTCAAATTGATATGATTGATAGCTGGATTTTTTACTATCTATGCTAATATTATAAAGCTGAAGAGTTTTTTTGTTTGTTTGGTTGAACGCGCTTATCTCAGAAAGTACTGGTTCGATTAGAAAAATCTTTTTTTGTTGAATAGTGCATTGGTGAACATTTATTTAGTTTTCTTACGGATCCCTTAGTTTGATTTGAATAAAATATAAGCAATGTTACTCGCTGGTAACGTAGCCTTCTATAGGTGAAAGAATTATTAAAATCGAAAAAAAGTTTTTGAGTATATTCAATAGGTACAAACAAATATACAAAAAATAAAAATACATATTTTTACGACTGCAGAGCTAATGAGTGCAAAAATATATATTATAGCATAGCCACCATCTGTGGCAGCTTGCTATACCGTTTTATATAGCTTACTTCTGTCTTCTATATAATAAAAATGAAACCCCCAAATGTATGTACGCGCATAACTTCCGATCGACTGCACAAAATTAGATATTTTTTTCTTTTTGTGTTTGTTATTGTCAAGACTAGGTAATTAAGGAAATATTCAAGAAAAAAAAAATGGCGGTACGAAATTCGCCGGGGTCAGTCATATTAATATAAATTATAGCTGTTGCCCGCGGCTCCGCCCGCGTGTTTGTCGGTTATCGCTGCAAAAAGTAGCCTATCTCTGTGCCAAATTTCATCCAAATCCGTTCAGAAGTTTTTACGTGAAAGAGTAACAGACATCCATCCATCCATTCTTACAAACTTTCGCATTTATAATATTAGTAGGATAGCTCCGTCTGTTGCTTATAATTGAATACAGCAAGTTGCTAAAGACAGACAGATGTTAAGCAGAATAAGTAGGTAATCTTTTAAAGACTTAGACAAAAGTTTACCGACTTTTATGGGTAAAGTGACTTTGTCACTTCGGTACATTTTTCTTTGTCTTGTCGACACTGGCTCTTGTTATAAATATAGACGTCTTATTTAATCAATAGCTGTTTTATCCGGGTAGGTACTTACAGCTGTATATGTTGATTGATGAATTATAAAAAGGTAGGGCACCATACAAGCTGGCAAACCCGACTAGGGAACCTCCATCTTACAGAATAATATTTTTGACAAAATGTCACAATTAAGAGTTTTCTACTCTATTCTACAGAAAACTGCAGCCAAATAACTACATGCAGTCTTCTTCTTATCGTTTCGTTAGTGGCCAACCTGGTGACAGAGTTATTAAGATCGCCCATATTTAGGCCTCTGTCGTGATCTAACGGCTGTTAACAGTCGGGACCGACTTTTATCGTGCCCTCCGAAGCACGGAGACGCTCAGATGAAATACCACTATGCGGTCACCCATCTATAGGGTTACCGCGCCCTTGGTAGCTTAACCCACTGATCGTTTACCGAACAGCGGCAGCGAGTGCATTTAGGTACGAGCGCCTCTACTACATGCAGTGAAGTAGTTGTATTGGGGCTCCCATACAACAAATCTGATAAATAAATAATGCCGTTTTTCGCTCGATGTTAATAACAGCAACCCTTGTAAGACATGGTAGACATTTGAAATATTTCCAGAATATTAAGTTGTATATTAATTTCAAAAATAAATAAAGATGGCCAAATATTAGTACGGAACCCTAGGTGCGCGCGTCCGACTCCCACTTGGCCGGTTTTTGAAAAGTCAACTTCCCCACTAGCAAGCGGAGGACTTAACAAACATAAAAATCACGGTCTTGACCCTTGTGGGAATTGAACACATGTCCTACGGCTTAGCAGTCAAGATCATGAACCACTAAACCCACAGGCCAGATGAATTCGGTCAGTTTTAAATATGAAAATAGAAGAAACCGAAATATCTCCCATTATTCCCTTGAAAACGGTATGGAGTTGATTTTAAAAGACTTCTTAATTAAGATAAAAGCTATGAACAATGGCCTTTGAATTTCTGAGAGCACAACAAAGGAATAATTAAATATTAAGCTTTTCTATTTTACAACATAGGAGGTTAACAAGCATACGGCCCGCCTGATGGTAAGCAGTTACCGTAGGCTATCGACACACTTTATTTGGCTGTGGTTTTCTGTAAGGTCCTTTCCCTGTTGAAGTTGCTCAATACTATGGTGCCCTACCTCTAGTAATACCTAAGGCATTACACGGGGTCTCTGGGATAGAAAAATATTTCCTTACTAGTTGTTGCCCGCGGCTCCGCTTGCGTGGATGTCGGTTATCGCTGTAAAAAGTAGCCTATGTGTTATTCCAGACCATAATCTATCTCTGTGCTAAATTTCATCCAGATCCGTTCGGTAGTTTTTACGTGAAAGAGTAACAAACATCCATCCATCCATCCATTCTTACAAACTTCCGCATTTGAAAATGAAAAATGATTTATTCTCCATAAGAGGGCAAAGTAACACATTAATTATGTAAATACAATAGGTAAATAACATTACATTTTTACAAAATAGTCTTTACAAAAATAGCATTTTATTTTTTACATTTAGTTTTTGTATATGCAGGTGCAGGCGCTTTACCCCGTTAGGAGAAAAGGTTTGCCATTCAGCTGTTTGCTGCAATATTGCTAGCAATATTGCAGCGCTGATTTTCAATGGCAGGCCTTTTTTAACAAAAATGGTATTACTTAACAATTTATTTGTATTTAAAAATAAAAAGAATCAATAAATAAAATATGTAACACCGAAACAAAGATTAAATTTATAATATTTATACATTTATAATATTAGTAGGATTAGTAGGATAAACACATCCCTAAATGAGAGCTGTTTTTAGACTCGAAATCACTAAAGCATGATGAGTATTTTACCATCACGCTGAAATACAATACATATACTTGCTTCCACCCAATTCGCCAACTATACCGCTATGTGTAATTATTTGGCTGTGGTCTTTTATAAGGCGGTCCTTCCCCAGTCGGGCTTGCACAATAGAATGATCCCCGACCTCTAATTAATTAATAATTATTCCCTTTATTAATTTCTTTACATATAAATATTTTTTTAAATGTAAATCATTTTTGTAACTAGCTTCCGCCCACGGCTTCGCCCGCGCGTAGAGTTCCTCGAGAACAGATATTTTTCCAAAAAAGCTTACGTGTTATTCCAAACTTTTTGACTGCCTTGGTGGTCCAGTGGTCGCAGTATGCGCCTGCTGTGCACGAGGTTGTGGGTTCGATTCCCACACAGGACTTTGGCTTTTGGGCCTCTAAGTCTGGATGTAATTTGTTTCCATTAATTGTATGTTTGTAAGTCCCCCGCGACACAGAGCTTGTTCTCTAGTGCGGGAGTTGTCTTTTTTAAGGAAAAAAAAAAGACTATATGTCTATGCCAAATTAAATCTAGATCTGTTCAGTAGTTTTTCGTGAAGGAGTAACAATACACATACATCCATACATTCTTACAAACTTTTGCGTTTTTAATACTAGTATTATCCCTAAAGGAAACAAAGCATATCAATATAATGTATATGAGTATCACAACAAGTTATGTTTGGTCACTTATAGAGGTGAAGGACGGCCATTAAATACGAAAGAATAACGCTCATTGTAATGGAGTAATGAATTCTAATGAAACTATGAAAGGTTTGTTTATTATTTAACCTTCGAACTAGCTATATAATTTGATAGCGCATGTGGCCGCCATTTTGAACGGACTTCAAAAAAGAGGAGGTTATCAATTCGAGTGTATATGAAAAAATGTTTGTTGACGCAAAACTCCGTCATGGACCGATTTGAAACAATATTTAATTGTTTGAGAGGACATAGAATCATGAGATGCATTTAGCTTTAAAAATACCGTCTTTTAGGGAGAAAAAGTGTTATTAGAGTTTGTATAAAAGTTCATCATGTTTAAATACTTTAGACTCGGGTTTTTAGGAAATTTCTACAACTTGCCGTATTGAAATCTCTTTTTTTTTGTTTGTTGGTCTTATTATTCACTAAGTGGGCCTGTTGCGGGTCAGTATCAATAAAAAATATTTTATTTACAAATGATTTTCTAGAATCTGAGTGTTCTTTGTGTCCGTTAATTGTATGTATGTAAAGTCACCCGCGACACAGTTCTTATACAATCGGACAAGAAAGCAAGAGCTAATGGTACAGACTCTCAACCTCGCTTGATATAGGAGAGACTTATTTTATTATTATTGAAGCGCATACGTATATTTTAAGGTCAGCAACACGCAAATGGCACCTCTGGTATTGCAAGTGTCGAACCATCAGGCGTGCCGTATGCTTGTTTGCCACCTAAGTAGTATTTTTTATTATTTATATTTTTAATGAAATATATAAAATATTATTGTTTGAAATCAGGGCAGAGCTTCTATTTTTATTTACTACTGTTACCTTTTGTTTGAGTAGTTTAGCCGCTCTGCCTCATATGTACTCGGAGTTAAAACTCATAACCAATAATTTACATTATTTTGTTGGATGTCCAAAGGATTCACCGCGGTCATTTGAACTCAATTCTTTTAATATAACCATGGCGGATGAACGTGGACACGTGGAACATCAACGTCAAACATTAGATAAATGGCTGTTTGCAAATTAGCACCGTGCCACACGTTCTATTAAAAAGTTTTTGACATTTGTGTTGGCGGGAAATTATTTGTATGAAATATGGCGACTAGCGAGGGTAATAGCCGTTAAGTGCATGTGAGATTTATAAATTGTTGAATGTTTAGTGGTCTGTAATAATGTAAAATATAACTGTTACGTGAGTATTTCGACTGAAAATATCATCAACATACCTAATTATTATTCCAAATGTCCACTGCTAGACGTAAGCTGTCCTCTAGGATTTTTACGGCATACGGTCTTGAGCTGACTATATAGGTACAAACCTTACCTCACGTCGATCCACCTTGTTGGCGATTTGACCATGCTGCTTCTTCCAGTTCATGGTCTTTCTGCCTTTCTGCGCCAACGGCCATCGGTATGTGCAACTGAATTGAGGCAATCCTTCGAGTCGAGCTATCTCGGTCACTTTGGTTCTTTTAAAGATCTCCTCTTTTCTAATTAGATGTCGTAGGGAAACTTTAAACTCTCTCCGTTGCTCTTAGGATGACTTATTTGAGCCTAATGATGTTATAAAGAAAGATGGCTACCTTCCTAGTGAGCGGCAGCGTTCTATTTTGTTACGTAATGATACAGAAAGAGATAGTGATAGATGAAATTAACTGTTGACGGCAACAATATTCGCGCGCTAGTGCGATATCTACGCCATTTTTGCTACGAGTATATTATCAGTGTTTGCCCCTACGTATGATTTCCATAGTGAGCGACCACGTCCCGGATTTTTTTAAAGTCAAAGACAAGATTTTTTCTATTGTAGACCATCAATAATTTCGGGACAGTTCACACATCGCTATCTGATCCCAAACTAGGCAAAGCCTGTACTATGGTAACCAGACAACTGATAAACATATGTACTTAAATATATTTCTAAATACATACATATTATAGATAAATTACACCCAGATACAGAACAAACATTCCTGCTCATCACACAAAGATTTGTCCTGGGTAGGAATCGAACTCCGGCGTAGCAGTCAGAGATACTAACCATTAGACCAACAGGCCAGTCAAAATGAAATAGGTGTTGTCATTTTTACTTTTAATCAGCAAGCAAATAAAAAAACATTAAAATATAAAAGGTATAAATTATAATCTAGTATTTTCATGCGTGGCTCATCTGTTCGTGAATACTTATCGTGTGTAAACAAGGTGTGGAAAAAAAATGGCGGTAAACTAAATGCTGGCTGTATGCCAAAAACAACTCAGATGATTCAATTCAAGATATTTGTTCCACTGAAATAATTTAATAGACACTTTAAATGTGTCGCGAACGTAAAAAGAAATTAAATTATATTTTAGGGTTTTAATTTCTTCCGTTCAACAATGTTCAACATGTAAAGTACATGCGACTGGGGATCATTTTAGTTTTTAAAACTACAGTTCTATATTTGTAAATTTCTAAATAACTACATACATAATTATAATAAAATAAATTAAACCCTGTTGCAGTCTGTTGTCGATGCCTGATGCAGTCAGCATGATACTGCTTCAAGTCTGTTGAGAAGTCAACAGATGTGAACATGATATGTCCTGGGTGGTTTTTAGGATAGAGGAATACCTAGTACCACTTGTACTATTAATTATTCTGTGCCTATAGTAAGAAAATATTTTTTGAGAGGTGATCGTGGTGAATGTCAATGTGGAAAAGCTATCCTTCTCCTTTTTGGGGAAAATGGTGTATGTACTATAATTATATTATTATGTATCCATAACGAATACACCTTCAGAAATAATTTGCCCAAATCTCCATAAAAATCTCAAAATCCCCATTAACCCTCAACGCATAAAGGTCGTATCGACCATACACCATACACAAACAATTGTACGCCTGTTAAATACAATGTATGGGGCAAAGACAAGGTGTGACGTCACGACGTGCGTCATACCTTAACTAGGTCATACAGTGGGCTCACGGACGCGCGGACGTACGGAGTGTACTATCGGACAAGTTGCCGCTCCACCACACATACTATGTTTATTTATTTATTACTAGCTGTTACTCGCGGCTCCACCCGCGTGGATGTCCAAACCATAATTTATCTCTGTGCTTATTTTCATCCAGATCTGTTCAGTAGTTTTTACGTGAAAGAGTAACAAACATCCATCCATCCATACTTACAAACTTTCGCGTTTTTAGTATTAGTAGGATTCAGGACCCGCCCTTATTACGCTTCGTTTTCTTTTTACGAAACATTGTCATTTTTATATTTTCTGTAAATATATCATACACTAGCGGCAAACAAACAGACAAAATAAGTTACTTTACTATAGATATTCATTTGAAAGAAATTGTCTGAATGGTAGTGAGAACTGCATTAAAATTCATTGCGTAGTTAAGGAGATTTAAGCGTACATAAATTAAGGGCAGATAGCGGGCAGCATCCCCATTTCAACCCCTTACAACCGTTTTTTCGCATTGAAAAGTAGCCTATGTCCTTTCTGAGAGTGTAAACTATCTCTGTACCAAATTATATTTTAATCGGTTTAGTAGTATAGTAGTGTAGGCGTGCAAGCGTAACAGACAGACAGACAGAGTTATTTTCGCATTTATAATAATTGGTCGAAATCATGGTCGAGCGCCAATTTGGACGATTGTACATATTGCCGTGGAATATAAGCGACTTGGCACTTTGAATCACAATGCGATTCGACTCGGTTGGTTGTAGATTTTTTGTTTTAATGTTATTCTGTTGGAAATGGTTTTTTAAATTTATTTTAAATTGTTACTTTTATTATCAGTTATCACGCCTGTTTTTCGTTGGGGTAAACAGAGATTATGCCGGGGTATTTATCCTCTCTCCCGCACCCTACCGCGGAGGGACAGCGTCCCCGGTCAACCCGAATCGGACGAGGTTTAGTCGGTATGCCGGCCGCCTACTATCTCTAGGCTGGAGAGCCTGACCGACATAACCGTCCGAATTCTCCGTGCGAGGAGGTATGCTTAAAGAACATTTCTCTCCTAAAAAAGACATAGGTACTCATTTGTTTTTTTAACCGACTTCAAAAACGAGGAGGTTATCAATTCGCGCGTTTTTTTTATGAACCGATTTGAATAATTATTTTTTTATTCGAGAGGACATACTTCCAGTTTGGTCCCAATTTTATCAAATCAAAGTTCCGATGATGGGATCCATTGAGAATTGATTAACTCCTCAAAAAATTTAGGTATACATATATCAATTTTAATATTTTGAATAACAAATAAATTATTTGCATTCAGAAAATATAATTTGGTGAAGTGAATCTGATGAAGAAGACCACAGATGGGCACGTGAACTTCTCAATAATAAGTATTTCACGGATGACGATTCCATAAGTTTCGATTAAGGTTGTTAAGCAACTATTACTAAGCAAACGTAATTTAGAAAATTGAAATGAACTGATGATGAATCCGCCGGAAGGTAGGCAGCGGAACTCCATAATTAAACAATGTAATCTAGCCGTGTTTGGGCTTCTTTAATGGTCATGAGTTGCCCTTCCGCTGTAAATGATTAGATTAAAAAAAATAATGCATTTAAGGGAGGAAAAGTGAGGTTAGAGTTTGTATGAAAATTCATCATGTTTTTTGAAAATTCTACAACTTGCCGCATTGAAGTCGGTTTTTTTTTGTTAAAATTATATCCTTGTCAAATGGTTAGTGGCCAATCAATCAAAAGGTTTATACGTATGATACATGAATATACTAATTCATGTAGGTATTATATCAAAAAACTGCCTCGATGGTTCAGTGGTCGACGTGTTAGACTACTGATCACGAGGTACCGGGTTCGATTGCCGGGTCGCGCAAAAAATCTATACTGGGTTTTTCTATCAAGAAATTCACAATAGATGCCTGGAGTTTGGAAAATTGGCGGTTTTTTTTACACCCGTGCCTCGGAAAGCACGTAAAGCCGTTGGTCCTACGCCTGATCTCTCTCCGGCCGTGTCGGATTGCCGTCCCATCGGACTATGAGAGTGTGGGAATAAATAGTGCACTTGTGTTTGCGCATACACTTGTGCACTATAATATCTCCCGCGCAGATGGCTAGTCTCCGTTGAAGTAGCCGCCGTGACCGAGGAAGAAATTATTATTATAATAAAATCCTAAAAAAGCTAAAACGAGGGCGTTTCCCTAGTTAATAATATAAACGATTGCCTTCATATGAAGTAGGTACACAAGAGTTAGCCAGCTTCTTTGAAGAGCTGCGAGTCTCAGGGGAAATTTGTACTAGCATTGTGTTTATTGACATGATTGTTTATGTTCTTGCTGGCTATTTCAGACTGGCTTGCGATTCAATTTGCGCATTTATAAGGTAGTGAAAAGTTAACAATGTTATTTTCTTGAATCCTACTTCCTATTAATATTATAAATGCGAAAGTTTGTAAGAATGGATGGATGGATGTTTGTTAATTTTTCACGTAAAAACTACTGAACGTATCTGGATGAAATTTGGCACAGAGATAGATTATGGTCTGGAATAACTCATAGGCTACTTATTACAGGGATAACCGACATCAAACGCGGGCGGAGCCGCGGGCAACAACTAGTAATAATATACTAGAGGTAGTTGCAGACCTTCTCCATATATAAGAGAAGTAGGACCGCATACTAGCGAATAAGCCCCACTGGGGAAGACTACAGCCAAATAACTACACACAGCGGTGTAGTTGTGTTACTGTGTGTGAGTACAGGTCTCCAGCGGTCATTTAGGGATGCCTGGTGTAAAAAAGACGTCGGCACCATTTAAGTGATCCCTCTGCTATAAGCTAAAGGTTCATATTCATATCATTTATTTGCATTCCACAATGTGATATTAGGTGGTAAAAAGTGGCTTAAAGCTAAGTACATTATGGACCCTGTCGGGCACAACAAAATTTTAATATTTAAACACTATGCTATATAATAATAATATGCGTTTCGAATCTCTTTCGAATTCCTTCCTAGGTAGAGCACCATACATGTGAGCAAGCCCGTCTGGGGAAGGACCTTTACGTTACATGCGAGCAAGCCAAGGAAAACGATATTAAAATAACAGAGCTAGTTTGCTCAGGTACTGTTTTTAATTAAAGTAGGTACATATTGTAAATTTAATAAACCCTCGCCGACTCCCACGAAGCATAACGAATTAAACTTCATTATTAAATATTTTTAGCATTTTTGCTATGCAATCAGCTCAAATATACTTAAATATTAAAGCAATGTTAAAGGTTTGTCAGTATCAGCGCCATTTTATGTAAAAGTTTGTTATGAAATAATGAAGTTTACTTAAATATTAAAGCAATGTGGAAAAAGACGAGCCCGGAGCAGGACTCGAACCTGCGCATCTCGGGTTCCGGCCCAGCGCACTGCCAACTGTGCCATCCGAGCTCCTACTCCACTCAGCGCACTACCAACTGTGCCATCCGAGCTCCTACTCCAGTGGAGTAGGAGCTCGGATGGCACAGTTGGTAGTGCGCTGGGCCTGAACACGAGAGGCGCAGGTTCGAGTCTTGCTCCGGGCTCGTCTTTTTCCACATTGCTTTAATATTTAAGTACACTTCATTATTTCGTAACAAACTTTTACACAAAATGGCGCTGATACTGACAAACCTTTGAACTGTAACAATGTTTGATCATGTTATATTGACGCTTTGACGGCGGATTTAGTTTGACTGCCTAATTGTAATTTGTCAAACTTTATCTTAAATATTGATTAGTATTTAGATTTAGTGTAACTAGAGGTGGTGGCTGAGCGGTAAAGTAACCAACTTGCATGCATGGTGCGAGTTCGATCCCGGGTGGCTGTACCAATGTGAATTTCACTTTGTGGAGTGAATATCCTACTAATATTATAAACGCGAAAGTTTGTAAGTATGGAAGGATGGATGTTTGTTACTCTTTCACTTAAAAATTACTGAACGGATCTGGATGAAATTTGGCATAGATATAGATTATGGTCTGGAGTAACACATAGGCTACTTTTTACAGCGATAACCGACATCCACGCGGGCGGAACCGCAGGCAACAGCTAGTGTACTAATAAAATGATTCGCCATCTGCTAACGGTGAAGGAAAACATTGTGAGGAAACCCACATCTCTTAGAAGAAATTCTAAAGATTTGATTCACCAACCCACATTAGGCCAGCGTGTGTGAATAAAGGCCTAAACCCTCTCTATAGAGGAGAGGAGACCCATACCCAGCAGTGGGTTGCTATTATTTTAACTAGAAGTCGCTTTTGGTCGAATTTCGACCTTATTTGTTTTCAGTCCTTCTCCATATGAACTTTAACTATGCTAATATCTTGACTAGGTTGTTGGTCTAGAGGTTAATAACCCTAACTGCTAAGCCGGAGGTTGTGGGTTCGATTCCCACACGAGACAAAACTTTGTGTGATCCATAAGTGCTAGTTCCGAGTCCGGGTGTAATTTATTGCCGTGAATTGCATGTCCCCTGCGACACAGGGCTTGTTCCATAGTGCGGGAGTTGTCTTTTTAAAAAAGAAGAATCTCACACTTCTCTGTTGGCGCAATGTGCTTCAAAAGAGTTATAACAATATGAATAGGAATAATATAAGTATCTAAATAGCTTAAAGCTAGTATAAAATATTGGCAAAGTCAAAATAATATGGAATGCATAAATCGATTTCACAAATTCAAGGCAAATGACTAAGGAAAATCAAGCGTACGGCCCGCCTGATGGCAAGCAGTTACCGTAACCTATGGACGCTAACAATACCAGGAGCATCACTCATCCGTTGTTGACCGAACATCATCTAGAATCTAGATCATACCTATGTATGATCTAGATTCTAGATGATGTCGCTCCGGCATAACCACGTCATCGTCTGCCATCGATATT
The DNA here is from genome assembly GCA_947095525.1 of Trisateles emortualis. Taxonomy (NCBI): domain Eukaryota; kingdom Metazoa; phylum Arthropoda; class Insecta; order Lepidoptera; family Erebidae; genus Trisateles; species Trisateles emortualis. Next base: position 10,823,196 of record OX352751.1, on the reverse strand, counting down.
GTACATGATGCAAAAAAGTCGCAGAAGTACAAACTATATTACTTCTCGCCCGCAACTTCGCACGCGCGTGTAATACTATGGAAACCGAGTTTCCGAGATGAAAAGCAGCATATATGCTATTCCAGACTATAATCTGTCTTCTGTGAGGTGAAGGTCCATCTACAGTCGGGCTTGCTCGCTAGTATAGTAATAATAATAGAATAGCAACCCATATATATTATGTCTCACTTCTAGAGACGATCGAGTCTCCTCTCCTCTATCAAAAGAGAGAGAGTTTTAGGCCTTAATTCACACACGCTGACCTAATACGGGTTGGTGAAAGAAAGAAACAAAGAAAAAATATTTATTTTGTCTTTACAATATTTTATTACAGTAATCTAAAAAATAAACCGTAATGGTTACATGATAACACAGGACCTAGTGAATAACATGTCTCACGATGTTTTCCTTCGCCGCTAGCAGATTGTAGATTATTAGTATAATACATACAATTACATAAAGTGTAATTTACATTGGTACTGCCACCCGAGACTGAACTCAAACCTCTTGCGTGCAAGTCGGTTCCTTCCCACTCGGTTGCCACTGCTTTTACTTACTGGTATTAGTGATCTCTCCTATTTATCGAAGTTAATCTTCTGTCATTTGACTGCATTCCCCCGTCAGTAGCTGGCACAACATCAAAGTGCATCAACACCCATAACACTACACCTATCTATACCTAACACTCGCAACACATCGTGCTAACACCTGCTGTTATAGTTTTAAATAGCGTTTTTACTCATACGTTTTTAAATCTCCACTTTTTTATGCTACGTAGCAAACAAGCATAAGACTCGCCTGATGGTAAGCAGTTACCTTATCACATGCGTGTTGATAACCCAAAAATAATGTAACATCCTTACTAATATTATAAATGTGAAAGTTTGTGAGTATGGATGTTTGTTCATCTTTCACGTAAAAACTACTGAACGGATCTGAAAATATGACACAGAGATAGATTATGGTCTGGAATAACACATAGGCTACTTTTTACAGTGATAACCGACATACACGCGGGCGAAGCCGCGGGCAACAGCTAGTCTAAAATAAATAAACACTTTCGTAAATCTACGCTTTTATCCAGAATGATTGCTGTTATGGCGTGTCAAGTGTGTAGAGAAATACATATGCCTTCTCTATTCCTTCACACTCATTGTCCGATGGTATTGCAATTTGCAATCCGATAGGGAGAGAGATTAGGTAGAGAACCTATAATTTTTAAGCCACGAGACGTGCTCACGCACAGGAACAAAACTTGACTAGACTACACTGTCGATTGATGACTTCTATTTATACGGATGGCAATGAAGCATACGGCCCACCTGATGGTAAGCAGTAGCCGTAGCCTGTGAACGCTTGAAATACTAGAGGTGTCACTTACGTGTTGCTAACTCAAAAAATTTAGCATAAATTCATGATAGAATATCCCTGTAATAGAAAAACATTTAGTTAAAAACGCATCCCTAAATGAGCTCTGGAGACTTATACTCACAAAGGAATACAACTACACCAGTGTGTGTATTTACTTGGCTGTAGTCTTCTGTAAGATGAAGGTCTTTCCCCAGTCGGGCTTGCTCAATCATCATCATCATCTCAGCCTGATGACGTCCACTGTTGAACCTAGGTCTCCCTCATATGCAACAGCCGATCCTGAGCTGCCTGCATATCGGCTTGCTTAATAGCATGGTGTAACTCGACCGTCTAGTTCTAGTATTTCAAGAATGCACTCAAATAATAACAACTATTTGACACGGACGTCTGAAGACTCACAATAAATTAAATTATTATAGCGTTTAGAATACGCAAATATTTGTGCTAGTACAAATGCCAAGTAAAATATAAAATGTTTATATTAATAATAATAGATTAATTATGTCAGGGGCAATTAAAATTTGATGCCAAAAGGGAAATAGGGCATTGGGTAAGAGAAAAATTGTATAGCTGAAAAGAGTAAATTGTTAATAAATAGTTAATAATATCTTGAGACTACACAACTTGTAGTATTTCTAAATACATATTGACTGCCTTGGTGGTCCAGTGGCCGCAGTATGCGCCTGCTGTGCATGAGGTTGTGTGTTCGATTCCCACACAGGACAAAACTTAGTGTGACCCACAAAGAATTTTTCTGAGTGTGGGTGTAATTTGTGTCCGTTAATTGTATGTTTGTAAAGTCCCCCGCGACACAGAGCTTGTTCTTTAGTGCGGGAGTTGTCTTAAAAAGAAAAGTTTATTTTCATAAAAGATGTATATAAAAATAAAGTGTCTGTTTGTTATGTTAGAAAGTAGTTATTTTCACTAGACTATCACTGACAGTTAGCTGAAAAAATAACTAAATCAGGGCGCCGACGAACAACTTTGTCTCCGCCACTAATTTATCTGTCAAGTCTATGGATTTGTATGAAAATCGCCCGAAGATAAAAGTCTTCCGACTGTCGCGTCGCTATATGGGTGCACCACGTAGCGACACGACAGTCAGGAGACTTTTGTCCGCTGGTGAACGGGGCCAGCGACACAACTGTCAACCCCGTTTATTGATGGCAATGCAAGTGCGCCCACGGTGACTGTGACACAGACATAGAAGTTGTCGTGTAATTAAGTCGCTCCTGGCGCCTGCTTTAAGCTGCTTTTTTTTAGAAAAATAATTAATGGGTCGACAACACGCAAGTGATACCTCTGGTTTTGCATGCGTCCATAGGCTACGAGAACTGCTTAACATCAGGCGGGCCGTATGCCTGTTTGCCACCTAAGTAGTATAAAAAAGTAGATAATGCTTTTAAACAATCGCTTGGCATTTAAAAAACTATCTCTACATATATTGCGAAGTAGAGTTGTTGAGCATTTGTTAAAAATAACATAGTTGTACTAGATCTCAATGTAAACAGGGAATAACGTAAACAATGCGCGTACGCACATATTATTGCTTCTTTTATCAAAATATTACATCTTTTTCGCGGTATTTTTAATAATTGTTTTACTTCTAAGATTGGACAGTGGCCTGATTGTGCTAGAAACACTGTCATTGTCTATGTCTATGAGCGTCGGTTACCGCCTACCGTCATATTTATTTACCACTAGGGGTCGCCTTCGACTTCGTCCGCGTGGTAATTTGGAATATTTTACCCGATTTTGCAACATTACTACTGCTCCGCTCCTATTGATCAAAGCGTGATGTTATATAGCCTATAGACTTCCTGGATAAATGCACTATTCAACAAAAAAAGTTTTTTTCTAATCGTACCAGTACTTTCTGAGATTAGCGCGTTCAACCAAACAAACAAACTATTCAGCTTTATAATATTAGTATAGATAAGAGAGACAAGGCACCATACTAGCTAGCAAGCCCAAATAGAAAAGAAACAGCATCTTACAGCAGATCACAGCCAAATAACTACACACAGTGGTGTTGGTAGTGTTCCTGTCAGTGGCGGATTTACCAATAGGCTGAGTAGGCTGAAGCCTAGGGCGGCAGATTTCAGGGGGCGGCAAATTTGGCCTAAAAATGTATGTTTATCGTACAGAAATAAAAAAAACCTTATTATACATATAAACGAGTGACAAAAAAAAATATTTTAGCAATGCACAGTATGCTGAACACTCTTACATCCGTAATCCGTTTATAAAAGATTACTATTATTATATTATTTATGCACTGTAAAATTTAGGTACTTATGCGATCATGAATTCATAAAATACTAGCTGTTGCCCGCGGCTCCGCCAGCGTAGATGTCGGTTATCGCTGCAAAAAGTAGCAGCAGTAGTAGTATGTGTTATTCCAGACCATAATCTATCTCTGTGCCAAATTTCATCCAGATCCGTTCAGTAGTTTTTACGTGAAAGAGTAACAAACATTCACCTATCCATCCATTCTTAGAAACTTTCACATTTATAATATTAGAAAGGATTCCAATAGCGTTTCAATATTAATTACAATTTAAATTTAATAACTTTTACCGGCAGGGGTATTCCGTAAGAGCAAAAACCGAGCCACTGCAAAAACCGAGCAAAATCCATCTGTCAGATTGAAAATCGGTATTCCGTAAGAGCTCTTTTTGACGTTTAGTCAATAGATTGTGCCGTCCTCGAGCAATCACAACTGTCAATTTTGCGATCACAACTGTCAGTTTGTCATCGCTGTTTCTTAGAGAATTAGCCGGCCGATTTCGAAGAAAACGTGATGGAATTAAGCGTATCGAAGCAATATACAAAAAAAAACTTGATGAAACATGTGAAGAACTTATTACAATGACTGCGAGTGAAACTTTCAGATTTAACACGTTTCTCGTCCTCATAGATAGACTCATGTCCGAGTTAGAAAAACGACAAGAAGCCTACAACAGATTTAACGAGAAGTTATAATTACCAACGTTCATTTCCAAAAAGTCTTTGACATGTGGGCTATACGATATAATGTACCCGTCAATTCGAGAACCCCCCACACTTAGCAGGATTGACACATAAGGCAAACTTACGAGACCAATCCTTGATCGCTGCTAAATCTCCGTTTATTTTGTCTATAGCTACATGCAGACCATCAAACCCAGACCGTTAATACAGCTGCAAGTCATCGTCATAAAGATGATACGAACATTGAAGTTCATGACAGATAGGATTAATGAAAATAGAGAAGAGAAGAGGTGAAAGATAACCGCCTTGTGGTACCTCACAGTCAAGTTCACACCAACTTGACATAGTCTTATCGACGCGTACTGACTGCTGGCGTCCACGAAGATAGAAAGAGAACCAATCCAGTGCTTCCGATGAAACCTTAAGATAGGAAAGGATAACTTAAAGGATATCGTGACTGACGGTATTAAAAGCATTTGAGAAGTCCACCAAAGCCAACACAGTAACTTTAGTGACCTCCATGCCTGCTCTAATATCGCCAGTCACTTTGAGTAAGGCCGAAACAGTGCCATGCCCAGGTCTGAAACCGGATTGGAGTGGTGAGAGGATATTGTTGTGATTTACGAACACATGCCTCAAGGATTTTGGATAGGAAGGGTAGGATGGAAATGGGACGATAGTGATCAAGGAGTGAAGGATTGGAAATTTTAGGTAGAGGACGATCATAGGCTTTTCTCCATACACTAGGAAATTGATCAGTGTAACGAGAAAAGTTTATGATATGGACAATCACGGGAAGGAGTGGGTTGAGGATAGTGGTAATCATACTACGACTAATGTTGTCACAACCAACAACTTAGACCTAATGGAAAGGATAGTTATTTTTTTTCTTCAGAAGCAACTGGAGAAAAATTTAAAGCCCTAACAATTACACTTTAAATTTTTAGCAATGTAATCAACCGTTTAACACGGCATTATGTGCAGCACTTTAGGTCGGAGTTTATAGAAGGTTTCAGGATGTAAGACAGGAAAATTAGGTCTTGATGGGAAAAGCCAGGAGCAAGGTGTTGACCATGGAAAGAGACTAAATCGTGGATTGTAAAGTTGCAATTTCAGAATTAATGTAATTAATATGATTGTGAACTAAACTAGCGTAATGAATTTCATAGAACAGTAGGGGCGGCAAAAATTAAATAACCTACTAGCGGCGAATTTGTAAATCCGCCACTGGTTCCTGTGTGTGAGTTTGTAAAGCGATTTATTTGCGATCCTTATTTTTGTAAGACATATTATAACTCCTTTCTTGAAGAACCCCGCGAGAATCGCTCGTGAAAACCTCGGCAGAGAGCTCATTCCACAACCTAATCGTACGTGGGAGAAAATTCCTCTGAAACCGTAGGGTATGACACGACAAAGGTTCTAAGATGTTAGGATGAATTCCCTGTCACTAATTTAAAAAAAAAGTTAAAATACTATTTTAATTCTTCCATTGTTCGCCTCCTGACTATAGATTCACGAAGGTCTGATGAGGAATCAGACCCTCGTGAACCTATCATAATATTGTCACGGGATCTCAATGTGTGTGTATAGTACTAATAAGAAACAATTTCGTAAAAGTAATAGAAAAAGCTGTCCAAGATTTGATAAAACCATAAAAATGTATCCTTTTTTATGTAACTCAAAAAAAAAAGCTACATATCACTCACGTGTGTTTTTATCTGTTAGGAGTATTTAATCCCATCAAAGCGTATCGGTTAAGCCGATTGTGAAACGAGTGTGCGGTAAATCCGTTACCGCACGTGTATGTGCTGCCATCTGTTAGCGAGAACCGGTAAATCGGGAACTGACCACCAATATTGGAAAAATATAAAATTCGTTTTAAAATATTAATGGCTGGCTTGTTGGTCTAATCACTCATGTAGTAAGTGATTGCTAAAGCGGAGGCAGAGGCCGTGTATTCTGAGTATTTATTTGTAAAGCCACTTAGGCATTTCTTAGCTCTGTATCGCAGGTTGTTTTATAAATATTGTTTTGTTTGTTAAAAAGACAACTCCCGCACTAGGGAACAAGCACTGCGTTGCAGGGCCTTTAAACCCAGACTTGGAAAAATCATTTATGGATCACACAAATTTTTGTCCCTACAACACACCGCGCAGTGGTGAATGGCGAGGAAACCACTTAAGCCAGCAATCAATTGAAAGCACGGAGACAATTTACCTCTTTAAGATAAAATTAGAATATTTTATTTCTTGACAAATTACTTACATAGGAGATTTAAGAGAGAGATATAAGTCGATATTATAAATAGATAACACTATAATTTGACATGTCTATTCTGTTCAGGTACACATTGTCATCTGCGGTCCGGGAAAGGTTTATTGTTTACTTTTACTTTTTTTTAACCACTGAGGAAACTCACGAAGCGATTTTCTCCCGCGCCGCGAACTGCGCATGCGGGGGCGCAGTCTTTTACGTAAATTCCCATGCTCTACGCATTTCACAATCGTAAAATACCGCGGGAGAACATCGTGCTGTGAGTTTAAGGCTTCGTTCGAACCAGCGTTAAAAAAACGTTGAATTGAAACAAAAATATGGCTTAGTCCTCGTTCGGACGAGCGGTAAAACGACAGTTAAAAAAGCGTCGAATTGAAACAGATTGATTTCTTAGTATTAATTAGCACGTTAGCGCTTTTAAAACGCGGCGTTTTGTATAAAGCTGTGTTGAATTTTAAGCGCTATGTGGTGTGCCCAAAGTTTAAAATACAATGAACTTCTAATTTAACGCTTTTTTAACGGACGCTATTTTAACGCTCGCCTGAACGAGGCCTTAGAATTTATCCGCACGGCAGCTGTTTTGAAACGCGACGTTTTTTTTTAAATTTGTTGCATTTTGAGCACTATTCAGTACTGTTCAGCGCTTAAATTTGAACAAACTCCAAATTTAACGCTTTTTAACGCTCTTCCGATCGATGTCTTAAGGTTTGGAACTCTAATCTTAGCATCGACTACGGTCATATTAATTTATTCATACTTAGAGATGCTTAATTATCATTTTTACTGACAATAATTAAGCACTTACGACTTTTTACATTGACGCAATCGAGCATTTCTCAAACACGCTACTTCATCGCTACTTACAAACATAAACTCACGCCTATCCCCAGAGCCGGCTTTAGGGAGAGAGGGGTGTGGTAGGGCCACGGCCCTAGGGCGCAAGGTTCAAAGGAGCGCCTAAGACGCCCCTGCCTGTCGCCTCTTTAAGACCAAAATCAAAAATCGATCAAGACAAAATAACCTACCTACCAAATTCTATGCCGGGCATACCTCCAATTTGGGGAAAAGGTAGATTTTCGCCCAAGGGCACCGTTAGTACTGAATTCGGCACTGCCTGTCCCCTATAGGCGAAGACTACGGATGTCCTCTTGCTATTTCTTAACATGTATCTTCATTCAAATTTTCACTTATAACATTATCAATGCCTGCTTTTGGTTTAGAGTAAGAGAGGTATTGTATCATACAAACAACTCCACCTTACCGAAGACCAAAACCAAAGAAGTACATACAGCGCTATGGTTTAGTTTCTGTGTGTGAATACAACCTGTATTCCAGCGCTTAATTAGCAATGGGTTTTTACTCCATATAAAAACTTTGGTGTTAAACTTTTGGGTTGGCAACACACAAGCGTCCTTAAGCTACGATAACTGCTTACCATCAGGCGGGCCGTCTGCTTGTTTGCCACAAAAAACACTCCACAGTAGTCGCTGTTGACCTCGTTTTGTTGGGTTGGATTCCCATTCTTTTCACAGCCCAATTTAGCACGTAACGACTGCCATATCTTCACTAAAATGAAAGAACATGAGTGGGAAACACTCCTACGTTGATGCTGGAGGAGAGGAGGTGTGAATTGATATGGAGACAGATAGAAATAGTAATAGACTCGTAATGCACAGGTGCAAAATCTCATGACACAGTTAAATAAAGTGGAATCGACGCATAAAAAGGCGCTCATAGCTAGGTGCACTCGCTGATCGGTAAACGATCAGTGGGTTAAGCTACCAAGGGCGCGGTAACATGGTAAACCCGTGCGAAGCTGGGACGCCGCTAGTATTAGTTTTTTTTTTTTTTTTAATCGTTTGGTTAGTGGCCAACCTGGTGACAGAGTTATTTAGATCGCCCATATTTAGGCCTCTGTCGTGATCTAACGACTGATAACAGTCGGGACCGACTTTTAACGTGCCCTCCGAAGCACGGAGACGCTCAGATAAAATACCACTATGCGGTCACCCATCTATAAGGTTACCGCGCCCTTGGTAGCTTAACCCGCTGATCGTTTACCGAACAGCGAGTGCACCTAGCTATGAGCGCCTTATTATTAGTTATTTTATAGTTCATTTTATTATTATTTTTTTGGTTTAATCATAATTTTATCTATTTCTTTCCCCGTGTTTATCTGTGCATCAACCAAAGGTTGATTGTCAGAAATTGGTTTTTAGGCATTTATTTGCATAAAAATAAATCGCTATAATGACGTCATGGTACGTGCGTCTCTAAGCAGACTACATTTTAGACTTTATTTTAGTTACTATAAGTTTTTAAATCTATTAGTATAAAGAATGTTACCAACGTACGACCGACGTGTTCGTTGACGTCATATTGTCGAGTTGTGTCGTCACGCGACTGTAGCGTGCTCCACAGCGTGCAGCTTACCTCACTCCATTTTTGGCGTTAGCAACACCGTAGTGACGTAAAAGCCATAGTAAAATATATATTTTTTTTATTAAATTACTGTTCTGACGCTTGTAGAGCTTAGGAACTTGGTGCAGATAAAAATGATTGAAGGTAAAAGAAAACTTACAATTTGTTTGAATTTGTAATTTTTTTTTTTAAGCCTGATGGAAAAAGAGGGGTGTTATAACGTGTCTTTCTGTATATCTGTTTGCTGCTTCATAGCTCCTATACGGATGGACCGATTTTGTTCGAAACCTGACGTGTACGAGATTAGCTATAATTTTTGAAGATCTGTTCAGATGCTTGACAGTAAAAACCTCTTGTGTCGGAGGCTGTTATCTTCTGTCTTGGTGAATCAAACTTAAGAATATCTTCTAAGTCATGTGGGTTTCCTCACGATGATTTCTATCACCGTTAGCAGATAGCGAATCATTTGATTATTACATAAAAACTCTACAAAGTGAACATCACATTGGTACTGCCGCCCGGGATCGAACTCGCACCTCTTGCGTGCAAGTTGGTTACTTTCCCACCCACCACCGCTTTTACCTATTTCATTATTTTAATATTATTTCTATTACAGTAAACCTATTACCTACAATCCATTTAACAGATAGTACCATAATTATACTATTATTGTTACCATAAAGTTACTAAACAAAATACATAATATTATTAATAGCTCTCAAGAGGATTGAAGAGGGAGTGTCTAACTATGTACGCCTGTTAATTAATTGTTGTAAGCAGAGGCCGTACCACCATGTCTCCATCATCAAACATCGTTCAAAAGAAAAAGAGGGACGGAGCTTTATAGCTCGTATAGCTCCATCACTCTTTCTCGCTCGAACGACTCACTTTTTAACAAGTCATGGTAAGCTTTCTGGGGTGTCATACCAGGGTTAGTCTCATCAGTTATTGCTCAATGGAATAATAATAATAATAAAATACTTTATTTTTCTCCAAGGTTACAATAGTAGAGTACATCATATCAAAACCTTGGGAGAGCTAGAGTGTGTAAGTAGGTTCGAGACCTGTATGACAGATCTCCAGGCCCTTCCCAAGAAGAGTACAGGCTACACTTTTGATTTTAATACAATTGATTGCTTACCATTAGGCAGGCCGTATGCTTGTTTTTTTAAATTTATTTACTGAATTGTTGAAAAAAAAGAGAGGTAGGGCACCATACTAGCGAGCAAGCCCGACTAGGGAAGGACCTTACAGAAGACCACACCCAAATAATTACACACAGCAGTGTAGTTGTGTTCCTGTGTGTAAGTACAGTCTCCAGCGCTCATTTAGGGAAGCGTTTTGAAAGAAACGTTTTCCTATCTCAAGGATATTCCATCTTAAAGCTTTGGTGTAAAAAAATGGCTCGGCAACATTGCAAACTTTCATAGGCTGCGGTAACTGCTTAACAACAGGCCGTATGCTTGTTTGCTACCCAAGTAATTAGTATAGTAAAAATTGTATTCTAATTATAAGGTTTCGATACCTTCTTGTTTCCCAACGTTTCGGTCGAATTGCACCGACCGTGGTCACGTCGGGAAACAAAAAGGTATGAAAACCTTAAAATATTACGCGATTTAGACCGGCAGGGGTATTCCGTAAGAGCAAAAACCGAGCCACCGCAAAAACCGAGCAAAATCTGGCTGTCAGATTGAAAATCGGTATTCCGTAAGAGCCCTTTTTGACGTTTAGTCAATAGATTGTGTCGTCACCGAGCAATCACAACTGTCAGTTTGCCATCGCTGTTTCTTAGAGAATCAGCCAGCCATTGTCCATTATAGTTATAATAAGTGTACAAATCGTAAAAGTTTAAAAGAATATGTATTCTAATAATCTCTTTGTTTTTTTTTTTCATTAAGACCAATCAAAATACGTCTGAAAACAACAATCCGTATTGTAAATATATCGTAACAAAATGTATTGACGCAACAAGGCATAATAAGAAAATCCTACCAAAGCTCAGTTCGGAAACTCGTGTACAATAACTAGGTCGGGGTGCACGTCACGGTGCATGACGTCACGGCGGCGTGACGTCAGCGCCCCTCCCCCTGCCACGCCTCGCGTTCACTACGTACGTACGTACGTATTATACGTACTTGTAGCGTATAATAGCAACCCATATATTATGTCCCACTGCTGGGCACGGGTCTTTTCTCCTCTATCAAGAGAGAGAGAGGGTTTAGGCCTTAATTCACACACACTGGCCTGATGCGGGTCGGTGAATCAGACATGTCTTTAGAATTTCTTCTACTTAAGACATGTGGGTTTCCTCACGAAGTTTTCCTTCACCGTCAGCAGATAGCGAATCGTTTGATTAGTACATATAAACTTCACAAAGTGAAATTTAAATTGGTACTGCCCGGGATCGAACTCGCACCTCTTTATGTGCAAGTCGGTTACATTCCCACTTGTAGCGTATACCATAAACTTATACCAACGAGAGCAAGGAGGTGTTATCTTCGAATCTAATGTGAAGAAATATACAAATACAAAACTAATCACCACGCCTTTACCCCTGAAAGAATAGGCAGTGCGTTTAGACCTTATTTATTTTATACTACTTAGGTGGCAAGCATACGATCCGCCTGATGGCCTATGGACGCTTGCAATACCAAAGGTATCACTTGCGTATTGACGACCCATTTTTTTACACCAGGGTTTTAAGATGGATATCCCTCGGATAGAAAAACGTTTGTTTCAAAACTCATCTCTAAATAAGCGCTGGAAACCCTGTACTCACACACAGGAATACAACTACACCGCTGTATGTAGTGTAGGCTGTGGTCTTCTTTAACATAACCCGCAGGGGTATTCCGTAAGAGCAAAAACCGAGCCACCGCAAAAACCGAGCAAAATCTGGCTGTCAGATTGAAAATTGGTATTCCGTAAGAGCAAAAACCGAGCCTTTTTGACGTTTAGTCAATCAATCTATTGACTAAACGTCAAAAAGGCTCGGTTGCTGCCGTCACCTAGCAATCACAACTGTCAGTTTGCCATCGCTGTTTCTTAGAGAATCAGCCGGCGGAACGCACAAAGACTTAAAGTGCAAGTGAAACATTACTAATATAGTTATTTAACTCTTATACTAACTCAAGTTGTGTATTTATATGTCTATAAGGTATTCATATCTGTGTTTATGCGACACGAAATAAATGAATATTATTATTAAGGTAAAGGTCCTTCCCCACGTTAGCCTTATGCTGGTTGGTAGATCAGACATATGTACCCCTAGAAGTTCGTCTAAAAAAAGGATTTGATTCACTACGGGAATTTCCCTTGCCGTATTTCGTCATATCCTTTTTTGAAGTGTAAACCTCTTTAGGCGCGTCGAAAACTTTTGTCATCTTCACCGAACGCTTTCCATATCTTCTATAATATAAAAATGAATCGCTGAATGTGTTGCTAAGCGCAAATCTCGAGAACAGTTGAACCAATTTCGCTAATTCTTTTTTGCTATGTTCATTATTGTCAGGAGAAGGTTCTTATGTAAAAAAAAAATAAGAAAGTTGAGCTGAAAATAGTTTAACCCGGGCGAAGTTGGGGCGGGCCAAAAATAATAATCTAATAGCTCGACGATACAATTCACAAGTTACTTAGTTTTCACTTCTATCGGCAGTCCCCAAAGACTGCCATGCATGTTTTTTTTTCTAAAGACAGCTCTCGCACTAAAGAGCGAGCCCTGTGTCGCGAGAGACTTTACAAACATACAATTCATCGACACAAATTATTTCTTAATTTTTTTTTTCTTAAAAAGACAACTCCCGCTCTAAAGAACAAGCTATGTGTCGCAGGGGACTTTACAAACATATAATAAACGGACACAAATTACACCCAGACTCAGAACAACACTTTATGGGTCACACAAAGTTTTGTCCTCTGTGGGAATCGAATCCAACTTCGTGCACAGCAGGCGCATACTGCGGCCACTGGACCACCAAGGCAGTCAAAAAAAATTCACGGCTACTTATATAAATTTTTGTCCCGTATGGGAATCGAACCCTCCGGCTTAGCAGGCAGCATCATTAACCACTAGACCAATAGGCCAGTTAAATGTTATCAGTCCTCTTAGCTTTGTCATAGCACTCTAGAGTGGCAAAACACTTTAATACAGTATACTTTAGGTATTAAATGATAAAAATATTTTGATAAACATGACCAGATATGGGACTAATACATACTTGCATATGGATTTTATAATCGGTGGTTTTTTTTTTTATTTCTTTTAATACTACCAAGGTGGCAAACAAGCATACGGCCCGCCTGATGGTAAGCAGTTACCGTAGCGTAAAGTTGCGGCAGTCCGACATAACCGCCTCGCTACCCCAGGCGGGGCGGTATGCGTAAAGCATTTCCCCTCTACAAAAAAAAAAAAAAAGGGAGCTCATTCCACAACCTAATCGTACGTATATTCTTTTAAACTTGCACGATTTGTACACATATTATAAGTATAATGGACAACGGGTCCAAATCGCGTAATATTTTAAAGGTTTTCATACCTTTTTGTTTCCCGACGTTTCGGTCGAATTGCACCGACCGTGGTCACGGGTTGACTGGTGTGGGTGAGCGGTGCCGCCGACTTCATTGCGAAGCGAGAGGTTTAGTACTTTTGGCAAACAAGCATACGGCCCGCCCGATGGTAAGCAGGTGTCACTCACGCGTTGCTGACCCTTTAAAAACCTTATAACTCCTTTTTTGAAGAACCCCATGCTATAGTCTCTTGGAAACTTCGGCAGGGAGCTCATTCCACAGCCTAATCGTACGTGGTAAGAAATTCCTCTGGAATCTTACGGTACGACATGTTTGAGGTGCAAGGATGTGAGGATGAACTCCCTGTCGGTGGCGAGAGGTGCGTTGATAAAATGTGGCCGTGGGCATCATCTCGAACAATTCCTCAGAACACAGCCCATTGTACATTCTATTTTTTATGTGTTCACCAATTTCTTCCCAATTTGTGGATCGATTCTCAAAATTCTTTTTTTATTTGAAAGAGTATACTCTTGAGGTAGGTAGGTCCCATTAGCACCAAGTCAGGATCTAGGATAATGGTATCCCAGGGAAATCCAAGGCAACCCTCAAATGTTATAGGTATTAAGAATGTTTTTATTTCATATATTTTTTTACTTTTATTTTTACGCTATCTATATTACTTGACTAGGCAGGCCAAATTCAACTAACAATATTTACAAACATTGACTTAAGCAAGGTTGTTTAGCATCCATTTTGTAAGTACTACCCCTAAATATTAGCAGAGTAAACTTGCCGCCCCCTTGAGTTATTCGGGAGGGCGCGCGATGTTGTCGTTTTTCATTCCCCTATAGGGTCCTCCCTACTCTTAAATATGATTATACTAGTGTGTACTTACTATTATTTAAACGAGCCATTGCCAAATTTTAATTCTTTTTTATACTACTTACTCTACTTAGTTTAGGGCTCTGTCTGTTATATGTATAAATAAACATATAACAGACAAAAATAGTAAATGATTACCAAAAATGAAACCCGCATTTTAATTTGAAATTATAACCAAAGTTTTACCATTTTGCTATCCTATTTAAGCAAAATGACTCCAAATAAATTATTGTTAACCCAAGAATAGTAAATGATCACCAAAATAAACAGCACACATTTAATGTAAAATTATAACCAAAGTTTGAAATGAACCTATTTTCCTTTTTACCAACAATAGAGGGGATCGGGCGCTTTAATTGTCACTTATTGATGGTGAATCACTTGGCTAACCCAAATGATTCACCATCAATAGAGATGATCTGGCGCACAAGAGGGAAACAAGATTTGATGTTCGAATACTTAATAATAATAATAATATAATAATAAAGTATTTATTTCTCTCGATAAGGTACATTGGTCTGTTACTTAACATTAAACAAAGTATACCGCATAAATTTGGACCTTAGCGAGAGCTGGAGTCTGTACTGGGTTCAAAACCCGTGTTACAAATCTCCAGGCTCTCTCCTTATGGAATATTGCTATAAGATGTAGTTGTAGGTTGTACGTGACAATACCTATGAGAAAAATATAATAACAAACAAAAATAAAAATAACTGTATGTGTGTGTGTGTGTGTGTGTGTGTGTGTGTGTGTGTGTGTGTGTGTGAGTGACATTTGAAGTGCAGTCGTGAAAGCGTATCAAAGCATTTTATGGTGGTCATTATATTTAATCCCGTAGTTTAGTTTATATGTGTATACAAGAATAATATCAAAATCTTATTTAAACTAAACCTAAATACGGAAAAATAATTAATTAAAAAAGGGAATATTTTAGGCGTTATAATATTCTTCCGCATCACTGTCAACTGGAAAAGTGCCCAAAAGGCTGGCGGTATAAAAATGTATTTTTATACAAGCATATGGCCCGCCGCCCGCCTGGTGGTAAGCAGCTACCGTAGCCTACGGACGCTTGCAATACCTAGGGCATCACTCCCGTTTTAGTAGTATAATAATTCGCTACGCAGCAGCTACGACATTCGTAGCTACACCGTCGTAGCATACGTAGGCCTACCAGACCTGCTACGAGAACTATAAAGGGGCTTTTTTAATATAATTTGTTGAACAATTACAACATGGAATAACGGGTTACCAAGGGTGCGCCGGTGCGGTAACCCTATAGATGGGTGACCACATAGTGGTATTTCATTGAAGCGTCTCCGTGCTTCGAAGGGAACGTTACAAGTGGGTGTTAACATTCTTTAGATCACGATAGAGGTCTAAATAATAATCGATCTAATTAGATCTGTCACCAGGTTGGCCACTAACCAAACGATAAGAATGAGATTTTGCGTACCGTACAACAATACTATACATAAACTTAATAAATTTATAAATCAAATCAAATATTTGCCAAATACAGGTTATTAAGGTTAGTAAAATGAAAAAGTGTTCACTGCATTTTACCGTGACACTGGTGTGCAAATGTTAAATTAATTAGGTATAAATAGGTACATTTTATGATTATCATTAAGACATATTCATTTATTTATAATAAAATAGTACAATATTAATAACTATTAGCAATCATCCCATATTAAATATATATTATTAGTCAATATTAGATTAAATTTACATAGATATATAAGGACAATATCACAAAATCGTACATCATTTAATTAACAGTATCATTTAGGAACTCATTTACAGTATAGTAGATTTTATTAATTAAAAAAAATTACGCTATATATGTATTAATACATATATAGCGTAACCTGTACCTAACAGGTTAACTATGATATTAACAAATACATAAAATTAAATTGTCCATATGTATGTCATTTCAACATCAATACACTATTATAAACTATTTAGTAGTAGATTCTATACACACTTCGACTTTTTGCATCGATTCAAATGCATAGATTTCATAATTGCATTTAACATAAATATTTACATTAGTCAGATGACATTTCAATTAGAGGTAAAAGCTTTGAGCACATACATTTCACCCACAGTGGAATAATGATATAAGTTGAAATCTGTTTGTTTTGCAATTTACATCTAAAAATTAACAATATCAATAGTTATAATATTTAAATATGCGTTGAATATATAAAAAATGCTTAAAGTTTTATTTACAAGTAATTTACAACTACAACTATAAATCACATAATATAAATAACACAAAAAAAAAGGAAGGGGAGGGCTGCTTAGTAGGCGTCGTAAAATTCCTCCGCATCGATGTCTACTGAAAACGTGCCCAGGAGACTGGCAGCATTGCCACGCTGAATGGCAATGCTTATTCTTTGAGCCAAATATAAGCCAGCCTTCTGGTCACGTGAAGCGTCGACTAAACGCTTGGACAAATCTTTAAAAAGACAGCGGGCACTTGTACCCCACGGCCCAAGCGTTTCGACTCCAAACGGCTCAAATACATAATCTCCGATGAGATTACTGTATTTGCGCCGCTTGAGAGCCTCCGCGGATGCAGCAGCAGCACCAGCACAACCTGCTGTGCTTGGAAGATGAGATGGCGCGAGGGTGTCGACACATGTTGCGTCCCACACCAAAGGCCTACCCATCTTCCATGGCAGTAAAGACATACCATCAGGTCTCTTACCATCGTTGCGTACCAAACCGTTGGGTTCCCGTACAGCTGGAACGCCAGCGGTGACAAGGGCACGTCGGAGTATGTCATTTAGGTTAGCGTGCCGGGATATGCGACCTGCACTCCTGCTGCATGACAGGCCGTGGTGTCCAAGGCTGTCGACGGCTTCACCACAGCAACATCTATGCGGAGAAACAGAAGGAGCACCTAGGCGAAGGCAAGTAGCCATGCGGAAGGTAGTATCGTCCAACATGGTACCTATGTTGGGCGATGGGAGTGCCTGAAGCCAGAGTCCCGACTCCCATTCCCCCACAGCCAGCAAACGAGCGCGCTCAGCAGGACTGGTAGACGAGTTTATGAGGTTATTCCTAACCATCCTGCAAAACGGCTCATCCCACTGTCTCTGAGAAGAAAGGTTAGTGGGTAACTCAGTGTTGGGCACAGTAATTTTCCAAGCATTGATGGCATCGGTCTTACATGGCACATCTGAACCAACCAGTGTGGACTCTAAAATTTTCCTGGTTAGTTCTTCCGTGCTATGGACCGAGGACAAAAATGCTGGTAAACTGACATCAGAAATTTTGCGAACGCCGAGCCCGCCCAAACGAACTGGCAAGGACGCTTGAAGCCATGCTCGGTCGTTCAGGGCCACATTAAGAATTTTACTAATGGTGTTGTGGATAATTTGGTCCAATTTGCCTAAAAGTGTTAAATGTTGCCAAAACGGGGTAGATCTTAAGGCGTGCGTGAATTTAGGGACAAAAAGGCAGTGTCGAATGATTGTAAAAGCCGAATGCATATTAATTTTCAGTAGTCGGTCCGAAACTTCACAGAAATTTTGTACTTTTTCTTGTATATAAGAATTGAAAGCTTCTTCAAAAATTGGGGACCCGAGGAGGTGAAACGTATTTTTCTCAATAATTTTGATGTTAGGTGCCAAAGTATTAAATTTTGATAAAACTGAAAGTTTGTCATTAATTTTGTCGCTTATGTAAATTTCACATTTGCTCGTGTTGAGCTCTAAACCAATAGAATTAAAATCATTTTTTAAAAAAGCCAAATCTTGAAATACTGTTTCTACATCGCCTCCTAGGGTCCCATCATCCAGGTACCAGATGTTAAATTTTGATTTAATTTTTTCAATGATGGGGTGGATGGCTAAACTGAAAATAACTGGCCCAAGAGGATCACCTTGTTGACAACCAACTGCTGATTCTAAAAGTTGTTCCTTGTACAATAATTTGGATGGATGCCTATAACATTGCCAAAGAAATTTAAAAATTTTGGGGGTTTCCAATTTTGCCTGCGTCAACAAGGTGTCCCTATTCACCGAATTAAAGGCATTTTTCAGGTCAACCTTTAAGATGACTTCACCATCACCACAACCAAGGTATGTTGATAAGGCATGTATGGCCGCCTCACAACCCCCTCTTGACCCAAAGCCCAGTTGTAGGGGTTGGAATTTGTTTGCCAAAGCTATGCTGTAATATTTACAGCATAGCTTTGCAGCCATACGCCTGTACGTACACCCTACGGCAATGGGACGAATGCCACCATCTTTCTTCCGCAGGGCACATAAGTTAGCCCCATACAGAAGATCGATGATGCCATCGTCCACACCGCCGGCGAGCATAAGGTTCATTAAAGCCGTTAGCTCCTTCAAGAGTGCACCCCCAGCTTCCCCGGCGCCTGAACACAATAGATCTTTAAGGTGTTGAGGCGTTAAACCGTCGAGGCCGCCGGCAGACCCGTTCCGAAAAGAGCTAACGGCTAGAAACACATCCTTGGCTGTGACACTGAGACTATCTGAATCAAAATCAGATAGTTCAGGGAAGGTAAGGTCATCAGCAGGCGCCGGATGCTTGCTCTGCAAACCGGCAAGAGTGTCTGGAGAGCACGGCGCCACCACATCATTACTAAATAACAACCTTGATGCTCCCCTTATATCACCTTCCTTCAATTTTGTTTCTACATAATGATAAAGAGTGTTTTTTTGGCTAAATGAAAATGTTGTGTCTAAAAGTGGTGTTGTATTGTAACAATTGTTTTTGATTTGTGTCGTTAGAGATATTTGATTGGCCTGGTCTTTTTGAACGTGAAGAATCCTGTATGGGAAGGTGATTAGTTGTTCCCAAGCTGTATTAGAGTTCTCCCGGACGACAAGACCGATACAGCGGGCCAAATTTTGGGCTACTGTAGGTCTCGCACCTCGGGGAACTCTCTTAAGGACCGGAATAGAATTTTTTAATCTTGCTAGATATTTCCAGAAGGGAATTTTGTCAGCGGCGTCCGTTGAGGCCGCTGTGTGTGTTGTGGGGCTAGGCAATTCATTTTGGGATTTGTGAACTTTCCCAAAATGAATTTTCAGGCCCCTCACACCTTTAAAGAAACGAGGTTGGGAACAATGTGGGCAACGCACTAGGTTGTTAAATGTGGTAGGTTGACTGGCACTTACCTCCACATCGCTACTGCCATTCCATTCTTGAGACATATATATAAATTACACTTAAAAACACTATATTATTATAATACTTATAAAAATAAAAATATATAAATTGTCTTTTTGACACTTTTCATGCTGATTTTTGTGACAGCGCGTCGCCTTGGTGCCCGCGGCTTCGCGTCCTGCCAAAAATGGATGCTTGATGTTTTTATATTATACTATTTCTGTTGATCGGGTATATAAAAGTATAATATCTTCGTTTATAAATCTTCAGTATGTAGCTATTACACGGAGTAGATAACTGGGTAGGTGGTGGCCGGTTTTGGAATTGATATTGTATTGTATTGGTATTGGTATTGATATAAGAGCACTTATTTCAGTAAAAGCGGTGAACTCTATAAAAAACTTTTAATGGAATTCCATTAGGTATATAATTTAGTATTTTATATTTATTTAAAACGATCACACGCATCAATGTCAGCTGTCAATGTTCAAAAATTTACATCTTATTCTTAACAGCTAAGGTTCAACATTGCCCAGTGATATTTCTCAAAGTACGCCAGTTATCTACTATCGTAATCTATCGTATATTTTTTAGATCTATCTATATTTTAGATTTATCTATATCTATCGTAATTTTTTTATGTGACACTAGCTGTTGCCCGCGGCTCCGCCCGCGTGGATGTCGGTTATCGCTGTAAAAGCATATGTGTTATTCCAGACCATAATCAATCTCTGTGCCAAATTTCATCCAGATCCGTTCAGTAGTTTTTACGTGAAAGAGTAACAAAGATCCATCCAAACTTTCGCGTTTATAATATTAGTAGGATTATTGTTTTAGATAGTTTTTGGTAGTTCATTATTCAAGGACGTTTATGTAATTAACATACACTACATAGTATAAAACAAAGTCGCTCACCGCTGTCTGTCTGTCCCTATGTATGCTTAGATCTTTAAAACAACGCAACGGATTTTGATTTTTTATCTATGTATAATAACATGTCCGTGTGGTGACGGATTAAGAATACAAATGTCACCACCACATTCTATCCCGTGGGTGTCGTAAGAGTCGACTAACGGAGTAAGTCAGGCAGACAATATCCACTGCAAGAGAGAGAAAACCCTATACCAACCCGTCTGGCCAGCGTGGTATAGTAGGCTAATATCCCTCCAAATTTATGGAGGAGACCCGTGCCCAGCAAAGGGACGTTTATGGGTTGAGATGATGAATATATGTATTTATTTAGTCTATGTTATCATATTTATTAGAAATATATTTTTCCACTAATTTATTTTAACATATCTTGCACCTACTACATTCATCTCTGCATCACCCAAAGGTCGGCTGGTAGAGAATGCCTTTGGCATTAAGCCCGCCTTTGTACAATATTGTGCATAAAGTTTAAATAAATAAATAAATAAATATATGCATATAGTAGAGAAATCCAGAATAAACCGAAGGGATGCGAGGGCGGTTCGCTAGTATTATATATTTCCCTTGAATCATATGTTTTAACCTACACTTATTCGTTGAACATAAGGTTAATATTGTTTTAGTAACAAATTTCTTTCTACGATATTAACAGAAAAATATAATATTGTTTTTCTTCACAAATTACTTTATGAAAGATTTTAAATATGCAACTTCGATTCTTTCTTTCTTTTTAAAAGTTATTTTGCATTCACTAAAGTTATAGTTATCTCTATTGCTTGTAAACCAACAACAACAATAAAAATAACTACAATTACCCCAGCGAGAGTTGATGAGTAAAAGTTTTATAGATGTCGCCACTGAAGTAAAAAGTATAAAACAAAGAGATTAGAAGTATAGCACAAACTTTTAATAAGAAATATGCGTCATCCTTGCGAGGGGATTATTGAACCAATGGTTACTTGATAGCGTTTGAAAAAGTATTTTAAAGTTTACTGATGTTTATTTCATACCTAATCCAAATATTGTTTTGTTTTCTAAAAAACATAAATGTGGCGCGAAAACAGTCGGTCACGTGACTTTTGCACTATGACGTCATGACATTATAATAAACGCGTCACGCGACAAAAAAATTTAATGCCTACTAATATTATAAATGGAAAAGTAACTGCTTGTATGTTTCCTTTTCACGACTAAACTGCTAAACGGCTCTTAATGAAATTTGGCAAGAAGAAAGAAAAGGACATCTACATCAGCAGGATAGCCTGATGATGTAGCCACGAGCAGCATTTAGGTTACGTAAATAATGAGCTATGTCCATGCTTCTTAGCCTGTTCCTCGATACATCTTCGTTCGCTACAAATGCCTGCAGCATCCCCACATTCATCTCACTCTCATCTCACACCATAAACTCTCACTTTAGGTCTAACTGCTGCCCGCGCAGGTCTCCCTCCTACCGCGTCACGAAGCCGTCGATGGACGCGACGGCGGACAGCTCGATGGCTCCATCACACCACCTGCTGGAGCCGTCTTCGTCTGTCAAGTCGGAGGGGAAGCCGCAGTTGAAGGGACCAAGGCCTATTGGATCTAGTGTGTCGGGTATGTTCAGTTTTAAATACTAATTATACTTAGCTACGATACTTTTACGAGTTGACGTTAGCCTCTAGACAAGTGGCATAAGCGATAGACGAATCAAAAAGTCAAAAAATAAAATATATGGAATTTGACGTGAGTCTACGATTTAATATCGTAAACTCACGTCAAATCACATACATTTTCTTTTTTGACTTTTCGATTCGACTATCGCTTATGCCACTTGTCTAGAGGCTCAGCCCCTTTAGACAAGTGGCATAATCGGTAGTCGAATCGAACATTTAAAATAGCAAATGTATGGGATTTGACGTAAGTTTACGACGTTATATCGTAAACTTACGTCAAATCCCATACATTTGCTTTGTCAAATTAGATTTTTTGATTCGACTACTGTTTTTGCCAATTGTCTAGAGGGTATATTGGTCTCTAGTGGTTAGTGACTCTGATTGCTGACTGGTCGTGGGTTCGATTCCTACACCAGACAAAACTTCGTGTATACCAAATTTTTTTGCCGTGGATTTATCCAATGCTGCAGACTGTACGGTTAGTTCAGTGGCTTAAATAGTCACCTCGCAATTTACTGTTTTACAAAGTGTTGTCGATTCAATCCCCACAAACAAATGGTTGTTTCTAATTTAACTATGTCTGTGTCGTGACGGATTAAGAATACAAATGTCACCACCCCTGTTCTATCCTGAGGGTGTCG
Organism: Trisateles emortualis; assembly: GCA_947095525.1. Classification (NCBI taxonomy): domain Eukaryota; kingdom Metazoa; phylum Arthropoda; class Insecta; order Lepidoptera; family Erebidae; genus Trisateles; species Trisateles emortualis. The sequence continues at coordinate 10,800,350 of OX352751.1, read as the reverse complement.
TAAGAGTCGACTAAAGCAGTTAGTCTGGCAGACAATATACATTGTAAGAGAGGGAAAACTCGAAACAAAACCTTGTACTAACCCGTCTGGCCAGCGTGGTATAGTAGGCTAATATCCCTCTAAGTGCATGGAGGAGACCTGTGCCCAGCAGTGGGACGGTTTATGGGTTGAAATGCAATTTCAGTTTGCCTCAGTGGTCCAGTGGTGGCAGTATGCGCCTGCTGTGCACGAGGTTGTGGGTTCGATTCCCACACAGGATAAAACTTTGTGTGATCCTCAAAGAATTGTTCTGAGTCTGGGTGTAATTTGTGTCCGTTAATTGTATGTTTGTAAAGTCCCCCGCGACACAGAGCTTGTTCTCTAGTGCGGGAGTTGTGTTTTTGAAAAAAAACCAGTCTACATATTATCAGCTACCAATGCATAGCCAAAACTCCTATAAGTACCCAGGTTTTCCCGCCAATAAACTGCCGTGACGTATATCGGACAATTTATTGTAACCCCCTTGACTGAAAACCGCAATAAATTACGGTACAGGTACTGAACAATGTTGGGTTACTTGTAAGATTAAGGTTACCGCTATCTGGGTAACCAAGGTTAATAAATGTGTCGCCTTTATTTAAGCAAAGTAAAGGAGTTATAAGGTTTTTGAAGGGTCGGCAACGCGTGAGTGACAACCCTAGTGTTGCAAGCGTCCATAGGCTACGGTAACTGCTTACTATCAGGCGGGCCGTATGCAGTAGTTTAAAAATAAATAGGTTATAAAAATGGCACGGGACAAAATCCAAATAAAACGCGAGCACAACCACGGGAAACGCGTAGTCCTATGCTACAAATATTAAAACCGCGAAAGTTTTTAAGAATGTATGGATGTATGTTTGTTACTCTTTCACGCAAAAACTACTGAACGAATCTGGATGAAATTTGGCACAGACGTAGATTATAGTCTGGAATAGCATATAGGCTACTTTTTATCGCGATAACAGATATCCACGCGGGCCGAGCCGCGGGCAACAGCTAGTAAACAATATTTTAATAACTCTAATGCATATACCTATTGTGCCTATGATAGAAGCAGGGCTGACCACCACCCATTAGCTATATTAGTCAGACCTTTATAATATAAAAATCATTTATATTAGAAGTATACTTTGTACTAAAGTAAACATTTATTTGAAAGGATAAGTAAATACGAGATATTATATTGATCAGAGTGAATAGATATTGTATTAATATTATGTACTAGTTATTTGTCGGCGTTTCGCCCGTGCAGCACTTTTTTATTCAAAAATTACACTAAAAGATTTGAACTGATATACATACGAATAATTTAGTCGAATTGAGAACCTCCTCCTTTTTGAAAGTCTGTAAAAAAATCCGTCGCGGGACTACTTTGTACAGAAAATATAAATTAAAGCATGGATTATGAAGAAAATACTTCAAATAATCTATATGTTATAGTCAAAGATCAATATGTAGCCTCTTCGTGGATTGACTGGTTTATCCTAGGTTTGACCAACGCTTTTGGGCAATCCTAGAAATACCTCTTTTTAGTCAAATTGCAATATATCAATTTGCAAAATGATCTGTTTCAGATCTGTCTTTGTGTATTTTATCCTAGGCGCAACTAAGGTACATTCACCAACGTCGATTTACACTTCATTTCCTTGTTGAGGATCAACACTCTAAATCAGAGCAGTCCAACTCGGATAGATTAGGTTAGAAGCAGTCCCGGTCAGACCCTCCCCATTAGATGTTTCACATCAAAAATCTATTAATATATATTTACTTTTCCACAGATTCCATATCGCTGTCCTCTCCGGTGGCATGCACATCCCCACGCGAGGTTTCCGAAGGGCCCCCAATGCCGGCATCCATGCAGACATTATCTGAAGAGCTCAGGAACTGCCTCCTGGGCAAAGTGCCAGAAGCAAGGGCCAGGAGAAGACGGGCGATGCTGATCTATGTTTGTGCTGCGGATTCACAAGGTAATACGAGAAATATACTGTTGCCCTTGATCTATAGTATAGGAGTGCACGTTAAAAATCAGTCCCGATTGTTAACAGTCGTTAGATCACAACAGACGCCTAAGTATGGGTAATCTAACTCTGTCACCAGGTTGGCCACTAACCAAACTATAGGAAAAAGACCGGCTTTTTGGTCTAGTGCAGGAATAAAATGTTAAAATGAGCTGTCCATATCTTATTGTAACCGCGGGTGGGTGTCCTGGAGACCTGAAATACAGGGTTTTCTCTAGTTTAGGCTCCAGTCCACCATTATATAACTCAAATTTGTAATTAATTTACAGTAAACAATATATTGATGTACTATATGGTGGAAATTAAACATATTTTTATTTTATTCTTAATTCTTTATTGTACACACAAATAAACATTACAATATACTTAATAATAAAAATCATGTACAAAGGCGAGCTTAACTCATAATGAGTTTTCTACCAGCAAACCTTAGAGTGGTAGAGGAGAAGATAAGGCGAGAGAGCAAATGAAGTGTACACCAGACTAAGAAATAAATAACAAAGGAGATAAAGAAAAGAGAGAGAGAGAGAGCAAGTTCTTACCTAACTATGTAGTATACCACAATGTATACTCTCATAAATGTACATATATTATTACATACATATTTTAATACGATACATATAATATATAAAACATAAACATACATACTATCTAAATATATAAATAATTATTACTGATAAGCGATGGATAGAAAATGTTCTCTTGTTCTTCTTCTGAAGACATCCACAGAAGGGCTGTCACGTACGCCATGAGGAAGAGAATTCCATAACCTTACCGCATAGATAGTAAAGGAGCCATCATATCGACTAGAGCTATGGAGATTTATTATTTATTTTATTTATATCTAATGACTAGTTATACTCGTACGTATTGCAGACTGCTGCGCAGAGAAAGGCGCGCTCCAGTGCGGCGCGGCGGCGCGCCTGCGCGTGGTCGCGCGCCGGCGCGGCTGGCGCGTGCACGTGGCCGACCTGCACTGGCGCTCGCCGCTCGAGCAGCAGCGCGACCACAGGTTCCCCGTGCTGTGTATCGCGGAGCTCACACGTAACTACCCTCATCAAAATAACAGTTTTTTTATACTGCTAAGATGGCAAACAAGTTTACACAGCCCGACTGATAGTACGCACCTCTCGCCACCGACAGGGAGTTCATCCTCACATCCTTGCACCTCAAACATGCCGTACCGTAAGATTCCAGAGAAATTTCTTACCACGTACGATTAGGCTGTGGAATGAGCTCCCCTGCTGAAGTTTTCCCAAGAGACTATAGCATGGGGTTCTTCAAGAAAGGAGTTATAAGGTTTTTAAAGGGTCGGCAACGCGTGAGTGACACCCCTGGGTGTTGCAAACGTCCATAGGCTACGGTAACTGCTTACCATCAGGCGGGCCGTATGCTTGTTTGCCACCTTGGTAGTATAAAAAAAAAAAAAAAAAAAAAAAAAAAACCGTAGCCTATGGACGTTTGCAACAAAAAGACTAAACGTAGTATAAACTTGCGCGTTGGCTTCCCTTTATAAAGCTTTCCATTGAATTATAAAGCTTCATTTAGTGTATTGTTTGTAGTGTCCGACAGAAGGTTAAAGCCAAAGTTTATTGTCCGGCCTTCGGCCTAAGCAGAAGTTGAAGGTTTTGCTTTAGGGAATAAATATTCAGTATTATACTGAATAAAAAAAGTAATGGTGGATGAAATCAAATAAAATTAACTGAACTTTCATAAGCATAGATTGCGTGGGTAACTAGCATAAGGTCAAACTTTCATAAAGTTACCTCAAAAATGTTAAGAGGACAGAGGGTTTTGTAAAATGTCAAGAATTCAAATTGTCAAAAACATCAAAATGTCAAAAACTAAAAATGTCAAAAACGTTAAAGTGACAAAAACACTAAACAAAATGTCAAAGTCGCTAAATTGTCATAGTCGCCAGAATGTTAGTCTCAATTACATAGCTACTACGAGTATGTCTAACAGTGGACTGCGATAAGCTGATGATGATGATGACACAGTCCCACAAATTATAGTAATCGGTAAGTCGGCTTTGGTCATACCTTCACCTGATTTACCACCTCACCGCCGACTTGTTGACTTCTTTTGCTGTTAATTTTTTCTTTAATTTTAATGAAGAGCAAATAAATATTTATTTTGTAGCCAGATACCCTATTAAAAGATGTGGTCGGAGTTTTTCTTTTTTTGGCGAGTCTTGGCAATTGGCATTTTGATTTCTGGTTGTTGGTCACAATAAGAGAGGTAGGGCACCATACTAGCGAGCAAGCCCGACTAGGAAAGGACCTTACAGAAGACCACAGCGAAATAACTACACACAGCGGTGTAGTTGTGTTCCTGTGAGTACAGGTCTCCAGCGCTCATTTAGGGATGTGTTTTGTAAGAATCTCAAAGACACTCTCATCTTTAAGCCCTGGTGTAAAAAAATGGGTTGGCAACACGCAAGTGATACCTCTGGTATTGCAAGCGTCCATAGGCTACGGTAACTGCTTAACATCAGGCAGGCCATATGCTTGTTTGCTAACCAAGTACTATGAAAAAAAAAAGTCTTTTTCAATAAGTTTAAATATTCTTTAATTCTTTAATGTACACAAAAGAAATACAGATAGTGTTACATAGATATTAATATCATGTACAAAAGCGAGCTTAACTCAAAATTGAGTTCTCTTACAGGAAACCTCTGAAGTGGAAAATTATAAAAATAGTTATATTGTATATATTGATGTATAAATAATGATATAAATCAATCAAAATTATTATAAATCCCAACTTTATACAAAATGAGACGATTTTTTCTAATTCCAGCCTACAAAACCGACCTAAAGTGTGGTACCCTTTTTGCGACTCCTCACTCCTCAGCTTACGCTTGTCTTGTCTATTCCAGGTCTATCGGAGCTGGGTGCGGTAGTGCCAGTATTATTCCTGAACTCAGGCTTGGGCACTCCTCTGTTACCACATACCCTAGAATGTGCTGACTTCAAAGCCGCGCTGGATGCGGCAGAAGACGATAATGATCAGGCACTATTGAATAAGTGGTAAGTGTTACTTGTACTTCCCACAATGGAAGAAGGACGTAACTACGTGCTTAAAGTGTACGGGAAATACGCATCTAAAGTATAAAACTATAGATGCGTTTTATTTGGAAAATCCTACTAATATTATAAATGCGAAAGTTTGTAAGTATGGATGGATGGATGGATGTTTGTTACTGTTTCACGTAAAAAGTACTAAACGGATCTGGATGAAATTTGGCACAGAGATAGATTATGGTCTGGAATAATACATAGACTTTTTGCAGTGATAACCGATATCCACGCGGGCAACAGCTAGTTTATATATATATATATATATAGATACACGTTGTAAGTGTCGCCACCTAGCGTGTAGTACTAACATTAAGTCTCAAATTTGCACAATATCAGGTACACTCTAGACGCGAGCACGTCTCCTCCCTGCTACCGGCTAGTGCGGGGCGCGCCGGCTCGGTGGAGGCGGGAGATGGCCAAGGCTCTCAACGTGCTGGTCCGGACATTACCGCAGGAAGCCTGCGATGCCTACCTCACCACGGTTGTAGAACAGGTCAGTTAACAAGGGAGCATTTGACAACAGAGTTACAGGTTTCCAGTCAAGCCGTCTTTTACTTAATGCAGCCATAGGAACCTCCAAAAATTTTACAGCAGGGTTTTGTTATTGAGTATTTCTGCCTTAGGAAAATGTTTCTTTAAAAACGCAACCCTAAATGAACGCTGAAGACCTGTACCTTCGTTGTCAGATAAACGAAAGTTAGGGTAACATTACCAAAGTCAAATTCATTTATTTATTTAGATCAAATGCATGATACTTATGAAAGTCATAAAAACAAATGCCAGGATTTTTTTCCTATAGCCAATTCGCTGACTAGGCCTCAAGAAGAATTGCAATAAACACTGGCCACTCTTTTTGATCGCCAGAGCATAACATTTATAATTTGGTATGAGTTACAATATTTGAGGTAACAAAAAGGCTCTTTTTGTTTACTTTATCTCTTATTTACCTTAATTTACAAAATGAAATTAAGGTAAATAAAAGTATTTAATTAATAAGGAAACAAACAATATACAATTCATAAAAAATCATGCAAACGAGCCTTCAGAAGACCACAAAAACACCGAAGATACGACATTCAGAGACCACAACCAAATAACTACATACAGTTGTATGGTTCCTGTGTGTAAGTACAGGTCTCCAGTGCCTCCCTAGAAGCTCAGGCTTGCGGCACCGACTTTTTGTATATTATGTCATTGTCTCCATAGTTTCCCTAGATGAGCTCCTTACAGAACCTTCCTTATTAATGAACTTGTTTTGATACAGGAGGTGCAACACACAGTGCTGATGAGCGTGGAGGCGGCTCGTCGTTGTGTGTGGGTATGTCGGGCGGGCGGGGCCCAGCCCGAGCCTGCCGACCAAGCTGAGGCAGCTCATCATCACGAGCTGCAGCGGCGACTCAATAATCTGCAGAAGGACCTTAAGGTACTAGCAAAAAAAAAATTAAGCACCCATTGTGACGTGGAGGCACGCTTGCTCGGGCCATTATATAAGGAGCACCGAATGCCGCCGGGCTGCCGTGCCAGTTAAGTGTACAAAACACTTAGCGTCCTCAATGAACTTTGTGCCGAGCCAATTAATATTGATAAAACTTACTTATGTTACAGCTAAATCTATGTGAACGCAATGTAATACGTGCGAGCGTGCGCGGGCGCTCGGCGCCGGGCGGGGAGGACGAGTACACGGAGGGCGTCAGCGCCGCGCTCGGGGAGCGGCTCGACGCGATACTGGACGCGCTCGTCACGGACAATGACGCGCCCAAGGGGTACAATGGGATACCTACCAGGTATGTATCATATAATGTAATACGTGCGAGCGTGCGCGGGCGCTCGGCGCCGGGCGGGGAGGACGAGTACACGGAGGGCGTCAGCGCCGCGCTCGGGGAGCGGCTCGACGCGATACTGGACGCGCTCGTCACGGACAATGACGCGCCCAAGGGGTACAATGGGATACCTACCAGGTATGTATCATATAATGTAATACGTGCGAGCGTGCGCGGGCGCTCGGCGCCGGGCGGGGAGGACGAGTACACGGAGGGCGTCAGCGCCGCGCTCGGGGAGCGGCTCGACGCGATACTGGACGCGCTCGTCACGGACAATGACGCGCCCAAGGGGTACAATGGGATACCTACCAGGTATGTATCATATAATGTAATACGTGCGAGCGTGCGCGGGCGCTCGGCGCCGGGCGGGGAGGACGAGTACACGGAGGGCGTCAGCGCCGCGCTCGGGGAGCGGCTCGACGCGATACTGGACGCGCTCGTCACGGACAATGACGCGCCCAAGGGGTACAATGGGATACCTACCAGGTATGTATCATATAATGTAATACGTGCGAGCGTGCGCGGGCGCTCGGCGCCGGGCGGGGAGGACGAGTACACGGAGGGCGTCAGCGCCGCGCTCGGGGAGCGGCTCGACGCGATACTGGACGCGCTCGTCACGGACAATGACGCGCCCAAGGGGTACAATGGGATACCTACCAGGTATGTATCATATAATGTAATACGTGCGAGCGTGCGCGGGCGCTCGGCGCCGGGCGGGGAGGACGAGTACACGGAGGGCGTCAGCGCCGCGCTCGGGGAGCGGCTCGACGCGATACTGGACGCGCTCGTCACGGACAATGACGCGCCCAAGGGGTACAATGGGATACCTACCAGGTATGTATCATATAATGTAATACGTGCGAGCGTGCGCGGGCGCTCGGCGCCGGGCGGGGAGGACGAGTACACGGAGGGCGTCAGCGCCGCGCTCGGGGAGCGGCTCGACGCGATACTGGACGCGCTCGTCACGGACAATGACGCGCCCAAGGGGTACAATGGGATACCTACCAGGTATGTATCATATAATGTAATACGTGCGAGCGTGCGCGGGCGCTCGGCGCCGGGCGGGGAGGACGAGTACACGGAGGGCGTCAGCGCCGCGCTCGGGGAGCGGCTCGACGCGATACTGGACGCGCTCGTCACGGACAATGACGCGCCCAAGGGGTACAATGGGATACCTACCAGGTATGTATCATATAATGTAATACGTGCGAGCGTGCGCGGGCGCTCGGCGCCGGGCGGGGAGGACGAGTACACGGAGGGCGTCAGCGCCGCGCTCGGGGAGCGGCTCGACGCGATACTGGACGCGCTCGTCACGGACAATGACGCGCCCAAGGGGTACAATGGGATACCTACCAGGTATGTATCATATAATGTAATACGTGCGAGCGTGCGCGGGCGCTCGGCGCCGGGCGGGGAGGACGAGTACACGGAGGGCGTCAGCGCCGCGCTCGGGGAGCGGCTCGACGCGATACTGGACGCGCTCGTCACGGACAATGACGCGCCCAAGGGGTACAATGGGATACCTACCAGGTATGTATCATATAATGTAATACGTGCGAGCGTGCGCGGGCGCTCGGCGCCGGGCGGGGAGGACGAGTACACGGAGGGCGTCAGCGCCGCGCTCGGGGAGCGGCTCGACGCGATACTGGACGCGCTCGTCATGGACAATGACGCGCCCAAGGGGTACAATGGGATACCTACCAGGTATATATTATATTGCAACAGTGCTTTATAATTTAAAAAAAACTTTTTTTACACTAGTACTTAAGCGTATGGATGCTTGAGGGTAGGCAGTTACCGTATGCTTGCAATATCAGAAGCATCACCCCGTAACAAAACAATTTGTCAGTGGAAAGGCAGGACAACGTGAGCGCCAAAATTGACATGCCATTTGACTTTAAAAAAATGTTTAACCAATTTGTTATATTTATATGGATCATCTAATCATCATCATCAAAGACTTTTTGGCCGATAGTGTTAAGTAAAATAATCTTAATTCTTTTTCAGTTTGTTCGATGAGATAAATGAACATTTAACATTTTGTCAGAAGGCAGCACAGTGCACCTCCAATAGAGAAATCACGCTCAATGAACTTAAGACGTAAGTTATATACTAAGTATACCAATTGTATACTTAGATGATATTATCATTTTTTATATATCACTGAAATAAGTTTTGGACAAAAAATACTTGCGGGGCAGTCTTTGTAGACTGCCTATAAGTGAAAACTAAGTAACCAAGTCAGCCCAGATCAAAACCCAGTAAGTGCTTATTAACAATTTTTTTTAGGATAGCGCAAAAACATAAATCGGGAGTAGCCTTAAAAAAGTATATGACGTGTTAAACTAAAAAAAATATATGTACTGAAAGGAATACTAACTATTAAATATATATTACGATTTTTTTTTTGATAATAATGTAAAATGCATGTTTTATGCCCCTTACTAACTTTACTACTAGGTTTTTGAAATGGTTTATGAAGGGTATATTACACTTACTTGGTGTCGTGGTATCAAAATAGCTCTTATTTATAAGATAGCTGATGTTTTCACAATTTGGTAATACTTTGAAAAATCTCAATTGGCAAAATAAAAAACTTTAGCCGCCGTGATCGAAATTCGGTTAGGAGGCCATTAAATCGACAATATATTATCTCTGGATATAAAGCTTGTTTCGTTTTTACACGCTTTTTATTAGCTTCACCTGTATGTTTGTAACCGACTTCTTTGGGCGCGATTTTGACCCACTTAAAACGGCCAGATTTCGTTCAATCTTTATCGAGGACCGATGACAATAGAATAATTTGATAAAATTATAAATAATATTACTAAAAAGTAAAAAATAAATAATAGTTAAAAAAAACTAAAAAACACGCTTTTTATAGAAAACCGAACTAAAAAATAGAAAATAATTTTTAATAAAGATATTTTTTAACTATTATTTTTAATTATAAACTTATAATATTACAGATATATAACAGGCGATAGTACAGTGCCGCTGGCACTTATAGGAGGTGCAGGTTGTGGGAAGGCGACGTTAGTAGCGCGGGCTGTTACTCTAGCTCATACGTACCAACCTGATTTAGCTGTCATCGTCAGGTAAGTTTCTTCTATTATATTCTGTATTATATATGTATGTATGGTGTACTATAAAGAGTTTTCTATCTACTTATTTTTCTGTATAACTTACCGTGACTTCATTAAGGCCTGATCAGAAAATCAGCGCTGCAGTTTAAAATGCCGCAGCACAGAGCTGAGATTAGGACCCTTTCTGACATCACACAGGATATCTTTTATTTTTTGTATTGTTATATGTCTATCTTTTTTCTACCATCTGTTATCCTGTGTATGTTTGAATAAATGTTTTTCTTTCTTTCTTTCTTTCTTCTTCATTAGTTTCATATATCTTTACTAGGTATCTAGTATAAAGCAAACTCGTTCCCGCTGTCAGTACGCTTAGATCTTTTAAAATACGCAACGGATTTTAATGCAGTTTTCAGCAATCGATAGAGTGATTCAAGAGGAAGGTTTATATCCTACTAATATTATAAACGCGAAAGTTTGTAAGTATGGATGGATGGATGGTTTGTTACTCTTTCACGTGAAAACTACTGAACGGATCTGGATGACATTTAGCACAGAGATTATGGTCTGGAATAATAATAATAATCATTTATTTCGGATTCATTTTACATCCATATTTGTTAGTACAATTGCAAGCTTAAAAACTATTGTTAGTAATAATTAATATAATAATTTAATTTTATAATACATATATAATACAATAACATTAGATAATTGCCAGGTGGACTCCCCCATGATGGTAACCACTCACTATACGACTGCGTGCAGCCGTATCCAGCGATAATACATAGGCTACTTTTTACAACGATAACCGACATCCACGCGGGCGGAGCCGCGGTCAACAGCTAGTATAATACATGTTGTTGATTCTAATAATTACAATGAAAGAAATTGGACTGCAAAAACTGATGTCGCGGGTGGAGTTGCTTTGTGGAGTGTTCATCAAGGCGACCGGTCGGGGAATTCCCGCAGTGCGCTGTCCCTCCCTCCAGCGCCTGCGCATGATTCTTAGTGCTCGTGCACCAACAAACCATGCATATTATATAAAATAAAAAACCCAAAACGATGTATCACTTGCGTGTTGCCAGCCCAAAAAAAGTAACACCGGGGCTTTATCAAGGACTGTCTCTGGGATAGACAAACGATTCGTTGAAAACGCATCCCTAAATGAGGGCTGGAGACCTGTACTCACTCATACACAGGAACAGAAGTGGGAGGGAAATAGAAACTTTTCTTTCTAACTCCTCCTATTTACTTCTGATTAAATTCGTTGCGGGGTCCAAGACAGTAGGTTTAGTTATCCATAAGGCCGCACGAGTGTCAAAGCTCGGTGTATCAGTTGGTTACTCCGCTGTTAATCGTGGCTCACAGAAGTCACAGCGGTGGGCATGTGGGTGGGATTGTCCCGATACACAGTTGTGTGTAGTTATTTGGCTGTGGTATTATGTAAGGCTTCCCTAGTCGAGGTTGCTTGCTAATATCGTCTCAACCCATAAACGTCCCACTGCTGGGCACGGGTCTCCTCCATGCATTTGGAGGGATATTAGCCTACTATACCACGCTGGCCAGACGGGTTGGTATAGGGTTTTGTTCCGAGTTTTCCCTCTCTTGCAGTGGATATTGTCTGCCTGACTCCCTTAGTCGACTCTTACGATACCCACGGGATAGAACGGGGTGGTGACATTTGTATTCTTAATCCGTCACCACACGGATAATATGCTAATATGGTGTATAGATATTTAATTATTTTTTTCTTTTCAGATTCGTAGGTTTAACTTCGCAGTCAAGTAGCTCGCACCAACTTCTCAAGTCTATCGTGGATCAGTGCCATGTACTTCTTACAGGAACTGTTTATAGAGGACGGAATGTGAGTTATATTCTAACATCATTTGTCTTATTTCATCTCATTGGGATATTATGTGCATTGCCGTGTAAGGTTACAACATTATTTTACCTATATATATATAGCGAGTTTAAATAGAAGAAGCAAAAAGTGAAGTCAAAGATCTGCTACGGAGTTCCGCAAGGTTGCGTTCTTGGACCTACTCTCTTTGTCATCTACATAAATGACTTATGCTCCCTTAATCTTATAAGTGCAAAAATATAGATGATACTGCTATTGTCTTCCATGCTGATTCTGGGAAGGATTAATTGATATGGCTCAGGGTGGCCTTAAATATACACTCAACTGGCTACAAAACAATCTTCTTACTCAAATAAATACTAAAATAAAATGTGAGCCATCACGGGACGCCTGGCAGATGTGAAACATCGACATTATTTTGTAAAAGTAATATACAGAAAAAAACAGATTGTGATAGGAACTAAATATGTCATAATGATAAAATAAAATATCACAATATTTTTTTCAGATAACGATGACTATTTATTGAATAAACATTTATTTTCATTAAATACAAAAAATTACGAATTTATTTTAAATCGTGACTACTAAATTCGTTTACTTAATTAGTGACTTCGGTAATAGTACCATCGCGCATGCCGGCATGCGTCGCCACGCCAGAAATCGGTTTTACGTGCGGCTATAGATGTTTGACATCAAAAAATGTAGGTATATCTTTATCCGTGCGTCTCCTTTAACTTTTCGTTGCACTGTTAGGACGTGTGGTCCCTGTCTCGCGCGCTGCCGGGCCTGCTGGGCGGGGTGGGCGCGGCGCGCGGCGCGCTGCTGTGCGTGGTGGGCGCGGACGCGCTGCGGGCCGCGCGCTGGCTGCCCGAGCGCCTGCCGCACAACGTCAAGATGATCGTCACTGTTACTGAAGGTACCTCATCATAACATATTGTGGGTATTGTGGTACCCAACGCTTCAATAAATACTCGGATGTTGATTTTTGAATAATCCTGGTGTTAGAAAATCGTTATAAAAGCCTTCAGAATGCTGTTGGGGATGCCCCGGCGTTGTAGTGCCTCCGGAATGTTCTCCGATGCGCAAACAGACGGGTTTAAGGCTTAAGATTATTCGCAAAAAAAAAACAGCTTCTTTACTACATCGCCTGAGGAACTGCAATAACGGCATTCTAAAGGTAATTGCTGCAAGTTGTGATTGCCCTATCCAAAAACATTGGGTAAAGGTAATCAACGGCATAATTTAGAGTATGTTAATGTAAATTGTTACCTATTAATAATACTAACATAATGTAATATGGATTTTATTGTAGATATGAAATAAAAATTATTATTATTATAAAGGTTTCCCTGGAAAAGCGCTGGAAATACTTTACTCACGCACACACAACTACAACACTGTAGTTATTTGACGGTGGTCTTCTGTGAAGTAAAAGTCCTCCCACGCTTCCATCTCATGATATTATAGATATTTATTTTTTGCAGAAAAAGACGAGCCCTCAAGCTCAGCAATCATGGCGGTATTATCATCGGAAGACGGTCCGAAGGTAGTGCGAGCACCCCCGGTAGGTCCCGAGGAGGCCAAGGCGGTGCTCACGGCGTGTGCGGCCACCTACAGCAAGACGGGGGCCGCCTCACCACCTGAAGCGGCTGTTAAGGCTGTGCAAAAGTGCACTCTACCGCTTTATGCTAAGGTTGGTATTTGATGATCTGGTATGATTTAATGATGATGATGATCTGATATTTGAAGAGATTATAACTGACGGGCCGATAGTCTTGTAGTATTTACTTTTTAGCGTCCCCAAGTAATGAGACTCACTTCTCATCCAACACATATCCAGAGAGAAAGAGAGTCCCACACACACGCACGCAAATGCGCAGACGTACACGCATCCCTAAATATGCATCAAATAGTTACACTTTTTTAAGTATGCAAACAAATTGACTGCCTCGGTGGTCCAGTAGCCGCAGTATGCGACTGCTGTGCATGAGGTTGTGGGTTCGATTCCCACACAGGACAAAACTTTGTGTGACCCACAAAGAATTGTTCAGAGTCTAGGTGTAATTTGTGTCCGTTAAATTATATGTTTGTAAAGTCCCCCGCGACACAGAGCTTGTTCTCTAGTGCGGGAGTCGTCTTTTTAAAAAAATGAAAAAAAAAAACAATCAGGCTGAGGTAAGTAGATACCGTAGCCTATACATGCTGCCAGCTACCTATTTATAATTTCGCATTTATAACCCAAAACTTCTTCACAGATTCTAGCATGGCAAATCTCACTATCAGCTGAAACTTTTGCCGAACTTGAGCCAGAGACACAAGAGTTGGATATTTGTGAGGACTTGGAAGGTCAGCTGACGCAGATCTTGATCACCACTGAGGCAGCTCTAGGGGCTAATAGGGTGAAGACGTGTCTGGCACTGCTGACAGCGTCGCGGCGAGGGTTGGATGACACGGAGATACTGGATATATTGGCACATGATGAGCTGTTCAGGAGTGAGGAAACTTACTGTGAGTTTATACTTGGATTTGCTGATACTTAAATCTTTAAAACTACGCAACGGATTTTGAAGCGGTTTTTTAATAGATATAAAGTGATTCAATTGGAAGGTTTATATGTATAATACATGCATAATATTGTAGAGAAATACTGATAAATTTAGAGGTAGAATGCGATGTCGTAAATAAACACATTTTTATGCGCTTACATTGCAAACGCTGGCTGAACCCCACGAGATAAATTAAAATAATGTACTACAGTATTGTACACCTTAAAAAGGTCAACAAAAAAGTCCGCGATGGTATATTATTTAGTGACCAAAACATGTTTGTAATTACATAGAAGTATACATACACCCATACACACTTCAGATCACAATTAATGCACTCTCTATATATGTCTATCTCTTAAGGATACCCCCAATAACCATTTTTTATTCTTTACATTAAAATGATTTTAAGGAATACAGCATTTATCCTTATCCAATTAAGTACTTTAAATACATTGTTCATTTAATATAGATCAATGTGGCCCTTTACAGCATGTTATTAAAATGAATATTTCCGAAGATATCACAGATTTAAAATGCAGGGACATAGCGTTGCGGTGGTATCGGCCGAGGGTAGATTTGAGCGTTGAGTGTATGGTCAAATTATATGTCGCTCTTTCAAGAGTAACCTATAAAGAAAACGTGTTTGTATTGTATAATGTCAAAAAAGCTGTAACCGTAATATATAAAGACATTCTGTAGTATATTTAGCATTGCACCCGTGCGAAGCCGGGGCGGGTCGCTAGTGTTATTTATAATGATTTAAAATAAAAATAGTACAGTAAAAGTGATAGAAAGTGTGTAAAGTGACTTTATTAATAAATATAAGTACAAAATGTTACAATTCCAGTGTATGTTTAGTCCTAGAACGTAACGTAGTAAAGTAAATACGTTCGGTAGGCTCGTGCACCTTTACACACTTTTTAATGGGTAAAACAAACAAAAAAAAATGTAAAAGTGATAATTGTGAACTAAATAATCTGTAGAAACGTTATCTGCACGTAAAATCGCTTATAAACAAAATACCTGATGCAAAAAGCTAAAGACAAGAATGGCTATTATTATAAATTTCGTTTAGAGATATTTAAAGTAAAAGTTGTATGTATACAAATATGTTCTATCTCAAGAGTTTCGTAAAAGTAGACTAAGGGAGTAGTAGGAGGGTCAGGCAGACAATATCCACTGCAAGAGAGCAACAAACACTTATACCAACCCGTCTGGTCAGCGTGGTATAGTCGGCCAATATCCCGCCAGGAGACCCTTGCCCAGCAGTGGAACGTTTATAGGTTAAGATGATGAGGATACAAATATGTTTATCACGTTGTGTATGCGGTCTCCGCCAGTACCGTGGGCGCCGGCGTCGCTGGTGTGGCCACAGCTAGCCGCGCTGCTGTCCCCCTGGCTGCGCTGGGACTGGCGCGGCGCGGCCCGCTGGCGCGACGCGGCGCTGGCCACGGCCGCCGCGGACCGCTACCTCGCCGACTGCGGCCGGGCCGTGCGCCAGATACTCGTCGATTACTTCGAGGTAAGTTTTCATTAATCGTCAACGCTGGCCGTCAACAGTAGCTTCATTTCATCTATCACTATCTTTTTTGCATCATTATGTTCCGTATTATCTATCTCATTCATACTTAAAATTTATAAGCAAGTACGCATTTACATAGGAACAAAACTTAACGCTACTCAATATGTAGGTAGTGTATCTTTCTTTATAATATCATTGCATGTAAGTATAATATATGTTTCTTTTTCTGTACGCCATCTGTTCCGGTCTGACTCCCTAGACAAGTGGAATAAACGGTAGTCGAATCGAAAAGTCAAAAAAGCAAATGTATGGGATTTGATAGAAGTTTGCGATATAATGTCGTTAACTTACGTCAAATTCCATACATTTGCTTTTTCGACTTTTCGATTCGACTACCGTTTATTCCACTTGTCTAGAGGGTCTGTTTTTAAAAGGAATTGCTTCTTACGCATTCCGAACCGGAGCGGTTATGTCGGGCTCTCCGGCCGAGAGATGGTAGGTAGCCGACATACCGACTAAAACCCCACGTGCACCTACACCCGCCTTCATGGGTAAACTCTTTTATATATATAATAGCAACACACATATGTCTCACTGATGGGGTCTCCTCTATCAAGAGAGGGTTTAGGCCTTAAAACACACGCTGGCATTAGTATTTAAGTTGTAAAATTAGAAAAATAATATTTATAAGAATATTCATTAATCAATAACTTGTATATTCCAGGGCGTTTGGCACTCAGAAAACGATCCAATGATGGCAGGCCGTCTTATATCACAAGAAAACAAATTTTCTGAGGAATAGTAAGTTATTCTTTTTTTTACGATACGATGTACTATCGACAAAATTGGCACTTGACTAGTCATAACATTTTTGCTTAGATTTTAAATAAAATATCAGGTGTTTAAAATTAAGAGATATTACTTGTCCTGACTGATTGATTCATCATCACAGAGCCTAAAGCGCTGGGCTGTATAAGTAAACTTCGCATAAAGTTAAAGGAACACTAATTTTTGGAAATTTAATCCCTAAAAGGTGAAAAATATTTCAAGATGGCCGTTAGTAATCAAATAATTATTTTATGATTAGTCGAGTGCCAACTTGTGGTTCATATATTAAAGAAAGAAAAGTAATTTTAACAAAAACATCATCATCATCTCAGCCCATAAACGTCCCACTGCTGGGCACGGGTCTCCTCCATACACTTGGAGGGATATTAACATATTATACCACGCTGGCCAGACGGGTTGTTATAGGCTTTTGTTTCGAGTTTTCCTCTTCTCTCTTGTAGTGGATATTGTTTGCCTGGCTTACTCCCTTAGTCGACTCTTACGAAACCCTCTGGATGGAACCGGGTGGTGTCATTTGTATTCTTAACTAGGGGTCGCCCACTACTTCGTCCGCGTTGTAATTTGGAATATTTTCCCCGATTTTGCAACATATCTCTCTACTGCTCCGCTCCTATTGATCATAGCGTGATGCTATATATCCTATAGCCTTCCTGGATAAATGCAATTTTTTTATCGATCCAATACTTTCTGAGATTAGCGCGTTCAACCAAACAAACAAACAAAACTCTTCAGCTTTATAATATTAGTATAGATTAAGTATAGATTCGTCACCACTAGGACACAAAACATACTTATTTATTTTATTTTCCAGCTACAACACAAGGAAACTAGACGAACTTCCATACCAACATTACCACATATACAAAGATGAACCAGAAACCTTCGCGAACCAACCATACTTCACCCAGCTGGACTGGGTCCACGACAAATTAGCCGCGACCGACACATGCCATTACCTCGAAGATATAGCACTAATCCACATTGAACCATTACCTGAACACATAGAAATATTAAAAGACTTATTCGAAACACACTCTTACGCATTAGATTATGACCATAGACAGCTCTACGGGTGTCTAAGAATGATAATAGAGAAGAAACAACGCGATGGATATCAAATAAAAAGTAAAATAGTTAAAGAATGGTTGAAAGAAGTTAAAAAACCACCGGTACCAACGCTTTATCCGGAGAATGAGGACTTTTGGAAACTTCTAGAAGTAAAAGAGAAGAGGGAGTTCTCGATGGGAGATGGTTTTGATTCTAAAATGTATGATTTAATTGTAAGGTTTGATAGTAGAGGGAAGTTCGTAGCAACGGTGTCGACGGAGAGAGAGGAGATATGCGTTTGGGATGTGCATAAGTGAGTACGTCTATGTATTTACTAAATAAGGTTATAAGGTTTTTAAAGGGTCGGCGACGCGTGAGTGACACCCCTGGTGTTGCTGGTGTTGCAAACGTCCATAGGCTACGGTAACTGCTTACCATCAGGCGGGCCGTATGCTTGTTTGTCACCTTGGTAGTATAAAAAAAAAAAAAAAAAAAAAAAAAAAAAAAACCGTGTTTTTTCTAGGTCGATGGTCTAGTAGTTTGCGAAAGAAGAAGAAAGAAAGAAAAACATATTTATTGACTCAGTCACATTTTTGGTATTTACACATTGTACCTTATAATTACTGTGTCAATGAGGTTACCACTCATCATAATGCTATATTGTGGTAACAACACAGCGCTGATTTTCTTAGATCTGTTTATTAGATCGTATACAATTTTGCACTAGTAATCTAGTGGTTAAAGTAATCACCTTGCCACGAACACTGTGCCGAGTGTTGTGGGTTTGATTCTCACACAAACATCTGTGACAAATATTTGTGTAATAACTGTCAGTTACGAGTCTGGGCGTACTTTAAGTACCTAAATTGTATGTTTGTGAAGTCCCCCGCTACACATATCGCGTTGCCTAGTGCGGAAGTTGCTTATAAAATTGTATTATTTATTTTTAAAGTTAAATTCATTCAGTGCTGCCACCTGGTGTTTGTATTTAAATCAGTCATTATCCCGTTCGTCTACCATCGGCCTATTTATATATTTAGCCGTAAAACGAACATATCCTCTTGGAGATAATTTGCCACAACATTCATTCTTGAGCTGCCCTTCATCAGGTCGTCAGTACACCTTTTTGGAGGATCACTCAAATGATATATATGCTATATATTTCAGGTGCCAATTAGTTAGAAAAATGGTTGGCGTGACCCACCCCATTAATCTAGTGCCGATAGACGAGTGCAAGTGTGTGGTACTATGTCGCAGGGAGTTGAGGGTTTATAACTTAGATCAGGTAAATTTATTTTCATGTACTGTGTGTGTTTTTGCAAGCATTTATCTTATTGCAAATAAGCCTTACAAACTATTTTAACGAATGGTAGATTTTAACAAAAACTATTTGAAATCTACCATCAGCTGAAGTTTACTATTAGTTAAAATCTACCATTAGTTAAAATCGTGATAGATTTTAACTAATGGTAGATTTTAACTAATAGTAAATTTCATCTAATGGTAGATTTCAAATAATCTACTTTTAGTTATACTATTATAAACTCGGTGCAAAACGGAAAAAGGTTTAGGGCTCTAAACCTATGCCTAGTTGGTTTACCATTACGTGTAAACGCGATAAAGAGGGATGGAGATAAATACGATATATAGCTCCATCCCTCTTTCTCGCTCAAACGACTCACGGTCATGGTAAGCCCCTAGATGGCCGTCTGTGAGTTATCCCAAAATATATATTTTTATTTTTAAACATATTCAACTATATCTTATCAACATCAATGTTTCCAGGGCACATTCGTAGTGGCACTGAAGGGTGTGATGAACCAAAAAATGCCCTACTACGGGCTACACGACCCTAAGCACCTGGTGGCACTATCTAGAAATAGAATGTATGTCAATCTTATGAACATTGAAACTGGTAAGTTAATCATCCGATATTTCATTAGCAGTTTAATTAATTTTAAGAGGGGTAGGGCTGAATACTAGCGAGCAAGCCCGACTGGGGAAGGACCTCCACCTTACAGAAGACCACAGCCAAATAACTACACACAGCGGTGTAGTTGTGTTCCTGTGTGTGAGTAAAGGTCTTCAGCGGTCATTTAATAATGCGTTTTGAAATAAACGTATTCCTATCCCAGGGATACTCCCATCTTAAAATCTCGGTGTAAAAAGAATGGGGTGGCAACACGCAAGTAATACCTCTGGTATTGCAAGCGCCCATAGGCTAGTAACTGTTTAACATCAGGCGGACCTTATGCTTGTTTGCCACCCAAGTAGAATAAAAAAAATGCTTGAGTGACAAACAAGCGTACGGCCCGCCTGATGTTAAGCAGTTACTGTATCCTATGGACGCTTGCAATACCAGAGGTATCACTTGCGTGTTGCCGACCTATCTTCTTAAACCAGTGCTTTAAGATGATGTATATCCTGGTTAGGAAATCGTTGCTTTTAAAATGCATTTCTAAATGAGCTCTGGAGACCTGTACTCATTATACTAGAACACAGCTACACTGCTGTGTGTAGTTATTTGCCTGTAGTCTTCTGTAAGGTCCCTCCCCAGTCGAGTTTACTCGCTAGTATGTTGCCCTACCTCTCTTATAATTATTGACAAACCAAAAATATATTTTACTCTAACCCTAAAAATTTTCTTCACAACTTGTTGAGCAGTCAATACCTATACTCACACACAGGACCACAGCTACACCTTTGTATGTAGTTATTTATCTGTATCAATCACATGTAAACTTATTCTGAACGTATTATTTCAGGTGACTGCGTGACTACATTCAAGGCTGGTGAAGACAGGTTCCTGAATTCATTATTAGTATCTGGAGATGGGAGGCAAGTATAGCTTATATAATGTAATCTATTTCTATATTTTACTAGTGGACCTGGCAGACGTCGTCCTGCCTGAAAAAGCTGATATACCGACAGCAGCGCCACCTATCGGATCCAATTGTGAATCTAAACTATCCGGAGCCCTACCCGAACAAACACACAAAATTTAATCAAATTCGGTCCAGCCGTCTAGAAGGAGTTCAGTGACATACACACGCACACAAGAAATATATATATAAAGATATGAGATAAGATATAATAGCAACTCATATATGTCCCACTGCTGGGCACGAGTGTCCTCTCCTCTATTAAGTAAGAGAAAGGGTTCAGGCCTTAATTCACACACGCTGGCCTAATGCGGGTTGGTGAATCAGACATGTCTTTAGAATTTCTTCTAAGACATGTGGGTTTCCTCACGATGTTTTCCTTCACCGTTAGCAGACGGCGAATCATTTGATTAGTACATATAAACTCCACAAAGTTAAATTCACATTGGTACTGCCGGAATCGCACTCGCACCATGAGATAAGTTATTACATCTTATATATATATTTCTTGTGTGCGTGTGTATGTCACTGAACTCCTCCTAGACGGCTGTACTTTGATGAAATTTTGTGTGTGTTCGGGTAGGGCTCTGGATGGTACAATTAGACCCGGTAGGTGGCGCTGCTGTCGGTATATCAGCTTTTTCAAACTCAAACTCAAAGTCATTTATTCATTTAGATCAAATCCATGATACTTATGAACGTCAAAATAAACAAAAGTCAGCATATTTTTTTCCTACAGCCAAATCGCTGACATAGGTAGCGCCTAGAGAAGAATTGGAAAGAAACTCTGGCTACTCTTTTTAATCGCCAAGGTATAATATTTACAATTTGGTATGAGTTACAATTTGAAGTAGGTAACAAAAAGGTGCGGAACCAACACACCATACCAAAAAAAAAAATTAAGTAATTAACATAAAGGACGACGTCTGCCAGGTCCACTAGTAGATGAGTTAAACTACTACCTACATGATAAAAAATATAATAGGAAAAAATTCAAAAGATACTTTGTTATGTTATCAGCGAATCACTAAACGGTAGATATGTATGGTGGAATACACCATTGCCTTAACTTATCATAATACATGTTTTCAATATACATATATGTTTGATTCGCCGATAGCAACATCGGCAGAATTAGCAAATAGCTGTAAGATATTTTAATAGGCATGTTTTATGTAATGCTTTTATGTATGTATGCGCTGCAAGTGAGTCTATGTACACAGATAAACCACAAGGTTTGCGTTGTACAATTTTTGCAATGTGATTGTACTATGTTTAGATATCAAAAAAAAAAAAGATATATATAAATAAACTAGCGGCACGGTCCGGCTTCGCACGGTTAGACATTTATTTATTTCTTGTTGGGACCCTTTATTTTCAAATAAAATATAGCATATATTACTCGCAGATAATGTAGCTTCCTATAGGTAAAAGAATTTTCAAAATCGATCCAGTAGTTTTTTAGTTTATTCCTTACAAACAAAAATACAAATGTTGTCTTTTTATATTAAAAAAAAAAGTTTTACTAATAATATAAATATGAAAGTTTGTGAGTATGGATGTTTTTATCCTTACATATTAAAAAAAAATACTGAAAGGATCTGGATCAAATGACAGGAATAGCATATAGGCTACTTTTTATAACCGCCATTTACGCGGGCGGAGCCGCGGGCAACAGCTAGTTTAGATGAGATGTTTATTTAGTGAGTAAATAGATCACGACTGCTAACACCGCGAGTTTATCTAGAGGAACGATTGACGCCTGATGTTGAATCAATTGGGTCAAATAACATTATCACGTGTTTACGTAATATTGTTTGTTTAGTTTTTACTTATATTAGTTTTCCTACGGTGTTAGGTGGCAACCGCGGCTTTGTCCACGTGGTATGTTGTACAAATAAATAATAATAATAATATTTTTGGGACAACTCACACACCGCCATCTGATCCCAAACTAGGCAGAGCCTGTACTATGGTAACCAGACAACTGATAAACATACTTATATATTTCTAAATACATACATATTATAGATAAATAACACCCAGACACAGAACAAACATTTATGCTCATCACAGAAAGATTTGTTCTGGGTGGGAATCGAACCCAACACCTCTGGCGTAGCGTAAAAATATAGCCTATGTTACCCTCTGATAATGTAGCTTTCTAACGGTGAAAGAATTTTTGTCTTTTCCAAAATTGTCTAATTTTTGAGTTAAATCGTAACAAACAATAAATCTAATCTTTCAAAAGAGCCCTTAAAAAATAACTAATTGAAGTCGGTGAAAATCTATACTAATATTATAAATGCGAAAGGTTTGGATGGATGGATGCTTGTTCACGCCGATCGATCGATGGATGTTTTTGGATCTGGATGAAATTTGGCATAGTGATAGATTATAGTCTGGAATAAGACATAGACTACTTGAAAAAAGTGCTTATCGTGGAATTGTAGACGCAAGCAAAGTTGCGGGCAGAAAGTAGTAAATATAATCTATACTAATATTATAAAGCTGAAGAGTTTGTTTGGTTGAACGCGCTAATCTCAGAAAGTACTGGTTCGATGAAAATTCTTAATAGTGCATTTATCCAGGAAAGCTATAGGCTATATAACATCACGCTATGTATGATCAATAGGAGCAGTAGTGAGATATGTTGCAAAATCGGGGAAAATATTCCAAATTACCACGCGAACGAGGTCGCGGGCGACCACTAGTAATAATATATAATAGCAACCCATATATTTCCCACTACTGGGCACGGGTCTCCTCTTCTCTATCAAGAGAGAGAGAGGGTTTAGGCCTTAAGTAGTAAATACTATAAATATGTTATTTCCCCACAGAATATTAGTATGTGGTGACGAAACTCAAAAGCCGTTCCCCTTACTGGTGTGGTCGCTGAACCTTCGGAAGCTGCTGTATGACCTTCGTATCCCTCATCATGACTTCATCACCTCTAAAGCTGCTATCACTTATGAAGGTAAGGTTTCAAGCATATGGTTGGCGTGGTGGTAAGCAGATATTGTAGCATCTTGACGGAACACTGACAACTTGACAGACACTTCTAGAGATATTAAGAGAGGTAGGGCACCATACTAGCGAGCAGGCCTGACTGGGGAAGGACCTCCACCTTACAGAAGACTACAGCCAAATAACTACACACAGCGGTGTAGTTGTGTTATCAGTACAGGTCTCCAGCGCTCATTTAGGGATGCGTTTTGAAAGAAACGTATTTCTATCCCAGGGTTACTTGCATCTTAAAGCCCTGGTGTCAAAAAATGGTTTGGCAATACGCAAGTGATATCTCTGGTATTGCAAGCGTCCATAGGCTACGGTTACTGTTTAACATCAGGTGGGCCGTATGCTTGTTTGCCACCCAAGGAGTATAAAAAAACTTTCACAACCTAGGCTTAATCAACAGTCGACTCTGCAAAGGCATATAGAGGTTGAAAAAATGCCTATCCACGTTCTGATAAAATGCAGGACCGTAGAAGAACACAGCTCCTTCCCAGAGCATTTTCTTAAGGAGAGAAATGTTCCTTATGCATACCACACCGCTTGGGGACGCGAGACTATGAGACTGAACACAGCATTCGGTCATAAGCTGACATTAATCTCCAACAGCATTCTAAATATGATTGCAAGTCGTCTTAACTGTAGATACGTAAATCACTGCAGTGCTATCTAACGGGATGGTACGGCGGTGATTCGCGTGTCGTGTTCTAAGATAATATATGTATGTATATCTAGGTTGCTATTGCTATTATTATTATTTTCATTACTAACATACTTTTTAAGTTTTACTAACAATTGAGTCTTGGTCACTTTAATAAAGAAATTATTATTATTATATTATTATTATTATTAATCACCAGTTTCTATTGTAGCCTGTATGTATATTTGTATGTTTTTAGCTATTAAAATGAGATTCATATTCCAGGTTCCTACGTATGTGTAGTATCAAGAGAACTGGACGAGCCTGGTCCTAACTTCATTGTAGTGTATGACCTGCAGTCAGGCACGCTGTTCAAGAAGTGGAAACCTGGCTGCAATACCGTTGCCCTGGCCATCAGCTCTGTGGACGGATGTGTGGTCTCCGGGCTGGCTGATACCAGGATATTGGTGTGGGATCTTGTCACTGGTAATTTTGTTTCGTTTTTTAAACAACTTTGGTCATAGAGCGGTGGTAGCCGAGCGAGAAGTAACCGACTTACACGTAAGAGCGAGTTCGATCCCGAGTGGTAGTACAAATAAATTTCACTTTGTTTAATTTATTCGTACTTATCAAATTATTTACTTTATTTAACCTTCTGATGTAGTTGGAGATTTTCTACAGTCAATCTAGGCTAATGGGTAATAGAAAGATTTGTTGGCAGATGTTTTAATTGTTTAAAAATAACAATTTGATGACCGGAGAGTGATCAGGCACAGGACCAACGGATTTACGTGTATTCTGATGACCCATCTACGGACTGACCGTAGCAAGCTTACTTAACCAAGCAGATCTCTTCACTTAGCTACGCGCCCCTCAAATTTCATTTTTTTTATAATATTTGGGTGGCAAACAAGCATACGGCCCGCCTGATGTCAAACAGTTACCGTATACCAGATATACCAGAAGTATCACTTGCGTGTTGCCAACCCATTTTTTTACACCATGACTTTATTGACAGATGGCAGTATCCCTGAGATAGAAATACGTTTCTTCCTTAATTATTCTTATTATATATGTAATATTCTTCCTTAAAAAGAGTGGCCCGAGTTTCTTGCCAATTCTTCTCGAGGCCCTACCCTAGTCAGCGAATTGGCCGTAGGAAAAAAGTATGCTGGCATTTGTTTGTATGACGTTCATAAGTATCATATGTATTTGATCTAAATAAATAAATGAGTTTGACTTTGACTGTGACAGTATCATAGAAAATTTTCTTTAAAATGTTTGTGCAGGTAACTGCAGGCTAACACTACGAGGTCACGTGGCGGCACCTTCCCTGCTGCGGCTGGCAAAGTCAGGCGGCGTGCTACTGTCTACTGATGACACATGCAATGATCTATCTGTCCGTTTGTGGGATCTGCACACCGGTAAGATACTCTAGGATACTCTAAAAAGGACCACGAAGCGTGGGCAGGTTTCCAACAAGGTGGACCGACTGATAAAGGTTGTGTGCACCGATGGCCAAGGTCGGCTCGGGATCGAGAGTTGTGGAAATCTTTGGGGGAGGCCTATGTCCAGCAGTTGACGTCTTTTGGATGAGATGATGATAATGATGATGAAGATACTCTAACAGTCTTTACTGCATGATAGGTAAAAAGGTTCTTGAGGTAGCGACCACGAACTGCAAGAGGAAGCGTCGACAGGCCTCCAACAAGGTGGAAAAACGACCTGGTAAAGGTTGCGAGTAACCGATGGATAAGGTCGTCTCGGGATCGAGAGTTGTGGAAATCTTTGGGGGAGGCCTATGTCCAGCAGTGGACGTCTTTTGGCTGAGATGATGATGATGAAGATACTCTAACAGTCTTTACTGCATGATAGGTCGGTAGCCTATCAGCGACCAATAAATGAGCACTGTAAACCTAAGGCCGTACCATGACGTGTCAAAACGTGGGTCGTTAGAGCAAGAAAGAAGGACAGAGCTATACACGCTGTTATAGCTCCGTCCCACTTTCTCACTCGACCGACTCACGTTTAATACGTCATGGTACGGCAGTGCTCATTTATTGGCTTGTATGGTGCCCTATCTCTTTATAAGCTTTAGTGTTGTGATAAGTGACCAGGCTACCAAAAACGACGACAGCTTACATAAGCTACTATAATTACTTACTGTATATTTAGCAACAAAATGTAACACACTGTCACCTATCACTCTGTGCACTGTGTACCTGTCAATCTGTCATACTGTCAATCTCTCGCGTTCAATTATTTTTAAATGTAACTGTTTGTTTCCTCTTTTTATGGTTGTATAATTATTATTTATATTGTTGGGTTTATCGCAACCCAACAAAATAAAAAAGTTTGTGCATGCACCTGTTTTATTTTTTTTATTTTTTTATTGTTTGTTTCTTAATGTATTTAAGAATGTAGCTGTATTTTTTTTTAATTAATTTATATCTCATTATTTTAAATGTAAGTAGGCGGCTTTCTGCCC
Source organism: Trisateles emortualis (assembly GCA_947095525.1). Lineage (NCBI taxonomy): Eukaryota > Metazoa > Arthropoda > Insecta > Lepidoptera > Erebidae > Trisateles > Trisateles emortualis. The sequence goes on along the minus strand of OX352751.1, from coordinate 10,773,472 downwards.
GTGCGTCACTTTGGTTTTAGCAGAATACCAGCGCTGCTACGTCTCTCGTCGTAGCGGCTATATAGCTGAGCTAAGACCATTTTCGCCTCAACTAGGCTAGTTGTTTTAATAAATACCTTTGTTATACTACTTCTTGTTTGAGAGCGAAATAAATGATTTTTCTTTCTTTCTTACTAAAACGTTTTTTTTTTTCAGGTAAACTTATAGCAGTGTACACACCGCCTGAGAGAATCACATCATGTGAAATACTTCTCGGCGGGTCTGTCCTCGCCCTTGCACTAGAAAATTACAAAGAAATCCTATGCGTCAAGCTTTACGGACCCACCATAGAGTCGGTGGAGAGTGGGAAACAGATCGAATACGATGAAAAGGGGTATGGAGACGAGACATTAGAGGGCAAGTCGTTTGATGTTAAGGGTGCAGAAACTTCATAGCAGGTCCAAAAGTGATGCAAGTAAAATATTCAAGCCACTATTGCTTTATTTGATGAGAATTCTGATGACTAACAGTATAATATCGTATCCTTAGAAGAAAACTGGAGTTACTTGAGAAATATCATTGAGCTATTTTGAACTTTAACTGTTGAGAATAAGGTGTAAATTGCAAAACAAACACGCTTCAACTTAAGTCATTTTTCCACTGTCGCATGCCAGTGCAAATTTCCGAAATGGGATATCACTCGGTTCGGGAATGGGTCAAACAAGCAATTACTATAATTCAAAGTTCTTTCTTGCTAACGATAGATGTCAAAACACAATGACATTTGACGCCGTACCACCCAAGAAATATCAGGACCAACGGTTTTACATACTTTCCGAGAAATGTATTCTCGATGTGTTTTTAGAAAACGGTCTTCATCGGTCTCCATCTTTGAACTGACTGCGTCAAGTTTGTTTAACTTCGCAATATGAGGGTAATGTGTTTCAAGCACATAGACACAAAAATCATCTCGATCTTCTTTAAAAAAAACTTACTATAATACCGTTAGACATCAGAATTTATAATTTAAAAAAATACAGTAATTATAATCAATATTACCATACAATATTATATTTACCTATTAAAAATAATGTAGGTACAGGTATTGACACGGGGCTTGAGCTCTAACCTTGAATGCGCAAGAGTATGAAAATAATTAGTGCGCATACGGCTGCGCAACTATCCTCACCGAGAGCAAGTTACGTGTCGCCATCTATACCTTATTTATTTTACTGTTATAAAAAGCAAATTGATATACAATATTATACAAAAAGCCATTTAATTATCTGAAGGCGTCCAATCAGAGGATGATTCTATGTCTATATACGAGTATATAGAAAAAAAACCACCGTTTTTATCAATATATCGCATCTTTAGTAGGAAACGGGCGTAACTTGAGATATGTCACTGGCCAATTTTGAACCTTAGCTGGTGAGAATAAGATGTCAATTGCAATACAAACACACTTAAATTTAAGTCATTTTTCTATTGTGGGTGCGATATGTTTATTTTCCTGGACAGTGTGGCCGATATATGGTACTACTAGCGTTTGGATAGATACTAATCACTCTATACCGGTATTGGTTATAGAGGGAGAGCCAGCGACCTATTTACTTTTGTCATTTCAAAAGTCGTGAAAATTTACAAACTAACTCATATATACCGGCAGAATAATGAAAGGCTCTTCTGATGACCTTCTGTTAGCGGAGTGTTTAACCCTAAAATAACAAAGATGGTAAGAAAAACAATACAATACAAATATAACGGCAATACCATTTGCTACAAATTTAGGACTTATACTATAACCTAATTAAGTTTTATTTCTTAACCTCTTTGTTGTTTTAAGGTTAAACACCCCGACCGCGGCAGGTTGTTAGAAGAGCCTTTTATTATTCTGCAGGTACTTAGGAGTTAGTTTGTGGATTTTCATGACGTTTAAAATTACAAAAGTAAATATGTCGCTGGCTCTTGGTCCATTATAGGAACGAGTCTGATACCATTTTTTTTTTCATAAATATTTCATTTATTCAAGTAATTAAATCCTTTTAGTATAATATTGAATATAATAGGTACAACTCGATAGTGTAAAACTTAGTAAATCAAATGTAAATTGTTGAATAGAGTGGACCTACGGTAATCCGACAAACGTTTTGCAGTGCAGTGTCGGACTACCCTACTACCCCTATAGCCCGGTTTTTATTAAAGAGTGTAGGTACTATGTAATGCGACAAATCACAGATTACAATGATTGAATTGTCTGTAGGAATAAAATATAATATGAGGCGATCATATCCAGGTGCACTCACTGTTCGATAAACGATCAGCGGGTTAAGCTACCAAGGGCGCGGTAACCCTATAGATGGGTGACCGCATAGTGGTATTTCATCTGAGCGTCTCCGTGCTTCGGAGGGCACGTTAAAAGTCGGTCCCGACTATTAACAGTCGTAAGATCACGACAGAGGCCTAAATATGAGCGATCTTAAAAACTCTGTCACCAGGTTAGCCACTAACCAAACGATAAGAAGAAGAAGGAATAAAATATGCTGACTTTTGTTTATTTTGACGTTCATAAGTATCATGCATTTGATCTAAATAATTAAATGACTGAGTATTAGAGTTTTTTTAACTACTAATCTACATCTCATACTACAAGATTAGCCAAATTATGTACCTACATTCAACAGTGACAGGTATGTCGGATTACAGGGGGCGTCGGATTAGACAGGGAGTGTCGGATTAGACAGGGCCGGACTACGGGGAGGTCCACTTTATATCTAAATAAGCAATTAAAGTGGCTTGATATCACAAAGTATGTACTTGACGATGAAAGTAAATAAAAAAAACATAAATGTTTTGATCTATTACGCTTATTAATTACATTATTGAAATTAAATTAATTGTATTTAGTGAATTCTCTATCTGTAATGTTGATGTTTAGATGTAATTTTGTGGTGAACATTTAGATAAGATTATCATCATCAGCATCATTATCTCGATTGAAAGAAGTCCACTGCTGGACATGGGCCTCCCACAAGGAGTTTTTCTGACTTTAGTCATCTCGTCAGTCCAGCTATTTGGAGGCCTGTCCACGCTGTGTCTTCCAGTTCATGGTTACCACTCCAGAACTTTTCTGCCCAAACAGCCAACGGTTCTGCGAGCTATGTACCCATTGCCACAATAAGATAAGGTTATAATTAAGTCTAATTCATTTTTTAACTACCATTTTCCTACCCCTCGTATTTTTCTCGCTTTAATTCAATATTTTTATAACTATTATTACTCATAATTATAAAGTGTGGTGATTTTAAAATTAGGTTGTATTGCCGCCAAAATTTTTATCCATTTATTTATAATCTGTCCTATTTAAGGTTTGATCCTATTATGCACAAAATATTTTTATGAATGATTTACAATACATCGATTAATGTCAACGTTATTTGGTTGGTTTAGTGGCTTAGGTGGTAACCTCGCCATTTACCATTTCACAGCGTTAATGTAGGTTCGATCCGCGCAAGGAACAAATAATTGTGTGATCCACAAATGGTTGTTAAGAATATGGTATTTGTAAAATCGAAAGAAAGGAGTTATAAGATTTTTAAAGGGTCGGCAGCGCGTGAGTGACACCCCTGGTGTTGCAAACGTCCATAGGCTACGGTAACTGCTTACCATTAGGCGGGCCGTATGCTTGTTTGACACCTTAGTAGTATAAAAAAAATAAAAAGTGCTTGAGTTTTCTTTTAAAAATAATATGGTTCGCATAGTTTATTGCTAGTTCTTCTCATGTCGAACTAGCTATAGGTACGAATACTTTGTCTGACATCATCTTTCAGGCTGAAATATGCATAATTTATGACCTACATAAGTGTTACTTTGTAACCTGAATTTATAAATGAAATATGAGTAAAAAACATACTTGGTCGCAAACGTATCTAACATAAATCGGTGTTATATAAATCATTTATAAAAATAATTACTTATTTTGTACAATTATTTACAAAAATCACAAATATATGTATTTACCGAGAACACCTCAATACAATTTTAATATTCGCCCATAATACCTATTAACTTCGACTCTTGTAAATGCCCTCATTATAATTTATACTGCCAATTTTATACTTCTTATATTATAAGCGGATAGAAAATTAAATATAGGAATAATCATTCATGTTTGAATAATATTAAGGGTTGCACACAATAGATACCTAATGCACATAATAATATTATGTATTAGAGCTAATATCGATGATTTGGACGAGAATCAGATACCTCTTCTTTTTTTAAATTACGCCTACCGCAGTAGAGACTATGTAGTCGTCTCGGTATCTTCTAAAAAATCGATTTGCACGCAGGACTTAATATAGCATGGCCTGCAGCCTGGAGTAATTTTCGGGACAATCCCACCCACATGCCCACCGCTGTGACTCCTGTGAGCCAGGATTAACAGCGGAGTAACCAACTGATACACCGAGTTTTGACACTCGTGCGTCCTGTGGACAACTAAACCTACACTAAATATTAAAAAATATTATATTGTCTTGAACCCCGCAACGAATTTAATCAGAAGTTAATAGGAGGAGTTAGAAAGAAAAGTTTCCACTTCCCTCCATAGCAAAGCGGGAGACAAAATAAATCTGTATAGGTTTGTAACCTATGCCTGGAGTAATGTAAAAATGTTTTAATTTTGACTCCACGTATAGCCTGGTGATTAGCCCGCCTCTAATACCACGCCGGGTGTTGTTCGTTCGGTAACCCACACGGGAAAAAATATTTGTGTGGCACTCAGATAACTTTACCGAACAGGTGCACTACTTGTTCCTTAATGCGGCAGACGTATTTAAAAAAATTATACCTATGTGTTCGTAAATCGCCTCGCGCTACAGAGTACTAGAAAAGCCCTGTATAAGTTGACTATACATAGATTTATTTTTAATAGCAGAATACTTAATATTGGGCTGGAAATTCATGATTCTGAGGCCATGATGTTTTATAGCGATTTATTTGTAATTTTAAGTAAGATGCCAAGTTTATTATCTAGTTTTAATATGTTCGCGAGTTGAATGAAATCGCATAAGGAAAATGCTAATTCATTAAAGCTAGTTCATTCATTCATTCAGCGCCTGCACTTATGCGGAGCTAGTAGCGAACGTGTTAAGGTTGTCTAAGATTGAAAATAAATGGCTACGATGACGTCATGGTACAACTCAAAATATCGATGTTAGCTCGTAAAAGATATAATTTCAAATTGTAATTTTGTTCGGTGGCTGTTCAACTATATACGACCAAAGCAATCTATTATATAATAATAAATAATCTAGTTGTAATCTCTAGCTGTGAGATAAGTAATCAACTGTGTTACATTTATTAGAACCACACCTTTACCGGTACTTAAGTATAAGAGTCCACGCGAAATACAGACTAATCTCCCGATGGTTTTGTCAGAGGTTTTAATTTGACTGTTAAGCGAGATCGTTTGACTCTTACACATGATGTGCATAATTCTTTGTACTGAGTGTTTAAAAAAAAATGTATTTACAGGCTCTGTCTTCTTTGAGATCAGGGGGCGTATCATGACGAGTTAAACATGGGTCGTCCGAGTGAGAAAGAAGGACGGAGCTATACACGCTATATAGCTACGTCTCTCTCGTGCTCTTTCTCACTCGACCGACTCAAGTTTTGTTATAACGACATAGTAAGCCTCCAGATTCGCAGTGTGCGATGGCTAGATATATTTATTATTAATATTAGGTACTTCAGTATGCAAGTGCAAGCACATTATAACGACCAATTGCTACCGACCAAATTATTGTCCGATTAGTCTGTAGTTTGCAGTGAGTCTAACATTTTATTATTGGTGACTAAAATAATTACTTTTTAATTTATAAGTAACAGTATTTTGCCTTAATAAAACGTACGTACATTAAAAAAAAGGTTGTTAATATTTTAATATTTAATTAATAAAGCCAAATATGATTAAATAAATACCTCATTTGACTAACAAAAACATTTTGAAGATATACTTATTTTTTTAAATAATTTTATTTAGGTTATAATTGTAGTTTATTTTAAATATTTGCAACGAATTATATACCTATTCGGCCGCACGCCGAATTTATTGCGGTCTTTTTGGACGAATATTAGGCAAATGTAGGTAGGTATACAGCTAGAGAAAAACTTATTTCGAAGCGATTGTTCCTCGCTATTTTGTTGAGTCTACTTAATACAGAATTTGATTATTTACCTATGACTGCCTTAATGAAATCATGGAAATACATTATTATAAAATGTATTATTAATTTCATTTTACTAAACTGACTACAACAAAACATGTTAGGTACTATGTAATCGATATTCGGCCGAATAGTATCATTTTGATTATTTATTTCGTTGCAAATCTATTATTTAATGTGTATAAGTACTTACTAAATGTACGATGACTACTTATCTCATAATAACTCTAAAATTATTGTGTAAAGTGATTGAACTGAATCTTATTGTCTTCTATGTGATTTATTTAACGTAACTACCGCTGCCATATTGACCTTCTAATTATAAATTTTGAATTAAAATCTTTAACTGATCTTGATCCAGAACGTCGCTTTAGCAAATTGACATCACCGAATATTTGGTCACTTTCACAAAAAGTCACTTTTGCAGAATGCCATGCACACGAATGAGACGTAGGTACTTAATACTAACAAACAGTAAAAATACGGAAGTTGTGTTTTGCAAAAGTGACTTTCTGCGAAAATGGAATTGTACAAAGTGGCCAAATATTTGACGAAATTAATTTGCGAAAGGGACGTTCAATGTCAAGACGCCTTTAACTGTATAGGTTATATTTTAACTGGGGTTCCGTAAACAATATTGTGTTTTTTTTTGTTATTGTCCAGTTTGTCCGTCCGCTGTTATGATTAAGGTTATTTTCAAGTGCCTGGTGCATAATACAGCTTCCCAACAAACCTCTTAAGTATGTCTACGTTTATTTAGATACAAATGTAATTTTTAGGTGTTATTTTTGCTCAATAAGTTTTTAAATGTGAGTTTACGGAACCCTTACAAGCATACGTATATGTATGTCTTGTCTTAGATAATCGCACAAAAGAGGAACTTTTGAATTTTAAACTCATAAAGTGAAGCTATGTACTTACTATGCGGTGTTTACAGACGAGCATAGAATCTCCTCCTTTTTGGAAGTCGATTAAAAAGAGGCGCTCATAGCCAGATGCACTCAGTGATCGGTATTAACGGGTTAATCTACCTAGGGCGCGACTAGTCTATGGATGGGTGACCGCATAGTAGTATTTCATCTTAGGCATCAATAAGGTAAAATGTCTTTCTCGACAGTTGCTATTCGTTTGTCTATACCGATCTACTCGCGCACAGGAACGTAACTACCTACGTCACTGTATGTAGTTATTAGGCTGTAGCCTTCTAAATTGTACTGCATAGTTATAAAATCAAAAGTTCCTTATAATTCGAGTTCTTAATGCTCGCTGGTTTTAATATTTTAACTTTATGTCAAGCGAATAATATTATATACAATTTTTACTGTTAGCACATCAAAAAAAGTTTGCAACCATTGACTACATAAGTCAATGCTTGCTCGGGCCTTGGCGCCAATTTTAAAAAATGAATATATATTTTTAATTGATGTGTGAACAGATTTTAATGAAATTATTAATTACTTAGCATTGAATTAAATAAAACTTAGTAGTGGTAGCAGGCTGGTCCCTGTCTCACCTGATATTCTATGTTAGTCAACGTAGCAATCAATTTGGATTAAATTTTAAGAAACTAATGTAATATAAGAAACTAATGGTAAGGCGATGGTGTAATCAATTGAATTGTTAAAATTATTTATGTATTCTGGAAAGTTACGTATTACTTGATGTCCTGATTAAATTATTGGAAAATAATTTACTTTTTTTTCCTCCCTTTACGAGTTATACCTATCATAATGATAACCTATTATGCCGGCAAACATCTTGACTTAACAAATTTGTCTACGCAATTGCGTAGAAAGAGTTTTTGGGTGACGTCACGTAGTGATTAGTTACTCTGTGGATGACGTTTTGTGAAAGTGACATTTGCAAATGTCAGTCAAAAACTTTTTTTTTTTCGCAACAACTCGCACATCGCTATCTGATACCAAACTAGGCAGAGCCTGTACTATGGTAACCAGACAACTGATAAACATACTTATATATTTATAAATACATACATATTATAGATAAATTACACCCAGACACAGAACAAACATTCGTGCTCATCACACAAAGATTTGTCCTGGGTGGAAATCGAACCCACGACCTCCGGCGTACCAGTCAGAGTCACTAACCACTAGACCAATAGGCCAGTACTTTGTACTAAAGCGACGTTTTTCGTATTCTTTCGACCTTAATTTTGGGTACAGTACAGGCTCACAGGCTCGGCCTAGATTGGGATCATGTGTGAGGTTGTAAAAAAACTAAGTAAATTAAGTTTAAAATTTAATTACATATATAATTAAATCATTTTCACAGCAAAATAAAATTAATACTACACTAGAACTGTTCACGTTTAGCAGGATTGGAATAGACCCTTCTTACGCATCTCCTCAAACTCCTTCTCCGCATCATATGTCCTGAAAACAGCAAAAAAAAAATATTTACAGTATATTAGCTTAATTTTATTCACTTAGCATTACACTGTTGTCCCTAATGGATAAACACAGCATATATAACTTAAAATTACAATAATGAAAGTCATAAATTTATTAATGACAACTTTATGTGATCTACAAAGAGTTGTTTTGAGTCTGGGTGTAATTTGTGTCCGTTAATTGTATGTTTGTAAAGTCCCCCGCGACACAGAGCTTGTTCTCTAGTGTGGGAGTTGTCTTTTTAAAAAAGAGGGAAAATGAGAGAAATATTTTCAGCTCTCTTGATAGAGGAGAGGAGATGTCTATTACACAGTGCACTCGCACATAGAAGCCACCCTCACACACATTCATGTAATTTTTTCTAGTATACCAGTATACAATCCACTGCCTTTATCATTCTTTATGGCAACCTACATCCTGCACAAGAGAGATGTGACCAGCAGTGGAACAAAATATAAGTTGCCAAGAATATTCTTCCGAGACAAAATCCAATGTCTCACAAGAAACTTTCTATTTTATAAGATACATGAATAGTTATTAAAATAAAAGTAACTTAAACTAAACTACTTACAAATAGTCAGTTATTGTTTTTAAAGGTATCGTAAATACAATATCTGATTGAGATCGCAGTTCTGAGGAAACGTGCCCAAAAGGCTGGAGACATTGCTATGCTGGGTTGAAAGGCTAATACGTTGAATGACTGATATACTGTAGTAGGTACATACAGCAACATTTTCAATCCTATTGCAGCCAACTACTGAACTAAGACATCAACCGGTCTTCAAAATAAATCTGGTTCAGTGCCATAAGTGTGTGTATGATGGGTTTAGTACCCATACAAAAATGTATGGTCTATAAATTGTTGTCCCAAGTCTGGGTGTAATTTGAGGCTGTTAATTGTATGTCAGTCAAGTACTGCATAATGCAGGGCTTGTTCTATAGTACAGGAACTGTCTTCAGTGAAGTAACGGTGGCATTATCGGCAAATTTCACGGGCCCCCTGCTTGAGAGTGGCAGTGAACACAGACGGATCCTTATATATATTATTACAAAATTGCCACAGGCCTCAAAAGGCATAATTGTGCACTTAATGTCTTATTAAAATAACAAAACACAGACATACCTGTAGAACTCAGCATACTTGTTCTTGCGATCTTTGCACACAAGCTGCTGGAACACAACTCCAGAGATACCGGCAAGGACTAGAGAGACGATCAAATTCTTTTTGATCTGGTTGTTCAGGAGGCCACGCATCACGGGCTTGCTCACAGCTGCTACTGCCTTGTCTGCCATCTAAGTTAACAAGAGTTTAAATTAGTTTTATTTAATATTAACTGTTTAGAGAACGGTAGTAGCCGAATGGTAAAGTGGACTTGCATGCAAGAAAGAAGGTAAGAAAGAAAAGTTAGTCAATTCTGAGGTGGCAGTACCAATGTGAATTTCACTTTGTGGAATTTATATATATTACCATCTGCTAATGGTGAAGGACAACATTGTGAGGAATCCCAGATGTGACTTGCCACCAACACTACATAAAATGTTCAAGGTTTAATTCCCAAATGGGACAGAATCTAAAAAAGAAACCATTAAGTTGTGTTCCTGTGTTTGAGTACAGGAGCACTGGAGTGCTCATTTAGGGATGCGTTTTGAAATAGAAATAGAAATACCTCTGGTATTGCAAGCATCCATAGGCTACGGTTACTGCTTAACATCAGGTGGGCCGTATACTTTATTGCCATCCGAGTAGTATATAAAAAAAAATGTTCCAAAAGACTTCCGAGTGGGTATGCTTTGAGTCTGTGAATTAAAATATTTCCAAAGCCCCTTGATATACAAGGCTTGATACCCCAACCTATTTAATCAATTTGATTTGATTGTCTAGCACATAAGCTGTCTTAAAAAAAGGTTATTGTGTTTTCTGTTAGAAAATCCCTAGTAGCATGAAGTCTGTCAAGTTATTTTTTTTGTACATGTGCATGCATGAAGAATTTTTCTGATTTCGGTAGTACAATAATTATATACAAAACATTTTATTTATATATTTTTGCCTATAAATGATGGTAAAAATGTATGGTTATCTGATAAGAATATAACGCCCCACCCACAAAAGTCAATCTACAAGAATAATAGTGCTCTACCTACACTTTAAGTTACTGTAGGTACTACTCATGTATAAGGAAAACAATTAAATTGACATATTTTTCGACTGTGTAGAACAAATTATTTCACTTAGGATCTAATAATGAAGTAAAACACAATTGCTTTAAAAAAATATTCTCTTTGACCATTTTGTTTTATCGAATTTCAATGATATAGGTTCAAAAACATAGAAATTACTACTTTAAGTTGTATTTCGAATCATCAGAAGTGTCTTTGAAAGTTTGACATGTGAACTACTATTACTAAATTGTTGGTTTATAAGAATGAAGAAAAAAAAACCTACAATAACAAGCAAAGAAAACTAAATAAATTGGTTATATTTATTCAATAGGTAGGTAGGTATTACTTGAAGAAAATAAATTCACAATTTACTAACGCGTGAGTAATGAACCACTATTGACACCTTCTTACATAACACTTTGGTATGTATTTTTCAAATAATTCAGTAAATATAAAGTTATTCTAAATTTCATGAAGAAAATAAGATAAACTATAGGATATAAATATTGTTAAACAACAATACTCACTTTTAAATAATTTATATTGTAAAATCCGAAAAGACACGAGAACACTAGAATGGAAGTGTAATTTTCAACTGTTTTCTATTACAATTCTGATAAAAGTTAAGCTGTTATTATCGTTTTTTATTGGCTCTTCTCGAAATTGGTATCGCTACAGCCAATAGGAACACTCGGCTAAATAGTACGTTTTCAATGTGATTTTCATTCGTACGAGATCGCGTACGTTCTATTTCCGACCTCTAATGTAGTTACTTAGTATTAGAGGTTGATAATCTACAAAACTGCGACTCAATAGGCATTATGGCATAAGAGCTACTGGTTCATTTGACTATCCCGTTTTCCACACGGCTAGATTTTGTTTGAATAATATTTTAATGTCAGGCGTTGTTTGAATAATATTTTTATGCAAATACCGTTCTGCCAGGGATCTCATGATTGCATCATCATCCCTTATTCGTTTGAAAGTGTAATTTTTTTTTCAAATTTATTCAATCAAAATCTAGCCTTGTGGGAAACGGAACAGTCAAACGAACCAGTAGCTCTCTGGCCACTATACATACATTAATTAAATTAACACATGACAATTACAATTGTATTTATAATATAAGCACAGTTTAACCTCCTGGATGCTAGCGTCATACCTATATTACATAAAAAAATAAAAATTCGTCCTACAGTTATCTGTGAATTGATTTCGGAACTAATCGTTTTATGGTAGTGGTGTAACCTTAGTAAACAAGCAACACTGCACCAAACGTCATTTTGACTTTGACAGACTCGTCAAATAACTCTTTCTTTGAGGCGCCGCGAGGAAGATTGCACGTCGCTCAGTTGCACGCAGTAAGTAATCCAAAGATTATTATTGAAACACTTTATTTGTCACAATAACTATGCTTGTTTTGTACTAATAACATATCCGCATAACTAATAAACAGATTATTTCTTCAAATGGTCAATTATTCTGGGCATTGAGATCAGAAACTTTTCAATGTCATACTGGTATTACAATGGTTCTCAGTATGACAATTGACTTATTGTTTGTGTCATATATATATTACATTGGTTCTGAAAGAGTTCCTTTTTACAGCCTTACACGATGACGAACTTTTGCTATGACTCGAAGAATCTGACATAGATTTCTCTGATGCAGATGAAAATAAGGATATCGCTTTCACACCAAGACCTAAAGGAGACGAAGAGTCCAGTACTTCACCTTCTAGCTCTTCAGGTGAATAAATATGTTCGCAATCAGATGTATCTCTGAAAGCTTCTGTAGTAGTGAGAAGAAAGAGCCGAGGCCGAAGCCGCACCCGCCCAACTGGTCGTAGAGGGGAACTAGAGGTACTCGTGGACATTCACCTCGAGCAGGAGTTATGGTTAGAACGCTGTCTCCCTCTCCCCCTCCCTACTTAACTCCCTACTTTCAGTATCGTAGTTCTATCCATGATAGAAAGCTTCGCTCTTCCAACAATCTTCTCCTTGCTTGTACCTCTCATGCCTCTGATTTTATTCACTCTTCCTTTCCTATTCAATCTGTCCTTCTTTGAAACGCTCTCCCTCTCGAAATCAGGATGTCCACCAACCGTTATGCGTTTAAAGTAAGGGTTCGGGAACTACTATTACAATAATAATTTGGCAGTTTTTTCACCATTCCCTGTATCATTTATACTTATATGTAATTTATTATATATTTTTTGTTATTATTTATTGTATGTATCCATATATATACATATATATATATATATATATATATATATATATATATATATATATATATATATATATATATATATATATATATATATATATAATTAGCTAAGTATGTTTATAATATATATTTGTTTATTGAAATTATGAATACCCGTTATCTACGATTATTCATCTTAATGTGTACCTACTTTGTTTATCTCTGCATCACGCTAAGGTGGTAGAAAATGCCTCTGGCATTAAGTCCGCCTTTACCAAATTAGTGTATAAAGTTTTAAATAAATAAATGCATATTGATTTAATAAAATACTTGGATTTTTATTTGGTGTTGAATTCCAGTGTCCTATATATACGACGTAAGTATCAGTACTAGTGTCATATACAGAACCATTGTCATTTATATATGACATAAGTAAGTCTATATATAAAAATCAAAAATTTTTTTTTGCATTTTTTTGGACATGTAGGTACAGACCCCTTATATACCATAAAACCTAAGTTATAAATAATATCGAATAATTTTTTTTCTGGAATCCAGGAGGTTAAAGACCTCTTATATAAAAGAGTTCCTTAGACTGTGATATTAGTTTATAATGTGCACGTCTGGTCTAGTGATCACCTTCACCGCTATCACCGCCCAGTATTTTAGGTTCGATTTCCACACGGAATAAATATTTGTGTGACCTAACTATGTGTCCGTTATTTTCTTGTTTGTAAAGTCGACAGTTGTATTTTAAAAATATCATTTAATCAACTATAGTTAATCAGTTTAAGTATGATCGTCTACGTGGTCGGCAAACTGGGCCACATTTTTCTTTGGGTATGTAGTATGTAGAGCTATGGAGGATACCACAAACCTTCTAACGGAAAGAGAAGATGACAAGGTATACGTGATCGTGGCTGGAGAGCCCGCCCTAATAGATACCTAGTCTTTAGGAGTTTAGTATTTAATTAATACGAGTATATACTGATTCTCCGTGAGTTTTCTGTAGGGCGCTGGCTTTCTGTGTGTCGCTGGCAAGTGGCAACATCGATTCAGCGCCAATCGATAAATTCCGTTTAACTAAAAAAAAATAACAACTAAACTTTTCAAAAGCATAAAGAAATCACATAATGCGAAATAAAGTATTTTCGTGTACTTTACGTTCTCATAACGTATAGAGTGCAATTACCTGAAATAACGTACAATACTTTATTATAAAGTACGGGTGGCAACCCTAGGTATCATTGATATATTGGATGGCGCCAAATTAGTTGTATTGTAAAGCAATAATTAGTTAGATAAATACACAATCTTATGAATAATATCGGCATATGTTTAGTCATAGACATAATGATCTCCAACCCAAGGATCTTATATTCCAACCATCACGTTCGCGTGCCTTTGCAGTTCGTATCCAAGCCGCCGCAAGTAATTTTCCCTTCGGAGCAGAATGAGCACCACACGCATTTGCTATTGTCATTTTTTAAATCATAAGCCTTGGTCTCAGACTAATAGAATAAGAGCCTTGGTATGGCCACATATAGCTCATTTTAGCATAACAATAGCGGTAGTGGCCGAGTGGGAAAGTAATAGACTTGCACGCAAGAGGTGCGAGTTCGATCACTTTTTAGAGTTTATGTAGGTACTAATCAAATGATTCGCCATCTGCTAACGGTGTAGGAAAACATCGTGAGGCGTGAGGTAACACACGTGTCTTAGAAAAAATTCTAAAGACATGTCTCATGATTCAACAACCCGCATTTGACTGGCCTGATGGTCTAGTGGTTAGTGACTCTGACTGCTACGCCGGAGGTCGTGGGTTCGATTCCCACCCAGGACAAACCTTTGTGTGATGAGCACGAATGTTTGTTCTGTGTCTGGGTGTAATTTATCTATAATATGTATGTATTTAGAAATATATAAGTATGTTTATCAGTTGTCTGGTTACCATAGTACAGGCTCTGCCTAGTTTGGGAGCAGATAGCGATGTGTGAGTTGTCCCGAAAATATTATTATTATTATTAGGCCCGCGTGTGTGAATTAAGGCCTAAACCCTGTCTCTCTCTCTCTTGATAGAGGAGAGGAGACCCGTTGCTATTATATATTAACTAACACGAGGTCGACATAGGAAATGATTTAGTTACAAAGAATAGGCGGTCCATTGTTTATTAATGTAAGGCCGCCTACTATTGAAAAAATACAATGCCGCTAGTATAGTTATCAATTCTCCCTTCAGGAGCTTTACCCAGATCAGTCAATCCATTACATCCAAACTTTTGCATTTATAATGTGAGAAGAGCACTGGCATTGCTAAAATGAATGCAATACCTATGGATGAAGGGATTTTCCTTCATAGGTATTCGTTGCCACATCGGCGGACAGACTAAATTCGGCTATTTTGCGACTAATTAATCTACCTTTATGGTTACTGTGCCATAATTAGTAGGTGGGTATTTTCTGTGTCAGGTAAAAAAAATACATAATTAAAACCACAAGTATTTTTTATTCATTTATTAATAAACTAACTTTACAAATTTAATAATAGCAGAACAATAATATTCCTTATTTCTTCATTCGTAATAATAAATGATGATAAATCAGCATGACTCAATCGTACCTTTATCAATATAATTTCTTCATTCGTAATAATATGATGATAAATCAGCATGACTCATCGTACTTTTTATCAATATAATAATTATATGATTTTTAAAAATAATCTAGAAACGACAGTGAAAGCAACTTACAGAGAAAATAATGCACAATAAAAAAGTGAACTTCATAAAATTGCCAGCAACAAAAAAGTTACAGGCATTCTTTTATCATTGTCCTACATTGATTCCCGCGCGGCGCGCGCTAACTTGCCGCAGCCATCAACACGTACTAGAAAAAAATATTACAAATAACATAAAGTTAACTTTTATTGTATCAATTCTTTCATCATTTTACTATTTCTGCAATCTATTTACAAGTTTCATATAATGTAAACAAAACTATAACCTACTCTCGTGTGGTGTAACTCCTATTCTATATTTATATGTGTTATTTAAACTATTTGTATTTCTCTTTCATCATTGTAGATATATAAACGTACAATATAGATATTTATTTATCGGCATAAATTACTATCATTAGTCGAAAATAAAAACAAAACAAAAATAAACTAAACTGATAACTATACACCCAATATACACAGCTAGTTGAGAGTTCATTCACTATAATTATATGGTACAAGCTTGCACGCCATACTATTATATTACAGTATCATTTAGTAGCTTCTGCGTGTCTACTGGACTCGGTCCGTGGGAGGAACGATTCGCTAGTCGACGCCTTCTATATACAACGCTATACTCCCCAAAGTAAATATGATTTTATTTTTTAAAGAAAAACAAGTACTTAAAACGTAACATATATTAATATCCCCATCTATACATAAAAATTTACAAAGAGATTGTACATCGGCCGGACCGATTTTTGTTAATTAATAATTTAAGAAAAATAAAATAAACGCGTTTTACAAAAGAGTAATCCCCGCCGTCCACCGCTCACGACTAGCCGCGTCTCGCTATATAACACTAAATATATTCATTAACAGACACATTAACCGGCACACAGTTATAGGGCACAATTTATCCAGGCAATAAATTCATTACTAATTAATAAAATATCTTCTCATTATATACTAGGTACGTACTATACACAGTTATGTATTGTAGCGCTATCACTGTTCGACTAACAACATTGAACATCATCGATAGGGATAGGGGACGACAACCAATACGGGACAAATTATAGACAAAAATACTGTAAACTGTAACGGCGAATCTAAGCTAATAGTGTAAAAGCTTTCTAAAATGTGCTTTTAAATAAAACGTCACATCCAAAATTATTGCTTTGGGTTTTGTATCCCTATACTTAGAAAGGAAACAAGTCTATACGAACTATATATGCCTACAGATTCGTGTCCATCTAACACTATATATCATTATTTAAAAATATATCTGTAGGCCACCTCTTAAGACATGTCCATCATTTAATTAATTAGTATTATTAATAAATTGATTTCGTTAACTAATTTCATATTGCAAGGTTCAATTTTGTAACAACCAATCGTTTTATATTAATATTGATGAACATTAAGGCTGACTTGTTCCTAACAAACACGTTCCTATATAGAAGTGACCGTATCTTTAATAATTGTGATAAAAAACTCTAGCGTCTATATTAGAAAACTAAATTCATTTGATAACTTTTTATGTACAGTGCAAATTAAGAAGCTAAGTTTCACTGGTTCATTGTCTATAGATTTGGTATAAAAAAAGTTTTTAAATCAATAATTAATTCAAATAATGTTGGGTAAACAACAGTAGAAAAATGGATGATAAACAATTATTAAAAGGGGGCGTCAAAATAAAATTTAAGTTTATACTGGAAGCCCAAACAGACAAACTGTTGAAACACTTTTTCGTCAGTCGCGATTATTATCTCATTCACTAACAAATTATCAAGTTTTCACATTTAAATTACAATTATTGGTCGTGAATTTTCTTACAATATAAAAACGCTAACGTTACATCGTAATAGCGGCCAGCGTCTCGTACGGGTGGGCGACATCCTCATTGAACAACTTCATTATTAAACATACAGCTTCAAATATCTGCTGAAAATCTATATATTTTTTTATTTATATTACAAATAAAATATGTCGCCCACCCGCCGAAACATTATAAAAAACTACAACGCTGCGTATACGTCACCGTATCGACGTCACGAAGTTACGTGCAAAAACGTATGAAAATATTTAACTTTATGCATTTATTTCATTCTCTTTATATCTCTCGGGTATTTATACTATTATAACAATGTGCCTATATGTCGAGTGCATTTTGTACAATAATGATACTCATCTATTCACTAATATAAACTAAGGCTCTCCACAGCGCGTACTGATAACAGTTACGCCTACGTGGCAATGTATCCAATTTCCCTATACACTACTCATTTTAATACAACATTTATTTGATATTTCAACAACCATTTTATATCTATCTATCTTTCTATAGTATTATCTACATGATCTTATTGAATTTCTCTATCAAATAAGTGCTGTATCAATACTAGTATGTCCACTTTCACATCTAAAGACAAACACTCTTAAAAATACTCGATAGAAATTAACTTACACTTAAAAGAACAAAAAAAAACTCGAGTGTTTATAGTGAATGGTAACATTTGTTCACTAAAAATAAATAATAATGACAGTGTCACTGTCAGCATTTGATTGGGTCCGGCGATAGTCGATTGAACAATTCAGTTGTATCGATAAATTCAATATCTTAGGTTTGTTAGGACGGATTGTTATGGAATCTATTTTAGAATAGGTAATTATTAAGTCGTGCGGAGGTCACAATCAAATGTGAGTCAGACAATTATATCTGTATAAAAACAGTACTTTCAAATCAAAACATTACAATTACACTAATTTTATTTATTGCTCATATTCATAAGTTAGGGGCCTATATACCAACTATTTAAGATTTTTTTTACTATTTAGTCATCACAGCAAAGTACTATTCTAAAATAAATTCTATTTAAATCCATTATTTCTGTGCGGCAGAGTCGAGTTTAACGAAAAACGACAACGTTTAAGTATGTGTGTGTGTGTGTGTTAGCTATTACATAATTATATTGTTCATGCTTCGCACGCATCGGTATTTTACAAAGAAGTGAATCGTAAAACTGTAGAACTTATTCAATTTCTATTATAGAATCTATAATATAATAACTTTATCGACGTACATTACCAGTCACGTCGTCGTACTGTCGTTAAACTCGACAACGGTGCGCTTAGCCGCAGACATGTCCGATTTAATAAATACACAAACACACAATTTCATGTAATATTAAAAACAATATCAACACAGTTATTCTCAAACGTTAGTATTGCAATATTCCTAGTCCCCCACGCGTCGGTGTTAATTCATAACTGTCTCTAGTAAATTGAGATTCATAAATGAACAATTACCAATCGCAAATTAATGAACACATTCATGAATTAATTTATCAAAACTCTTTCAACATATTTTACAATTTTAAATTTAGCTTTATAACGTGGCCTACACCGGGTATCGACGAAGTTCGTCGTCGCGCGAGGTTCACTCGCTCCGTGACCTGTGTCAACGTTCCGTCCGGGTCTCCCGGCGTGCGCTTCGTGCGTCACGCCCGGCGTGCGCGGCGTGCTCGTGCTCGTGCACGGCTCGTGCACGGCGCACGGTGCTCGTGTGCAGGAGGGCGGCGCGGCGCCCGGCTCAGTCCAGCGTCAGCAGCAGCAGCGGAGGCGCCGCGCCCAGAGCCTCCGCGCGCCGCCGCCGTCACTTGGCCTCGCGCCGCCGGACGCCCGCGCCCGCCGCGCCCGCCACGCCCGCCGCGCCCGTCGTGCCCTCGCCCACTGTCGACCGAGGAAACACACGTCAGTAACAACTCATAACGTACGAACGTAGGTATACGATCAGTTGAAGGCGGCGCGGGACTCACCGGCGCTTCTGGTTTTCCTCCGGACAGGCGCGGCGGGCGCGGTGGGCGGCGCCGGGTCGGGGCCGGGCGGGGGCGGCGCGGCGGGCCCGGGGCCGGGCGGCGCGGGCCCGTGCCGCACGGACCGGCGCGTGCCCACGCCCTCGGCGCCCTTGGCGGGCGGGCGCGGCGGGGCCCGCGCCCCCTTGCCCGTCTTGCCGCGCACCTTGCAGATGAGCGGCTCGTCACTGTCGCTGTCCGAGTCCTTGCGCAGCTTGGCGGCGGCGGGCGCGAGAGCGGGCGCCGCGGGCCCGCGCCCGTCCGTCCGCCGCGGCTTCTTCTTGGGGCGGCCGGCGGGCGACAGCCCCTCCTCGCAGCTGAGCGTGGACGCGCCCGAGCTCTCGGACTCGCGGCGCCTCCGCTTGGCGGGCGCGGCGGCGGGGCGCGGGGCGGCGGGCGGCGCGGCGGCGGGGGCCCGCGGGCTCGTCTTGTCCGCGGAGCCGCCGCGCAGGCAGTTCCGCGGCTGCAGCGCGGGCGAGTCGGCCCGCTCCAGCTTGGTGAGCGCGGGGCTAAGGCGCGGGGTCCGCGGTCCGTCGGCGGGGCTGCTGAGCTTGCTGCTGGAGCGCGTGCGCACGCTGGTCCGCGCCACTCGCTCGAGCGCCGACGGCGAGGGGGACTCGGGCCGCTTGCCGCCGTAGTCCGGCGTCGGGATCTCGATCAGGAGCTGTTCCAGTAGACTCTTGTCTGGGAAGTCGGCCTTGAGGGGGAGTCGCTCGAGTTTGGGCTCGTCGACTTCGCTCCGCTCGCTCGCGTCGCCGTTCTCCGTTCCCGCCGGACGCTCCTCCTTGACTTCGGTATCGGCGGGAGCCAACTTCTCCTGATTGGAGTAGGTGTAGAGCGGGGGCGACAGCCGGCTGGGCGGCGGATCGAAGTCGTCGAGCTTGGGCTTGTCGCGGTGCGGCTCGGCGGCGGCGGCGCGGTCCGGCGCGGGGGGCGGCGAGCGGGGCGGGTCGGGGCGGGCCGGCTCGGGCGCGGTGCGCTCGCTGGCCTGGCTCAGCCCAGGCGTGGGCTTGGGCTCGTCGTTGTGCCGCAGTATGGGTGTGGGAGGTCGCGCCGCGCTCGGCGACGGTTCATCGAGCGGACGGCGCGGTGCGTCGTCACCGTTGACATGGTCGGCGTGCATCTTGGCCAGTTCCGCCTCGATGTCCCCTAGGTCGTCGATATCGGGAGGTACTGGCTCATACCTCGGCTGGCTGCCCGCTAGTGACAACCTTTCGAGGAGCTCGTCGGAGGCTGGAGGTTGATCGATGACGCCAATTATCCTCTGCACCGAGGCGGGGCTGGTGGATCTCGGCATATCTAATCTCTCCTTTCTCTGGGGGCCGGGCGGGGACTGACTGGCTTGGTTCGGCGACTTTTCTGACAACGCGTCCATGGACTCTATGCCAGAATCTTCGCCCTGGGCTTGTGAAGCGGGGGACCGGCTGCCGAATTTGTCAGCATCTGGTCTGGCGGCTCGTTCAGCCATTAGTTTGCAGTAAGACTTGTCTTTGGGTCGTTCTTTCCGACGTGGCGAAGCAGGCGGCGATTCAGCGCGGCTCGGTATCGTACCGACGTTGGTCGAGCCCGGCGGTTCTGAAATGTTATCATTTTGTGTTAAATTTTACCATCTAACACAAAATTCACGTTCGAGAATTTTAGACATTATGTACTAAGAGCATCGACATTTCAAAACATCAACGCGCGACGTCATAATATCAAGAATGGAGCTGAGAGCAATAATTGTGCATTATTACTAAAAGGGACTAAACATTTGAAATAATTAAAACATGTCTCAATTCTATTTTTTTTAAAAATAAAAAATTAAGTGAGCCCATCTTTTTGTTATTTTATTATTTAACTTTTACTATGGTAATTTCTATATCACCTTACATTCTGTGGTCTGGTGCTCTACTTGAAACAACAAAAATATAGCTGTGAAAGGTCTTGCTTACTCTAGATTCAGGGATTCCCAAAGTGGTCTACGACCCATGGCTGTCGAAACCAGTTTACCAGGGGTTGACGAGGTATAAAAATCGACCCCTTTTAATTAATACAAGTTCTTATTTGAAACTTTTTAAATCCTACTAATCCTTACTAATATTATAAATGTGAATGTTTGTGAGAATGGATGGATGGATGGATGTTTGTTACTCTTTCACGTAAAACTACTGAACGGATCTGGATGAAATTTGGCACAGAGATAGATTATGGTCTGGAATAACACATAGGCTACTTTTTGCAGCTATAACCAACATCCACGCGGGCGGAGCCGCGGGTAACAGCTAGTATATTATAAATGTGAAAGTTTGTAAGTATGGATGGATGGATGTATGGATGAATGTATGTATGGATGTATGGATGGATGTATTATGTATGGATGGATGGATGGATGTATGTATGGATGGATGGATATATGTTTGTTACTCTTTCACGCAATAACTACTGAACAGATCTGAATGAAATTTGGCACAGAGATAGATTATGGTCTGGAATAACACATACTGTACTGTATAAGTTGTGTTATGTGTACTAACTTATTATAAGAATGATTAATATTTTGATAGGAAGTATTATTTTACTTTTTAAAGTGGACAAGTTTGTATGGAGGTGGAGGGGGGAAGGAGATCTTAGGTATCAGTTTATTCTTGAAAAGTGGTCTTTAGCCCAAAATAGTTTGGGAGTTTGCTCTAGTTGTTAATAAGTCGCGAGCAGACGGCTACTGACAGTATCTACATTATTCTATGGTTGCGTGTTGATTGCTTTAACGATAAGACTAATCTTTGTGCAATATAAATTGGGTATGTAAGCTATATCGGTATATTGGAGGCTATACCCATCAAATAACAGGTTTATCACTATTATCTTCTTACTCTTCAAGGAGGTGTACTATACTGATGAGAAAGATTGAATAGTCTAAACCAGGGATGTCCCAAACTATTTTGGACAAGAGACGCCTTTTGATAAACTCTTTCTTTTTCTTTTTAAAAAGACAACTCCCACACTAGAGAACAAACTCTCTGTTACGGGGGACTTTACAATTGACATTACAATTAACAGACACAAATTACACCCAGACTCAGAACAACTCTTTGCGGGTCACACAAAGTTTTGTCCTGTACGGGAATTGAACCCACAACCTTGTGCACAGCAGGTGCGTACTGCGGCCACTGGACCACCAAGGCAGTCTGATATCTCTTTAAATTACTTTAAAAATCCTATCACTATAGTTTTCTAGACAGCACAGCACACCCTCAAACACTTTATCTTGTACGAATTTGTGCATGCTTATAGACAGACTTGTTTTTAAAAAGTACAACTATGATACTTCCTATTAAAACATTAATCACTATTGGCTGCGCCCTGACTTCGTCCGGGTTAAACTATTTTCAGCGCAACATTTTTTTTAAATAAGCACCTTTTCCTGACAATAACAAACAACAAAAAAAGAATCCAGCCGTTCACGCGTGATGCCGTGACAAAGGGAAATAGGGATTCATTTTTATATGTAAGATTCTTGTAACAGTACATGTAACATTTAGAGCTTCAAATAAGAATTAATAGGGGTCGATTTTTAGACCTTGTCAACCCTCAAAATATATTTTCAAATGACTATAGTTGTGTTCCTGTGAGTACAGGTCTTCAGTGCAACAGAGCGGAAGGGTTTTTTGAATGTAAGCTCAATTAATAGTTAATATTTTAAAACTTCAGGCGTAACCCACTCAGGTCACAAAGAGGATACTACTCTCTCTTAGTATTTTATTATTGATATATATATTTTTCATTATCTCTTACATAAGTTAGCACAGCTAACAGTTAGTTTACAGTTAATAGATACTTGATCAAAATACATAATTAAATGTATTCAAATATCTTTGTGATCAAGCAGATTTTTTTTTGTTTCTGACTCTGCTTACAAATAATTTGTTCAACAAACTTGTCTTTCTTTCGTCAGTCTACATTCTATTTGACGGCGGCATTGCGAAGTATTCCATATTGGGCACCCGTTTTAATGGCACCTGAGTGAATAGCACCTAAGGTATTCCACATAAATTATTCCACTAATGGCACCTGCGAAAAATATCGGTAGGTGCCCAATGTGGAATACCTTAGGTGCCAATAAAACGGGTGCCCAATATGGAAAACTTCGGCATTGCGGGCGTGGCCGGCCCGGAGGCCAACTACACTATAACAAATCGATCTTCCCTCATGTTTTAAGAGGTATCTTTATATATTTTAATTTTTGGCATTATTACCTTTTTTCTGCAGATGTTTCAAGTTGGTAAAGTTGTACAAATAAAATTAAAACACTAATTATATAATACGTTTTTATATATTTATTTATTAACATATTTTAACATAATATATCTTTAAAAAACATATTTTCTTGACATTTTGATTTGGGTAATAAAGATTTAGGTAGAAATTCTTGGCACCCAGTTATTTTTTAAATAGTCACGATAAATAGCTATTAGAGTAATTTACATAATGGTAAAAAAAGTAATATTCAAATTTATACTTTTCAGTTTTATTGTAATTGGTAACACATGCCATGTCCAGAAGTATAGTACTGCAAAATTGCTAAATTTAAGTGGATTAATGTTTATAAAGTCACCATGGCCAACAGTGGAATTCCATTTTTTGTATTAATGCATACTGGCAACACTGTGTATGTGTCAAGAAAATCATAGAAAATTATCAATTGGTAATACTTATTTAGAGAAATTGGGTATCCCTTTTGATTAAGTCACCCATGCAATGATGTGTGATTTTAAATTATCTTATAATAAAACCTCATTAGAAAAACATGTGGGAAGTTCGATTTATGGTGGGATATTGTACTATAGCCAGCTATAGTAAGTGTACACTGACTTATCACGTCAGCGTACGCTTCTTAGACTGCGCCCGCGCATCCGCGTAACTAACCTTCGTGAACAGGCACTTATGGTATATTATATCTATGTCCAGCTGAGATTTACTCCAAATTTTACAGATATCAAAATACTTCTGAGATATAATATTGAACACAACCATAGTCTCTCATTTACAGGATATCTCACTTTGTCTCTGTCTTACTCACAGATACAAACTGAGATGGCATGAGAACTGCTTTCTAGTATATATTTACAAAACACAAATATCCATATAGATGGCATATGATCTAAGACTTACCTGTACAGGAACTATGACTAATCTTCCTCTTCTTGTCAGAGGTGAGCAGTCCATTGGGTGAGGTAATAGCACTTTCGGCGAGTGTCCGTTTCAACTTATTGTCATCGTCGGTACGTCGCGATACGTAACTCGCGTCCGGCGTTTCACCACTCAGCGTCCACTCTAAGTCTTTATGACACTTGAGCAACCTACTATCCAACTCACTAGCACCTGATTTTTCACTATCCACGTCCGATTGCACTGTTTTCCCTTCACTGGGCTTTAAATTATCACATTTCGCACCATTGTCCGCTTTTGGAGTCGGTAACTTCTTTTTAACTTCGTGGTTGTTCGGTGTCTCTCTGTAACCTTCGTTTTGCGCGTATTTGCCTTCCTTGTCTAGCGTGTCATTCCGCCATTCCTTGTCTCTCTCTTTTTCTGACGTTTTACTACTCTCGTTGAGTATTTTTAACTTCTTTTTCATCTTTAAGTCTATACTTTGCACTTTATTATTTAATTTGTTATAGTCGTGAGACTTGGTGACTATGTGAGCGTTTTTCGATATAGTTTTCATTCTGTACACCACATTGTTGTCACCTGTTATCTCAGATTTCAGCGCATCACCCTCATAGTGGTTATTTAACTTAATGCCTTTGACGTTAAGGTACTCATCATCAGTCTTGTTCTCAGTGCTTTCGCCCGACTTCGAGGCTATCGATTCCTCGGAGTCTCTGCGATGAGACTTGTCGTCGGATTCTGAAGACTTTCTGATCTTTATTTTCTTCGTGTGAAGGTCACCCGGGCCAAACTTTTTCTTCTCTTTTTTAGAGTTCTTTATGACTGCAGAATTTCGACCTCGAAGGCTTATGTGAAGGGGCGGCACTCTGAGTTCACCCTCAGTCGGTTTCTCGCCTTTCTGTTGATTGACAAAGCTAATATCGGCTTTGTAAACGGGCTGCACTACAGGCTCATTCTTGTCCAACTTTAGCCTGAGTTTTATCGACTCCTTTTCTGTTTGGGGGGACTTGGGCGCGTCGAGCGGCGTCGCCTGTGGCTTGGCCGGTGCGACGGGCTTGGCGGCCGCCACGGGCTTGGCGGTCGTGGGGCGCGGTAAGGCAACTTTGGTAGATTTTCCATCGCGGACGATCTTGTCCTTGAGCGTGGCGGGCTTCTCCTTAGCCCCGACCGTTCGGGGCTTACCGCCTTTCTGGGCCAACTTATCGTCTCTCTCCTTCCTCGCGAGCTTAAACCTCCTCAGCTCGTCGTCGGGGCGTCTCGGCTCCTCGTCGGTCGTAGTTTTGGCGATGCCGAACATTTCAGGGGCGGCCTCGACGCTCTCTCTTACTTTGCACTGCGCGACCGTGACCTCCTCCATCTTCTTCTCCTCCTTGGGCGGCGGCACGTCGTCATCCCTCATGAGAGTTTTAATGAGGTACTGCTTGCTCTGCTCCTCGATCTCGTGCGCGCTAGCCTGCGAGCCGACGGTGGCCGTGGCCACGGAGCTGGCGGCGCGGACCGGCAGCTTGAGCGGGGGCGGCATGCACTGGCTCGCCGCAGTCACGGACTGACTGGCCACGCTGGACATGCTGGTCACGCCGGTCACGCTGACCGCGCTGGTCACGCTGGGCGCGGCGGGCTTGTACTGGTGCAGCGCCGCGCTCGTGTGGTTCGGCGTCACGCTGTACGTTTTCGAGGTGGACTGATGAGGCACGGGTGGCGGAGGCATGAAGGTCTCCGGTGTATTTGTATAGGTCTCCATTTTGGGAGTGTTTGAAGGCACGTCGTTGCGAGGCGCTTGCGGTTCAGCAAACGTGTTACTGTTGCCGACGAACTGGTCGCCGGTGATCTCTTGTAATAAAGAGTCTGGTGTCGCTTGCGTCGAGTTGTTACCCGACAATAGCATGTCTAGTTTCGCACTTGCGTCCAGTTCTGAAATAAACAATTAAAATATAAAGGTAAGCTGGCAAGGTACCTGCAGAGTACTAGAAAAACATAATACTCATATTATGTAATTGTTTTGTAATTTGTGTACAATAAATCCTTACTAATATTATAAATGTGAAAGTTTGTAAAAATGAATGGATGGATGCATGTTTGTTAACTCTTTCACGTAAAAACTACTGAACGGATCTGGATGAAATTTGGCACACAGATAGATTATGGTCTGGAACAACACATAGGCTACTTTTTGCAGCGATAACCGACATCCACAGGGGCGGAGCCGCGGGCAACAGCTAGTTATAAATAAAAGAATAATATGATAACTTTACTTTTTACGATTTTAGTTAAATTAGGCAAGGATATAGATTATATCCTTGGCAAGGGATAGGATATTATTTAAAAGGACTATGCGTGGGAAACCACAGGCATCACCTAGTACTAATGTTAAGAATGTTATGGTACATACCTGATATGGCAGAAAATGCGGTATCATCCAAGTTAAGATCATCACCTAACGTCGGCATGAGGTGTTCCAGGTCACTATCTGGCAGATCGAGGAGTGACAGCGAGTCCCGGTAAGGTTCGTTCCAGTCGGGCTGGGTGGTCGCCCGAGATGCTGCTCGCTGTCTCGCAATATATTGTTGCTGATATCTCTGGAACTCCTAAAACAGCAAACACATGGTATTAAAAAATCTGCTTACCACCACTAGGGCCGTATGTTGTTTGTCACAGTGGCAAACAAGATAAATATAAAGAAGTATAAAAAAAGATATGCTCAGACCTGTTAAACACAAAGTTGTATTGTTTGCTTCTATCGAGCATGCCCGATTGAAGAAAGACCTTCATGTAATAGAAGACCACAACCACATAATTTATACACATAAGATTTTATTAAACATTTTAGACTTATAATAAGACTAGACTTATAATAAGACTACTATAATATTCTAGACTTATAATAAGAAAATAGTGGTATAGGCTGACCTGGAAACTGGACTGCGTCTTCTGGTCCATGGAGGCGGTGGTCGGTGGCAGCAGTGCCTGCAGGTCCTCGGGTGTGACGCGCGAGTGCGGGGCGGCCGAGCGCGGCGGGGCGGGCGCAGCGCCTTTCCCCGGCCCCTGCGCGCCCTGCCCCGGCGCGCACGGCCCCGTCGCGCCCGGCCCTGGTGCACACGGCCCCGGCGTGCGCGCGCGCGCCGCCACGCGGTAGGGCGGGGGCGGCGCGGGCGCGGGGAACGTCATCGCGCCATAACCACCTAGAAATCATACAGGTATCGCTTGGTTTATATAATTTTTAAATTATACAAATATCCTTGCGCGCACACTGGAAGCTTAAACGAGATGCATTTATAGCGCCTGCTAGTGTGAGTAGCCGAGAAACCTAATTCAGATACTAGTCTTACAGGATTCATTGAAAAATATAATATTTAACTACCAATATATATTATATACATAGGTAGGTACAATAGGTCGGCTCCGGATCGAGTGTTGTGGAAATCCTTGGGGGAGACCTATGTCCAGCAGTGGGACGTCTTTTGGCTGAGATGTATACAATATAACTTTTACGATACCTTTGTGTCTAAATTGTATCTTTTATATATACCATATTATTATATAAAGTCTAAGTTTATTTTATAAAGACGTACATAAATAGCTTACTCTCACTATACAATATTGTTCTGGTGAATAGTTCACAATTACATAGGGTAAGGATTAATTATTCGATTACCTAATTAACAATCAACACGCTCACGTTGATTAACGAGATATTAACTGACAATGAATACTTAAACGAGTACTATTTATGACTAGTGTAAACACTTACTAAGGGCAAGTAGCATACAGTAACCTGATCTCAAACTAGGCAGGCAATGTATAAATTTGTGTGGCATATTCCACACAAATTTATACATTGGTTTTCCTAAAAAAAAACTAATCTTCATATAGCGGCCCTGTACAGCAATCTCCGTTGCCTACCGTATATACCTATTATTATACATAAATTTATCCTGTCAATACGTGTCATATTATAATATCGTAACATGCATAACATGCCCCTGTTTTTGAGCCCTAGCTTCGGTCCTGGTTACATACAACTGACAATTATGCGAACAATAATCAGATAGATGATGGAAACTATTCTCCTAATAAGAGGTTGTCCTAATAAATAATACAGTAACAGAGTAAAATATAGCTAGTAGCATTTGAATACAAACCTGATTGCATAACTACAGATCGCTGCGGCCCCGGCGAAGGCGAGGGTGGTGCGGCCGACATGTGCAGCCGGTAGGGGGCCGGCGAGGGCGGGGCGTGCGCGTGCGGGGCGGGCGAGTGCGGCGGGGCGCGCGCCAGCGGGGCGGGCGGGGCGCGCAGGGCCGGCGCGGCGCGGCGCACGAAGGCAGGGGGCCGCGCGGCTCGCTGGGCCTGGGCCTGCGCCTGTGCTTGTGCTTGTGCCATGTTGGGCGTCGGCTCGCGCGGTCCTGGAGTTCGCGGACTTCGGTACTCTGCGAACGGTGGACGGCCCACTGCTAGTTCCACCTGTCAAACATTCATATAAGATTAATATATTTATATTTTTTAAATTTAATTAATTTTATTAGCATACAGTTCCATAATTAATAAAGCATGTTGAAGATTAAGGTTTGATTCCTCTTAGCTCGCTTAAGAGAAGAGCGGAGACTCATGTCAAGCAGTGGGAGGTAAGACTAACCTGTCCATCTTCTAATCGGTCTAATTTGGCAGGATGTTGCGGCGGCTTCGGCCTGGGCTGAGGAGCCGGCGCATCATTCTGCAGCAAGTTGACCAACAGCGGTGACGACATGGCCACCGTGGGCGGCTGGGGCTGCGGGGGCGGTGGGGGCGGCGGGGGCACCGGGCCAGCCGGCGAGGGGGACTGCGGGGGCTGGGGCGACGGGGACGCGCCCGCCGGGTACGGGGGCGGGGGGCCCGGGAACGTTGATGTGGACGGCCGAGCGAACGGCCCGTCTGTCGTCGGTCGTATGCTACTTGTTGGACCACCTAATCCTGAAAATGTGCAATCATACATCAAATATATGTATCAAATAAATTACTATTAGCATATATAGTTTTTACAAATTGTATGTAATTTAAATTTGAAACATACCATACATACATACATATTACTATAATAAAAAAAATGTGTCTCACCTAGTGTGTTCTCTTTCCTATGAATAACTCTAGCCTGCGTCATACTACCGAAGGGGAACTCGCAGCGGTCTTGTGTGTTATGCGTAGGAATGTTCTGTGGGATCTTCCCATCCATGGGGCACACGGTGTTGGGTGACTTGAAGTTGTCTCTTGTGGCGGGTGCGGGCGCCACCTCTGCTGTCCCCGCGCTGCTGGTGGAAGCGCCTTCCTCTGCACCCAGGATGCGTGTTAGTCCGCTAAGACCCGCTAGCAGTTCCGCGTTACCCTGCGGTCGTGATGTACTCGCATCTACAAAAAAAACTAATTTTTAGTATATACATATTACATATTCATAACAAAATCGTCAAGTCCTGACTGACAATTGACTGATGCATAGCCAAAACTAAAGGCTGAAATTTGGTACATAAAAAAATATTTTTTGGTAATTTAACTCCTGAGGCCAAAAAGGAGGGGTAGGTACATACCGTCTGGTTCGGTGTTGATGCGCAGCTCGTGTCCGTGCTGCAGGCGCAGACTGACGGCGGCGTCCCCGTCCAGCTGCACGGACAGGATGCCGAGCGCGCGCAGCTGGGGCGCGCCCGCCGCCGCCAGCGCGCGCAGCCGGGCCGCCGCCGCGCGCGGCACCGACAGCGTCACCCGCACTGAGTTCCACGGCTCCACCTGATACAGGGATATTTTGTTAGTTTTGCACGACGTTTTCCGCACTTCGCTCAACACTTTGAAGGACAGTGAACGCCTATAGACGTCATGACAATAAAACATCTATTGTGTCTACGTTACTGTCCGTGAAAGTGTTAAGTATGATGATTTGCGTGAGGAGACGGGATACAAACTCCACATAGCTATCTATAGCTATCACCTGGGGAGGAGGGACCAGAGAATACAAAAATGTGCAAAGATAAACTAATTTTCGACCTATATTGGCCTCGATTTGATTTCCAGGGGGGTGGACCAAAGATAAGTTTTCACTGTATATTAAGAACCTTAGTAGACAAGCGTATCTTGAGAAATACTACTGGGCAATTGAACCTTAGCTGTTGAGGATAAAACGTAAATTGCAAAAGAAACACGCTTCAACTTAGGTCATTTTTCCACTGTGGGTGCGATATATTTATATTCGAAAGTAATTTACTACTTTGATGCAGTTTATGTGTTCATTAGAGATTGGAAGTTTTATGGTCACACATATCATCAACCTTTGTTAAGTTATGTCTGAACCTCGAAATACGGAAACTTTAAAATTGCGACAGTTTACAATCATCTATACTAATACTATAAACAGAAAAGATTTATGTAAATACAACCCTTCAATTTATTAAAACAATAGTTTAACCCAGGCCAAATCGGGTTTCAAGTAAAATATATTTTATCTCCATCGGTCACGATTCTTTTGACAAATGGATGACATACATCCATCCATGAAATCAAATTATGAGTTAATTTCATGATATCCTACTAATATTATAAACGTGAAAGTTTGTAAGTATGGATGGATGGATGTTTGTTACTCTTTCACGTATAAACTACTGAACGGATCCGGATGAAATTTGGCACAGAGATAGATTATGGTCTGAAATAACACATGGCTACTTTTTACAGCGATAACCGACATCCACGCGGGCAGAGCCGCGGGCAACAGCTAGTTAATTTATAATTTGACAAATTATTTTGGTGTTGCATACAAAATTATTATCACAATGTTACTATCATGAGCTTTACGACTATAAATCACATTTGGTTTGTAATTTTGTATGAGTAATATCTGAAACTGCACATTCGACACTTTCACCATAGGAAGCTTCATTTTTGCCGAGTGCTAAAGACTTTTTATTGACATACCACGCAAGCAAAGGCGTGAAAGAAAATAAAATGGCGTGAAAAAAAATAAACCGACTTTCAAAAAAGCGACAAATAACTGAATCACTGATTTAAGTCGGTGCCAAGCTGGATAGTAGGTGACAAAGTGATCTTTGGCACCAAATCCAATCTGTATTTCAGTATTTTTTTACTATTCTGAAGTTTCTTTTTCATATTTTATTAGGTATAGGTTTCATAGCTAATTTTTAACTTTACACATCAGTTTAGATTTAACCTACACTAACATACGAATCTTTTATATTTAACTAGAAACCCATAGTTAAAATCCAAAGAAACGAACACGTAAATTGGGCTATAAAAATTTTTGTGGTTGATTGGCCAAGCCCGTCCAAATGGCGTTCGCAAACTTAGATTTTACGACTCAGGAAACTCGTGGACCCCGCACTTTTAATAGTCGATCTGGAGCACGAACACGCTTGGCGATTTTTAGCGTTTCAATCAGCATGTAGTATTATTAACTAGCCAATAGTATTTCATAGATTTAGCAACTCAAAAAGAAAAAAAAAACGACCAAATTAAAAGTACTCAGAATCGACGTTCATGTCTGAAGATGTAGTGGAAGCGAAAAAAGATTTTTTCTGATTACGGCGGTGGACAATGTTAAAATGATATCTACATTTTTATCTATTAAATGGAGAAAAAAAAATGTTCCAGGAAAGAAACATTTGTACATAATGTAGATCTAAACACTGATCGTGTATCCTCAACGGTAAATTTTAAAAATAAACAGATAGGAACATTTTAATCATATTTAAATAAGTTATCATCTAGCTGTGAAATACGCTCTATAAATACTACTTTGACTGGAAAAAAAAATCACGACACTTTTAATACCCGAAGTTATGATACTGGCGATGTTTACATCCCCATGCCTCGAAAATTACGTAAAGCCGTTAGTCCTACGCCTGATCTCTTTCAGGCCGTGTCGGATTACCGTCCCATCGGGCTTAAGACAGAAAGAATGCACCTGTATAGTGTGTATGATTATAATATTTCCCGCGCAAATTGCTATTATCCGTCGATATAAGCCACAGTGTAGGAGATTCACAGACATCAATAAAGGTACCGCGGTACCGCACATATTTGTAGCTACGATGAAATAGTTTTTTTTTTTTTTTTTGTGACGCAGTAAATTAAATACTCGGTCGTGCATTAAATCCGCCAAATGGCAAAGTTGAACGCATTAAGAATGTAGATTATAAATAACGTATTAATTTTTAATTGATTTTAAAACGAGTTTTTTTGTTTTATTTGATTTTTTGACGCTTTAGGGTATGGCCGCAGTAGATCAACAATTGGACTGCATGGTTGGTTTAGTGGTTTTTACTACTGTGCGGCGTGTTGTGGCCTTTATGTCAGTTCTCATACGGGTTAATTCTATTTGTGTAAATTAACATTATTGCCATAGAACTATTTTATTTTTTATTACTAGAAAGAGACTCAAGAGCAAAATTACGTTGTTTTTTTTTTAAAGATAACTTGCGCACTGGGCCCATTTTAAGTCCTGATCACATGAACTTTTTAAAATTCTTCTTATAACTTTGTGTTTTATATATTTTTGTTCAGAGTCTGGATGTAATTTGTGTCCGTGGATTCATTCGTAAAATCCCACGCGACATAGCGCTTGTTCTCCTTGCTAGTGCGGGAGTTTTATTTTTAAATAAATTAAAAAATACATAATTAGGAACCGTTTGTATTAAGAAAAAAAGGGGATCACCACATTTTTTTCCCTCACTAAGTAACAAGCCCTGTGTCGCGCGGGAATTTTTCAAACACCCAGACTTGGAGCAAGCATTGTCTGGTCGAAAACGAATCCACCGCCACGTAAATAACGAGGCAACGATTTATACCACTGAACCAACCACGCAGTCCAATTGTTGGCCTACTGGGGCCGTACCTTAAACAGTGTAAAATCTTTTTTTTTTTTAACTTTTCATACATGTATGTAAAATCGCCACAAAAAAACCATTCGCGGACACAAAGTACCCCAAATTGCAAGTATGAATAAAAGCAACTTAACCCCGTGCCCTGTGATGGCTGTGATGAATGAGAGGAAACTACGTCATACCATTTGACAGATCAGATATTTAACTTCCTTCTATTACTCAAACGAAACCTATAATGCAATCTAAACTTGAAATCTCCAGATTAAAGATAGGTAAATGTAATGTAGTACGAACAAACAATGTATGCTGGATAATAGGCATTCTAAAAATAGTTTTATTTAGATTCGATTTAGGCGCAAAATATCCCATTCACAAATACAATTGCATGTTTTTTATTAAATGACAACTCCCTTACTAGGGAACAAGCCCTGTGTCGTGGGGGACTTTACAGGCATACAACTCACGGACACAAATTACTCCCAGAGCCGAAACAAACATGACTCATACAAAGTTTTGTGTGGGAATCGAACCTACGACCTCCGGCTTAGCTGTTAGGGTCACTAAACACTAGACCAACAGCCCAGTCAATAAATAAAGCGTGCCTTTAGTATTTACAAAATTTAATTTAAATTTATTATTCCGTAAGAGCAAAAACCGAGCAAAATCTGGCTGTCAGATTGAAAATCGGTATTCCGTAAGAACCCTTTTTGACGTTTAGTCAATAGATTGTGCCGTCACCGAGCAATCACAACTGTCAGTTTGCCATCGCTGTTTCTTAGAGAATCAGCCGGCGGATATTTTGCGAAACATTTGTTGCATTTGTTCGCAGCCGATTCATATAGCCGTGTACGCACGTACGAACACGAACATTGCGAACACAAACAAACTTGAACATTTGGTTCATACTACGACGACATATTCGAACACGAACGCGAACATAGTTCGAGTCGAGTTCGCGAACAACAGTCTTGAACTCTATCTTAATAGCCATGGCGGCGCCGTTGGAAGTGGTCGATTGTGAAGTAGCGGAATACTTCGAACACCGTCCATATAAAATACTAATATTGCCCACAAACATGTTTAGACGAATAGAAGTTCGATGTTCGTTAGTGGTACGTACGCACGTACGAACCATATTGTTAAGTATCATGCAACGCAACAAATTTGTTATTTTTTTTTTATACTACCAAGGAGGCATACGGCCTGGCTGATCAGCAGTTACCGTAGCCTATGAACGCTTGCAACACCTGGATCACTCGCGCGTTGCCGACCCTTTAGAAACCTTATAACTTCTTTCCTATTATGTACAATGAACAGACTCGATGCGAAAACATGCTAAAAAGATATTGTACGAATTGTGTTTTTTTTTTTTTTTATACTACTTGGGTGGCAAACAAGCATACGGCCCGCCTGATGTTAAGCAGTATCCGTAGCCTATAGACGCTTGCATTACCAGAGGTATCACTTGCGTGTTGCCAACCCATTTTTTTACACCAGGGCTTTAAGATGGAAGTAACCCTGGGATAGGAATACGTTTGTTTCAAAACGCATTCCTAAATGAGCGCTGGAGACCTGTACTCACACACAGGAACACAACTACACCGCTGTGTGTAGTCATTTGGCTGTGGTCTTCTGTAAGGTGGAGGTCCTTCCCCAGTCGGGCTTGCTCGCTAGTATGGTGCCCTACCTCTCTTAAAAGTTTCGCTACAGCGCGGCAGCGTGACAATTTGCAAATGGAATCACACTTAGGCTAGACCGCACAACGTTTTGTATTCGCCCAGGGACCATACACCATACTATTAATCAATATTTCATAAATCTCTAATAAATTCCAGCAAACTTAAAACTTAGGTGATAAAGTTGAAATATTGCGAATTTCAAATTGAGATCGAAATGAATGGTTGTAAGGACGTCATGGTACGGTACCAAAAGAGTCTCGAGTAATGCACGACGCAGGTCTGCACAGGCACATACCCGTGGCACACGCGTGCGTCTTCGCTCTTTTATGATAACGCATTGTTCACAAAAATCTGCAGTGTGTTGAACTTGGTCGCCTGCCTCTCCGTATACACTTAAGCTTGGACTGCGAATGGGATATTACGCAAATTGTACGTTCGGCTACAGTGTGGCAATTTGCGAATACGATCACACTAAGGCTGAGGCCGTACTGCGGTTAAACCGGCGCGATTTTTAATCGCGTGATTTTAACTCAAGGAAAATAATACAAGCGGCCAACTAGCGATTCTTGCCCGCGAATGATTGTATGTTTCAAGCTGTTATAGCGGTTAACCACTTCGGAAAAAACCTAGTGCGGCCTTAGAGTAAGGCTAGTTTCATAGCTGCGATTATTTATCGCGTGATTTTGTGACTCAAAAGAAACTAATACAAGCGGCCGCACTAGCGGTGTTTTGCGCGACTCAATTTTGTTTTGCGATTAACTGCCGCGGAAAAAAGTCGTAGTGCAGCCTTAGCCTAAGCTTCGTTCTTTGTCAAATTTGAAACAACAACACATCAAATAGGTAAACTAATTAAATTTAAATTTATTAACAATACTGATGTTCCAGCAAAGGGACCTTAAGTACCTTAATTTGGCGAATGAGTATGAATTAAGAAGTGAAAAAGATATGTCAAGATCGTAGCTAGTGGTAATCTGTAGTTACTACTTACCCGACTGGGAAACATCCGTGAGTATAATGTATCTTATTCCTATAAAGATTCTTAATAATTTTAACAAAAAAAAACCGACTTCAGTACGGCAAGTTGTAAAATTTTCAGATATTTGTTTGTTACAATCGAATAAAATCGACTGAGCGTCGGGCTGAACACAGGTCAAGTAGGTATTAAAAGCAATATTTAATCTGTGCAATCCGCACTCAATTCATTCGCGTCATTATTTCTTATTAATAGTTGCTTAGCAACAATAACCGAAACTTATCTAATCGCCATCAGTAAATTACTTATTATTGAAAAGTTCAGATGGCCATCTGTGGTCTTCTTCATCAGTTTTACTTCACCAAATTACACTTTCTGAATGCAAATGATTGATTAGTTGTTAAAAATATTGAAATTGCTATATGTGTGCCTATAACTTTTGAGGAGTTCCCTCAATTCCTCATGGATCCCATCATCGGAACTTTCTTTTGATGATAATGGGACCAAACTGGCAGTATGTCCAGTCAGACAAAAAAAGAATTTTTCAAATCGGTCCATAAATGACGGAGTTATGCGGTAACAAACATTAAATAAAAAAATAAAAAATACACACGAATTGATAACCTCCTCTTTTTGAAGTCGGTTAAAAAGGAAGAATGAAAATAATACCTCATAACTTGATCATGGACTGCTATGTCGTCCTTAGCAGATAGTTGCATCGCACAAACTACGAATACTACCTCTATAGCTCTATACAATAACGTAAACATCGAATACTATCAAATACAACAGGTGTTACACTAAACTCTATTAGTAATCCACTGTAGTTAGATACCTTATTTCAGCATTACGATAAACGTATCTTACAAGTAACAAGGACGTGTGAATAAAAAGAAAAAAAAAACAACACTTGTAACTCAAAATTGATCGTAAATATACGAGACTAGAGGCACGTCCCCGTTTCGCACGGGTGGACCTTTATTAAGTTTTCGTAGGCATCCCCTAATTTAAAAAAAACCCTATGTTTCCCGCCTATAATGTAGCTTTCTAACATTGAAGAATATTTAAAAACAGTCGAGTAAATTTTGAGTTAATTCGTAACAAACAAAAAAATAAAAAAAATAATCATCCCTCATTATAATATTAATTTTAAATGATCCCGCGATTTCACAACGAACCGCAGAATCAATATGAGATGCCCCTTACCTGTACGCTGCAACTAAAATGGGGTCAACCCACATGCAAAAACAAACACTTAAACCACCTGTTATCAACAGACACCTGTTGAGATGAATAGTGTACTACTCAATTATTTACTCGCTCTTATTATTCGTCGTAGAGTATGCTACCTTCGTGTTTACCTGTACCTATTGGTTAACTAAACGTCACTTTGACAGATGCACAAAAGCGCGGCAAAAGCGTAAGCCACAGACGTGAATGTGAACTGGGTGAGTTAGATTAAAATCGATTACCAAGTGGAGGGCTTTGTCGAGTGTTTGGAAGTGAGTAAACAACAAACCCTACATTTGAAATATACGTTTATCGTAGTGCTGAAAATCTACAATGGATTGTTTATTAATACGGTTTAGTGTAACACCTGTGGCATATGATGTCCTACTGACCGATATTTTGTCACGGTGACCCATCTCGACGGTCAGCTATCTACGCGGTGGATATTATATCATACACAGGTCTACTCGTCATCTTTCACCCTCATAGTCCGATGACGGCAATTTCGACAAGATCGGTGAGAGATCAGGCGTAGCATCAATGGGTTTTGTTAGCTGTTGTTGTGGTACCTGTGGCCACGTTACGACGAGTGTCAAAAAAGCATCGCGTTAAAACGTTAACGTTGGCGTTTTAAAAACGCTTTTTACATGTTCGTTCGTATGGACGTTTTAGCTCGTTTCTCACTGTAGAAAGACGTGAGAGCAAATATGCAAAATAACTTGCCATAGCGGTTTGTGTTGCAAAAATATATAAAAAAAACAGAAGGGATTCTGAGTGCGTTCACTGAATGATTAAAAGTACAATTTGTATCATTTTACAAACATTCGAGGCAATAAATACCCTATTTTTTTAA
The DNA here is from genome assembly GCA_947095525.1 of Trisateles emortualis. NCBI lineage: Eukaryota > Metazoa > Arthropoda > Insecta > Lepidoptera > Erebidae > Trisateles > Trisateles emortualis. The sequence goes on along the minus strand of OX352751.1, from coordinate 10,735,170 downwards.
AATTACTAACAAAGTGTACTCAACCACATTAACAATTTTTTGGAAGAAGTGTATAAAAGGCATATGTCCTCCGGGATATATCCGGGAGTACCACACGACTCCACGCCGCGTGCGTGCGCGGCGAACTGAACGAAATGCCACGTGCTTGGGATTTTTAAGCACTCGTTTGAACAGTTACAAAGAGTTCCAAATGTTGTTTTCAATTAACGCCCCCAGCGCTTGATATTTCACTTAGCTCAATAAATCGCATTTTAAAAAACGCTGCCGTGCTAATAAATACTAAGAAATTATTTTTTTCTATTGAATGCGTTTTAACGCTTGTCCGAATGAGACCTAATTCTTATTTGTTTATTCAAATTATGTATTTTGACGAACCAATAAGAGCTCGTGTTCTATTGAACATCCATCATATAGTATTTTGATACAAGGGAAGACAAAAGAATAACAATAATCGAGCGTTTTCGTTACTTTTGTTTACTGATCTGCGGTCCGGCGGCAGTGTCGTCCTGCAGCGGCAGACGACTTGTCGCTAGCTACGGAAGGGTATTTCATAGAAACCAATAGTGTCGCGGCAACACATCGCCTGCTACTGCTGTGGTCGGGTCAGTTAACAACTTGTACCTTTACAATATTAAGCAATAGATTACCTTATTAACTTTGAGCGTGTGCGGATGTGGCTCGGCGAGCAGCGTGCGCAGTTCGCGCAGCAGGCGGCGCAGGCGCGCGGGGAACCGCGGGTCGCGCAGGTCGCCCTCGCACGTCACCACCACGCCGCACGACCCGCCCGCTACACAGGCCCCGCCAGTGCCGCCCGCCGAGCCTAGCCCATCGCTGTCCGCTGCCATGCTGAAACACAAAATATCACACGTTAGTACAATATAAGTACACTAGACTAGGCTTTACAGCTTTCTACCTAAATGCACACCTATGTATGAATTACCGAATTACACGGCAATTTTCCCGAAAATACGATTTTCTTACATTTTTGTCTGTATGTTCCAGGTAATCTCCGCAACAGCTGGACCGATATTGACGCGACTTTCACTGACAGATAGCTAATGTTATGGAAAGTAATTTAGGACTCTCATATTAGAAAAAATAGGGTAAAGCGCAAATACAAATGAAAACCTACTTTCATGGAAACAGGTAATACCAAGTAATACCACAGCAAAGCGGGGCCGGGCTTAGTCAGACAAAAACAAATATAACAGCTCATCTTCCCTAATTCCAACAGCACCTTCAGACTGCAGTCTTTATATCAGCCGATAGATTTGTCCGATTCCTTATAAGCATGCAAAGTGAGTGCAGTACAACGATTATTTTTAAGCGACTAAATCATCGGCCGATTAGTCAGCAGTTTGCGGTGGGATTAGTGGTTTCTTAACATTGCTACAGTTCAATATTGCAAATTTATCTTCTTTTTCGTGTTGATGGTACGTTAATTAATTGTACAAGCCCACAATTTTGCCATCTCTACGGCGTTATCAGTTGCTGCGCAGAGGTCACTTAGAGTGCAGGTGGTAGGGCACAAAGAGCAGGACAGGGGGTGAGACATAGTTTGCGGGTCTGCACTGCATTCGCACCCTGTAGTTGTTACTACAATTTACAGTGGGATAGCCCCACTTACTACAATTTACAGTGTTTTTACAAATGATTGGACAAATGACCCGGTGGTCAAAATTCGACCGATTAATTACTTTATGCATTCCTGTGCTTAACATCACGGTTCTACGTGCGCGCAATGTGCTTAAAAAGTACTACGTTTTTTCTTATTTATAAATTGCACATATTAACAAAAATGAAACAAAATCAATTTTATAACATGAGTAACCTTTCCAAAGAGTTAGAAAACAGTATGTCAAAAAGTAAGTAAAATTCTCGTGTCAGGGTGTTTGGTAATTAAACTCCTCCGAAATGGCTCGACAGATTTTCGTGAAATTTTGTGTGCAAATGGGTTAGGTCTGCGAATCGGACAAAATGTACATATTTTTCATCACCCTAAATGTTAAGGGTGGTCAATCCCAAATTTAAAAAAAAATTTGAAAAAAAATGAATTTTTTTTCGATCAACCTCTATTTTTTAATAGCGATATTAATATTTTAGAAGCAAAACAACGTTTGCTGAGTCAGCTAGTAATTCCATAAAAATAATAATGGCAACCCAAATATGACCCACTGGGCATGGGTCTCCTTTTCTAACAAGAGTTAATTCATTTAGCTCAACAGATTTTAAAGAAATTTGGCAAGGAGATAGATGATATCCTGGGGAAAGACATTGACTACTTTATAGGGTTATAACCAACATCCATGTGGGCAGAATAGCAGGCATCATGTAGTCTATACTATATTATAAAGAAGTAAAGTTTGTCTGTTTGTGATGTTGTAGGAGGTAATCTCTGGATCCGCTGAACCAATTATGAAAAATCTTTTACCAATATAAAGCAACATTTGTGAGTGTCATAGGCTATATTTTATAGGAAAAAAACATGGGACCAAGGGAAATACCACACATGCGAAGCTGGGGCTGGCGGCTAGTATTATATAAATGTATATGGTTAAAAATAGTTATCAAGTTGTCACTGAATTATGGGGACACATGACGTATCTTACCTATATATATTTATCCTCATCAATCATTTTGGTTTTTATAGAACTAACAATTTCATTATACACTATCAATTTTAATAAAGGCTCATCAAGACAATTTTAATCACTAACAAATTACACTGTGCATTTTTGTCTATATTTTTTTGGCTTATTGACTGGCAAACAAGCTCGGCTCGTCTGATGTTAAGCAGTAACTGTAGCCTATGGATGCTTGCAATAACAGAGATAAAAAAATAAATAAAATAAAAATATTTTATTGTCTCAAACATCCTGCAGTACATGGGGTGAAGCCCTAGATCCTACACTAGGATTCCCTGTGTTGTAGGATCTAGTCTCTTCCGTATATTAAGGTAACAAATACAAGGATATTTTATAGGGTACAATTCAATAGTATACTAAGTTTAAGATATCAGTTGGATTTTTTTACACCAGGGCTAAGATGCACACACAGGAACAACTACAAAGCTGTGTGGAGTTTGTGGTCTTCTGTAGAGTAGAGGTCCTGCCTCAGTTTGGTTTGTTCACTAGTGTGGTCTGTTAACAGGGAACTAACCAAAATCTGTAATGTTCTTCTTTCTGTAATAATCTGTTTGATTGCCTTGGTGGTCCAGTGGGCGCAGTATGAGCCTGCTGTGCACGAGGTTATGGGTTTGTTTCCCACACAGGACAAAACTTTGCGTGACCCACAAAGTGTTCTTCTGAGTCTGAGTGTAATTTGTGTCTGTTAATTATATGTTTGTAAAGTCCTCCGCGACACAGGGCTTGTGTTCTCTAGTGCGAGAGTTTCAAAGAGAAAAAAAAAGTGATTTGTATGATTGTATAGTACTAGCGACACAGGATTTGTCCTCTAGTGTGCAAGGTCCCTTTTAAAAAGTAATTTCAGCAACAGCTTAACTGATTTATTGGGACTTTCACTGGTATAATAGCTATGGTGGAAAAATAAATAAATGTTATGGGAGTAACTAAGGCTACCTTTATTTTAGAAAAAGAAATCGTAATCTGCATGTAAACGGGTAATTTGCCATTGCCATTAATATCTCTGCAGCACCCTAGGTTGACTGGTAGAAAATGCCTAAGTCATTAAGTTTAAAATTATACAGAGGCGGCTCTGTATAATTTTGTGCAGGAAGTTTAAGTAAATAAATAAATAATTTTAAGTATGTCAAACAGTCACAATTAACACTTTCAGTGCCGACAATAATTTTATTCAATTGGTTTAAGAAAAGTATCAAATTACCAACCCTTACTATTTTGCGAACATACAATAGGACTCGGTAGCCGAGTGCTAGGCACAAGTGCAGGTAATTAATAATTAATCTACAGATGGACTTGGTAGCCGGGTTCTCGGCGTATATCTTATCAAAGAACCCGGGAGGCGGGTTCTTGGCACTAAAAGATTATATTATAACCTGTTTATTCTAAGAACCATCTATACCTAGGTATATGGATATTTGTTAACCAATGACGCTGAAATGGATGCACAGATCTTAATAAAATTTGGTATAGAGATAGATTATAGTCTGGAATAGCACATAGGCTACTTTTTATTCCAAAAACTTTTATTTTACTGTTTTTGTATTGTATTGTAACGAAATTACGCCATAGTTTTATAAGAACAATAGTTATGAAGATTGTACTATTAAAAAATAATAAGTTGATATTGTTATGAAAAAACAGTCAGGCAAACAACTAACAGGTTTGATTCTTCTTTTGATAAGAATAGAAACTAGGGCATATGCCTTTTGTCACAATAACAAGGTTCAAGGCCATATTATTATGTTTATGAATGACAATATTAATGCATATCCTTTGAGGTACAAATTATAAAATTTGTTTACAGTCTGCATCAAGCAAAATACGTGCATCAACGTCGCGACAACAGCCCATCATGCGATATCATTACAGACAGTATTTGCCGATCAAAAATAAATTATTATGGTTCTTACGACCTTAATGGTCTTCTTCTATTTTTTTGTATGGCAACCTGTGCCAATGTCAAATGTCTTCTTAATGTTTAACTAGCTATTGCCTGCGGCTCCGCCCGCCTTGCTTATTATGGCGATAAAAAGCCTATTCGCTATTCCAGACTATAATCTATCTCTATGCCAAATTTCCTCTAGCTTTTATGTGATCTAGAGTAACAAACATATATCCACAAACTTTCAAATTTATAATATTAGTAGGATTAGTGGCTGAGTTATTTAGATTGCCTATATTAAGGCCTTGGACGTGATCAAACTACTGTTAAAAGTCAGTGAGTTTTTAGGTACCTTACCCTACCCTTAGTTAGTTTGATGGGCATTATGCGCACTTAGCCGCTCCTACCTTTAACCCAAACCGGGTATAAGGATAGGGTATGGGTATGTAAAAGTAAGTTACTTTTACGCACCCTACCTTACCTTACCTTAACTTGGTTATAAACGGCTTTTGGCTAAGATAATAACGATAATATGTCTAGTCTAATTTATCAACAAAATGTATGTATTTAGAAATATATGTATTTAGAAATTTATTAGTTATCTGAATGCCATAGTTCAGGCTCTGAATAATTTGTTCTTATTGTTGGTACTTTGTTTTCGTTATTCTGTTTAAATTACAAAAGAGAGAAAGGCACTGTCATATCTTTTTCTCAGCTCTTTAAGTAAGATAAATTTATTTATAACATTGATTGTAATAACACTGATTATTATAACATGGCACTAAATTATTCACAGATTTGATTACTTATATAAATTTACGAATATATAAATATTTAAAATTAATAAATAAAACAAGGCATAACCTTTTTTAAAAATTAAAAACTAATTAAAGATTTTTGGTAGCTGACATTTTTATCACACTAACCCTTTTTACACTGTTTTGCAAAATGTAACATGCCATTTAAAATGCTTTGTATATAAAGAAATAATCATGTAAAATGGGTACCTTTTATTCCACATATTTATCTATAGTATATAATTTTTATTACAAAACATTTTACATTGCTTGGCACATTTTGCAAAACTGTGTAAGAAGTGGTCAATGTGTTATCAGATTATCAAAACATTAAAAATTGGTCAATATAATCATTATCAGATAATATCAAACCAGTATAAGTGGTCAATACATGGTCAGAACAGTGAAAAGTGGTCAATATATTATCACAACAGTGTAAAAAGTGGTCAATATATTATCACAATAGTGTAAAAATTGGTCAATATATTATCACAACAGTGCAAACAGTGGTCAATATATTATCACAACAGTGTAAAAAGTGGTCAATATATTATCACAACAGTGTAAAAAGTAGTCAATATATAATCACAACAGTATAAAAAGTGGTCAATATATTATCACAACAGTGTAAAAAGTGGTCAATATATTATCACAACAGTGCAAACAGTGGTCAATATATTATCACAACAGTGTAAAAAGTGGTCAATATATTATCACAACAGTGTAAAAAGTGGTCAATATATTATCACAACAGTGTAAAAAGTGGTCAATATATTATCACAACAGTGTAAAAAGTGGTCAATATTATATAGTCACACTTTAATGTAATGTTTAGTCAATGGTTATGCATTATCTATATTATCAATTTGGCACTACCTATTATGATACTACACATTACTAATTTTACAAAGTGAGATAGGTAATTTTGTGAGTTTGTATGTATGTGGAAGTCAATTGCCAGAATCATGGATGAATTTTGGCACAGAAATAGATTATGGTCTGGAATAACACATAGGCTACTTTTTACAGCGATAACCGACATCCACGCGGGCGGAGCCTTGGGCAACAGCTAGTAATTATATAAAATTTAAAGATACATAATGCAATTCAACATAATTTTGTTTAACAAAGGGCAAAGCAGCGAGCCGAAAAATTTGATTAATATTAAGAGTTTTCTATTTATATCTATACAATGCTATTGCTGGTATAGGCAAAACCTTAAAGTAGTTTATTCAGAATCAGTAATAGATTTGAGTGCAATAATATTTAAACCATATTATATTTTGTCCTAATATTGTATAAAGTTTGGACATTTTCACTGCCCATATTTTTTTTAACAAATGTACAATACAGCAAAGCAGTTTCTACTCTGGCATGTGCAGAACAAACTGCACTTTCTATATAACCATAACTTTTACGGGTAAAACTACAGGATGCAATCAGTTTATAACATTAAGAGTTTGCATTTCTTAAAGATAACTCTTCTAATAAAACATTTAAAATATTTGGGGTGTTTCGGTATTTTACTATATCAAGAATAGCATTGTATACTTTACTTCACTGGATTAAGATAATTCATTCTTTTACTTGATAGATAATATGTTACGATGACTCTCATGGCCATCTGAATTAAAACTAGGCAGAGCGAGTACTATGACATCCACACTACTAGCAAACATTCTTATATATATTTTTAATACACACTTACATGTTATTATAGATATGTTACTACTCTCTTAGGTGAATTTCTAAAGACATGTCTGATCCACCAACCGGTATTAGGCTGGCATATGTGGATTAAGGCCTATATACCCTCTTAGTTCTCTTGATATACAAAAGGGTACCCATGCTATATTGCTATTATTATAACCACTTTAACATTCTAAATCACTGTACTTATATAATTGCAGTAATAGTTTTATTCATTCAACAATTAACCTGATTTGGAATATCCATTTAATTTTTTGAAACACACAAGACAAAAATTGCATCAAAGTACAGAATGTCTTTCAAAATATAATTTATGCAAAGGCTGATGGTATAAAAGTCCACTATTTTGCTACAGTCTATTACTTATAAACCTATATATATTATGTAAATAAACAAAAAATAATAATTTAAAAAAAAAATTGTTAATGCCTAATCAGTTCATATGTTGTAAAATTAGATGTATTATGCCTCATTTAAATTATTTATGTCATTTGTCTATTGTTTTTATTAGCACAATATCACTGTTTGCCTAAACAAATCGGAAAAAAAAGTCTACTGTTTATGAGTGCAATGTTCTGGTAACCTCATATTTTGACAGTTTGCAATATTTGCAAACACTAATCAGTAAAAAATAACACGATATTTGATGTATTTTATGGTCTAAACTTGAAAATCGGCCTAATAATTGAATAATATTATGTCGCTTAGGTTTGTGCGAATAACAACAAAGTTCGTGTAGGACAACACGGCGGCGTGTTACACAACTTCGTAAAACTTTGTATGTTGTAACACTGAAGGGTCGTGTATAGCCTGTAAACAGCACATTTCAGGCGTGCGCGGCGCGGGTTTACGTCCTCGCCGGGCGACCGACGTCCTGTCACCCATCAATGTGTCCATTTTGTAATGAACATTGGCCCGACCGACACCCAACCGAATGTAAATAAACTAAAAAAGACACTCACCTCTCATACAATGTCACATTCCGCTCAATTCCACACAATTTCTATTCTCTGGTGTCCCAAATCATCATGGAAAATCAAGCGCAACATTACTGTCCGGCTCGAACGCAAAGCAATATCGGTCCTATGGTCAGTGTCCACTCTACACCAAAAACATATGACACACCACTTATGTCCCGGTTCTGGTGCACCCAGGAAACCGTCCGGCACTTAATTTCGCTTTTTCACTGACGATCACACTACTAGAAGCACTGCAATTTTATCATGAATCGAATCCACTAAATTATGTTCCAGTGACGCAAAGCTCATATATCGTGAAGAGCAGCAGCCATTTTGAAATGTACGGGGAGAACAGTCACAGCATGGAACATTCGTAAATTACAGCCGCTCCCGTCTCTTGCCACACTTTTATGTTAGAGCGATAGTTGAAAAACTTTATCCAGTTTCCATTAAAACACTTTAGGTCACAGAACTTCACTCCATTTTCTTATTGAAACTATCCAAAACAACCTAAGCGACATCCGATAATTCCAGCTTACCCCATTTGCATGACACACATAAAATAGCAAAAAAACACTCTAAACACTTAAAAACGTACATAAAACGTGTCGCGCCGAATTATGAGAAGTTATAGCATCGCATCAATATAACAGTCCATTAGAAAAATCGCTAAAAAGATTGGTATATAATTTACAAATAGTTAATTCGGTACGAACAATAACAACGGCCGCCATTTGCAATTTTCAACTTGACATGCGCACTGACTCGCAGTAGACAAACATACGTGACGTAGCTTTTGACAAGCGTAGTCTTCATAAAATTTTATTTTTTTATTTTCATAAAAATGAAATTTTAAAAAAATAAGAATAATCTCCAAATCATGAAAAATATCATTTCGGAGAGAAAGCAATCTCAGTGCCTCATTCATTTTAAATTCTCCCTACTGTTACAAAGTCACATCGATAGACAGCTTTTCATGCTTCACTGAAGAAGACTACATGCTATCTTTGATTGGTTGACAGTGTAATCTCTCTGTTTTTTGAACTTTTGATTGGCTGCCGCCATGAAACATGAGGACACGAATCACTTCCTGTTGTTATTGAGAAAAAATATTTTAATTATTGGCGTATTGTGCGTTGTGTTAAAATTTAATAGAATTAATAAACATATTACCTAAAATAAAATGAATGAAAAAATATGAATATTATAATATGTAAATATTTTTTATTTCAGTATTCCAACAAACATTTTTACTAATGAAAGTCGACATAGTCTTCACCAAATAAACAATAAAAACAAAGTGTTACTTTGTACTAAACTTAAAGACCACAGCATAGTTATCAGCAAATAAACAATAAAAACATACTTTGTAGTAAACTTTGAAGGCTAATTCATATTAACCTTCTTTAGGAACGGATTGAAATAATCCTTTTCTAGCCATTTCTTCAGCCCAATCATCTATTTCTGCCTTTCTGTAAATAAAAATAAAAACAATAATTATTATATTATTACAGTAACAAACTTGGGAATCATGACTATAGATTTTAAAAACTTTGATATCAGAGACAGTCCCAATGTACACGTAAATACAACTCGATTATTTTCGGGTCATACATTTTTTTCGTCCTATAATAGAGCACTTTTAGAGCGTGCTCATAAAAATATAGTTCAGACTTAACTATCTAATATATAAAATTCTCGTGTCACAGTTTTCGTTGCCATACTCCTCCGAAACGGCTTGACCGATTTTGATGAATTCGATGTCCGGTATCTATGAGAATCGGCCAACATCTATTTTTCATCCCCCTAAATGTTAAGGGTGGTCCACACATTTTAGACATTTTTTTGTGATTCAGCAATAAAAAATATATACAACCCTTAATTTTCATCCCTCTACAATCAACCCCTATACTATTTTAGTAGCAAAACAACGTTTGCTGGGTCAGCTAGTTACATATAAAAGGTCTAACAGTGAGGTAGGCAAATAAAGTCTTTACAATGAATGTCTATCGCCGGTAAAGTCATAAATCTTGACATTCACTGGGGTATACTATGTACCAAGAGAGATAGAGCACCATACTACCACAGTATATTATGGAACTCTTTCATTAAGAAGGATTATAGAGTTCTTTACACTGTGATACTACTTTGCAAGCCAAGTTGTGTTTCTTGTGTGTGGGATGCATTTTTATCGAAACGTTTTCCTATCCCAGGGATACTCCATCTCCAATCCCTGGTGTTATAAATCATTTTGTACAGATGATACCTCTGGTATTGCCAGCGTCCATAGGCTACGGTATATATTTAACTGCTTATCATCAAGTGGGCCGTATGCTTGTTTGCCACATGTAGGTAGTATAAAAACAACTTAAATAATAAAATTAGATTAGATTTCTACATAATGTTTTTAAAATTTGGCAAAGATGATCTGTTCAGAATACTTTTATCTGCATTGTTATTCCAAGCGCTTATCACAAGTATGAACATGTAACGAGTATGAAATACCGTGCATATATTTATTGTTGTTAGATTCTTAGAGCATGAATGGTTTATGGTATTATTATTTAGCAATGTACATTGATCTTGCAAATGAACAATATTATTGTCAATATTTTTACATTTAGTTCTGTGCGATTAGCCAGAGACTACAACATGATTATTTTATGCCTTGCACTCGGGTGGCAAATGTAAGCATACGGTCTGCCCGGCAGCTATAGATGCTATAGAATCCTCAGACGCATATTATATAAAATGATTATCACTTTCTTGTGCATTGACACTCTGAAAAGGGAAAATACTGATCTTAAACACTAAAAGACTACCTACCTCCTCTTGTTGTTAGCCCAGCTTTTTTTTCCAAAAACTCTGGAAATAACATTATCTCGGTATCTTATAATGTTATATTGTTTCTCTATGGTAAAATTACTTCCTAAGTTAATCTGTACTGATCAAGGTACTGATGTACTGAAGCATAATAGTATATGCATGAGTGATGTTATGGTTAAGGTAGTCTCCTCGCCTCTAATAACAAACCTATTTTTTTATTTGAATATCTGATAAAATAGTAATTCCATGTTTTTGTAATGTATGTTGGTTACGTGTTCCGTTCCACAAGGCTACACTACTGGTATAATATTATCTATACTTATTATAAATGCGAAAGTGAGTTTGGTACGCTTTCACGACTAAACGGCTGAACGAATCATAATGATATTTGGCAAGGAGGTGGAAGAAGATAGATAATCGACATCCAAGCGGGAGGAGCCGCGGGCAACAGCTAGTAAAGGATTTGCATGCCAAAATCATCTTGAATTGAAAAAAATATGGGAACTCTGTCTCACCGTAATTTATTAAACTTATTCATCTACGTTTCGATGACTAAAATATAATATACTAAAAATATAAAAATACTTAAAAAGCAATCAAATGAAATTGTGTTTTGAAATAAATGTTTATTTTTTTCATTAGGAACGTAAAACTAAAAAAAGATAGATATGCAAAAAGATCATTTTATAATTAATTGACTTGACAAGACAGGACAAATCATTAAAATAAACTTTTACCCATGGATTTGCCCGTGATGAACGCTCATTATATTTAATAAAATATGTACCTCCTTCACGTTATTTTCAATGAGCTGCTAATGTAAATCCCAAGTTCTTCTATGCTGTGGCAACATTATTTATTGAACCGCAAGAAGACAAAAGCAAAAAGACTTGTATCCATGATTGGAAAAATAATACAGGGAAAAAAAACCGCAATGAAAGTAAAAAATACAGTACAGTACACAGTGAGCATAATATTTTTTTCAGATATTATTCTAAGAAAATAAGTATAAAAATGCTTTGAATGGAAATTATTTATTGTGCAGGTATGTTTACTATAAGATCAAATGTGTTTATATAGTTAAACGTTAGAAAAACAAAGTTACTGGTGTTTTATTGACTTAGGTTTGGAACAGCGTTACGAAAAGCAAGTAAGCTGTAAAAATTTATTAATTGTGACGAAATCTATTAAAATAAAGCTTTAAGAATGTTATAATTATACATTTCGATTATTTACTTCGAGTAGATATTCTGTAAGGTCATAAACCATATATGATATTACATTCTACAAAATAAACAATGCACTTCTCTTTATTTCTTGGCCGTAAAAAAACTGTTTAATGTTGAATGTTTCTAGCCATAATAAAATATATTTATGTACGTAATAACCAACTGAACCAAGTTTGAAATATATATAATTAATTCTGTAGCCATAATCTGCTTTTACTTAATTTCTGTATAAGTTGCACAAGGAAAATAAAAATAAAAATTAACTTACTATATTGCTTGAACAGATATATTATTTAGGTAAGGTATTATGTCTTTGATCACTTTTATACCAGATCTACCTACTATTCCAAATACAAATTTGATTTTAAAAACTAGTTTCAGCCAGTTGCATGCCCACAGGTAAATGTAATATTCCAAGTTTAAATTTTGCAATAAATTTACGCTTTAACAGCCAGCCATCATCTTAAATAATGGTGTTTCGGTCTCTTTGGTGGTTATGTCAACAATTAACCAATTACAGGATTGAAAGATTCCTGTTATTCATTAAAATAATGTCAAACTTGATTATTGCTTACATGTGTGAACTATGCCAACTTTTGTTCAAGATGTTGTCCTGGTACCTATTATTAGTCAGATAATGGAAGTCATGGAACTGTGTTGGATGTTTATAAAATTTAAAGGTTTTTTTTTATTTATTTAGAATGACGCAGCAATATACCTTGTCCACAACTTGGCCTAGGTTAAACCATATTTCTATAAGAACCTTCTATAAAGTATAAGAAAACTAAAAAAAAAGATAATAAAATTCAAAAGATGAATAAAATCTGTAAAGCTGTTCTCAAGTTATGGTGTGATCACGGGAAATAGGGATTTATTTATATATGTATATAGATGCGAAGATTGATAAAGTTAATTGATACTGCATTGACATAACCTTACAATGCCCAACAAATCCTAATTAAATTTAAAAACTGCAATAGTTGTTGCCATTTTCAATTTTTATATGCGATGAAAGAAAGAAAGAAAGAAACATGTATTTGGCACATTAAACATATTAGAATAAAATAAGCCCTATAAAATAAGTGAAACAGAAAAAATAAGCGTTTCACAATGCCAACTGGTTTTCTGGTTTTTAACCGACTTCAAAAAGAGGGGCTTATCAATTCGTGTGTATTTTTTATTTTTTTAATGTTTGTTACTGCATAACTCCGTCATTTATGGACCGATTTGATAAATTATTTTTTTGTCTGACTGGACATACTTCCAGTTTGGTCCCATTATCATAAAAAGAAAGTTCCGATGATGGGATCCATGAGGAATTGAGGGAACAAGCAATTTCAATATTTTTAACAACTAATCGATCATTTGCATTCAGAAAGTGTAATTTGGTGAAGTAAAACTGATGAAGAAGACCACAGATGGCCATCTGAACTTTTCAATAATAAGTATTTTACTTATGGCGATTAGATAAGTTTCGGTTATTGTTGCTAAGCAACTTTTAATAAGAAATAATGACGTGAATGAATTGAGCGCGGATTGCACAGATTAAATATTGCTTTTAATACCTACTTGACCTGTGTTCAGCCCGACGCTCAGTCGATTTTATTCGATTGTAACAAACAAATATCTGAAAATTTTACAATTTGCCGTACTGAAGTCGGTTTTTTTTTGTTAAAATTATTGCAAATATATTTTATTACTGTAGTTTATTTTAATATTACTATCATTTATACTGGACTGAAGCAGTTGATGTACCTTAGTATCTGCCTACCCCAATGACATATATGTGATGATATGTATTATATACCAGCCTACACCCGAGGCCTTGCCCGAGTGTACAATCCGACAGGAACAGTGATTTTTCTAGGCTTACATTTTTTTTTTCACATCCATACAAATTTTTATAGATATAGATAATGTTTTACACTATTGCATTATTTCACCTGTAATAATAGCATAAGGGAAGATGATGTAAATTAATAAATTTATTAGATTATTATATTAGTATGGATGCAAAAGTGAGTTTGTTTGTACTTCCACGACTAAACAGCTGAACAGATCTTATTGAAATTTGGCAAAAGAGATAGATGATATCTGTAGGGTTTGTTGTTTACTCCCATTATCACACTGGCTTGACAATACTTGGTAATCGGTTTTAAATCTCACTCACCCAGCTCATATACCCGCCCGTGGCTTACCCTTTGCCGCACTTTTGTGCAACTGTCACAGTGACGTTTAGTTAACCAATACAGCCAATACAGGTACACACGAGACAGCGTATGTATGCTTTAGTGCTTACAATACAATATCCCAGGGAAGAAATGATAATTGTCTACTTACGCATAGAAGTCTCTATATGCCTCGCGTCGTACTCGACCCAGAAAAGTATACGTCAAAACGCCAGCAATACATGATAAAACTATCGCTTCTGTTATTATTTTCTGAGTCTGTGCCCAATGAAGTCCGCGCATTATTGGTTTAGGACGGCATGGTGACGGTGGTGGGCAGGGCGGAGGGCATATCTGGGGGCATGGCTGGGGGGTAGCAGCGGGGCATGGTGGACACGGGGGCAGATCACACATTCTGCTTTGCTGTAATATAATATTATTAGGGTTACAAGTTGTGTCGTGAGAGACTTGCATGCAATTCACGAACACACGTAATTATACTCAGACTCGGAACAACATTTTTGAATCAAAGTTTTGTCCCGTGTGGGAATCGAACCCTCCTGCTTAGCAGTCAGGGTCACTAACCACTGGACCAACAGGTCAGTCAAAATATCCATTGGAATATTCAAATTTTGTGTTTGTACAGCTCCGATAGCGACACGCTTTGTTCTCTAGAACAAGGCCGCGGCGCCTTCGGGGCTGTACGTCGCAGTCATTATTATGTCCAACTGAACTTGGTGTGTCCTAGGTCACAGAGGATGGTACAAGAGTCCTATTCTACCCTTCTCTCTGACCTACGGGTATATATAGCACTTTGTGTCCTTCAATTGTATGTTTGTAAACAGCCTCAGATACAGGGTATGGCCATTTATCGTATTAATCAGCAAACTTTCGAATAAAGACTACCTTAGGATATAACCAAAAACTTTTTTTTTAGATTTAATCAACCTATGAAAAATGGCCCAAAGCTCTCACGGGAGCAGTCACCGACGGAGTAGAGACCATGATGGCGGAGGCATGCGGTACACTAACACAGACTGGGAGGCCAAGGAGGCTCTGTACCAGCGAGAGCTAGACGAAGCGCGCGCCAGAGCCACGCAGATGGAGAAGACGATGCGATGGTGGTCAGACTGCACAGCCAACTGGCGGGAAAAATGGAGCAAGGTACGTAACGAAAGGAATAAAGCAAGAGAAGAAGCAAAGCAGTTAAAAAACAAGGTAGACACACTATCTAAGGAACTATCTACGTCTAAAATAGAAAAGAATGATCTCGAACAACAGCTGATTGAACTTAAACGTGACAACGAAAAGCTTTTGAGTATCGGCGAGAGTAGAATTTTAGCTGGAGATCTTACCACTGAGGATGGAGTTGAATTAAGGAGGAAAAATGTCGGTTACACGTCCCCTAACGATCAGCCCTCGATAAGACAAAGAGCGTCGTTAGACTCACACAAGTTTACTAACGTAGATAATGTATTGGCTAATAAATTGAGCGAGCTTAGACTTAGATTAGATGAAACCTGCAAAAGTCTGCAAAGTGAAAAGGACGAAAAAGCTTTCCTTTTGGTCAAAATAGACGGTTTAACCGCTGAACTTGTTAATACTAAAGCAGAACTCCACAGTGATAGAACCTTAGGATCGACAGATTCCACTCACAGTGAAGTAGAAAGATTGCAAAATGAATTGCAGGACGAAATAGCAGCTAAACAAGTTCTAGAAGAGAAAATAGCTGAATTCAGAATGGAGATAGAAAGACTTAAATCAGAAAATACAATACAGTGGAGTAAAAGAGAATTGTTGGAGACAGAGAACATAGCCATTTTAAGAGAGAATAAGAAATTATATGGGCAAGTGTGTGAGCTCCGGGAGCAGATACATAAACTCAATAGACTATCAGATGGGAGTGCTTACTTCAACGAGCACAGCAGACTAGATTCTAACATACTGTATGTTCGAAAGACGAGCGCTAGCCCACGGTCTCATGAATCAAGTAATGCTTCCTCTGAGGCGAACCTCGCCCATTGCGACACTAAAACAAACACTTCTGGCGAAGACGATGAACTAGCAATAGTAGAAAGAAACGAGAATTAATAAAATACCTTTATTTAGCTTAGAAGATTATTTCCTTTCACTGAAAACTTGATTACGTCAAAATTCGAATATAGATTTGACAGTAGGTAACTGTATGTATACGTTAAAACAAAAACGAGCACGGAGTATTATATACTTTGATAGAGGTATATTCTTTTTTCAAATGCTCAAAGCAAAGAGTATATTTAACCACTTTAGCTCAAATTTATGGTTAAAGTGTGTTGTATCCTTTTTTGTATATCTGTTAGTAGATATACTAAGAAGGACACATCACACTTTAACCCTATTAGAAGAATAGTATTATTATAATAGAGGTCACTAGACTTTCTTAACCGGTAAAGCTAAGTTCAAATGTAACGCGCAGGATAAAATTGAGAAAGAGTTCATAAATATGACGATCGCTAACGCTCGTATCTAGAGCCTTTTTTTCTGAGCGCGCGCAGTCATATCATGCCATCTGAACATAGCTTTATGGTAGGTGTCCACATTTCCGCATCTTAAGTGTCGAACGCATCGCTTAAAATAGATACGGATCAGAGCACGCACTAGTATGACTTCCTAAGCCGGATATCGACACTGCCAGGCTGCTTATCTGGTGCTCACATTAAGCAGGCACTCTGTCAGTCAGTCAATCCACGTCTAAATTGGCTCGCGAGGCAAACACTTCTTCACATCACAAGTCATTCCTCGCGAGGCAGCTTTGAGATGTCGATACCCGCGTTTATACAAAGAATATTACTATCCGTTTAATATGATGCGTCCGATACGAAAATGTGGACGTCTATCTTAAATGACGATCCATCGATTATATAATGAATATTAATAATAATGAGAAGATACAAGATTAATTAGTGGTTCGAACCTCGAACTGTGAACTCGCGACCCCTTTAACCAATTTGGTTGATGTTGAAACTAAAAAAAAATTTTGTCTTAATAATTTGCCTACTAAAAAAATTCAAGATGTTCCGATCAAGTATACTCGAGTTATCACCGAACAAACATTTATAGTATACAAACTCCGGAAAGTTCCTCAATCTCAAGACTCTAAAAACTTTCCTCAATCGTTCAATTGAAATCAAAAAGCAAACCCAAACAATCAGATATTGTATCTGCCGGCAAAGATCTTGAACAATAACAATAGTCGGCCTAGTCGTGTATGTCTTATAAATGGTCTGGTGAATTCTTCAATCCTGTGATTGGTTTATTGTAGCGCCCCGCCCCCCGCGGCCTGCACATACGATCACGAAAGAGACCTGAAAACGCTTTCTACGCAATAGTTCAAGATCTATTTTAATATTACAGCCTGAATCAACTTACTGCTGAGTTAAGGCCTCTCTTTGCCCGTACTTTGTCACAATTGACGAATTAAAAAAAAAAAGAGCGCGGTTGGATTGACGTAGGGTTCTACGAGCATTGCCTGAGAAAATTGTAATATTGTAATTAATGAATAGTTATAACAATATTGGCGGGAGATTAATTATTTAGTCAAAAAGTAAATCCTATGGATCTCATATGTGTTTTAGCAATTATAATAAAATGTTTTATGGAAGTGAATCGGAATTTGTCCCCTGTGTTACAAATTCCGATTCGCTTAATAATTTGAAGGTATTTTTTTCTAAATTAAATTTTAAATTGTTGATCATAAAAGCCGCCAAATTATGTAAGTAATGTGAGTATTACTAGACACAAAATACACAATGTTGTCAATATAATAAATGCATTTAAATTTTATATTATTCCATTGTACCAAGGAGCTTATAACCAGGGGGGTTTAAGCTTCTTGCGGTGTAGAGGTGTGTATTGATTAAATATTAGTGTTGCAACAAAAGAAAATAGACGTAAACGAACGAAAATAGAAGTAAATAATATATTGGGACAACTCACACACCACCATCTGATCCCAAAGTAGGCAGAGCCTGACTATGGCAACCAGACAACTCTGTTTTCTGCTTTGATACGTTTCAACTGTAATGTACGTCAACAGTGAATATGGCCAAATTGTAATAAACCCAGCTCCTCATATATTGAAAGGAAAAAAAAAGACCTAGTGTGACGCAAAAAACTCCTTTCATGTTGTGGCGTCATCTTTTAATGCCAATAGAGTGACGCAGAAAACGCCTTTTATGTCGTGGCGTCATCTTTCAGTCCAATAGAGTGACGCAGAAAACGTCTTTCATGTTGTGGCGTCATCTTTTAGGCCAATAGAGTGACGCAGAAAACGCCTTTCATGTTGTGGCGTCATCTTTCAGGCCAATAGAGTGACGCAGAAAACGCCTTTCATGTTGTGGCGTCATCTTTCAGTCCAATAGAGTGACGCAGAAAACGCCTTTCATGTTGTGGCGTCATCTTTCAGGCCAATAGAGTGACGCAGAAAACGCCTTTCATGTTGTGGCGTCATCTTTCAGGCCAATAGAGTGACGCAAAAAACTCCTTTCATGTTGTGGCGTCATCTTTTAATGCCAATAGAGTGACGCAGAAAACGCCTTTTATGTTGTGGCGTCATCTTTCAGTCCAATAGAGTGACGCAGAAAACGCCTTTCATGTTGTGGCGTCATCTTTCAGGCCAATAGAGTGACGCAGAAAACGCCTTTCATGTTGTGGCGTCATCTTTCAGGCCAATAGAGTGACGCAGAAAACGCCTTTTATGTTGTGGCGTCATCTTTCAGTCCAATAGAGTGACGCAGAAAACGCCTTTCATGTTGTGGCGTCATCTTTCAGGCCAATAGAGTGACGCAGAAAACGCCTTTCATGTTGTGGCGTCATCTTTCAGGCCAATAGAGTGACGCAGAAAACGCCTTTCATGTTGTGGCGTCATCTTTCAGGCCAATAGAGTGACGCAGAAAACGTCTTTCATGTTGTGGCGTCATCTTTTAGGCCAATAGAGTGACGCAGAAAACGCCTTTCATGTTGTGGCGTCATCTTTCAGGCCAATAGAGTGACGCAGAAAACGCCTTTCATGTTTTGGCGTCATCTTTCAGGCCAATAGAGTGACGCAGAAAACGTCTTTCATGTTGTGGCGTCATCTTTTAGGCCAATAGAGTGACGCAGAAAACTCCTTTCATGTTGTGGCGTCATCTTTCAGGCCAATAGAGTGACGCAGAAAACGCCTTTCATGTTGTGGCGTCATCTTTCAGGCCAATAGAGTGACGCAGAAAACGTCTTTCATGTTGTGCCCTCATCTTTTAGGCCAATAGAGTGACGCAGAAAACGCCTTTCATGTTGTGGCGTCATCTTTCAGGCCAATAGAGTGACGCAGAAAACGCCTTTCATGTTGTGGCGTCATCTTTCAGGCCAATAGAGTGACGCAGAAAGCTCCTTTCATGTTGTAGCGTCATCTTTCAGGCCAATAGAACAACTACACAACAAGCAACGAAGTTCAACACAAATGTCACTATCCCTAGAAATACGCAACCGTAAAACAAATGTTCGAAAAGCTGATTAGCGATATTGAAGTTTACACAGACAGTATAATCCAATTTTTCTAACCGTGCAGCTGTCATTGTCCAAATCTTGCCATGTTGGCTGCATTGGAAGAAAATTTTAATGATAAATATTGATGGCCTAGAAGACAAATGTGTTATAGGTACATCGTCCAGCAACCAACTGTTGTGCTACGCTCCGCCAGGCACGATTACCTAGCATGGTCGAAAGATATTCCCTTTTCGTTGAGAGGTGTGTGACAGCCTCCACAATGTAAACAAACTCCTGGTTATTCATCAACCTGCCTGACCCTTCAGGGATAACTATTTAATAACAAGATATTTAATTTAATATTGCTTTGTAATTTATATATATTTTATAAGTTATTTATTTCTGTAACTTGTCTAATCAGTTCTATATATGTTGAAAAAGAGATTAGCAATCATAAGTACATTAAAAAGAGTCCACAACCCCGCTCCTGTCATTATTTAGTTCCAAAAAAGCTCATTTCGGCGCCACTTGTGGTTATCAGGAAGGAATCCTCTTTAGATTCGTACTACTTGCCTACATAAAATAAGATGTTTAAAAAATTAAGGATATATTTTTGTATCCTTATTTTTTCATCAAAATGTTCTATTAATTTTCATAGATTTGGGTAGAATATTTTCATAATCTGTTTCAACGTCTTTCTACTAATGAAATCGCCACTCTGTATAAGTAAAAGAAATAAAAATAAAGATGCTTGTTAATTTCATTCTGTAAAAGAATATACTTACTGTAATTATGTAAACGAATGAGGAGGGGATAAGAGCTTTGGTAATATTCGACAAAAGCGTTTAGAGGTTTACATGTCAAGAGAAAGAACTTGCCAGAAGACAGCAACGCCCTCTGCAACTTTAACCAAACAAATTGAGATTTGGCCTAATTTGAAAGTTCAAACTTGTGTTAAAATATTATAAATTGTATAAAATATAATTATAATGTACCTAATTATAGATATTAAAGAAAATGTCGTGTATTATGCTTTTTTAAAATCCTTTTTCCTAATCCTATTATGTTGCTGTAAATGCTGGAACTGCGCTATTAGTAAGTCATTTATCAGTAAAATCTAAGATTTCCCAAGCCTGTGGTAGTGGTTAAAGTAGGAAACATACACAAAAAAGAAAAAAAAACGTTAAGATGTTTCTATTATTTATTTATTTCTTATGTTTCCGCCATGGAACAATGAAATAATAATTATAAGTAAATCAGACTTTGAAGATAAAATGTCTAAGCAAAAATAGAGCGTATGACTGTTGCACTGTCAGCTCCGAAGTTCGATGATCGTGACGTGTGGACGTGACATTGGCATAATGAAAGGCAGAATCTATATGTATAGTGAGGACACTTGCATTATGTCAAAATAAATACCAACTGCTACTACTGACCAGCCCCTCTGGACAAGTGGCATAAACGCATAAACGGTAGTCGAAACGAAAAGTCAAATAGCAAATGTATGGGATTTGACGTTAATTTACGATATAATGTCGTAAACTTACGTCAAATTCCATACATTTGCTTTTTTGACTTTTCGATTCGACTACCGTTTATGCCACTTTTCTAGAGGGGCAGGGCGCTCGTGTATATTTCGCGCGCGCGCGTATTTCGATCTTCGAACGCCACCGGTTGCGGGCGCCCCGCGCGCTACGTTGCCAGCCCGTACGTTACGCGCCGACTGAATAGGTCCTAAAAGATAGGTATTTATTTTGACAGTTTACAGCAGTGTCATCACTGTATAGAGAGAGATTCTTACGCTATGACATGGGCCTTATTGAAAATGCGCCACAATCAGGCCCGTTTCAGGTGCTTTTCCATACGCCGACGTTCCGACGATAAAAAAAACTTTTTGTTCCTTGAAGAACCCCATGCTTATAGCCTCTCAAGAAAACCTCGGCTGGGAGCTCATTCTACAACCTAATCGTGCATGGGAAGTTTTTTTTCTGAAACGTAGCTGAAAGTTGAGTGCTGTCAAAACAAAAACTGTCTATTGTTCCTAGGCAACGAATACCAGGGGAAGTATATACACCATTATAATAACAGTCTGTGAACTACCTTCTTCAAATCACCAGTAAATTAATTTATTGCATAACACTGTACAAATATGGACAAAGTAACCTATATATATCTGTTGACTTATCCCAATAAATTGTTATGATCAAAACACTAGTGTCAAACATCACTTAATTAATCAGTCAATCACAGCACTAAAAACGTAAGTCTGAGTAAGAAAGTATAATCCGTCTTACTCGCACCTGACATGATGGTTACACCATGACGTCTTTATAGCGAAGTATTTGCTATTTATTCATTACTTTATTAGGTCTTAATATATACAGTATATTATACAACTTGAATAACTATTATAAAACTATATTTACACGATTGAAAAAAATACAAGAATAAACAACGAGACAAAATAAGAAATCGACCTCAATAGACGTCATTAAGTGCCATCCAAAGTAGACAGTGATGCAAGCAGCATTGCTATCTAACGTAGACAGCGATGCAAGCAGCATTGCTATCTAACGTAGACAGCGATGCAAGCAGCATTGCTATCTAACGTAGACAGCGATGCAAGCAGCATTGCTATCTAACGTAGACAGCGATGCAAGCAGCATTGCCATTCAACGTAGACAGCGATGCAAGCAGCATTGCATTCCCACGTAGAGAGCTATGCGAGCAGCATTGCCAACCAACGGAGACAACGATGCAAGCAGCATTGCCATTCAACGTAGACAGCGATGCAAGCAGCATTGCCATTCACCGTAGACAGCGATGCAAGCAGCATTGCATTCCCACGTAGAGAGCTATGCGAGCAGCATTGCCAACCAACAGAGGCAACGATGCAAGCAGCATTGCCATTCAACGTAGACAGCGATGCAAGCAGCATTGCCATTCAACGTAGACAGCGATGCAAGCAGCATTGCTATCCAACGTAGACAGCAATGCAAGCTACATTTCTATCTAACATAGGCAATGCTGCACAGAGCATTACCATCCAAGATAGCCGGCGATGAATTTTTATGACGCTTATTGAAGCAGTTCATAAGCAGTCTTATTTTATTTTGACTAGTTGCAATAAAGTCAAAAGCCACGTAATAAAGTTGACATCTTACGAATTTTAAATTAAGTTCGGAAATAAATCGCTAGACAGTCATCATGGTGTTTTAATATAAATATATACCACGGTTACATCTCTTCCGGATAACCCAGTCAACCTCCGGTCAAGTCGTTTTAAAATTAGCCACAGGATCTAAACCCATTCTTTTAAACCGTGATTTCAAAATAGTCTTTTTCAAATCACGTTTTTCTTTTCTTGTTTTATTATTAACAGCATTTTCAGCTTCTATAGCAAGTTGTTTCCTGCCAGCAGTACTGTTAAGCATATTAGTCGATTCTTTTAATTTATCGATTATTTCTATTTCGACTACTTGTCCGTTACTTTCACTCGTTATGACGCAAGGTAATGAATTGAAATGTATATTAGGGTTGTCAATTTGTAATTCCGTAGTTTCTGCTTCTACAGTATCTGTGTTTGACGTTGCCTGGTCGAAATTTGCAAGGATGTCAACGCTGTTATGTTTGGATTTTTCTGGTGATGTATCGGATGTGTCTGATGACTCGCTGGATTTACGTTTCCTTTTATAACTCTTTGGTGGTGGTCTTAAATTCCTTTTGCTTGTTATACGTTTAATTGGACTGGTGATTTTTACTTTGCCTGCCGGTGATTTTAGATCGGGGGTAGATGGTGTTTTCTTTGTTGGCGATCTGTAAATATAAGGAAATAAATAAATAACGATAGAAATCTATACTATACTAGCTGCTCGCCCCGACTTTGCCCGGGTTAAATTGGAGGCCCTTATCGAGATACAAAATATCCTATCTTTTAAGTTGAATAGTGTGTATGCAAAAGTTTATTAAAATCGCTTAAGTAGTTTAGGAGTCCATAGCGAACAAACAATGTGACATGTAATTTATATTTAAGACTAGCTGTTGCCCGCGGCTCCGCCCGCGTGGATGTCGGTTATCGCTGCAAAAAGTAGCCTATGTGTTATACCAGACCATAATCTATCTGTGTGCCAAATTTCATCTAGATCCGTTCAGTAGTTTTTACGTGAAAGAGTAACAAACATCCATCCATACTCACCAACTTTCACATTTATAATATTAGTAAGGAAGATTATAAAAAGGTTAAGTTTGTAAGTTTGTGACGTTGTAAGGGGTAATCTCAGATCTACTTAACAGATTTTGAAAATTCTTTCACAGTATTTGTGTGTGGCATCCTTACTAATATTATAAATGTGAAAGTTTGTGAGTATGGATGGATGTTTGTTACTCTTTCACGTAAAAACTACTGAACGGATTTGGACGAAATTTGGCACAGAGATAGATTATGGTCTGGAATAACACATAGGCTTTTATCGCGATAACCGACATCCACGCGAGCGGAGCCGCGGGCAACAGCTAGTAGGCTATAAATTATTTTACCAATAGAAAACCACGTTATTTGTGAGTGTCATAGGCTATATTTTATTGAACCGACTTGTAAACGGTACTAATCTAATGATTTGATTGGCCTGTTGGTCAAGTGGTTAGTGACTCCGTCTACTAAGCCGGAGGTCGGGTTTGATTCCGACATGAGACAAAACTTTGTGTGATTCATTAATGTTAGTCCCGAGTCAGAGTATAATTTGTGTTCGTGAATTGTATGTTTGTAAAGTCCCAAGCGACAATAGGTCTGAACCCTAGTGATTTTCAATCTTCTAATTTTGAACAAAGACAGCCTAATAGCTAAGTAATAAAGTTGACATCTTACTAATTACAAATTAAGATTGCAAATAAATAGCTTTAAGGACGTCATGGTACGGCCCCAGGTGCTACGTACCGATCCTCAACTCCTATGAGATGCTTGATGGGGTTCACTTTGTTTTTCATAGCTCTCTCCTTGATGGATCTGGCTGATTCCTGAATTTCTTCTTCATCATCATCTGGAAATTAATATTAAAAAAAGTGATGTGAGTGAGTGATGAGCAAACTCAGGAGGCAGAGGGGGTGGGGGTGGCAAGACTAGGTGTCCACATGAGTTCAAAGATGGCGAAGTTTTAAAAAACAACCCAAAATCTATTAAATAAGTTACAAAAGGCTTACAAATGAGAAGTCCCTACTTGCAAAAGACATAAGACCACAGCCGAATAACTACACACAGTGGTGCATTTGTGCGTAAGGTCTGAAGTACCCAATTCGGCATGCGTTAAAAAAAAAACGTTATCCTATCCCAAAGCTGAACCATAAAAAAACTTGATACAACAAGTCTTTGGGTTGACAATTTGCGAGCGCTGCCCATGAGTTAATTTGAAAAAAAAAAAAGATTCCTATTATGAAACCAGCTACAGTCTATTTCACAAAGCATGGGTACTGTGACGTTTAATATTTTATGACGAAGATGAAATAAAATAATCGAATCAACCTCTAATCAACATGCTTATTGAATGACAAGAGCCTAGAGTTATTTGACATTGACATTTATCTTCAAATGTCAATCGTCACAGTACCCAATGCTTTGTGAAATAGACTATAGTTATTTATTTATTTTATACATTATAAGCACGGTTATACCAACTACGCAAATAAGAGAAATAGTTAACAAAGAATACAAAAATATTAAAAAAATAAAATATGTAAAATAGACTTAAAAATAATCAACACCCAGTCATGCGTTCATCTCACAATACTTCAGGCATACAGACGAGATCACCTTCAGATCATCCACAAACACATCACATTCTGGTTTGGATTCAAGGAGAGTATTAAGAGTAGAAAGTGTTCGAGGTATAGGAGATCTGTTATGTACCAACCTAAGTAAAAAGAACAGTAAATAGTGCTTACCCATTAAAGTATCATCATGAATAATGCCGGATAGAATATTATTTAATGAGGTGTCCAGATCGGAAGCAAGCTTCGAATTCGTGTACGTCAAGTCAGTGGCTGTAACAAATTTAGTCACAATTAGTCCTTTTTATTAAGCGTAGTGTCGTAGGTTACTCGTTTTGTCGAAGGCTACTCGTTTTGTCGTAGGCTACTTGTTTTGTCGTAGGCTACTCATTTTGTCGTAGGCTATTCGTTTTGTCGTAGGTTACTCGTTTTGTCGTAGGCTACTTGTTTTGTCGTAGTCTACTCGTTTTGCCGTAAGCTACTAATTTTGTCGTAGGCTACTCGTTTTGTCTATCTAACGTTTGTAAGTTAGGCCGCTTACAGTAGATCGACAGGTTTTAGTATTTCGTCTATAATGGCTCGCAACCGGCGTTTTTTTCGTTATTTTTCCCACGTACGTGTAGCCTCTGTAAAACTGCTGCGGCGATTCCCGAGCGCTAAGACATGTTTCTCATTAATCGATATTTACGGAGAGCACTACTGCAAGGTAGGTAGGTAGTAGCTTGGCTATCCCTGGCATTGCTGAAGTCTATGAGCGGTGGTCACCACTAACCAACAGCTGTTTTATAATCCTCGGACATTTTCTCACACTATTGGACAAGTAAAGCGAAGTTACCACATTAAAATACTATTTAAAAAACATGAAACTTAAAATTCACCGTGTGTACTTGAATTTTTTGTCTTGTGTGAGGATCGAACCCGCAACAAACCGCACTGTGGTAAATGGCGAGGATACCACTTACCCACCGTGCAATCAAAATTACAATTGCAAAATTTAAAGCGAATACGTACCACCATTGATTTTCTTCTTCGCGTCGTCATATTCAAGCTGAAGCCCCTGCAATTCCTTAATCACATCCAGCTCCTCATTTTGTCGTAAGAACACACCTTTGGGTCTCATGCCCAGATTGTCTATTGACGGGCAGCCTGTTGGTTTTTAGTTTATTTTCATTATGGACATCGTAAGCTATAATATTGTCTAATCAACTCAACCCTGATTTATTTAATCAACTCAAACTAAAAAGAACCCTGCTCGGGTTTACAAGTCCTGTGTCAAAAAATGCACCCAGATTCGGAACAACCATTTGAAGATCACACAATGTTTTGTCCCGTGTAGAGATCGAACCCACAACACGCCGCACAGTGGTAATTGGAAAGGTAACCACTCAAGCCAATCAATATTTCACTCTGTCTTCTCACAAAACCTCATGCATTCTGATAAAATCAGAACTAAATTAGTGTTGGTGGGGCTGTCCCGCTTCTGTAGCGCATCAGGTATGTTCGCGGATGCGCACGTTAATTGTTTTTACACAACTATGCTCCAACAGCATTCTAAATAATGATCGCAAGCCATCTAGACTATAGATACGTGAATCACTGCAGTGCTATCTCAAACGGGATAGTACGGCGGTGATTCAATTCTAAGATATAGGTTGCTATTGCTATTTTTATAACTAACATAGTTTTTAAGCTTTACTAACAATTTGAGTCCTGGTTACTACCCGATTAATAAAGAAATTATTATTATAATATTATAAAATCCTCTTCCATTCATCAGTAAACAAGTACCTACAGTCCAAGACTTGACTCCGGTAGCGCGTTGAGACCGATGTATTACATGTACTCGTATTAGTAAGAAATACGTAGATATAGCTAGGTACTAGCGCGCGGAAACTGTTGCTGTCAACAGTAGCTGAATATTTTCATTTCGTCTAATACTATCTCTTTCTGTAACATTACGTTCCGTATTATCTATTGCATTCATACTTGAAATCTATAAGCAAGTACGCACAAAAGCTTGGTGACAAAAGTGAACGCCGATTTCGATGCTCGGGTCGTGTGGATGTGACATTGGATGTCGGTTATCGCGATAAAGCCTATTCGCTATCCCAGACTATTAATCTTATCTCGATGTCAAATTTCATCGAAATCCGTTCAGTAGTTTTTACGTGAAAGAGTAACAAACATCCATACGTCCATCCCTAAAAACTTTCCCATTTATAATATTAGTAGGATGGTTAAGACCCTTTAACATTCGCGGTATGGGAGACATCGACCGCGCCACCTTACGGTAGGTACCGCAGATAAAGTACACCTACCACCACTCGATTATAAATGTCTAACACTTCGATCCGGCCTTGGTTAAACTGTATTGAATTTTGAGATTGATTTTTTAAAATCCCTTTAAAAGCAGAAGCTTACGTTATAAAATCAACTTATTTTCATCATTCTTGACTTAGTAGTTTTGGCTGTACGGTGATAGTCAGTCAGGACAAACAATTTTATAAATTTTAATGATGATGATTAAACAGTAGAAGACCGTAATCATGAAATTTTTAAACCGAACTTGAAGTTTATAGGATAAGCATGGACAAGATTTATCACACTACACTGAATACTAGCTTTTGCCCACGGATTCGTTTATTTCAGGAGATATGAAAGAAACACACTTTAACAGAATCATGTTTATTTGTTATTATAAATAAATAAATAGTAAGTACATTGACAAAAAAATATTGCAAGCTATCAATATTCAAATTTCATTTTTTTATATTCTACTTAAAACTTATTTATATTATATTATAAAGATAATTAGTAGATTATCCTAGAAAAACGATATCAGCCAATCTGACTAACTTTAAAATGTTAATAAATGGAAAAAAAGATATATACTGGAAAATAACAAGAACCGTAAGTTGATCAATTTCCTAGTTAGTTGATCAACTCTCGGAAAATTATAAACGGCAGTTGAAATGTATTATTTAACGTATGTATTTTAGTAAATTGATTAATTGACGGGGTCTTGCCGTTAAATCATCCGAAGAAGGCGAGGTGTGAGTTGATTGGTTGAACGACTCACGTACTTTTACACCGCTCTAAGTGAAAAAATCAAAAATGATTTTCAATTATACAATCTTGCTAAAATTTTAGGTTAGGTTAACTCTATGAATAAACACTTGCCAAATGCTTGTAATGAATATACCGTTAAATACTACACTGAGCAACGATTGGTTCATTTGTGGATGATTTTACTTGTAGCTAAATAGTAAATTATCAAATTACTGCCAGGTGCCGTAAGTTGATCAATTGACTAAAATTCAATGCGTTAAATAATACATTTCAACTACCGTTTGTTATATTCCGAAAGTTGATCAGATTCCTCGGAAATTGATCAACTTACGATTCTTGTTATTTTCCGGTGACATATATAACTTTAGCATTGTTTTTATGTTTGTATTTTATATTTAAATGTATTTCGGAGACAAAAATACTATCGTAAATATTGAGAAGAATAACATATATGATTTTTATTGTTATTAACACTTTGAAGGACAGTGACCGCCTATAGACGTCATGACAATAAAACATCTATTGTGTCTACGTTACTGTCCGCGAAAGTGTTAATGAAACTGATGTTGCAAAAAAAAACTCTTTTAAGTTACGCTATTCAGCTGTTATAAGCGCCTAAACTTGCAATTTGTCTTTATTTAAATAAAATATTTTGTGTGAACAATCACAATTAAAAAGAAAAAAATATACATACACAAAAAGGCGAGTGGGAAAGTGACTGATTGCTACACCTAAAGTGTAAGTTCGATCCTAGATGGCAGCACTAATCTAAATTTCACAATATAGAATTAATTAATCAAATGATTCACCATGTGAAGTATTTACATCTGCTAACGGCGAAGGAAAAAAATCGTGAGTAAACCCACATGTCTTAGAAGAAATTCTAAAAGCATGTTTGATTAATCAACCCGCATCAGACCAGAGTGTGAGGATTAAGCTCTTTTGATAGAGGAGAGGAGACCATGCCCAGCAGTGGGATATATATGAGTTGTAATTTTTTTTTTTTTTTTTTTTTTTTTTTTTATACTACTTGGGTGGCAAACAAGCATACGGCCCGCCTGATGTTAAGCAGTATCCGTAGCCTATAGACGCTTGCATTACCAGAGGTATCACTTGCGTGTTGCCAACCCATTTTTTTACACCAGGGCTTTAAGATGGAAGTAACCCTGGGATAGAAATACGTTTGTTTAAAAACGCATTCCTAAATGAGCGCTGGAGACCTGTACTCACACACAGGAACACAACTACACCGCTGTGTGTAGTCATTTGGCTGTGGTCTTCTGTAAGGTGGAGGTCCTTCCCCAGTCGGGCTTGCTCGCTAGTATGGTGCCCTACCTCTCTTTAAATTACTGCTTTTATGTGCCTGATGGTAAGCAGTTACCGAGACCTTTAGACGCTTGATATATCAGGAGAATTATTCTTCATCTTTTAGCACCATAGTTCCGTTTTATGGTTTTCCGTGGTCTTAGGAAAACATTATACCCATAAATGAACATTAGAATATTTTATAAAAAGATTTATACTATACATTATTTAAAAATATATTACGAGTATATTTAAAAAGATTTTGTAGAGTTGTATTGTTGACGCGGCAATGGCAGGTATTCCCTCCAATTCCAATATTTTAAATATCTTGTTACTTATTGTAAAGATATTTCTCAACAGCGGGCTCGGTTGTTCCCTAAAAAAGTACCACAGATTATATTCTGTGTCTATGGAAAAAAAATTGTGTTTGGCATAGCAGATATAACTAGGAAACTTCTTGCTTTAGCAAAAATAAATCATCATCATCATCACAGCCTTAATCTTTTTTTTATTTATTGTTTTACTAGATGTTGCCTGTGCCAGTTATAGCAAAAAAAAGTACACTATATTCGTTCCCATGATACCATCTATCTCCTTGCCAAATTTCATTAGGATGTGTGAAGCCGTTTAGTCGTGAAAAGGTAACAGACAGACAGACAGAGTAACTTTCGCATTTAAAATTTTAATAGGGATTTTATATTCATACATGTGGGACTGCTGAAGTCTAAACTAAGCCTAAACCTAATTAGAGGTCACTACATACAAAACTATGAACTTTTATGTTGCTAAGAATCGCATAGCATTATAATCAGGGCCGGCTCTAGCCAATGTAGCGTCCGGGTGCAATCAATACCTGAGCGGCCTCCAGCAGGGGCATGTTCAAAAAAGTATCAGGTTGCATATAGAGCTCTGCGCCCTTTAAGACTTAGCGATGCATATCCTGGACTACAGGCAAAGCCGGCACTAATATTACATATAAATTCTATATCAACAGGATAATTAAGGATATTCCCTTTCGAATGGCACCGCGTGCAAAAGCTAGTATGCAAGTAATCATCATCATCTTTCATACCCTGAGTGTATCTATCTGTGAGGTTAGATAGATTATATTACTACACATGTGTAGTGGCTGAGATTAGACGTATTGTTATACACTATAGCACACCTTATTAATAAACGTGGAATAGATTAGAAGAATTAATTTAGAAGGTACGCCTGGCACGGAATTTGGTAGGCTTCATTTGTTTGTCTTGATCATTTTTTTGATCTAGGTCTTGACCAAACTTAAAAAGGCACCAGGCAGGGGCGTCGAAGGAGTGTCTTCGGCGCCCCTTGATGCTTTGCGCCCCAGGGCCGTCGCTCTACCGCGCCCCCCCTAAAGCCGGCACTGTAATCTCTCATTCTGTCATCAGTAATTTGACATTTGAAAGAAGAGGACAAAGCTATTAACTCACTACACCACGTTTATTAATAATGTGGTAACTCATAGACTTACCTTCAAGATACTTCCTGTACGCAGGTTCCATACCCCGTTCCCTTACAACGGCCAAGTACCGAGTGTTTTCCGTCAACAATCTTCCCAGTACATACAGTACATCAACTCGTTTGTTCCTTCTCGCTACTTGCTCTATACGTTCTATATAAGGCATATCATCTTCTACCAGTCTTAAATATGCAAAATCAGCGAAAGGCTGCAATTTTATCATAGCGTATACTAAGAATAATCCCACGACAATTTCCTGAAAAATATTATATTTATTATTATTAAATATTAGTAGCAAAAATAAATAATAATAGAGTCTGCCCTACCAAATTATACTATATTAAAACAACCCATATATGTCCCACTGCTGGACACAGGTCTCCTCTCCTTAATGAAGGGGGAGAGAGGGTTTAGGATTTAATACACACACGCTGGCCTAATGCGGGTTGGTGAATCTGACATGTCTTTAGAATTACTTCTAAGACAATGGTGGTTTCCTCACAATGTTTTTCTTCAACATTAACAGATGGAGAATCATTTGTTTAGTAGGTACATATAAACCTCACAAATTGAAATTCACATTGGTACTGTGTGCAAGTGGGTTACTTTCCCACTTGGCCACCACCGCTTAAATCATACTATAGTAGCCAATATTTTCAGTGAGAGTGTAATTCAGTGCACAAGTGTGTGCGTAACACAGATTCTATTTCAAGAAATAAAAAGAGCACACGTATACTCTTATAATCCAAAGAGACGGCTATTGCCTCCTCCTTTTCTAAACAAAACAATAATAATAATAAGCAGGCGGGCCGTATGCTTGTTTGTCACCTACCTACCTCACCACTAGTTTAAAAAAAAGATATAAGTTACAAATTTATCCAAAAAAAATGTATAATAAAAACAACACAAAAAAGGGGGAGGACTGCTTAGTAGGACGTCATAAAATTCCTCCGCATCAATATCTACTGAAAACGTGCCCAGGAGAGTGGAGCATTGCCACGCTGAATAGCAATTCTTATTCTTAGAGCCAAACATAAGCCAGCCTTCTGGTCACGTGAAGCGTCGACTAAACGCTTGGACAAATCTTTAAAAAGGTCGCTAGCACATACAGCTACATAATTATATGAATTACCTCAAATTGATCAGTGTCAGCCACCATATAATATTTAGCTATGTTGATTGCTTCTTCAGATAATTCTGCTATTTCTGCACCTGATTGTCTATCTCTGTAATGATTAAAAAAAAACAGTTGACTGTTATTTTCTGTAATAGATTGTACTAGTTTATGCACAAACACAGCTGTACTATTTCTTTAAGGGACTCTTCAAAGCATGTAAGTGTAACCGTTGAAACTGGCATAAGAGCATTTTGCTGAGCGGTGGCCATTTTTGGCATGCGTGTGACGTATACCATACAAAATATTATTGTTTTGATGTCCTCTTTTATTTTCTTTGAACTTTTTTGAATGACAACTTCCGCACTAGAGAACAAGCTCTGTGTCGCGGGGGACTTTACAAACATACAATTAACCGACACAAATTACACCCAGACTCAGAACAATTCTTTGTGGGTCACACAAAGTTTTGTCCTGTGTGGGAATCGAACCCACAACCTTGTGCACAGCATACTGCGGCCACTGGACCACCGAGGCAGTCTATCTCTGTTTAAATGTGTGTTTGTATGCTGTGCATCATTTGTTTTTAAAAATAAATTGTTTTTTTTCTTTCTTTCTTACTTTGGGATCTTTTGCGCAGTTCAATGTTTTGCTAATCTTTTATCTAGGATTCCTTAAAATGATATTTATAAATTTCTTATTTATATAGGAAACACAACTCCTGCACTAGAGAACAAGCCCAGTGTCGTGGGGGACTTTACAAATATACAATTAACCGACAGTAAGTACACTGAGACTCGGGACTACCATTTATGATTCAACAAATATTTGCAGTTTTTGCTCTCAATTTATGCAGTGGTAAATGGGGAGAGAGAATTTCTTGTTATAAAAACTCAATATCTTTTTATCTCTTGATTCAAACTCAAGGCCTGAAGGCCTTGAGTTTGAATCAAGAGATAAAAAGATCTGATCTTCTTCATCTCTGATCTTCATCTGAAGATGAGCATTCTTAATCAACAACCACTAGAACAATAGGCAGACTTGATTAGTAATAGTCCAACTACTTTGAGCATAGCATGCATGTAGAAATATTAATCCTACTTTTACGTAAAAACTACTAAACGGATCTGGATGAAATTTGGCACAGGAAAGATTATGGGTCTGGAATAACACTTTTTACAGCGATAACCGCCATCCACGCGGACGGAGCCGCGGGCAACAGCTAGTAATATGATTTTACAGCGATAACCGCCATCCACGCGGACGGAGCAGCGGGCAACAGCTAGTAATATGATATATTTTATCTGTCTTTACCCAGTTTTAAGAAATCTGTTCATGATTGTCTAGTCCCTACTTCATCAGTCTAATAACAAAAAAATTATATAAATAAACTATTCCTAACTTTGTTTTTTTCTTTTCTTTTAATTTTGTATAATACAATGATTTGCCATATTATTATTGTTTATATCAGTAATGTTACTTTGTAATATTGTTTTAGCGTGATTAGTTAATTAATATGTGGAAACTGTTTTGGATTATGTGCTGTTCAATATGTATATTATTACTAGCTGACCCAGCAAACATTGTTTTGGTACTATAATATAGGGGTTGATTGTAGAGGGGGGAAAATAATAAATAAGGGTTTTATGTATTTTTAATGTTAAATCATAAAACATTTTAAACAAAAAAAATGTCTAAAAAATATAAAAAAATACAACCCTTAAAATTTAGGGGGATGAAAAATAGATGTCCGATTCTCAGACCTACCCAATATGCAGACAAAATTTTATGAGTATCGGTCGAGCCGTTTCAGAGGAGTTTAATAACGTACACAGTGACAAGAGAATTTTATATATAAAAAAAAATATAAATAAAAAAAAAATAAAAAAATAAATAAATATATATTAGATATTTCTATTGTATCTGTTTGTTTCCTAAAAAAAGATAAAATAAAATAAAAACTTACTGAAATATGGAAGATATCTGCATACTCCGAAAAACCTTACAGAATGATTTGTATGTGACCGGAGTCTCCTTAAGACATTGATGTATAAGCTCATCGCAGTCATCTGTAAAGCCATCGGCTACAAATGACTGCATAATATGGGCCATGGCTGAAAACAGATTTGTATGATCCTTACTAATATTATAAATGTGAAAGTTTGTAAGTATTGATGGATGTTTGTTACTCTTTCACGTAAAAACTACAGAACGGGTCTGGATGAAATTTAGCACAGAGATAGATTATGGTCTGGAATAACACAAAGGCTACTTTTTACAGCGATAACCGACATCCACGCGGGCGGAGCCGCGGGCATCAGCTAGTAATATATATTTTTAAAAGATCCACTTGGGAACTTGATTTGTGTTGTAAGTTCTTCACAAACATAATATTCACAAGACACAAAGAACACTCAGATTCAAAAGCATTTGTGGATCACACATATTTTTATCCCGTTTAAGAAACCCACATGTCTTAGAAGATATTCTAAAAACATGTCTAATTCATCAACCCGCATTAGGCCAGCGTATGTTAATTAAGGCCTAAACCCTCTTGCTCTCTTGATAGAGGAGACCCGTGCCCAGCAGTGGGACATATATGCTAATATTATTATCAGGAATTGAACCTGCAATGCAATATGCACTGATAAAAAGTGAGCAATTTGTTACAGGGACTTTAATAAGATGAAATTTACAGATACAAAGTATACCCAGACTAGGAACAAGCACAGATGATCACACAATTTTTGATCCTGTGTGGGGATTGAACCCACAACGTGATATGGTATATGGTGAGATAGTTACTGAAACCATCCCACCATCAAACTAGTTTAGCGGCAAAAAACTTTGAAAAAAGTGTCTGGGACAAATAAAGTCAATGTTCACTAATGACTACCCTAAGGCAAAGGTTACCATCAACAACTTGCTGTAATACAGCAGACAAGAAATTATAAATAATAGATACACTGTTTATAAACATGCTCATGAAAAAATAATTTACAGAATACAAAAGTT
Source organism: Trisateles emortualis (assembly GCA_947095525.1). Lineage (NCBI taxonomy): Eukaryota > Metazoa > Arthropoda > Insecta > Lepidoptera > Erebidae > Trisateles > Trisateles emortualis. Next base: position 10,699,709 of record OX352751.1, on the reverse strand, counting down.
TTTGTTTAAATACCTGCAGTTTTATATATTAATATAATTTTGTAGATTCAAGCCTCAATTTTAAAAGTTCACATTTTTATGCAATTCAAAAACAATTTCTTTGGTAAAAGAATAAGGTGCTGGCTTGTATTGATAACTATTTAAGCTGATGAAAAGTATGATAAAAATCTACGGGTGGGCTTGTTTCAAATATTGCTTGATATTAACATAATCTTCATAGTATGCATCGAAACCGAGTGATATAGACTGATATGACTTTGTTGTGAAAGAAAATAATAATATATATTTTTAAAAAGAAATTCAGTAATTTACATCTGTTTCGACGTTTTGACAATATTGACACTCACTGACTGAATGACAGAATGAATGAAAAATGAATGAATGAAATTAATGCCGCTCGCGTGCGTTGCTCAGTTTGACATTGATTTGATGCTAGAAATAGTAGAAGAAATTGGTAGAATAGAAATTGATCTTGTGTTACAAGGTACCTACTGTTAATTTGTCTTAAATAAATAATTGAATAGCAATAAGACAAGAAGGTGTTATGTTTAACCAAATAGCTAAAAAGATAAAATACATAACTACTTAAGTACATAATAATATATAGAAATTCGTTCACGCTCAATTTTGCCTTGGCTCCATAAAAATCCAAAAGTTTTATAACTTTGAAAATTTGGCCTAAAATCCATATAAATTTTCTCATTCATGCTCCTTTATTATTTGAACATTTAAATAATCAGTTTAGCGGTAACTAGACTCAGAGTATTCAGAATTCTAATCATGACGAGAGCCCCTAGACAAGTGGCATAAGCGATAATCGAATCGAAAAGTCAAAAAAGAAAATGTATGGGATTTGACGTAAGTTTACGACATTAAATCGTAGACTCACGTCAAATTCCATACATTTTATTTTTTGACTTTTCGATTCGACTATCGCTTATGCCACTTGTCTAGAGGCTCTCAGCCTCTAGACAAGTTAATTAGTATGTAAGTACCTAGTAGCCACTAAGATAGACATAGTAGTAGCATATTATGGGACTAAGCACTGTCAGCACTGAAATTAGTGGTTAGATGATCACCTGATTCTCACTACCTACACCACTGTGTGATCCTTAAGGGTTTTTTCTGAGTCTGGGTATAGGTAACCAATTTGTTGCAGGTACCTACTTTGTGTTCGTGAATTTTTTTTTTTTTTTTTTTTTTTTTTTTTATACTACCAAGGTGGCAAACAAGCATACGGCCCGCCTGATGGTAAGCAGTTACCGTAGCCTATGGACGTTTGCAACACCAGAGGTGTCACTCACGCGTTGCCGACCCTTTAAAAACCTTATAACTCCTTTCTTGAAGAACCCCATGCTATAGTCTCTTGGGAAAACCTGGGCAGGGAGCTCATTCCACAACCTTATCGTACGTGGTAAGAAATTCCTCTGGAATCTTACGGTACGGCATGTTTGAGGTGCAAGGATGTGAGGATGAACTCCCTGTCGGTGGCGAGAGGTGCGTTGATAAAATGTAGCCGTGGGCATCATCTCGAACAATTCCTCAGAACACAGCCCATTGTACAGGCGGTAGAACACACACAAGGAGGCGAAGTCTCTCCTGAGACTTAGTGGTTCAATACCCCCTGTGAGCTTGGGATCGTCAACAATCCTAACAGCGCGTCTTTGGATAGATTCAAAGGGTCCAAGCTGGTATCCAGGTGCTCCCGCCCAAAGGTGGCAGCAGTACTCCATGTGGGGCCGGACTTGCGCTTTGTAGAGCAGCAGTCTTTGGCCCGCGGTGAAGTACCACTTTGCCCTGTTGAGCACACCTAGCTTTCTAGATGCCAGCTTAGCCTTGTCTTCCAAGTGATGACGGAACTGAACGTCGCTGGAGATGTCGACGCCGAGGATCCCAATGCTCTTGGATATTGTAAGGGCTGTGTCTTGGAATCGTGGAGCCATAGCAAATGGGGCTTTCTTAGCGGTGAACGCGCAAACTTGTGTCTTAGTGGGGTTAAATTGGACTAAATTTAGTCGTCCCCAATCAGAGACTCTGGTAAGAGTGCTACTGATTTCAGACACAAGTTTTTCGCGACTTTCATCCACAGTGGAACGAGGGATATTTGCGTGGCCTGTGTAAAAAGTATCCCCGGTGCTGTCGTCTGCATAACAATGAATGTCGTCGATAGACAACATATCATTTATGTGCAGCAAAAACAGCGTCGGGGACAGCACAGAGCCTTGCGGTACGCCAGCATTGATGTCCAGGCGATCCGAGCAACAACCGTCAACGACAGTTTGTATGCTTCTGCTGGACAAAAAGCTGGCAATCCATTCGCATAATCCCTCGGGGAGTCCGTATGATGGCAGCTTCGACAGAAGACTCCGGTGCCAGACCCGATCGAACGCCTTAGCTATATCTAGGCTGACCGCCAACGCCTCACCTTGACTCTCGATGGCTAGAGCCCAGCGGTGCGTGAGATACACTAGAAGATCACCCGTTGAGCGACTGTGGCGAAAGCCGTATTGTCGGTCGCTAATTAACTCGTGATCCTCTAGGTATCCCAAGAGCCGCCGGTTTACAATTCGCTCCATCACCTTCGAGAGAAGGGAGGTTATAGCTATAGGCCTGTAATTCGACGGGTCTGATCTATCGCCCTTTTTGGGCACCGGGTGCACATTGGCGGTCTTCCACGAAGACGGAACTCGCCTACTGTTGTACGAAAGTCCGAAAAGACGCGTTAATACAGGACACAGCTCAGGGGCACACTGCTTTAGCACCGCTGCCGGTATGCCGTCTGGCCCACTCGACTTATGAACGTCAAGAGATAGCAACTCCCGCCGGACCTCACGCTGTGATATGCTGATATCCGGCATGGCGATACCACACCACGGAATCGTGGGCGGTACGGCTTCTCTGTCGTCCAGAGTCGAGTTAGAAGCAAAAAGAGAACCCAAAAGCTTGGCTTTCTCCTTTGCGCTATAGACCAAATTATTGTCCGGCTTCCGTAGTGGGGGCAAGGACGACCGACAAAAGTTTCCCTCAGCAGCCTTCGCCAGCGACCAGAAAGCACGACTCCCAGAGGGATGGTTCGCTAGTCGCTCACCAATTCTGCCGACGAATTCAAATTTGGCCCTGGCAATTACTCTTTTACTGGACCTCGAGGCAGCATTAAGTTTGCGTTTCACATCAGAGATGATCACCTGATTCTCACTACCTACACCACTGTGTGATCCTTAAGGGTTTTTTCTGAGTCTGGGTATAGGTAACCAATTTGTTGCAGGTACCTACTTTGTGTTCGTGAATTTTTAATACACACAAACTTAATAGGTAGGCACCTAAACGCAGAATTATAGCCAATTAAATTTATAAAGCCATAGGCAAGGTAAATAACAACCTCGTTTGAGGAAGGATATGTGCTTATGTTTATTATAAGTTACTTTGCCCGCGCCAGCTGATGCCCGTGGCTCCGCCCGCGTGGATGTCAGTTATCGCGATAAAAGTAGCCTATTCGCTATTCCTGACTATAATCTATCTCAATGCCAAATTTTATCCAGATCCGTCCAAGGATCATACATCCACCCATTCTCACAAACTTTCACATTTATATTAGTAGGAAGTAGGATAAACGAATGTATTTGTACCTTATTATGATAAATGAACAAGCCACTATAAACAGATATTCTTTCTTTGCTTGTTTATTTGTTTAAAAAAGCGTCTCTAAACATTCAGAGCAGAAAAAAAACAAGGAATATCTACTTACGTAAGTTGGATACGTATATATAAAGTGACGTATTTAAGGTTGAATTTTTGGAGCCCAAAATCTGCGAGCCCTAGATTTCCTACTTGTTATAAAATGCGAAGAAATGATTTTGGTATGTCGGGGCATGCATTCGGGGGGGTAGGCAGTGGTAATACGGAGTGTTGCAACATTGACGGGGCGTGCGAGAGCCTCACAGGGGTGGTGATTTTAGCTACAGAGTTCCAAGGTAATATACATACATACATTCACACAAAAACATAACCAACCTTCTGGCTCAGGCGAGTAAAAATAAAAGGATGTAATATGGTCAATAAACGGGGCGTGACGCGGTACTTCTGTAATAAACAATAAACACTAAGCATAAACATGTCATAAACACTATTATTATAATATAAATATAATTATATAATGGTATACTTACCTATATAATTATAAAACATAGGTACACACAAAACATAAATATGATAATAACCCATAGTTATAAATAAATGTCTGGGCTTATATAATTTATTTTTATTATATCCTCCATTCAATCAGGCGGTGGTCGTGGTCCGTTTTATGTATTTTAAATATGTTATTTATATTTCTACAATTAATTATAAGTGTTATGAGTGACGTGAGAGTGTACACAAACAAAGGTGTTATAATAGGACAGAAATATAATGGTTATAACGGTTTTTTTGGTGTTCCATACTCTTCGGTTAATGTTCACGACCCATTTGGTGTTAGTATATTTTATAATTATTAATAACACTAGCTGTTGCCCACGGCTCCGCCCGCGTGGATGTCGGTTATCGCTGTAAAAAGTAGCCTATGTGTTATTCCAGACCATAATCTATCTCTGTGCCAAATTTCACCCAGATCCGTTCAGTAGTTTTTACGTGAAAGAGTAACAAACATCCATCCATCCATCCATCCATTCTTACAAACTTTCACATTTATAATATTAGTAAGGATTAATCATTACGCCTAGACATGTGGCATAAAGGGTAGTTGAATCGAATAGAATAGACAGCAAATGTATGGGATTTGACATAAGTTTACGAATCGATTACCGTTTATGCCACTTGTCTAGAGGGGCAGAATGCTGTTCTATGTCTACCTCAAAGAAAAAGCATTGCCATTTATTGTGGCAATGCTGTCAGTCTTCTGGCAGACAGCGATGCAAAGGAATTTACGAAGCCTTTTACTTAAAAAAAAAATGATTTCTCAAAATTTTTGTAAGTGCCCTATTTCGGACACTCCAACCACAGTCTTTGTTGTGTATTTAGATTTTTTTATACTAGATAGTTATGGGACAAACAAGCATACAGCCTGCCTGATGTTAAGCAGTTACTGTAGTTTATGGACGCTTGCGTGTTGTCGACCCAATTGATTTTTACACTAGGGCTTTAAGATGGAGAAGTATCCCTGGGATAGGAAAACGTTTCTTTCAAAACGCATCCCTAAAAGAGCACTGGAAACCTGCACTCACATATAGGAACACAACTGCATTGTGTGCAGTTATTTAAGGCTGTGGTCTTCTGTAAGGTAGAGGTCCTCCCCTAGTCGAAAACTTAAAATTGACACGTCGATATCACATCATAATTAATCTATTTGTATATTTCAGAAATCATTCGACCATCCTGACTTTACTAAACCTTTCAAAGCTACCAATAAAACTATAATGTGTCCCCAATTGATAGACTCATTATACAAAGGAACGCTGCAGTGCCTCACGCTAAACATATACGTGCCGCAAAAGAAACATAGCAGGTTACCAACCCTCGTCTGGTTCTATGGAGAGAGCTTTGATTTCGGCGATGCCAACACCTACAGCAGCCTTCACCTAGTGAAGCATGGTATAATATTTGTATCTGTTAACTACAGAGTTGGACCGTTTGGATTTATCTGTACGAATGAAGACGCCTTTCCTGGTAATCAGGCTCTGAAAGATCAACTTGAAGCTTTGAAATGGATTAATAGGAACATAGAGGATTTTGGCGGAGATCCGAATTCAATAACGATTGCCGGCTCCAAACATGGCGGTAGTTTTGTAGATCTTCACTTGTACAATGATTTAAATGAACGGCTATTTGATAAAGCCATTATACAAAGTGGTTCTGTATTTAGCTATGGATTTTTCAGACCACCTGAACCAAGATATCATATATCAATTGCAAATGCGTTAGATAAACCTGAAAGTGAAGATATAATACAGTTTTTAAACAGACAAAACAGTAGTTACATTGTAGATGCGGCAAAAAAAATAAATCGACCTTTAGGGGTTTGTAGAGAAATACCAAGTGAACGTACCAAGAATTTTGTTACTCGTGTTCCTTACTTTTTAGACCTGGAAGATAAAGTGATGAAAACAAAAATATTGATTGGTCATAATAGCATGGAGATGTTAAACTTATACGCGAGCGGTAGTGATTTTGTAAATGAAGGGATTATTAATAACATAATTACCGAAGCGCTGGAGAACAGTTTCAATTTTGATAAAGTAAAGCTTAATATATTGACTCACGTAATTAAGAGTTTCTATTTTGTGGCGAATGAGTTTGGTTCAGTATCAGTTCAGGATCTGGTGATTGCAATGTCAGATTTCTTCGTAGTTAATGGAGTTGAACGAACGATAAATAGATTGGTGACCGCCGGTGCTACTGTATACAAGTATGTTTTTTCATATGCTGGAGCTACAGGATTCAAGGATCCTTATGGAGCACCGCAAGGTGAAGAGTTAAAGTTTCTGCTCGATATACCTCTATCTGGACCTGTACAATATTCTGTTAGAAATACTATGGTTGAGTTGTGGGCGAATTTTATTAAATTTGGGTAAGTTGTCGTATTAATTGCCTATTGGGTAAACAAGCAATAACAACTGCCCCGGTGGCTCAGTGGTCGATGTGTGAGACTGCTGAACACGAGGTCCCGGATTCGGTTCCCGGGTCGGCCCAAAAATTTTTTTTATACAACTTGGGTAACACACGGCCCGCCTTATGTGAAGCAGTTACCGTATCCTATGGACGTATGCAATACTTCCCCATCTGGGCTTGCTCCTAGGTCTATTCCTAATATTTTGTAAGTACCTACATCTATAGGTACACTTCTCTATCAGTTAATCTAAGTGATGCAGCAATTGTTAGTAGGCGAATTCCATAATTTTGTAGCTATAAGATTTATCTTTACTTTTTTTTTAAAGACAACTCCTACACTAGAGAACAGGCTCTGTGTCGCAGGGGACTTTACAAACATACAATTAAAGGACACAAATTACACCCAGACTCAGAACAACTCTTTGCGGGTCACACAAGGTTTTGTCTTGTGTGGGAATCGAACCTACAACCTCGTGCACAGCAGGGACATACTGCGGCCATTGCACCATCAAGGCAGTCAAATCAAAGTCAAATGTTCTGCCTCTCCTAATAATTTTGGTCTGTTTTCAGTAATCCAACTCCCAGGGATAAACCAGTAGCGTGGACACCATTACGGGGACTGTCACGCCAATATTTGAACATAGATAGTAATTTTACAATGGTTGATAGCGGGGTACAACGACGAGACGCGTTCTGGCAATTGTTTTGGGATGGTTATCAAAATTATTCGGTTTTAATTTAAAAGTATAATTAAAGCAGCCCGCAAGCAACTTTGTCTCCGCAACTTATTTGTCTACAACATCAAGTCTATGTCTATGGATAGTATGAAAGTGCGCCAATGTAGCGACGCGACAGTCGGGAGACTTTTTTGTCCGCTGGTGAACCGGCCGGCTGATTCTCTAAGAAACAGCGATGGCAAACTGACAGTTGTGATCGCAAAATTGACAGTTGTGATTGCTCGGTGACGGCACAATCTATTGACTAAACGTCAAAAAGGGCTCTTACGGAATACCGATTTACAATCTGACAGCCAGATTTTGCTCGGTTTTTGCGGTGGCTCGGTTTTTGCTCTTACGGAATACCCCTGCCGGCCCGCGACACAACTGTCGACCCATCTAATGATTGCAATGCAAGTGCGCTCAAGGCGATTGCGACAGAGACATAAAAGTTGCCGTGCAATTATGTTGCTGGTGGGCGCCCTGCTTAATGGCGTCTGAGTGACGTAGATCACCTCACTCAGATGCCATGGTGACGTATCCAAACAATTCATAGGTATTGCAAATTATGGCAAATAATTTTGCTGTAAGAAGAATGATGTAACAATCGAATTAAATGACATTGCATAAATTGAAATTTGAATTTATTGATTTTGTACTTACCTACCTAAATTTATATTATATTTTAATTTAATGAATGATATTATAATATGTTTATGCTTACAAAAGTGATTATTGCGATACCTTATATTTTATTAATATACCTGTAATACCTTTTTTGTACCCATAAATGCAATGAATAAATGAATACGATATTCTCTACAAATCACATATATACATTTTACTACCTATGTATATACATAAAACTAATTTAATCATAAATACAAAAAAAGGAAAAACATAATACAAATGAAGACTGTTGTTTAAGCGTCGAAATATTCCTCAACATCATTGTCTACTGGTAACGTGCCCAGAAGGCTGGCGGCATTGCCACGTTGAATGGCAATGCTTATTCTCTGTGCGAGAAATAAGCCAGCCCTCTGATCACGCGAAGCGTCGATCAGTCGTTTCGTTAAGTCAAGTAAGTTGAATTGTTTTCTGAATCTCGGAAGCAGCTCCAACGATTTGCATGAAATTTAGTATGCAGGAGGTTTCGGGGGCAATTAATCGATCGAGATAGGTTTCATTTTTAGAAAACGTTAATTTCCAAAAAAAAAATACCGAGCAGAGCTCGGTCCCTAAGGTACTTTCATTAATAACTCACTTAGCGACGGATTGGCAGCGTCGCTAATTGGGAAGAGTACCCACGACCAACGGGTCACATTGAGGAGTCTGCGCGTGTTGGGAGATGCCGATGTCCAGCAGTGGACTGCGATAGGCTGATTGATTGAGAGTCTGTACCTACAATTGCAAATACAACTAAAACGACAGCGATTTAATTAATAATTTTAATATTTAAATCATTCATTTGAGCAGGAACATGGGGTGCTATTGTGTCCTACTACTGGGCATGGTTCACCTCTTCTATATTAAGAGAGCAGAGAGGGTTTAGGCAGTGGCGCAACAATAGGGCGGCATTATGGGCCTCCGGCCCGAGAGTGGAAGTATCCTAATCATTGCCACGGGCCCCAAATGGATAGTTACGCCACTGGGTTTAGGTATCCACACACGCCGACCAAGTGCGGATTGGTGGATCAGACATGTCTTTAGAGTTTATCTTATTACCACACAATTAAAAATAGTTAATTTTACGTTATAAAATTAAACACAATATTTTTTGTCATAACATTTTACTTATATATGGAAGAAATCTAAACACATCAAAAGAACATTAATACTTAAAGGTCTTGCACAACTATACTTTGATTATAATGGAGATGTTTTTAGACGCTATGTCAAAAACTAAAAAAAAACTTTAAAAAAATAAACTTAACTTAAAAAAACTTAAATAAAATGGATTAGGTATGCGGTTATTCATGCAAAACAGCGATGTGTTTCCACAAGATATGTTTTCCTTCACCGTTAGCGAATCTTTCCTATTCCACTACTACTTTTTATAACATACATATATACCTAAATATTAGGTGTCACAAGAATACATTCTTGATTACTAAGGGTCGCCCGCGACTTCGTCCTCGTGGTAATTTGGAATATTTCCCCCGATTTTGCAACATATCTCACTACTGCTCCGCTCCTTTTAATTATAGCACGATGTTATATAGCCTATAACCTTCCTGGATTCTATTCGATCACTATTCAACAAAAAAGATTTTTTCAAATCGAACCAGTACTTTTTGAGATTAGCGCATTCAACCAAACAAACTCTTCAGCTTTATAATATTAAGTATAGATTTTGTGTATTTATTAATTAATTAGCCTGTTTCAGACCACTGGTGGACATAGGCCTCTACTTATTCACGCTACAACACCCGTACCTTCTGTGACATAAATGACATCATAAAAATACATGCATTATTATTATAATGATAAATTTATTATTTATTTTTATTGAAAAACAAATAGCTATTATCAACATCCTTATCTCATTCGAAAGGAATATCTAAGGATTTCAATAGCATTCGGTAATGAGCTGATCTGGTAAGAGGCACAGAATACTTAATAGTAGATACAGGTATAAGGTTTGCAGGTAGGAAACTTATTATGAGTTAAGCTCGCCTTTGTACCTATATGATATTTTAAGTATAATTATTAACACAATAAAAGTTAAATACTTTGTTATTTTGTATGTGTACAATAAAGAATTGAGAATTAAATTAAGGGCTTTTGATTTATCAACTAACAACTAATAAATGCGAAAGTTTGTAAGAATGTACGGATGTTTGTTACTCTTTCACGCAAAAACTACAAAACGGAACTGGATGAAATTAGGCACAGAGATAGATTATAGCCTGGAATAGCATACAGGCTACTTTTTATCGAACATCCGACATCATTATTGTGAAACTAAATCATCCAGGGATTGTCTCAAATTATAATCATTAAAATCGTCTCAGCTGTCTATGAGTAGAAAAAAATAATAGAAATCTCTTAAAAAATCGAATTAAGTAGTTACTAAAAGAAATAAACACTGCTTTTTTCTAATATTAAAAGTGTGGCTTAGATAGCCCGTTTATTCAGGAATGCTATATTTATATCATTATGCTACTACCTATGGAAGTGGGGCAGTAATCACAAATATCAACAAATCGTGAAGACTTCCATATTATTGTGAAACATAACTAAATAATAGATTTGAGTACAAGAATTTTTAAACCATATTATATTTTGTCGTAATAATTAATGATTTTTTATTTTTATGATATTTTAAGATACCATATTTAATTTAATTAAAAAAAAAAATGGTTTGTATTATGTACTCTTCACTAGGTGACCATAATAGTTAAGGAAAAACTACACAAAGAAATGAGCTTATTACATCGTGAGTTTTTTTAAATTCTTACTCATCTAATAAAAAAAGGGGTATTTCGATATTTTACTATCCCAAGAATAGCATTTTATATGAAGATGTGAAAGGAGATAAACAAATAAACACAGACACAGATTAGTTATTATGTCATTTGATTTAATTTATTTGAACTTGACTTATGTAATACCAGTAAGTACTACTACTTGCTTAAATACCATAGATAGGAATAGGTATAGTTTTTTCACATACTTTTAAAATGTTTTCATATTTAAGATGGATATGCCTAGATAGATTTTGTTATTTCAGGTGTCCGGAACTACAATAATATAATAAAATATAATGACATTGAATTACATAAATTAATGCTATATATATATATATACAAGAATAATATGAAAAAACTTATTTAGACTAACTAAACCTAAATATGAAAAACTAATTAATTAAATAAAAGGCAATAGTTTAGGCGTCATAATATTCCTACGAATCACTGTCAACCGGAAAAGTGCCCAAAAGGCTGGCGGCATTGCCACGTTGAATGGCAATGCCGCAATAATAAAATTATAATTAACAAAAAAAAACACTTATTAATATATTTTTAAGCATGTTTGAGGTGCAAGGATGTGAGGATGAACTCCCTGTCGCCGGTTGCGTTGATAAAATGTGGCCGTGGGCATCATCTCGAACAATTCCTCAGAACACAGCCCATTGTACAGGCGGTAGAACAATACTAGAAATATCTCTACCTATTCCTATTTATGCTAATTACTCATTATATTTAAAATAAAATAGAATTATTTTGATACGTATAAAATAATAAATGCCAAAAAGAGTTCTTTTGTTGGAAAGTATCCTCCATCATATTCATATCTCTGTCGATGTTTAAATAAGGACGCGCCAGTCCTTTTAGTGGCGTCCAGGCTATTGGATGATTATCAGGTGTGGGGTTGCTGAAAACAACAATAGTATTAGAACATTCTCCGTGAGAGCATGACGTGTAAAGCTTCTTCTTATCGGTTGATTAGTGGTCAACCTGGTGACAGAGTTATTTAGATCGCCCATATTTAGGCCTCTGTCGTTATCTAACGACTGTTAAACGGCCCCAGGGCGCAAGACTTGAAGGTGCGCCAAAGATGCCCCTTTAACGCCCCTACCTGGCTCCTCTTTAAGTTTGCTCAAGTCCAAGAATAAAAAACGATCAGGACAAAATAATTCAAGCCTACCAAATTACCTCAATTTGGGAGGTGCTTAGATCTTCGCCTAAGGGTAGTGCTACAGCCGGCACTGGACATAGGCAAGAAGACAAAGATTTCCAGTGCTCGGTCCTTGTCTAATCTCAGGCTATACCAACCCTGATTTTACAAGCATGCAAAATCTGCTATTTTTGCGTCCATAAGCAACGGTAACTGGTTACTATCAGCGCTTGCTTGTTTGTCACCTAAGTCATAGCTAGGTGCACTCGCTGTTCGGTAAACGATCTGTGGGTGCCATCATCCCATCCCATCATAGGGCTACCGCGCCCTTGGTAGCTTATACCAAGGGCGCGGTAGCCCTATAGATGGGTGACCGCATAGTGGTATTTCATGTGAGCGTCTCCGTGCTTCGGAGGGCACGTTACAAGTCGGTTCCGGCTGTTAACAGTCGTTAGATTACAACATAGGCCTAAATATGGGCGATGTAAATAACTCTGTCACCAGGTTGGCCACTAACCAAACGATAAGAAGAAGACCTAAGTCATATAAATTGATGTTACAACTTACCCATACTTAACAAAATTCGCCCACATCAGTAGCATATTCTGTCTTAATATCTCTTGTTCAGATCCATATATATTACTTCTCCAATCAAGCAGAAACTTTAATTCATCACCCTGAGACGCACCAGTATTTTTGTATTCGCTTTCTTCATTATATGAAAATAGGTATTTATATACAGTCGCGCCTGCTTTCACGAATCTATTTATAGATCGTTCAACGCCATTGACTACAGCAAAATCTGACATTGCTTCAGCTAAGTTTAGTATTGTTGCTGGACTGTAGTCTTTGTCTCCAAAATAGAATCTTCTTATAATATAAGCTAATGTTGATAGTTTCACTTTATCTAAATTAAAGCTTTTCTCTAGCACCCTATAAATAATGTCTCCAGACTCTTCATAGAATTCACTTGTATTATTTTTTGAAAATAAACTCAATAATTCCAAGCTATTGTAACCAATCAATATTTTTGTATGTTTCAATTTATTCCCTAAGTCTAGCGATTCAGGAATGCTAGTGACAAAGTTCTCAACACCTGCTTCGGTCGACTTTAATTCAGGACAAACTCCTATGTCATGGTTTAGGAATTCTGCCACTTCTAAAATTTTATATGGCGCAATTTTGTTTAAAAATGGAAATATATCTCTGGCTCTAGTGCCTCTGGTTATACTTTTCTCTAAGGCTTTGGCAATTGAAATAGGAAATCCTGAATCAGATGGAGTAAAAAACCCATGGGAAAATATAGAACCACTCTGTATAATGGCTTTATCAAATAGGGGTTTATCCAAAGTACTGTACAAGTGTAGATCAACATAACCTCCACCATATCCAGAGCCAGCAATCGTTACTGACTTATAATTTCCACCAAAAGAATTAATATTGGCATTAATCCATTTTAAAGCTGCGAGTTGATCTCTCAGAGCTTGATTTCCGGGCAAGGTATGTTCTTTAGGACATAAGAATCCAAAAGGTCCAAGTCTAAAGTTTACAGATACGAATATAATTCCATGTTTCACTAAATGTGAGCTGTGATATTCGTTAGCATCACCATACCAGAAGCTCTCTCCATGAAACCAAACTAATACTGGCAGTATAGAATTTTTTATTCGATGTGGCACGTATATGTTCAGCGTCAGACATCGTAGTGTACCTTGGTATATGAAGTCTTTGATTTGTGGACACATTGTTGTGTTCTTGTTTGCCTTGAAGGGTTTGGTAAAGTTGGGATATGGAAATGAAGCCTGAAATAAACAAAAAAAGCATTGTTAACGAGTAAATTCATTGATTTGTATCATTGATGATACAAATTAAATAATATATGTTAGGTACTAGCGGCCTGCCCCGACTTCGTCCGGATTAAACTATTTTCAGCGCAACTTTCTTTTTTTTAACATAAGAACCTTCTCCTGCCAATAACAAACACAACAAAAAAGAAATTTAAAATTATACGATACCTAATGTTTTTGTTCTTGTTCGTACCTACCATAATATTAGATTCTGACGTCGTAGGGGGTCGCAGTTCTTACATTTTTTTGACCTAACCTACTGATTATTTTAATACGGTCAGGTATTTCTACTCCTACATATATTACAGACTACGAAAATTACAAATTACAAACTTATTTCATCTATTCGTGTTTTTTTTTATTTACGAAAAAAGTACGGGAAATTATAATTATATAGAAAGGCTTGAGACAAAATCCCAACGTTACAGATTTTCATAAATTCAAGATACTTGATTCAAGCCCCAATCTTATTTTACAATAACATTTTATAAGTTAATCGGCAATTACTCGTAAACTTGTGAAGTCTACTTAGCTGTGATAGTTTTCCTTTTAATTTCGTTATATATATAACGAAATTAAAAGGAAAACTATCGAAATTAAACAATTCACGGTAGTAGTATATACTACTACCGTGAATTTTTTCACATTTCCGAATACCACCATTTGGCCAGCAGGGGAGTGGGGGGAGACACTTGGCTCAAACAAAAATTAGCACTTAAATTTCACAAACTAATCTCTCAATCAAAAAACTGTCTTAAAACACCTGCAATATTTTCAAAAGACCTATTTAACGATACCCAACACCATGGGGCTTTACATGTACAGGAGATATCCCAAAAAATTTTTTTTTCAAGATTTTATTTTACCACTTTGTTGGCATGATTAATATGTATATTCGTGCCAAATTACAGCTTTCTAGGACTAAGGGTCTCTGAGCAAAGCTGCGGACAGACGGACGGACTGACATAGCGAAACTATAAGGGTTATTTGTTTACTTTGAAACACAAGAAATGAACAGAAATACTAACACCAAATTGACTATAAACGTTAACTAAAGCATAAGGAACTCCAAGAAACGAGTTATATCCATAATGCTTCTCTCCATGTATAACACCTTTGGATGTAACTACTCGAACTACATTCGAACTCGTTGCACTTATTATTAAATTTAATAAAATAAATAACATATTTATAGAAAATACGGACTACAAGACACCGCGATGAAATAAAACGGTATAATAATGAAAAGATAATAAAAGCGGGATTTTATATAGCTATCCTGTTTTGTATATTTGTATAATTGTAATGTATATTATAAATAATAATAGTTCCTATTATTATAGTTTATATGTGTATTGTTTATATGTGTTTATTGTTTATATAGAATTCTGTACACTCAGTGGAAAAACTTTTGTGTCAACATTATGCAGACTGGGGTTGTGCGACCCGAGAGGTAGGGTAGTACACTATACTAGCGAGCAAGCCCAACTGAAAGAAAGAAAGAGAAAGAAAGAAAAACGTTTATTTGAACATACAGAGGACATTACAGAGGAAAAAAATAATAGGTGCAAAATAGGTATTAAATTTAACATTAAATTAATTTATCCTGTGCGATGTCAGAATAGATCCCAATCTCAGCTTTAGGCTGCGGCATTTTCATGCTGCAACTTCTAGAAGACTAAAGAAAAATAACTCCATTCCGCTGTGTTCCTGTACGTAAGTATAGGCCTCCAGTGCTCTTAGACCGTTTTTAAAGAAACTCCTCCCAAAATCTTTGCTAAAATATTTGGGTCGGTAAAATGTAAGTGATTCGTCTGGTATTGCAAGCGTCTTTAGGTCATGGTAACTGCTTACCATCAGGCGGGCTGTATTTATGCTTGATTAATACCTTATTTCTGATTCATATTTATAAAAAGACAACTCCCGCACTAGAGAACAGCTCTGTGTCGCGGGGGACTTTCCAACACAAGAACACACCCAGACTCAGAACAACTTTCTTTGCGGGTAACACAAAGTTTTGTCCTGTGTGGGAATTGAACCCACACCTCATGCACAGCAGGCGCATACTGCGGCCACTGGACCACCAAGGCAGTCCAAATATATCATTTATGACATGATAACCTAAGTAGGTAGTATGTAAAAAAAATACAGCTAAATTGGCTGATGTTATGTTTATCATTTACTGTTCTGTGTTGTACAGGACTTAAATAAAATTAATGTGTAGAAATTCCTATTCTATTTTATAGTAAGTACTAGCTGTTGCCCGCGGCTCCGCCCGCGTGGATGTCGGTTATTGCTGTAAAAAGTATCTATATCTGTGTGCCAAATTTCATCCAGATCCGTTCAGTAGTTTTTACGTGAAAGAGTAACAAATATCCATCCATCCAACCATCCATTCTTACAAACTTTCACATTTATAATATTAGTAAGGATATACCTAAATAGCGGCCTTACCTCTGTAGACGAGTGGCCTAAACTGTAATAATAGAATAGAATAGAAAGCAAATGCGAATAAATTGACTGTAATAGGAAAATTTGCAATTAAAAGCTAAATATTTCACAAATGAATCCCTTAATCCATTGTCTGCAATATTTTTAAGATACCGATTTAACGATACATGACGTGTATCGTTAAATCGCCTAGATTTTAAAAGTTTATATGATACCAGAGGTATCATTTGCGTGTTGCCGACCCATTTTTTTACACCAGGTTGAAGCCCTGGTGGAGGAGTACCCCTGGGATAGGAAATCGTTTCTTCAAAACGCATCTCTAAATGAGCTCTGGAGACGTGTACTCATACTCATACAGATACACAACAACACCGCTGTGTGTAGTTATTTGGTAGGGGGGGGTCCTTCGCCAGTATTTTTTTTTATTATTACTTTTCTAATAAAATCTACTTAACTTACTATAATAAAAATAGTATTGAATATAAAATTCCATACAAATTCGTGCTATACATAATTTAATCTATAATATCTATACTTAATATTATAAAGCTGAAGAGTTTGTTTGTTTGGTTGAACGCGCTAATCTCAGAAAGTACAGAGCCTCTAGACAAGTGGCTTAAGCAATAGTCGAATCGAAAAGTCAAAAAATAAAATGTATGATTTGACGTGAGTCTACGATTTAATGTCGTAAACTTACGTCAAATTCCATACATTTTCTTTTTGACTTTTCGATTCGACTATCGCTTATGCCACTTGTCTAGAGGCTTTGGTTCGATTAGAAAAAATATTTTTTTGTTGTATAGTGCATTTATCCAGGAAGGCTATAGGTTATATAACATCACGCTATGATCAATAGGAGCGGAGCAGTAGTGAGATATTTTACAAAATCGGGTAAATGTACGTTCCAAATTACCACGCGGACGAGGTCGCGGACGACCCTTATTTTATACATAGGAGAGAAAAATAAATAACACGTCAATGGGATCTCCATTGGCGTGTCATTTATTATGTTTTTTCTCTCGTATGTATAAATTAAATAATAAGCAGGCCTATAGACTACCTATGTTTTACCATCCGTTGATAGTAGACAATTCTTTTTACATAAATAAACGCGGAAGTGCCTTGTTCAGTATTCACAATAGACTCCGATACAAATATATGTTTATAAATTCAAAACATGGATACAATAATATTTTTCTTGGCCTTTATCTAGGTTTGTAGAGGGTGGAAATGCTTTGGCAGTAAGGTCAACTCCATAAAAAGACAAAATAAGGGTTGTAATCTGTAGGTATCTGTAGTATTTTTTTTTA
Organism: Trisateles emortualis; assembly: GCA_947095525.1. NCBI lineage: Eukaryota > Metazoa > Arthropoda > Insecta > Lepidoptera > Erebidae > Trisateles > Trisateles emortualis. The sequence goes on along the minus strand of OX352751.1, from coordinate 10,682,162 downwards.
TACTACCAAGGTGGCAAACAAGCATACGACCCGCCTGATGGTAAGCAGTTACCGTACCCTATGGACGTTTGCAACACCAGGGGTGTCATGTCACTCACGCGTTGCCGACCCTTTAAAATCCTTATAACTTCTTTCTTGAAGAACCCCGTGCTATAGTCTCTTGGGAAAACTTCAACAGGGAGCTCATTCCACAACCTAATCGTACGTGGTAAGAAATTCCTCTGGAATTTTACAGTACGGCATGTTTGAGGTGCAAGGATGTGAGGATAAACTCCCTGACGGTTCGTCGTTAGCTAGAATCTATTTACTAAGTAGTAAAGTAGTCTGAGAGAGAGAGGTTTTAGGCCTTAATTCATACACAGCCTAATGCGGATTGGTGAATCAGACATGTCTTTAGAATTTCTTCTAAGACATGTGGGTTCCCTCACGATGTTTTCCTTCACCGTTAGCAGATGGCGAATCATTTGATTAGTACATATAAACTCCACAAAGTAAAATTCATATTGGTACTGCCCGGGATCGAACTCGCACCTCTGGCGTGCCAGTCGGTTACTTTCCCACTCGGCCACCAACCCTCTCCCTCTCACTTGAAAGAGGAGAGGAGACCGGCGCCCAGCAGTGGGACATATATATAGGTTGCTATTATTGTTAAGTAGCCTACAAAACAAGAACCTAGTCAAACAACCACGTATCCGGAAAACCAGGTTTATTCTTGATTCGTCGGATTCAGGTGCATCATATATTTAAACGAGCGAATCTAAATTTAATTTATGGGTGTCAAAATTACTGAATATGGCGTACAGAAATACTGAATTTGGCGTACAGAAATACTGAATATGGCGTACAGAAATACTTAGTGAGCGAAAAACTGAGGGCGAACATAATCTATCAAAATTAGCGCTTCGCCGGCCGCTGCCGCGGCACGCTTCGTTCGCTCGACTCGCGCGTTGTTGGGGTCACAGTTCTCACCTAACCTAACCTACTTGTCTGGTAGCATCTCGTTTCTGGTAGCAAATGCATGAATTTCTAGTCGCTCATTTTAGTCGCACGGCACGGCAGCAAGGCTAACTTGTTTCATAATATTCAACGTACAGATTGGCATAAGCATTCATTAGTTACTTTACCACTAGATAGGTGCAGCCTACCTGCACAGGAACTCTGTTGCTTGTTCGCCACCTTATTATAAAAAAGAATATATAATCGTAGAGGTGCTCATAGCCATGTGCACTCGGTGTTTGGTAAACGATTATAGATGGGTGACCGCATAGTGGTATTTCATCTGAGTGTCTTTGTGCTGCAGAGGGTACCTTAAAAGTCAGTCCCGGCTGTTAACAGTCGTGAGATCATGACAGAGGCCTAAATATGAGCGTTCTAAATAAATCTGTCACCAGGTAGATCACTAACCAAAAGATGAGAAGAAGAGGATAAGAAGAAGACTACAATCGCTATACGGTTCGAAGTTATAGCGCTTGGAACAGATCTAGTTTTCATGACCCTCACATTTTTGTAGGTACTTCATACAAAACAAAAGGTACTACGGTGACAAATAAGTGTAAGGGCCCGCCTGGTGGTAAGCATTTGCTGTTCTCTATGGATGATTGCAATATCAGCCCCTCTAGACAAGTGTCACAAACGGTAATCGAATCTAAAATCAAAAACGCAACGTCAAATTCCATTAATTTGCTTTTTTGAATTTTTGATTCGACTATCGTTTATGCCATTTGTCTAGAGGGACAAGAGTTTTACATTTTGTGTTATGGGTAACCCAAGGATAATGAAAACGTTTTATTTGAAACCGTTTTTATTAAATTACATCTATATCCTCACAGGAACAAAACTACACCACTTTGTGTAGTTATTTAGCTGTACTAAGCGATACTTTGTTTTACTAAATTTTCACGTCATCGTTTATTGTGTCTGACATAAAAAACAAAAGGACTCCTTAGTCGATTATTGTTTTTCTTATTTCATATTTTGGCAGGCCGCAACCCTAGTTCGTCTTTAGGACTTCTAAAGTTAAGCACGCTGGTAGCGGTAACTCCGTAGATGGCTGACTATTTCCTACAAAACAGCGAAGCTGCTACGTGCCTCAGCAAGCACATTAAGCCGTTAGTCCTACTTCGAATCATTCTTCAATCGTGTCAGATTGCCGTCCCACAATTACAATTATTATATGTATTTATAGGAAATAAATAAATACAAGAAATATAGAAGTTTTCATTTATTAAGAGATATAAAAAATATTTTATACCTACTTACAATTAAAATAACTATAATAAAACTATATTTACACATTTAAAATATAAAAAAGGACACCAAAATAGGCTCCTCCTCAATAAGGTTAATTTATCATAAGGAAATGATACAGGTCTTTATAATTTTGCTTATTATTATATGTTTGCTGGTATAAACAAAGATCTACATGTTTCGATGGTTCATCTTCTAAATAAACAATTATACGTAGACTGTTACTAGTGTATGTGAGATAATACGCCTAGGTGGAACTCTGTCCCAACAGGAGTACCTCAAGGCTCGTTTTTGGTACCTTTTCTATTTACTGAGTTTAGCTGAGATAGTAAAACTGCGTTATCAAGAATACCTCAAGGATTAATTTTGGGACCTTTCCCATATACAATATTGTGCTCAAATACTAAAACTGCTTTATCAAGAGTACCTTAACATTAAATTTTGGAACATTTCCCAAAACCTATGGTAATCCATTAGAGATGGCTATAATATTTTTAAAGCATAATTAAATGAAAAAAAAAGTATGTTATAATAAAACCTTTATTTCTAAAATAATCAACAATAATCTGTCTTCAAAAATCAAAACGACATATAATAATAATAAAAGCAACCCATGTCCCACTGCTGAGCACGAGTCTCCTCTCCTCTATCAAGAGAGAGTGAGAGGTGAACCTTAATTCACACACGCTGGCCAGATGATTCGCCATCTGCTAACGGTGAAGGGAAACATCGTGAGGAACATGTTTTAGAAGAAATTCTAAAGACATGTCTGATTCACCAACCCGCATATACTTTAAAAATAAACGTAGTTGGCCATCTCACCCGGCACCTCAGGGGAAGTTGGCCATAGTAGTACGGGATATATGGCCTTTTCGCTTTCCTTTTCCGACAATTTTTAGTTGCTTGAGATCATTTTTTAAGTTTTGATCGCCTGCTGCTCCCAAGTACTTCACGAAGCGAACTAATCGCAATACGTCACCATTTAGCTAACATTACTAGAAAAAAATTTCAATTGGCCATCTCTCGAACGGTTTTACCCTATAATATTTTGCTCCGTTATTAAATTCTTCTTTCTATATTCAAGCTATTCTTCTTTGGAATGCACTCCCTCTCGAAATCAGAATGTCCACCAACCGTGAAATCTTCAAGGCTAGAGTACGTCACCTTTACATCAAATATTTGGCAGAATCATCACAACATTTATAGTATATTAACTATGTATGTTATTTATTTATGTATTGTATCGTGTTATATATATCATGTATATATTATTTTTATTGTGTATATCTATTTAGTATCACAATTATTAAGTATCGTTATTGTTTTATTTAATTTCTACGTTTCTTTTAAATGCACCTACCAAGTTTTCTCTCTGCATCACCCAAAGGTTGACTGGTAGAGAATGCCTTTGGCATTAAGTCCGCCTTGTACACATTATTTTGTGCTAAAGTTTTAAATAAATAAATTTGCTTGAAGAATAATTGGAATAAAGTATATTTGGAACAGAAAAAGGTTTCTTTAAACTAGCATCCCTAAATGTATACTGGAGACCAGAGCCTCTAGACAAGTTGCATAAGCGATAGTCGAATCGAAAAGTCAAAAAAACAAATGTATGGGATTTGACGTAAGTCTACGATATAATGTCGTAAACTTACGTCAAATCCCATACATTTTCTTTTTTGACTTTTCGATTCGACTATCGCTTATGCCACTTGTCTAGAGAGGCTGTACTCTCAGGAACATAACAGTCCGGCCACAAACACGTCGCTGCAGCGGCACAGGCGAGCGGCGATTGGTAAGAACAAATGTAGTACTTAAAACGTTGTATGATGCCACAAGGCGCCTAACAGTCAAGTGCCCCACAGTCGACAATAATTGTAATACGTAACGTGTAACATCCGAATAAACATCGGGATTCAAACTCAAAATTCATTTAGGTTACAAAGTAACACTTATGAAGGTCATAAATTATGAATAAACCAGAAAGATGATGTCAGCTAAATTTTCCTATAGCTAGTTCGCTGACGTGGAGCCTTGAGAAGAACTAGCAAGAAACTCAGGCCTTAGCCCAGAATTAATCAAGAAGTCTTTTAATACAGTCCACTCAGTATATCTCAAGTTAAGTTTTGGACTAATACAGTCGTTGGTCCACTACGCCGCGCACGGGCGGGGTCGCGCGGTTTTAGTATATTTGTTGCCGCCGGCACCATTGTGTGTAGTCGACTGTGATCTTTTATAAGGTGGAGGATTCTTCCCCAGTCTGGCTTGCTTGCTGGTACAGTACCCTACCTTCTCTAAAATGTATCAGTCATCAGAACAACACATATTTGTTTTTATAATTGTACCACAATAAATTCCAGAAAGCAGTTCGTTCTCCAACTGTGGTATTCATCATGGTCATATTGACATCTATGTTTAAATATGGCCCTGCCTCTCCTTTTAGTGGGGTCCATGCCATTGGTTCATTTTCAGGAGTTGGATCACTGAAAATAACAACTTTATTAAAAGAAAAGATCAAATAAAGGACTAAAAGTACACCCAGACTCGGGACATCTATTTATGGATCACACAATTTTTTGCCCCTTGTGGGGATCAAACCCACAGCACGCCGCGCAGTAGTAAATAGTGAGATAACCACTTAAGTCACTGAACCAACCGTGCAGTTGGAATGGTTCGCAACTCTGTAAAAACTTATTTCTTGATGAACTCCATTCTATAGTCTCTTGTATACCTCGGCAGGGAGCTCAGTATACAACCGGTAGGGGTATTCCGTAATAGCGAAAACAGAGCGACCGCGAAATCGGAGCAAAGTCTGGCTGTCAGATTGAAAATCGGTATTCCGTAAGAGCGAAAACTGAGCCTTTTTGACGTTTAGCAATCGTGTGTGCCGTCACCGAAAAATCACAACTGTTAGTCTGCAATCGCTGTTTCTTAGAGAATCAGCCAGTCGTTAGTAATTTTTTGCTTTCTTTCAGGTTCAATTTAAATTTCGAACAATGAATGAATTTCGAACTCATTAAGATTGATAATTACATTGACCTCTCACGAATTTTAACATAAATAATTTTAACAAAAAAAAACCGACTTCAGTACGGCAAGTTGTAAAATTTTCAGATATTTGTTTGTTACAATCGAATAAAATCGACTGAGCGTCGGGCTGAACACAGGTCAAGTAGGTATTAAAAGCAATATTTAATCTGTGCAATCCGCGCTCAATTCATTCACGTCATTATTTCTTATTAATAGTTGCTTAGCAACAATAACCGAAACTTATCTAATCGCCATCAGTAAAATACTTATTATTGAAAAGTTCAGATGGCCATCTGTGGTCTTCTTCATAAGTTTTACTTCACCAAATTACACTTTCTGAATGCAAATGATTGATTAGTTGTTAAAAATATTGAAATTGCTATATGTGTGCCTATAACTTTTGAGGAGTTCCCTCAATTCCTCATGGATCCCATCATCGGAACTTTCTTTTGATGATAATGGGACCAAACTGGAAGTATGTCCAGTCAGACAAAAAAAGAATTTTTCAAATCGGTTCATAAATGACGGAGTAATGCGGTAACAAACATTAAAAAAAATAAAAAAAATACACACGAATTGATAACCTCTTCTTTTTGAAGTCGGTTAAAAAACGTGCAAAAACATGCGGAGCAGTGTTTGGGGACTGCAGATAGGAATTAAAACTAAATAACTTGTAAATTGTATCATAACGTGTATATGTTATGTACGTATAATAGATAATTATTTTTAGTTTGTCTCAAGGAAAGCGTTCGGTGACGATGACGCGTGTTTCATTATTTTTTTTAAAAGCTCATCGCGCCTAATAAGTTTTCACTCAAGTTTTTTGCTTAAATAAAATTAGGTTACATTTGTATGATGGTTAAGGTCACACTGATATAATTCACCTTAGCTCCCTAACTAGGCGTTCCTATGACTTGCGAGTTACTGGTCTGCTATGCCAAAAGGTATAATTTAACACATAATGTTTGCGAATTTTGATCAAGTCTCTCAAATCAAAGATCAAACTACGTATCTACTGAAGTAGAAAGATTCTTGGAAAGATAAGAATAAAATCTTAAGTAAGCTGATCTAGCTATCACTTAGCTATTAAAACCATATGCCTCCTAGTGCTGGTGATATTTTCTGAATTCATAAAATTTTGATGTTGTCTAGATTTTTGAGCTCACATTGCGACGCCTAAAAAGGGCGCTAAGTCATGTGCTACCTAAATATAAGACCTATAACTAGACATTTAGCAGACAAATGAAAAAAAATCAGATTTAGGACCAGAAGTGTGTTAAGTAAAGTATTTCTTTTATTTCACACAATTATCTGACCAATAGAAAACGTCACAACTTACCCATACTTAATAAAATTCGACCACAACTGTATCATATTTTGACGTATCCACTCTTGCTCAGGTCCAGCTAAAACATGTCTCCAATCAAGCAAAAATTTCAACTCTTCTTGTTGTGGTGCTCCAGCTCCAGGTATGTAGTTGTACTTACTAGCACCAGTATACGTAAATATGTATTTGTAGACTTCTGCTCCTGCTTCCAAATATTTGTTTATAGAACGTTCAACACCGTTAACCACAGAGAAATCTGACATTGCCTTAACCAGATTAATAACTGTTTCTGGACTGTAGTCTTTATTTCCAAAATAGAACTTCTTAATATAATCTGCTAATTTTGTTAAGTTTTCTTTATCTAAATGAAAACTTTTCTCTACCGCCTTGTAGATTATATCGCCAGACTTTTCATAGAAATCTTTAGTATTCGTTTTTGCGTAAACGTTCAACATTTCCATGGTGTTGTAGCCGACCAATATTTTAGTATTGTTTACTTTCTCTAAGAAGAACGGAACACGACTGTTATACATATCGGCACCAACAGCAAGTTTTGTTTCTTTACAGACACCTAATGGCCGTTTAATAAACGATGCCGCTTCCAAAACCTTATAAGGCTTCTGTGCATTTAAATATGGTATTACATCTCGATGTTGAATACCTGGCAGTAAAATTTTAGCTATAGCCAAATCATATTTAGAATATGACGGAGTAAAAAAGCCAAAAGAAAATATAGAGCCACTTTGTATGATGGCTTTATCAAATAGCTGGCTGGCCACTCTGCTGTATAAGAGTAGATCAACATAACTGCCACCATAACCTGAGCCAGCAACCGTTACTGAATTAGGATTTCCATCAAAAGCTGCTATATGTTTATTGATCCATTGTAAAGCAGCAAGCTGATCTCTTACAGCCTGATTACCAATCGGGACATATTCATTTGAGCATAAAAATCCGTAGGGTCCAAGTCTAAAGTTTACAGATATAAATATAATACCCTTTCTTACAAGATATGGACTTCTATATTCGTTAGCATCACCATACCAGAAGCTCTCACCATGAAACCAGACTAATATTGGTAGTTTTGTATTTTTTATTTGATGTGGTACGAATATATTAAGTGTTAGACATTGTTTAATGCCCTTAAACATCACATCTGATAGTTGTGGACATAATATGTTGCTGTCGTAAGCCAAGAAGGGTTCGCTAAAGTTAGGATAGTCGTAAGATTCCTGAAAAAAAATATGGAAAAATATATTTTTAAATTAGATGGTTATATTAAGAGTTATTAGGAGAGGTAGGGCACCATACTAGCGAGCAAGCCTGAATGGGGATGGACCTCCAATTTACAGAAGACCACAGCCAAATAACTACACACAGCGGTGTAGTTGTCTTCCTGTGTGAGTACAGGTCTACAGCGCTCATTTAGGGAAGCGTTTTGAAACAAACGTTTTCGTATACCAAGGATACTACGTCTTAAATGGGTCGGCAACACGCAAGTGATACAGTATGGTATTGCAAGCGTCCATAGGCTACGGTAAGTGCTTAACATCAAGCGGGCCGTATGTTTGTATGCCAACCAAGTAGAAAAAAAAACTTCGACGGTTCTCCTCCTGACTCCATCATCGGTCATAGTTTTGTATTGTCACGGGATCTCAATATGTGTGGGGTCGGATTGACCCTCAGTGCCGCCCCTGGGTACTGTACAAATTATAATGACCATCCCCATTATAATTATCAATAAATTTGTCATAACTTTGTTCCCTCAATAATGAAAAAAAATACTTTACTTATTTTAATTTAAATAAATTTTCACCACAATGGCAGGGGGCGTCAAAATTCAAAGCGAAAAGAAAAAAAAACATTCACGTACTCCAAAATAATAATTAAAGTGCATTTGTTTCTTACGCTCCGAATTTTGCCGCCCTGGGCAGTAGTTACGGTTGCCTCTATAGTAAATCCAGGGTTGTGTGTGCAAAGTTACATAAGAATCGGCAAACAAGCATACGGCCCGCCTGATGTTTACAGTTACCGTAGCTTATGGACGCTTGCAATACCAGAAGTATCACTTATGTGTTGCCGACCAACATTTTTTTTACACAAGGGCAAGATGGAGAAATATGAATAGTATATAGAACACGTACTTGGTTTCGTGGTATCAAAATAGCTCTTATTTTAAGATATTACAGCTGGTGTCTTCACAATTTAGTGGAACATACTTTAAAAATTCTAAATATGCAAAAAAAAAAAATGAAAAATTAACCCTTACTGGGTTTTGATCTGGGACAGCCGTCCTGTGCAAGAGGTATTTCCAGCAATGTTAACGTCCATAGGCTACGGTAACCGCATCAGGCCGGCTGTAAGCTTGTTTGCCACCTAAGTAGATTAAAATAAGAATAAATACTTACACCAAACAGATCATGTACCCAAGAATAGGGTATTCCAAGAAAAATGTTGTATCCATTACGTTCCTGACCTACTATAATACCTTTACTAGTCTCCACTTTTACTTCTTTAGACCATACACTTATTAATAGATTGAATAAAATAAATAACATATTTAATTATAAACTGAACACACCACAACACCGCTGGCGGTGTTATCCTTTCTGATTTACCGCTAGATGATCGGAGAAAATAGATACTTATTGTATTACTCATTATATACACTCATTTATTATACATATATATACTCATTTATTTACATAAATAAAGTATAGGGATAAAACTAATAATATAACACAGAGAGAAAATGTTATCTAAACTATTTAATATTATAATCATGAAAAATTTTTTTTTGGTTGTTTGTTTGTTACGATTAAACTCAAAAACTACTTGACCGATTTTAAAAAATATTTCACCGTTAGATAGCTGCATTATTAGCGGGTAACAAAATTGAAAAAATTACGTATAAAAATAAATCCTTTGTGTATTTTCTAATGAAACGTTTTTCCTATCTCAAAGATCTCCATCACAAAACTTTGGTTTAAAATGTTTGTTTCTGCCACACGCAAGTGATACCTCTGGTATTGCAAGCGTCCATAAGTTGTTTGTTTGCCACCTGAGTAGTATCCTATCCTATCCTACTAATATTATAAATGCGAAAGTTTGTAAGAATGGATGGATGGATGGATGTTTGTTACTTTTTCACGTAAAAACTACTGAACGGATCTGGATGAAATTTGGCACAGAGATAGATTATGGTCTGGAATAACACATAGGCTTTTTACAGCGATAACCGACATCCACGCGGGCGGAGCCGCGGGCAACAGTTAGTAAAAAATAAATGTATATTGCACGCGTACAAAGCCGGGGCGGGTCGCTAGTTATCTATACAAATATTATAAAGAGGAAAAGTCTGTATGTTTGTATTGATTAAACTCAAAAACTGGAAACAATTATATATATAAAACAATTATTTATTATAATATTATTACAATAAATAATTATAATAATTATATTATTATAATATTATTATTATAATAATTGTATATAAAATAATGAGTTTCTTGATTAGAGCCTCCTTTTAATTCAAAGGTATTGATTTTTTTATATTATTTAATTATTTTCAGCCTGTACCGACTGTCCGACTGCAGGGAAAAGGCCTCCCTTTCCTTTTTCCACTCAACCCGATCTAAAACGGACCTCATCCTGCCATCAGAGTCTGGGTCTACCACGATGCCGTTGGATATTTTTCTGGAACTCACATAACTTGATCTTGACTGATCGGCTGCGTCGACGTCGGCGATTCGAGTCTTGGAGCGCAGTAATAAGGTATTTAAGACAGCGTAAAACTCAATGGATCTCTCAAAAGCATTTGATTGCGTTTACTATATTATTCTGCTGTAACTCAGTCATTTTTATACTTTTATTCTTACTCTTCTAATAAAAACAAAATTGGGGTGTTACAGTATTTTACTATATCAAGAATAGCATAGAATATAATTATTATATTATAATAATTTGTACATTATGAATGCATTTTAGATTGCCGCTGTCCATGTTTCCTTTCAAATAACGTTCAGCTTCATCATCAGCCTAGTGCAGTTTACTTCTGTGCTTTGACTTCAATTGCTCACCCTCTGACGGCACACGTTGACGCTTCCTGGTATATGATAATATTGTTTAGTTAGACAAGTTGAGCACTATGCAAGCGAGTAAGCCCGAATAGCGAAGGATTTTACAGAAAATTACAGTCCAATAACTAATCACAGTGGTGTAGTTGTGTTCTTAAGTACAGGCTTATTTAGAGATGTGTTTTGAAATTTTCGCTATTGCGGTTTTTCTATCCCAACTACTAAGGAGGCATTTAAGCACATGGCTCATATGATAGTAAGCAGTTACCGTAGCCTATGGACGAGTTAAACCGTGAGTCGTTCGAGCGAGAAAGCGGGACAGAGCTATATAGTGTGTATAGTTCTGTCCCTTTCGTGACTCGTGCGTCACCAACCTCGTAAAAATCCTTTTAACTTCTCTTTAAGAACGTCAATTTGAAATCGAATTAATTAGTTACGAGTAGGTATGTTAAAGGTTAAATAAAGAAACGTGTTATATATAAAGATTTAATTCATAATATTAAATAATAGTGTAAGCTTAAAATAATAATAGTAGCTAGGAATAATATTACTAGCTACTATTATTATTTATTAACGAACAATAAGTAGTGGAGGACGGACCCCCCTTACTATAAGGATAGAATGAAAAAGATATACATTTGTGTTATTTTTGTACATTTTTAAGCTGTGGTTGACTGAGAAACTAACCGACTTGTATGCAAGAGGTGTGAGTTCGATCCCAGGTAGCAGTACCAGTGTAAATTTAAATGTTTTACTACCTGTTGATGATGAAGGAAAACATCGTGAGGAAACCCACATGTCTTAGAATAAATTATAAAGGCATAATGGCCTAAACCCACCCTCTCTCTCTCTCTTGATAGAGGAAAGAAGACCCGTATCCAACAGTGGGACAGTTATGTGTTGCTATTATTTATTGTACATTTTTTGATCCTTGGACCCGCCATTAGAAATACTGATAATTTTGGATCTTGTGAACCATATATTATAAAAGCTATAGCTACTAACTCCCTCTGGGGCCCAAGTGCCCACAAATTGTATCGTGAGATATCAAGGCGTTTGGTCGAGTCATCTCACGATCCTAACGCTGGCCTTTACTTGGGTCAACACGTATTAGCCTTGCAACTCAGCGTGGAAATGTGGCCAGTCTTTGGGGCACCTTTCCTCAGAACTGCGATCTCAATCAGATATTTTATTTACAGGTATGATACCTTTAAATACAATATCTGATTGTTTGTAAGTAGGTTAGGCTTACTCCCTTGTATTAGAATATATTATTATTAATGCAGGGCAAAGGCCTCTCCTTCCTTCTTCGATGATATGATGATATTCCTTCTACAGGCGTCAAGCTCATTTAGCCATATTATTTTGGGTCTACCACGTGGTCGCTGTCTGGTATTTGGGACTCACATTGTCGTTACTTTAGTATTAGTATATAAGTATATTCTAGTTAAACATAGAGTAGCAAACCCATACAGTATACATTTAAATAATGAAGCTACTATTCCATTGATGATCATAATATGTTTTTTTCTTATACGTACAAAAACAGATGATTCCTCATTACCATACAGTGGAAAGCTAATTTTTTTTTTATTCATTGCATATTGTTTGTTTTCTTATGAATTAAATATGTTTTATCAAACTAAATTGCGTTTTGTATGGTATATTAGTTGTCGTCCCTTGTTGTTACCACAAATATTGTAATTTATACGAAATTGTAAATGTTTGGCCCGAGTTTCTTGCCAATTCTTCTCGAGGCTCTACCCTAGTCAGCGAATTAAGTAGGAAAAGTTATGCAGGCATTTGTTTTTATGACGTTCATAACTATTATGCATTTGATCTAAATGAATAAAAGAGTTTAACTTAGACTTTGACATAATGCCGAAAATTCCAAACATTTTGAAGTAAACATATATCTATCTCTTTTACTCTAGTTCGTTAGTTACAAGATCGGTGTAGCGCATCAGATGAAAAACAAAAGACACTCTTGTTTTCATAGCAAATTATATTAAGTACTTAATGGATTAAAAAAAATAGAAGTAACATAAAAAGGAAGATAAGCTACGTTCATGCTGAGCGGAGTTTAGTTTTAGTTGCGTTATTATTACACTTACTTATTTACAGGTAATAGAATTTATTGTAAATACGGAACGTATGATACAGAAAGATAGATAAAAGACCTGTGTTGAAATACGCTTAAAGTAATTTAATGAAGACAGAAGACTGTCTTCATTTGTGAGCAACAATTTTCGCGCGCTTGAGCGATATCTTCATCTTTCGTACTATATTAAACATAGTATGTAAATTTTACATAATATCTTTGTATATTACTCGGGAGAAATGCGATTTCGTACTCGTATGCGTAAATTTCAACATAGTTAGTAAGACACTTTCATACATTAACATAGATCGGCCAAGTTTGCCTACTTACGCAGTGCCGGCTTCAGCACTATCTACCCCCTCCCCTCACATATTTATTTATTTATTTTATTATGACTGGATAGAGAAAGAGTCGTGAATGAAACCAGAGTTATGAGAAGGACACGCAAGAAGTAGATTGTTGGAGGATCGAAGATTTTTATTGTGGATAGAACAACGATAATTAAACTGAGGGGTTAAATAGGGGACATAAGAATGGTATAGAGGGTAGAAAGTGCGCGCATACTACGGCGCTGGCGAATCGGAAGCCAATTCTGTTGTGAGCGATAAGCAGAAACATGGTCATACTTCCGAAGATTGAAAATGAATCGAATGCAGTTATTGAGAAGACGATCGAGTTTGTTGAGAAGATCTGCATTCAGGTCAAAATAACACACATCACCATAGTCGATCAGGGGAAAAATCAATGTCTGCACAAGCATCATTTTAGTCTTACATGGGAGAAAGTTCTTTAGCCGATAAAGAGTATTACATACTGAAGACATATTGAAGGTACGCCCGGCATTAAATTTGATTATGATTGTGTTTTGTACTTAAAGCCAGGGAGAGGTGTTTCCGGCGCTCTTTCAAGCCTTGCGCCCTAGGGCCGTCCGCGTCGCTTTACCGCGCCCTTACCTAAAGCCGGCACACGGTATTAGCATAAAATATTTTAGTTAAGCAATCAAAATCGCTAGATTGGTGATTAGTGCTGATTTGGCCGATCGTTCCTATCTACTTAAAGAAACTATTCTGAATCAAGCTGCCAACGGCAACAGCAGCTGCATGTAATTGGCAGCAACAGCACCACTGGTCTGTATGTATTTCTATAAAATGCAGTATGTGCAGCTGCTATCGGCTGCACCTTACAGAAGACCACAGCCAAATAACTACACACAGCGGTATAGTTTTTTCCTGTGTGTGAGTACAGGTCTCCAGCTCTCATTTAGGGATGCGTTTTGAAAGAAATTATATTCCTATCCCAGGGTAAATCCTCCATCTTGAAGCCCTGGTGCAAAAATACGGGTCGGCAACATGCAATTGATACCTTTGGTATTGCAAGCGTCCATAGACCACGGTAACTGCTTAACATCAGGCGGGCCGTATGCTTGTTTGTCACCCAAGTAGTTTAAAAAAAAACGTGCTGCTGCCGCAGTGCTCGAAAGCCATTTCATATTTATAAATACTTTCTTCTTTTTTTTACAACTCCCGAACTAGAGAACAAGCTCTGTGTCGAAGGGGACTTTACAAACATGCAATTAACAGACACAAATTACACACAGAGCCAGAACAAATCTTTGTGGGTCACACAAAGTTTTGTCCTGTGTGGGCATGGAACCTGCTGTGCACAGCAGGCACATACTGCGACACAGTGGTGCTGCTGCTGCACCTCCTGGCAGTTGCCGTTGGCAGCTCGATTCAGAATAGTATCTTAAGTTACAATACATTGTTTTTTTGATTGTACCACAATAAGTGCCAGAACGCGTTGTTTTGATTCCATGACTCATCCATCATTTTCAAACGGACATCGATGTTTAAATATGGCCGTTTGTCACCGTGTAACGGTTTCCATGCTATAGGATAATCTTCTGGAGTGGGATTACTGAAAACAAACAACAAATTATAGATGTGATTTTATTTGTATTCTGTAGATTGGTGGTCATACTTGTGAGAAAATTCTTCTGAGCCCGATAGAAAGGCTAGCAACCTTGACTAGAGAAGTACCTTATAGAAAATCACAGTCAAATAACCACACATAGTGGTGTAGTTGTGTTCCTATGCGTGAGTACAGGTCTCCAGCTCCAGTTTTTATCTTTCATGCATTCTTTCTAAATATCCAAACTCTCTTTTTAACTTTTGCCACTTCATCTTCTTAACACTCTTCATTTATATTTATTTATTTTTCAAAAAGACAACTCCTGTTGGTAAATACTAGGAAATTTATATCACGGAGGACCTACATAACACATACACAAGGTGCACCCACATTCGGAACAATCTTTCGTCCTATGTGAGGATTGAACAACCACATCGTTATCCTACAACGAGAAAGCATGAGATTGGCCGCCGTGTCCGAAGTCAGTATGAACGACATTATTATTATAGACATTGTTCTTTGGTAGAAATAAATGTTTCCTGTCTTAAATATTATATAGAATATCTTTCAATTTAATTTTGACTTCAAAAATGCTAGAGTATGTTAAGCAAAGCACCCCGTTACCGACATACAAGACACTCATCTTTTCTATCCTACTAGTTTTTCACCAAATTGTGTTTGTATGGTGTTTATGGTTGCATCACTTTTTTCGCCAATTGTAACACAAATAAAATTGTAACAACATATATGGCGATTGAAAAGAGTGGCCTGAGTTTCTTGCCGGTTGTGTCCTTAGGCAGAAAGCACATTAGCTGACGTCTCATACGTCTTTTTTCAAGAATTAATAATTTTGAATTTGAATACAACTTACCCAAACTTAACAAAATTGGCCCACATTAATACCATATTCTTGCTTATCCTCTTTTGCTCTTGTCCTGATATAGGAGATCTCCAATCAAGCAGGAATTTTAACTCTTCTCCCTGTGGTGCGCCAGCTCCAGATATGTTTTTGTATTTACTAGCACCAGTATATGAAAATAAGTATTTGTAGACTACCGCTCCTCCTTTAACAAACTTATTAACAGAACGTTCAACACCGTTAACTACAAAGAAATCCGACATCGCCTTAGCCAGGTTCACAACTGTATTTGGACCGTAGGCTTTATCTCCGAAATAGAACTTCTTAATTAAATTTGTTATTGTTTCCAGTTTTACTTTATCTAATTTAAAACTTTTCTCTAGCACACTCAATATAATATCACCGGATTTTTCATAGAACTCATCAGTGTTATTTTCCGCGTACATTTTTATCATTTCCATGCTATTGTAACCTACCAATATTTTAATACGCTTCATTTTAGCTGGCAAGTTTGTCATGAAGGGGCCATATGTCATAAATTTCTTTTCTTTACAAACACCTAACTCATAGTCTAATTGTGCTGCCACATCCAATAATTTATGTGGTGCAATCTTGTTTAGAAATGGTAATACATCTTTAGGTTTGGCACTTTTGCGAATACTCTTCTTTATAACATTTGCGATGTTGCTAGGGTATCGTGAATCAGGTTGTACATAAAATCCAGGGGAATTTACAGAACCACTTTGTATGATAGCTTTATCAAATAGATTTTCATCTTGCTTGTTATACAAATGTAGATCAACATAACCACCACCATAGCCGGAGCCAGCAATAGTTACTTGCTTACGATTTCCACCAAAAGGTTCTATATTTTTCTGTATCCATTTTAAAGCGTTGATTTGATCTTTCAGACCCTGATTTTTCGGCATGCTACGTTCTTTTGGGCAAATAAATCCATAGGGCCCAAGCCTGAAGTTAACAGATACAAATATAATGTCATGCTTCACTAACTGTATACTGCGATATTCATTGGCATGCCCGTGCCAAAAGCTCTCTCCATGAAACCAGACTAATACTGGCAACGAGGTAAGTAGTGTGTGTGGTACGTAGATATTCAGCGTAAGACATTGCATCGTACCTTGATACATTGAGTTTACAATTTGTGGACATATTGTGTAGTTTCTGATGGCTCTGAAGTCATGCTTGAAGTCTGTTAAGCGTAGAGGTTTCTGAAATCAATAAAACAAATATCTGAACTAAATAATTAATGTATCTGGATGCGGCATGCGGAAGAACTACGTCCAGCATTTGACTGAAACAGGCTGATCCAGTAATAAACCTATGAATAATGATTTCAACGATGAATATCAAGAGAGGGTACAATTAAGTTTAAAATTCAAATATAAAATGTACAAAACATTAAAACTTAGTATAATGGACAACGGGTCTAAATCGCATAATATTTTAATGGTTATGAATTTTGAGAGGTCTAACGGATATATTCGATTACTAGAAGTTTCTAAGGAATAATACTAGCAGGCCCCGCAGCGCCACCTATCGAGTCCAAATAAATATCTGCGCAGTTATCTGACACAAATTTATTGTATACAATTGGTTTACAGACGCAGGTGCACTCACTATTCTCTCACTCTCATAGAACGAACGGACGTCAATCTAATGCGAGCGGAGGGAGATCGACAGACTGTTCAGAGGCTTTAGTGGTTACTTAAGCCACTGAACCAAGCGTACAGTCGAGTACTACCGCACCCATGTTAAACTTAAGTAATGCCTTGGTCCAACAGTAGACGCTTATCGGTTGTAAAGATAAAATACCACTAACACTAAATGGTTTGAACGAGTTGACCAAAGAGTAAGGAATTCCAAGAAAAGAGCTGTATCCATTATGTTTCTCTCCAATTATAAGACCTTTACTCGTGCTCACTTCCACTCTTTCCGAACTTACACTAATTATAAGATACATTAAAAAACATAACATTATGTAAGTCACAAAACGAACTAAAGACCACAGCCACACGCGTGACACTTAAAAAGATCTGACATATTTATAAAATTATAATTATAACAGTATAAATGTTGATATTATAAAATTTAGTCGAAATTATATATCAAACAATCGCACGTACAGAAAAGAAATTTAATGTTTATGCGTATAAACATTTATATATTGAATGAAAGGATGTTTACATCTTCTGATGATATCTATTATGTAAGTACCTATATCGAAATGCCGCCAAATGGTCGCCATTGTGTTCTCGAGAATGAGTGAGAAGCATGATTCACTGTATCCACACAGAGCGCTAAGGTGAGATTAGGATGTATGTAGTCATGGTTCTAAGTTCATGTTTGAACTATTACATTGTAAATAAATTGCTGTATTGTCATCTAGTCGATACAATTGTTCCCACGGCTTGCCAATAATAACTATCACTACTAATTTATTGTATACAATTGGTGCGCAGACGCAGGTGCACTTACTTTTCTCTCACTCTCATTGTTCGAACGGTCGTCAATCTAATGGAAGCGGAGGGAGATGAACAAATTCACATCCTTTTCGAGGCACAGAGGGTGGAAACACTGCCAATTTACAAACTTTGGGTTTCTATTGTGAATTGCTTGACAGAAAAACCCAGTATTTATCTTTGGCTCGTAGTAAACGAGAAAAATAATAATCGTGGAAAATTGAACGGATTCAATTATGTAATGTCTAAAGGACAAAGATTAGTATTAATATTACAACCCATATATGTCCCACTGCTGAGCACGGGTCGCCTCTCCTATATTAAAAGAGGGTTTAGGTCTTAATTCACACACGCTGGTCTAATGCGGGTTGGTAAATCAGACATGTCTTTAGAATTTCTTCTAAGACATGTGGGTTTCCTCATGATATTTTTCTTCACCGTTGGCAGATGGTCACTTGATTAGCAGGTTCATATGAATTCCACCCGGTATCGAATTCGGACCTCCTTCAGTAACCTCATTCTGCGTGAAGCCCGGGCAAAAACTAGTTTGCCTTTGTATTGTTTTTATACTGCCCGCATGATGTTAAGCAGTTACAGTAGCCTATGGACGAATGCAATACCTGAGTTATCACTTGCGTGTTGCCGTCCCAATTTTTTTACACCAGGGCTTTAAGATAAAATAACTAATGTTCTTTTTTGACAGAATTATAATCTTTTTAATGCTAGGTCGACTACTACCACTTTCTATTTAACCTGGCACCAACTTCAATCTGTTATTCAATTGTTTTTCACTTAATTTAAGTTGGTTTAATATTTCTCCATTGTTTTATACTTTTCAGTAAACGTTGTTATGTTAGTTTAACCTTTTTATTATTACAAGCTTTTATTTAGCTTGCAATGTATGTTAGTTAGTTTGTTAGTTAGTTTGTATGTTAGCAAATCTTGTGAGCTAGATTTCAAGTACTTCCCGGTGTTTGATGGAGCTGAAATTTGGTATACCTACGTAACTTAACTGACAATGCAATAATATGGTACCATGGAACTGGTCTGATGATGCAGTCGGAGGATGGCCATAGGAACTTTTCAACATAACAATACAGCTGTGTCGTGTTTGGGCTCTTTTAAGAATATTTAATGCATAAACACCCATGTCTTACATAAATACACTATAAAAGCTTGTATTTAAAAATATTTTTTTAAATATAAACTTATTTGATTCTTGAATAGTCATAAATCCACCTATAACTCAATTATTTCTTATTTTGGCTATCTGAGGATATCAGCAGTATATCTCAACCCATTAACGTCCCACTGCTGGGCACGGGTCTCCTCCAAAAATTTGGAGGGATATTAACCTACTATACCACGCTGGCCAGACGGGTTGGTATAGGGTTTTGTTTCGAGTTTTCCCTCTCTTGCAGTGGATATTGTCTGCTAGACTTACTCCCTTAGTCGACTCTTACGACACCCACGGGATGGAATGGAAGGGGTGGTGACATTTGTATTCTTAATCCGTCACCACACGGACGTATCATATCAGCAGTACCACTTTTTTATCTATACCAGTTTGTTTGGTTGAACACGCTAATCTCAGAAAGTACGTACTGGTTCGATTAGAAAAAAACTTTTTTTGTTGAATAGTGCATTTATCCAGAAAGGCTATAGGCTATAGAACATCACGCTATGATCAATAGGAGCGGAGCAGTAGTGGGATATGTTGCAAAATCGGGGAAAATATTCCAAATTACCACGCGGACGAAGTCGCTGGCGACCCCTAGTACTACATATATAGGTGGCACAAGTATACGGTCCGCCTGATGGTAAGCAGTTACCGCAGCCTATGGACGCTTGCAATAGCAGAGTTATGCGTGTTGCCGACCCATTTTTTTTCTTTTTTTACATATGATGGCGAAGTATTCATGGGATATGTAAATGTTTTGTTAAAACCGTATTCCTATATGAGCGCTGGCAACCTGGACATAGGCTAAGATGAAGTGTGCTCACAAGTGTGCACCCATACATCAATTTAGTATTGCATTTTTTTCTTTAGTAGATCGGTAAAACTCCGAGGTCCGAGGTGGACTGGTAGAGAATCCCATCCCGCCTATGTACCTACTTGTGTGCATGAAGTTTAATAAATAAATAAAATAAAACATAGGTGTGCCTTTAATATTAAAACAATGTAGAAAAAGACAGCCCGGAGCAGGACTCGAACCTTGCAACAGGTTCGAGTCCTGCTCCGGGCTGGTCTTTTTCCACATTGCTTTAAGTATATTTGAGCTGATTGCATAGCAAAAATGCTTAAAATATTTAATATAGTTATGTCTATCGGTACAATCGGTAGTAATATATAGTCCCACTGCTGGGCTTCTATCCTATCTAGAGAGCTGAGACGGTAAGTGGTTTTCCCCACGAGGTATTACTTGCGTGTTGCCCACCTTACACCAGGGCTTTAGGATGGAGTATCCCTGAGATAGTAAAACGTTTATTTCACTGCTGTGTGTAGTTCTTTGACTGTGGTCTTCTGGAAGGTGGAGCCTCTCCCCAGACAAGTTTGCAGGCCTGTATGGTGCCCTACCTCTCTTAAAAATAATATTTTAAAACTCAAATCAAATTACTTATTCATATGTAAGATAGGTAGGTACAAATTATGACATAAGGCGTATATTATAAATAAATAAATGTGTACTACAATTTTAGGGTGCCTGTATCACAAGCACAAGCGTAAGAGCTAAAATTATACTAATTGAAGGATTGGTTGACATACAATATTTACTCGTAATTTTATTAACCGACTTCAAAAAGTCTCTTTTTTTGTCTGACTGGACATACTTCCAGTTTGGTCCCATTATCATCAAAAGAAAGTTCTGATGATGGGATCCATGAGGAATTGAGGGAACTCCTCAAAAGTTATAGGCACACATATAGCAATTTCAATATGACGTGAATGAATTGAGCGCGGATTGCTCAGATTAAATATTGCTTTTAATACCTACTTGACCTGTGTTCAGCCCGACGCTCAGTCGATTTTATTCGATTGTAACAAACAAATATTTGAAAATTTTACAACTTGCCGTACTGAAGTTGGTTTTTTTGTTAAAATTATATTATATCAAAAGGAATAATTACGATAATATATTTGACTTAGCTTATGTACTATGTTAAACCTAATTTACATAACAATTTATGTGTGTGTGTAAATTGTGGTGTGTGTAAAATGTGTTTGACTGCTGATTACGAGGTCCCGGATACGATTCCCGGGTCGGGTCAAAAATCAATATCGGGCTCACAATAGATGCCCGGAGTTTGGAAATTGGCGGTGTTTATTTTACCCCCGTGCCTCGTTAGTCACGCCTGATCTCTAGGGAATAATGAGTGCACTTGTGTTTGAACACACACTTGTGCACTATAATATGGCCGGTGCTGATGGCTAGTCTCTGTTCAGATTAGCCGCCGTGACTGAAATTCGGTTAGGAGGACATTATTGTAGGTATTGAAAACACGCGTAGTACAACATATTGAAAACGCATTCCCACGCAGAGTTTTTGTTCCGTCGCCGCGCACCCCGCAGTGTAGTGCGGTGCAGACGGTGCAGTGTGCCAATCACCTATGAAAACTTGAATCCTAGGGCTTCTCTCCATGTACTGCAGGATGTTTGTGAAAATAAAGCATTTTAATTTAAATTCATTCATTTCATTTATTTCAGCATTAAAAAAAATAGCTACGACACAAAAATATTATTCTTGAAGACACCCATGCTTTGATATGTTATTATTATTATCATGACTTTATTTTATTTTGATTAACTGACGTCACTCCAAGACGTAAACAAGCGGTGGACAAATTCGAACTCTGGAGTTCCTACTCCAGAGTTCGAATTTGTCCAAGTTGTTACCCAGCGCTGGGTCGGAACCCGAGAGGCGCAGGTTCGAGTCCTGCTCCAGGCTTTTTTTCCACATTGCTTTAATATTTAAATATATTTAAGCTGAATGCATAGCAAAAATGCTAAAAATATTTAATAACATTGTCATGTTCTATGGGAGGCATATGTCCAGTCCAACAGGGGACCACTGACTGGATGTCTTTTGGCGCACGGTGGTGAGCCCGATATGTCCTGGACTTGATTTGTTTGATGATAAATGGAAAATGATTTTGTTCGAATGCGAATTTGTGAGATGATAGAATGATTGATATATTGTAGTTCTGATTATATTGTTGTCTATACTTACTATACCTACAAATTAAAAATGCGAAAGTGTGTTTGTATGTTACGCTTTCACGACTAAACAGCTGAATGGATCTTAATGAAATTTGGCAAGATGATAGATGGTATCCTTGGGAAGAATATCTAGGATACTTTTTTAACCAACTTCACAAAAGGAGGAGGTTCTATGTTCGACTGTATGTATCTTTTTTATGTTTGTTCACCGATTTCTCCGCCATTTGCGGACCGATTCTCAAAATTCTTTTTTTATTTGAAAGAGTATACTCTAGAGGTGGTCCCATTCAAAAAGCATCAAATCAGGATCTGATAATGGAATCCCAGGGAAATCGAGGGCAACCCTCAAATGTTATAAGTATTAACAATGTTTTTCGTATATTTTTTACTTTTAATTTATCACTTATACCGGCTAGTAAGTAAATAAATAAATAAAACAAAATGTAGTAGAGAATCAACTGCCATTTATTATATTTTAGCTTTACAATGAAATCGCTCTTTTATGGAAACTGTGCCAAAACAATAACCAGAAAGCTTCTCGTTGATAAAACCTGTCGTCCATCATTGACATCTTCGTATCTATGTTCAAATAATGTCGTGCTCGCTTGTGTACTGGTTTCCATAGTACAAATTGGTGGCCAGGCGTTGGATTTCTGGAAAACAACAAATTGTGTTAGTAAAACTACTTTAGTAGCCTATACTTTTTTATCCATCGGCTACCCGAGATCTTCTCTTTATCTCCTGGGTCGATGGTCCACTTTGTTGGAGATCAGCTCAAGACCGAATGCTGTGAAAACCTTTGGAGAAGGCGTATGTCCAGAAGTGGACGTCTTTTGGCTGAGATGATGATGATGATACTTTTTTTCGAGAGAGAGAGTTTTTAGGCCTTAACACACGCTGGCCTAATGTGGTTCGGTTGTCCAGCAGTGGGACATGGTCGCTTTTAATATTATTAGATATACTACATTTTGTATTCTATTCGTGTTGATATTTGTATTCGTGATGCTTTCAAAATACTCAAAAAATAGTAACTTTCAAAAATATATGGATTTAAGTGTAGGTTGTGAAGACACGTCATGGTATGAAAATGAATGAACTATTTATGTCAGTTTTCAGCTCAACTCTCAAGGTAAATCGTAACAAAATAGTTGCGTTATTAATAATGTTATGGTACGAAATAGCGACTCAACTCTGTTTAGATATTAAAGTAAATTCGAATCAGAAGTGATAGCAAGCCGCCAAGAATATACTTGTGTATTATTTTGCTGTGGTCTTCTGTAATGTGGAGGTCCTCCCCCAGTCGTGTTTGCTAGCTTGAATGGTCACTACCTCTGTTAAAATAAAAACTAATTTGGCAAGCGATCTCAAAAAACTTACCCAAATTTAACAAAATTCGCCCACATCTTCACCATATGTGTTCGTATACTTTCCTGCTCTCTCCCAGATATACCTTCTCTCCAATTAAGCAGAAATTTTAACTCTTCCATTTTTGGTGCTCCAGTTCCTGATATATTTCTATAAGCACTAGCTCCAGTATATGAAAATATATATTTGTATACCGTAGCACCTGCAGCCACAAGCTGGTCTACACATCTTTCAACACCATTGTTTACAGCAAAATCTGACATAGCGTTCACTAGGTTTAGAGCTGATGTTGGACTGTATCCCTTACCACCGAAGTAAAATCTTTTAACAATGTAAGCTAAATCTCTCAATTCCGCTTCTTTGACTTTGATAGTTTTTTCTAATGTATTGTAAATTATATCACCAGCGTCCCGATAATACTTATTAGTACTTGCAATTTCTAACAAATCTGACTTTTCCATACTATTGTAACCTATTAGTAATTTAGTATTATGCATTTTTTTTTGTATCTTTTGAGAAAATGGGTTCTTAGTAACCGTATTGATACCACCTTTTACTTCTTTACATACCCCTAATGGTTGTTTCATTAATAAAGCTCCTCTAATAACGTCTTCCTGATTCCTAGTGTTTAAAAATGGTATAACTTCTCTTGGCACCGTATGCCTGCCAATACTTTTACCCCAATGTTTGGCCACGGAGATAGGATATCGGGGATTAGGCGGTATAAAAAACCCATGGGAAAACATAGAACCACTTTGCATTATGGCTTTGTCAAATAGGCCTTTTAACTTGCTATATAGTAGTATGTTAACATAACCACTACCATGCCCAGATCCACCAATAGTTACAGCATTAGGATCTCCATTAAAGGAAACGATATTCTCCTGGATCCATTTTAAAGCAGCAATCTGATCTCTCATACCCTGATTTCCTGGCAGGATATATTCCTTTGGACAGAAAAATCCATAAGGTCCAATTCTATAATTGACTGATATGAATATAATTCCTTGTTTGACAAGATACGTGCTCCGATATTCATTTGCATCACCGTTCCAAAAGCTCTCTCCATGGAACCACACTAGTACGGGACACGGACGGGTTTCTGTTAGTGGCACATAGATGTTAAGGGTGAGACATTGCAGCGTACCTTTGTATTCTAATCCTCTCATTTGAGGACACATTACATCTGGTCTGTTGGCCTTGAAGGGTTTGGTGAAGTTTGGAAAGACTGCATTATTCTGAAATGTACAAATCAAAATATTAATAAAAATATCTAAGAGGAAGGACCTCCACTTTACAGAAGACCACAGCCTAATAACGACACACAGTGGTGTAGTTGTGTGACTGTATGTGGGTTTAGCCCCTCTAGACAAGTGGCATAAACGGTAGTTAAATCAAATATAGGTAATAAAAAGCAAATGTATGAGATCTGACGTAAGTTTACAACATTAAATCGTAAACTTATGTGAAATCTCATAGATTTACTTTCTATAGTATTCGATTCAACTATCGTTTATGCCACTTGTCTAGAGGAGCAGGTCTCCAGCGCTCATTTATGGATGCGTTTTGAAAGTTTTCCGATACTAGGGATATTCCATCTCCAAGCCCTGGTGTAAAAAAATGGGTCGGCAACACGCAATACCTCTGATATTTGGTTCCTACTGACTATCAAGCAGGCTGTGTGCTTGTTTGCCTCCTTTGTAATATAAAAATAATAATAGAAAAACAAATAAAAAAACACTAACGCCAAATGGATACTTGGCATTGACCAAAGCGTACGGAACTCCAAGGAACGATGTATATCCGTCATGTTTTTCTCCTATAATGACACCTTTCAGTGTATCCACTCTTACATTACTCGAACTTGCAGTTATCACAAAATGTAATAGTAGAATAATTAACATAATATCAAATATAAATACTGATAATTAAAATACCGAATAACTAAACGAACAGCTTGATAGACAAAATAGTAATAACTAAATTATAAATGAGTGCTCTCATTTATATAATGGCGATTATCAAAACATAGTCATAGAACAGTTATAGTTTATATTTAAAAGTTATTCAGTAGGCTGTTCTTATTTTAACATTCCTATGCTGATGCGTATTACCAACATGTACTTACAAAACCAAACACAGCTAAAGAGACTGCTCGCGTATACAATGTATTGCAATTTTAAATTAACAATGTTTATTATTATTATTTACCAGTATATGTATTATAAAATTTATTTGTTTTATATATAATATCGTTTATAATCTTCTTATTTATGTATATTTTGTTAATACTGTTGTTACATAATATATCTAAGCTTATTATTTTACTAGATTAATTTTTACATCTGCCTTGAAATCTCTACACCACCTTAAGGTAGACTGGTAGAAAATGCCTAGGTAAGGCATTATGTCCACCTTTGTACAGTAAGTGCAGAATTTAAATTAAAAAAAATATTATGTTACAGTCAAAACTCTTAACCGTTGACTGAGAAATATCGGTCAATAGTAGTTTTAACTAAAACGGTCGGTTAAAAGTAGGTTAGGTTAAGTTAAAAATGCGATTCCCTACGAGACAGAATCTAATATTTACATACAACAAAAAATTTAACATTTACGAGCGTGTCCTGATTCCAAACTATACTACACCATTTGATTGATTGATATAACTACATATCTTCATCACAAATAAACCGACTTCAAATACTAATCATTGACTTAACTAAGTAATAAGTTAATAAGGAACTTAAAAGATTTTAAATTAAGTAAAATCTGAGTAATCTATCAACAACTCTCGCACTAGAGAACAAGCTCTGTGTCGCGGGGGACTTTACAAACATACAATTAACGGACACAAATTACACCCAAACTCAGAACAACTCTTTGTGGGTCACACAAAGTTTTCTCCTGTGTGATTTATGATAATATATTTGTCTTCGAGATACATTCAATAAAAAAGCTTGATATAAAAATAATGCCAAATAGAAAAAATATGTGTTTATTGAATTTAATTTATTTACTACACACACAAAAGTTATTTACATGAATTGTTATTAAAATTAAAGTAACCTAACCTACTTACAAACAATCAGATATTATATTTAAAGGTATTAACCTATAAATAAAATATCTGATTGAGATCACAGTTCTGAGGAAAGGTGCCCAAAAGACTGGCCACATTCCCACGCTGGATTGCAAGGCTAATACGTTGAATTTAATTGGTAATTAAGGATAATATACTAGCTTATCGCTGCAAAAAGTAGCCTATGTGTTATTCCAGACCATAATCTATCTGTGTGGCAAATTTCATCCAGATACGTTCAGTAGTTTTTACGTGAAAGAGTAACAAACATCCATCCATCCATTCTTACAAACTTTCACATTTATAATATTAGTAAGGATTAGCTGATGAAGGATAACATCTTACATGTTTAAAAATATTCCCCAATATACTTATTTAGTAAATATTATTTTTCTCAATTCTGTACTCAATTTGTTGTTTGTATTCTTTGTTTCTCTTTCATTCCTATTTAGATCGACAGTGACCAAATGAATATTTAATTCTTAAGGACGTTGGCAGTTATCAGCTTCTTAACAGCATGAACTTTCATACAAATTGTAATCCCTATTTTCTCTCCTTAAAGATGGAATTTAAAAAATCTGATCAATTATAGTATAGGTAAAGTATTTATGCAGATTCCAATAACCTTAAACACTAACCGTGTTTGAGTATTTTTTAGATTGTTTAATTATAGAGTTCCATTGTCTTATCTGTCTACATCATATCAGTTAAAGTTTACTATTTTAATTAGCTGCATATCATTAGCTTTGTTATAGTCGACTATCTATTCTATTAATCGCCATCCGTGCAATACTTTGCCTCTAGACAAGTGGCATAAGCGATCGTCGAATCGAAAAGTCAAAAAATAAAATTTATAGAATTTGACGTAAGTCTACGATTTAATGTCGTAAACTTACGTCAAATCCCATACATTTACTTTTTTGATTTTTCGATTCGACTATCGCTTATGCCATTTGTCTAGAGGCTCTTATCAGAATACGGACCTATAAAGTTCACCTCCTGTCAAAACTCATGTGTGTGTATTTTTTTGGACAACTTACACACCGCCATCACATCCCAAACTAAGCATAGCAAACTATGGCAACCAGACAACTGATAAACATACTTATATATTCCTAAATACATATATAGGTAAATAACACCCAGACACAGAACAAACAATCGTGCTCTTCACACAAATATTTGTCCTGGGTGGGAATCGAACCCACGACCTTCGGCGTTGCAGTCAGAATCACTAACCGCTAGAGCAACAGGCCAGTCAATCTATTGTTATATTCAATGAGATACCTCTTTTTATATGTGACATTTATTATCTTTATATATATATAATTCTTCCGTACGTGTGTGTCACTGAACTCCTCCTAAACGGCTGGACCGATTTTAATTAAATTTTGTATGTGTTCGGGTAGGGCCCCGGATGGTGTAGATTCTTTTGTGTGGCAACATTGTTTTGCCTCTTTAAAGCAACACTAGCTTAAATGAATATATCAGTGATCAATCAATTTTTTGGCGGTTAACGGAGGTAGGGCACCATAGTAATGACAAGCAATCTTGACTGGTGAAGGACAGAAGACCACAACCAAATAACTACACACAGCGGCGTAGTTGTGTTACTGTGTGTAGATTAGGTATAGGTTTCCAGAACTTATAGGGACGCGTTTTTAACAAATGTTTTCCTATCCCAGGGAAATTCCATTCTAATACCCTGGTGTTTATCTTTGGGTCTGTAACTGCTTACCATCAGGCGGGCCGTATGCTTGTTTGCCACCTACGTCAGACCGCATGTGGAGAACTTCTTTCATCTCTGAACAGGAGCCCTCAAACACCAGCTCGATCCACTTAACAATTGACCGCTTGCTATACCGGCGGTATCACTTGCGTGTTGCCAACTCATTTTTTACACAAGGGCTTTAAGATGGGAGTATCCATAGGGTAGGAATACGTTTCTCTCAAAATGCATCCGTAAATGAGCGCTGGAGACCTGTACTCACACACAGGAACACAACTACACCGCTGTGGGTATTTATTTGGCTGTGATTTTCTTTCTGTAAGGCGGAGGTCCATTCCCAGTCGGGCTTGCTCGTTAATAAGGGCCCTACCTCTCTTTAATTTTATTTTGGGGTGTTTCAGTATTTTATTATATCAAGAATAGCTCATATATATATACATACAACCATATTCTTGCCATATATTTATCATATATATATATATATATATATATATATATATATATACTAGCTGTTGCCCGCGGCTCTGCCACTCATCGCTGCAAAAAGTAGTCTATGTGTTATTTCATACCAATACCATAATCTATCTGTGTGCCAAATTTCATCCACATCCGTTAAGTAGTTTTTACGTGAAAGAGTAACAAACATCCATCCATCCATCCATTCTTACAAACTTTCACATTTATAATATTAGTAAGGATATATAAAATCGTTTGTCCTGACTGCCGATCAACGGCTGGGGTGCGGCCCGCTTATTTATGCTATATACTATATTTATGCTCATATTATAAATGCGAATGTAATTTTGTTTGTATGTATATTTGTTTGTTACATTTTCACGAGTAAATGGCTCAACAGATCTTATTCGAATTCAATTTAATCGAAATTTGGCAAGGAGAAAAATCCGTAGGAAGGATATAGGGTGTTTTTTGCCACAATAACAGACATCCACGCGGGCGGAGAATATAATTAATAAATACAAAAGGTAGGTACTTAATATTCCCACGTGGCACCTGATCATATTTATTTTATTAAATACAAATTGAATGCATTATGAAGCTGGTCAAGTTTGTTGAAATTGTTTGCACTCATATCAAAGTAGCACACATCTGCCTAATCAATGATGGGAAAATGGGTCTATTGTTTGCACAATAGCAGTCTTTGTTGCCAATATAAAAGTCGCACGGTGAAAAATACCTGTGACGGGACTCTTATTCTTTTCATTCATTTATCATTCATTCTCCAATAATGGCAGTGCTCACTCCAATTAAGAGAACCGTCTACCTAACCTAAGCACTACGTTGGTTGCAAATTTTATCGAAGACAAATTTTGTATGTACTTACTTATTTAAATTAACTAAACCTAAATACGAAAAACTAATTAATTAAATAAAAGGCAATTGTTCTGGGGTCATAATATTCCTCCGCATAACTATCAACTGGAAAGTGCCCAAAAGTGGTTTGTATTCGTACCTATGTTAGTTTGTTTGGTTCAAATCTTGTAAGCTTGATTTGAACTTGATTTGAATTTGATATTTGGTATACCGACATTACTTTGGTGACAATGCAATAATATGCTACCATGGAGATGGTCTGATGATGCAGTCGGAAGGTATGCATGGTAATTTTTCAACGAAACAAGATAGCCGTATCGTGTTTGAGTTTTTTGGATTTATTTTGAGAAGTAATATATTCCTAGATGGGACATGATGATGAAGTCGGAAGGTGGCCATCGCAACTCTTCAACGAAACAAAATAGCCATGCCTTATTTGCTTTCTTGTATTAAGTTTTATTAAATATAATAATTATTAGTTTTATTTAATGTACGAGTAGGTAATGTAAAAAAATATTTCTTTCTTTCTTTGAGTGTTTTGGATTAATTTTTATTATTATTCCTAGGTGGGTGTTCAGGACGTGATGATGAGGTCGGAAGGTGGCCAAATCTTCAACGAAACAAGATAGCCGGGTTGTTTTTGGATTTGCTGATTTATGTTGACGTCTAATATATTTCTAGGTGTAGTTCAGTGTGTGTTGATGATGCAAAGGTAGTCATTGGAACTTTTCAACGAAACAAGACAGCCGCGTTTATTTGGGGTCTTTTAAGAATATTTAATGCATAAACACCCATAAATTACATAAGTAAAACTATACACTGTAAAAGCTTGTATTTAAAAATATTTATTTTAAATATAAACTTATTTTTATTGTGACAAAGAGGGATATGGACACTCAAATAGCGCAGACGACACGAAAGTGCAGACCCTACTGGCAGGGACAGGCGCCTGCGGGGAGGTAGGAAGAGAAGCATGCGGGTGAATTCAATCATGCCAACCTAAGGACGAAAACCATTCCAGCACTTTAGTAATACCAAGTGATGGGAGAGAAAGGTAAAAATGCAAATGAATTTATGTTATTGCTGACCTTGGGATTGCGACGACGGATAACCTACTCTGTGAGTAATGATTTAGCTGTCATTTTCTGTTAAATGGAGCTCCTGTATTGCCCAGTCGGGTTTACTCTCTTTTATGATGCATGCCTCTCTTAAGGGAAAGAATTGGCAAGAAACTCACACCACCTAATCGCCAGATAGTAAACATTTTAGGTTTGTATTTTAGCTAACATGTTCATTAAATCCTCAAAACATGTTTTTCCTTTTTTTATATATTTTT
Organism: Trisateles emortualis; assembly: GCA_947095525.1. Taxonomy (NCBI): domain Eukaryota; kingdom Metazoa; phylum Arthropoda; class Insecta; order Lepidoptera; family Erebidae; genus Trisateles; species Trisateles emortualis. The sequence goes on along the minus strand of OX352751.1, from coordinate 10,651,071 downwards.
CAATAAAGCTTATATAAGCAAGTCATGCAAGTGTTATGACATTGTAGTATGGTGATGTTTAAAAAACATGAATTCATTTCAGATACTTAATACTTAAATAAGTTACAGATTTTTGAGACGATATGCCCGACGATATGCGTTTTGTTCCATAGTACGGAGTCGCGGCGTGGCGTTCGAACTTCGAACGGTGGTGTACGGGCGCCCCGCCCGATCCGTTGACAGCCCGTAGGTACTTGTATGTTGAATAGGTCCTAAGCGGTAGGTATTTATCTTTGCTATAATGCAACAGTGTCCTTACTATATATCGAGTCTTCCTTACACTAGAGATAAAACGTCTTAGGGAAAAGTTGCTAATTGATTTTGATTGATTTGACTGCCTCAGTGGTCCAGTGGTCGCAGTATGCGCCTGCTGTGCACGAGGTTGTGGATTCGATTCCCGCACAGGACAAAACTTGGTGTGGCCCACAAAGAGTTGTTCTGAGTCTGGGTGTAATTTGTGTCCGTTAATTGTATGTTTGTAAAGTCCCCCGCGACACAGAGCTTGTTCTCTAGTGCGGGAGCTGTCTTTAAAAAAAGAAAGAAAGAAAGATTGTAGGATTAATATTGTAATTATTAAATCTAAGTGATCAATGTCAATAGAGGTGTTTCGTGATCATAGTTTACTTACTAAGTATTTTGTTTCTTTTGTTGATTTTACCTGTCAACCTTGGCACGATTCTCTTTCAAATTTAAAATATAGAGTTTATGTAATTTCACTTAGTGTACAATGTGATCACCTTATGCTTTTATACGTACAAAAGGAGACGATGCCTCATTACCGTACTGATAGATACTAAATTGTGATTGTGTAATTGATACGTTGTTTATTTTAATTACTTAAATTTAAATTTCTTATTTTGGTATGGTGTGTTGGTTCCGTACCTTTTTGTTACCTTATTCAAATTGTTACTCATACCAAATTGTAAATATTATACCTTGGCGATTAAATGGAGTAGCCAGAGTTTCTTGCCAATTCTTCTCTAGGTCCTACACATGTCAGCGAATTGGCTGTAGGAAAAAAATATGCTGATTTTTGTTTATTTTGACGTTCATAAGTATCATGTATTTGATCTAAATGACTTTGAGTTTGAGTTTACTATGCCTGTACTCACGCATAAGTACACAACTACACTACTGTGTGTGGGCTATGGTCTTCTGTAAGGTGGAGGTACTAATTAGTTAAAAATCGGCGCCGATTGTTAACAGCCGTTAGATCACGTCAAAGGCCGATAAGACGTTCTTGTCGCCCTTCGACGTGATCTAACGGCTGTTAGCAGTCGGGGCCGGTTCCTAGATCATTCATACATCAGCCCCTCTAGGCCTTACGACATTGTCGTAAACCTACGTCACATTCCATACATTTGCTTTCTATTCTTTTCGATTTGACTATACCGTTTATGCCACTTGTCTAGAGGGGCAGATTGGTCAGTAACTATTCGATAACAAAACGAGAGTATACAGATAAATAAATAGTTGTGTTGCAATTTATGGTATTGAAAAAAAAGACGCCACAAAAAGCTATAGGTATATATGTATATGTATATAGTTTTTGGTTGCGTCATTTTTATACATACCTACCTACAATCTTACTTGCAAAAATAATCCAATCGCTAGTACGGGATTAGAGGGGAACTAGTAATTGACCCTGAACTGTGAACTTGTGATATACTTGTTTTACAACCCCATATATTACGACAACTCCATGCCCAATATGGCTAGAATTCGAAGTTATAATATATATACTCATTAATTTCCCTACCAAATTTCACGATATTGTGAATAATGATATCCAACTTATCGTCGAAAAACATTAATACGTAAACCGTGCCAAGTAGTGTACATTTGGAGAGATCTATGTCCAGCTGTAGACTGCGGACAGATGAGCTCACAATGACGGAATCAGAAAAAAAAAACAATCTTTATAGTTATCTACTTATATATTTATTAGAATTAGTAATATGCATAGGCGTTTTCCGTAAACTCATACCAAAACAAGTGCCAGAAAGCGTTACGTCGATAGAAGTCGTCGTTCATCACAGATATAGTACTGTCGATGTTTAGGTAAGGCCGTGACAGTCCCTGCAGTGGCTCCCAGGGTAGCGGCTCATGTCCAGGAGTTGGATTACTGGAAAACAACAACTATGTTAGTAGAACAAAGAGAGTTAAGGCACCATACATCTAAACTAGCTCTGCTGGAGAAGGACCTCCACCTTACAGAAGAGCTATACTCAGCGGGTGTCGTGTTCAGGTGCGTAAGTACACGTCACCAGTGCTTAATTGAGTAAGGGAAACTGTCTTTAATATAACTTTTTCCTTAGTTCAGGGTTATCTATACGTGGAGGCTTAGTAAATAGGTCAGGATCCTGTATGACTTCGCTTGTGTCGTTGGCAGCCATTAGGCACGGAACCCAAAAAAAGATTACGTCACAACTTACCCAAACTTAATAAAATTCGACCACAACTTAACCATAGTTGCTCGTATCGTCTCTTGCTCCGCTCCAGATATATCAGTCTTCCAATTAAGTAGGAACTTCAATTCTTCGCCTTGTGGAGCTCCAGCGCCTGGTATCGAACTGTACTCGCTAGCTCCAGTATATGAGAACACATATTTGTATACTGTTGCACCACCATTTACGAACCTATTGATAGACCTTTCTATACCATTGGTTACAGAGAAATCTGACAACGCTTCAGTTAGATTCAGAAGTGTGTCTGGACCGTAGTCCTTGTCACCAAAATAATATCTCTTTATTATGAAAACTAATCTTTCCAGTATCGTTTTATGTAAACGGAACCTTTTCTCTAAAATTTTGTAAATTATATCACCAGCATGTTTATAATACTCGACAGTATTGTTATGCGCGTACTCACTCAGCAGCTCCATACTATTAAAACCTGCTAATATTTTAGTGTATACCACATTGTCTTGTATTTCCTTCCGGAACGGGTTACGAGTAACTATATTATCTTTACCGACCACTTCTTTACAAACTCCTGCTATACAACGATGTTCTTTGTCTATTACTTCCTTTTCTGCTCTTAAAATATCCTTTGGTGTCCTACTGTTTAAAAATTGTATGGCGTTCATTGCATTAGAATATTTATCTATAGATAATCTTAGTACTTTACCTGTGGAGATAGGGCATTGTGCATCTTGTTTTACAAAAAAGCCATCGGTAAATATAGAGCCACTTTGTATGATGGCTTTATCAAATAGCCGTCTCTCCATGTGGTTGTACAAGTGTAGATCAACATAACCAGCGCCAAAGTTAGAGCCAGCAATTGTTACTGCAGTAGGATCACCATTAAAGGCTTGAATATTTTGCTGGATCCATCTCAAAGCCGCTAGTTGATCTCTTATTGCCTGATTTCCTGGCCATTTATATTCCTTCGGACACATAAATCCAAAAATTCCAAGTCTAAAATTGACTGATATAAATATAATTTCTTCTTTCACAAGATGCGAGCTTCGGTAATTGTTGGCATCACCATACATAAAGCTCTCTCCATGAAACCAGACTAATACGGGAAGTCTTACATATTGTGTATGAGGCACGAAAATATTTAACGTAAGACATTGTTTAACACCTATTTTTTCATGTCCTGTGGGGATACGTTGGAGACACACTATTGTGTTGTTGTTGGCCAAGAAGTGTGTTTTGCTTTTAGTAATTTTTAATACATTCTGAAATATTAAAATGTCAGATTGTTGTATTTTTTTCTGATGGCAACCAGTCAACGCACCTTTACAATAAAACAAAACTAACAGGGTTCCTTCGTGGAAGCTAGATTATGTCCTCTCAATGCCAAAAAAGAATAACCTGTCTAATAAGAGGCATGTAAACGAACTGGAAGACTCAGCGTGGGCAAGCCTCCAACAAGGTAGACCGACGACCTGGGCCCTAATTCTGCTAATTTACAGATGGCTTAATTGAATCTGAATGGATCCTCAATTGAATCTCAGTAGCATTTTTGGTATTCTGCTAATAAATTAAAGACCAATAGTTGGAAAACCATTGGTCTTGAATGATAAGCATTTTTGGTATTACATTATTGGTATTCTGCTAAATAATTCAAGACCAATGGTTTTCTAATTATTGGTTTTAAATTAATTAGCAGAATACCAAAAATGCTACTGAGATTCAATTGAGAATCAGTTTAGCTTTAATTGAGCCATCCGTAAATTAGCAGAATTGGGGCCCTGGTAAAGGTCGCGGGCCACCGATGGACAAGTTCAGCTCAGTACCAAACGATGTGAAAAACCTGTGAGGCCTATGTCCAGCAGTGGACGTCTTATAGCTGAGATGATAAAACTGTATAAATCTTCTATTGGATCTTATGCACCACTGGGCTCTAGCCATTGTGAGTCAAGGTAGGGCTTAAGTATAGGTAGGGGCTGGCACCAGAATCATCTATCAAAAATACCTTACGAACTCTCCGAGGGATTATGCAGGTGGATTGCCAGTTTTTTGTCCAGCAGAAGCATAAGAACCGCTGTTAGCGGTTGTTGCTTGGATCGCCTGGACATTAAATCTAGCGTACCGCAAGGCTCCGCGCTGTCCCTGATATCGTTTCTGCTGCATACCAATAATATGTTGTCCAACGATGGCATGCATTGTTATGCAGACGACAGCACCGGGACACATTTTACACGGGCCGTGCTAATATCCCTCGTTCCATTGTAGACGGAAATTGCGAAATACTTGTGTCTGAAACCAATCACCCGCTGTGAGAATTGTTGACGATCCCAAGCTCACAGGTGGTATTGATTCACTAAATTTAAGGAGAGACTTCGTTTCCTTGTGTGTGCCCACCGCCACGTTTTGTTAACGCGCCTCCCGCCCAGATAGGAAGTTCATCCTCACATTTTAGAACCTCTAGCGTGCCGTACTGAATGGTTTCAGAGCAACTTCCTCCAACCTACAATTAGGTAATGGAATGAGCTACCTGACGAGGTTTTCTCGGCAGACTATAGCAAATGGTTCTTTAGGAAAGGAGGTATAAGGTTTTTAAAGGATCCTCTACGCGTTGGTGATACTCCTGGTGTTGCAAGCGTCCATAGGCTATGAAACCTGCTTACCATCAGGCCGTATGCTTGTTTGGCTCCATAGCAGTATAAAAAAGGCAAAGGTCACATCTGTTTCCATACTAATTTTATAAATGTGAAATTAGCTCCGTATGTATGTTTGATACCTTTTCACGACTAACCTTAGTATTTGATTTGATTGTTTAGTTTTTTTTTTTATTAAGTACAAATTGTTATTACGGTCGTATCAAGCTGAAAATCAGTGCTAGGTTATCTCATAAATTGGTCTGCCAAATTTCACGACGTACATTGGACTTAAGTTCGAGTATGCCAAGTTCACTCAGTAAAAAAATTGTAAAGAATAGATAATTTGATGCTGATTAACATTAATTCTTTGACTGATCGCATAGATGTTGTCATATAAAAAAACAAGCCCCAATAACAATGCACCTATGGAAAAAAAGGGTCACTACGTTTTATATGCTATAAATGTAAAGAATAATATTGCTAATAAATACTCCTATTTCAGATATTCAAAACTCTCAAAATATATCTGTACTACACTCAGCCCAATAAATTTGCCATCGTAAAATATTGAAAATATTTGTAGAGCTTCATGGAAAATTATTAAAAGCGAATCGGAAAACCAAACAGTAAAACATATGAATTTCCAGGAATACAATTGAATAATAATATAATAATAATTAAATCACCTACACAACAACAAAAAAAAACAGAGTTCTACTTATAAAATAAATAAATTTGGAGTACCACAGGGCAGCGTATTAGGACCATTGTTATTATTGTACTATATAAATGACTTACCATGTATTACCAATCATAAATGTGTACTGTTTGCTGATAACATCTATTATAATTAAATTTATTATTGACAATGCATGTAATTTTGAATTTGACATTAATAATACCTACTATTAGACATGCTATTGACTGGCTTGACACTACTATTTAAACTGTTTATTTATCAAAAACTAAATATATGCAATTTAATGTGGATGGACGTAAAAAAAACAATTTAAAAAAAGTGCTAGCAATGTGACATTTTCCAATGTGATACTTCATATTTAAATATACAGTATATTTAAATTGTTTTTTTTAACGTCCTTAAAATTGTCATTGACATGTAGGTAAAGTATGCAATAAAATAAGCAGATTTGTCTACGTCCTTCGACGGACATGTATACAAGCAGTACAGTACCACAAGCTTACTACGGTTATTTTGCGTCTACTCTCAACCACGGACTCTTGCTTAGGGTTGGACTCTTGCACAGACTTTCAAAGAGCATTGAAAAGCAATGAAAAGAAATGCGTAGGTAAGAGATTTGTAAAATTGGGTATACTTACTCTTTCAGTAATGTACCTTCTAGAGATTTTTAGGTTTGTCAAGACAAATCCAAATTTATTTAAAACTATCAGCAGCAGTTTTAAATAAATTTGGATTTGTCTTGACAAAAGAGTCCGTGGTTGAGAGTTGACGCAAAATAATATACTATATCTATATAATATACACAAGAAATACAAGAGTAATATATTAGTAATTATAGATTTTCCCCTAATATCTCATTACTTCAAAAGAGTTGCTATTGCATATGCATCAAAGTTTGATTATCATGATTTTATTCTATCAAATTATTTCTAAAAAAAATTACTAAATTGTGACCCTATTCTATAATAGGGTCACAATTTAGTGTATATTTTTTTACAGAATATGCACAATTTCTAAAAATTGTGCACATTCTGTATTTTACTTGTCTAGGTAGGTACATATATCACAGAATAAGGTGCTCATGGACCCTAACCCGACGCGCTATACATAGAAATAGCGTTGCGTATTATAGAATCACGTTTCCTAATTCCGAATATAAAAAAATACTAATAATTATTTTACTAAAATTCTGCTCAATTTATTTACAAATTAATGATTCGTAAATATGTATTATATTGCTAAAACTGACATTGAATTGTTACTGAAGTCAGATTTCTTACTATGACTATGGCGAATTAACAAAGTACCGTAATACATGCTACAATTAGTGAATGCGACGGAAAAATGCACCACGGAAATCGATTTTAATATTTATATTGACTACTTAAGTTCTTAAACCCTAAGTGCGAAGTTTCTAGTCATAAAAACAACCATGAAAACCCAAAAAGAAATCAATTCTGTGAAATTGCAATTCCGCGGTAAACCTCGGAATAAGGAATCGACAAAAATGGCACCTAATGCTGCGGTATTTTCAAAATGTATTTTCACTTGAATTGATTTAAGTAGTAGGTCCCACAAAAAATGTTAAGTAGGTATTACTGAGTAATTAAACCTAAAGAATGACATACATAGTAAAAAATAATCAAAAAAATCACTATTTTATAAATAGTAGTTATCACGTGCACAGAGTCCAAAATGTAAAGAGTGCATTCGGAGAAGCACTGGTTTTTCAAAATACCGCGGTATAAAGTAGCACTTTATACCGCGGTATAAAGATATATATCAGAACCTCTCGGAATAAGGTGACGTTATCATATATTTTTTAAATATTTTCTGAAAATATAACGCATTTACATTGTAAATTACAAGTTTAAATGAAGACCACGGCTCGGCGGGTTCCGGTGGTTCACCCGTAAAAGCGAGAGTAAGTCGGAATGTCGACTGACATAATTTTTAGGCCGGCGAGCCAGACATAAGCGCCTCGCTTTCCTGAAGGGCGCATAACGAGCATTTCCCCAAAAAGAAGATTAACGAAGTCTTTGCAATGTGGTTGACAACAGCTAAATGCAAGCCGAGAATCGTGCCAAATTGAAGATGCCTATAACGAGGTCCAGCAGTAGACTGATGCTGATGACGATGGAATCAGAAAAACAAACAATATAGTCACCTATTCATATTTATTAGAATTAGTAATATGCATATGCGAATTTCTGAAACTCGTACCAGAACAAGTGCCAGAAAGCGTTACGTTGATGATGAAAGTTGTCGTTCATTATAGAGATAGTACTGTCGATGTTTAGGTAAGGTCGTGACAGTCCCTGTAGTGGCTCCCAGGGTAGCGGCTCATGTCCAGGAGTAGGATTACTGGAAAACAACAACTGTTTTAGTAAAACAAATATGTTTTTTGAGAGGCACCATACATCTAAACTAGCCCTGCTGGAGAAGGACCTGAACCTTACAGAAGACCTACCTTTGTATTCATGTGCGTATAGGTATAGGTATAGGTCACCAACACTTAACTTTTTCCTTATACCAGGGTTATCTATAACACATCGCAAAATGCTGTGTTTGGGCTTATAGGAATGGTCATGAGATACTCTCTGGCTTAAAATTATCAGATGTTTAAAAAAATACAGCTTTTTATTTGATAATTTTAAGTGGAAAAAAGTTAGTATGAAAGTTAATGATGCTGTTAAAATTTGATATGATTTCTGAGAAATCCTGTTAGTATCTCTTGTTGTTAAAATAATAATTCTTTAAAATGTTTTTTTTTTTTATTTGAGTAAAGTAACTACCCATTTTTTATTTAATAAGGGTTTATCAGAGAAAAGGAAGTAGTATAAAATATGAAAAAAGTAGATTTTTAAAACGCAAGACAATAAATTATTGCTTTAACTGTGTACGGTTTCACATGAATATATAACAGTTTACCCAATAGGGCATAGAAATTATTTAAGATTGCTTACATGTTTTATATGACAAAAATAAAAATATTATGACATTGATCTACTGGTTACTGATCTTGACTGCTAAGCCGGAGGTCGAGGGCGCGATTCTCACACGGGACAAAGCTTTGTGTGATTCATAAATGTTTGTTCCAAGTCTAAGTGCGATTTCCGTAAATTGTATATTTTTTAAGTCCCCCTCGACACGGGCCTTGTTGTGGGCGTTATCTTTTTAAAGACATATAGAAAAGAATGTTATATCCCTTGTCAAACAAGAGATTTTACTGTCTGTTGTCCAATTAAAATAAACATGAAGTGTTTCAACGACGTTTTTCGTAATTTAAACAACAAAATTTAATTTAAATAAAAAAATCTCCGATAAATCGAGTTTGTGAATTTTCGGAACCCGAGAAATGGATAACCTCAAGAAACCGATAAACCCTATTCTGGTGTTACAATATGTTTGGTGTACTGCGAGCGAGGATTACATTTAGTGTCCATAGGCTACGATACTGCTTACTATCGGGCGGGACACTTTCTTTCATTTATTCGTATGATACGGGTTGATTTACTCACAAATGGTTGACAGAGCCTAGGTGTAAATTGTACTCGTTAATTTACTAAATCTGTAGCTTTCCGTAACTATTTAATTCCACATTAAATAACGTATATTTTTTCCACTTTTTGGCCAGTATAGACAGAACAAATTATGTCGTTAATAGTGTCTGATTGAAGCTTTCCAGTCGTGGCAATATGGTGCAGCCATCACTGTTACCTTAAAAAACAAACCGGCCAAGTGTGAATCGAACTCGCACATGAAGGGATCCGTACCCAAAAACTACAAAAAATTTGCTATTGTAGCACTAATAGAAATACATACGCTATGAAAATTTGAGATACAGTCCGTTGGCAGACGGACAGATAGACAGCGGAGGCTTAGAAATAGGGCCGTCTCCACTCGTATCGTTGGCACCCTTTGGGTACGGAACCCTCAAAAAGATTACGTCACAACTTACCCAAACTTAATAAAATTCGACCACAACTTAACCATAGTTGCTCGTATCGTCTCTTGCTCCGGTCCAGATATATCAGTCTTCCAATTAAGTAGGAACTTCAATTCTTCGGCTTGTGGAGCTCCAGAGCCTGGTATCGAACTGTACTCGCTAGCTCCAGTATATGAGAACACATATTTGTATACTGTTGCACCAGCATTTACGAACCTATTGATAGACCTTTCTACACCATTGGTTACAGAGAAATCTGACAACGCTTCAGTTAGATTCACAAGTGTGTCTGGGCCGTAGTCCTTGTCACCAAAATAATATCTTTTTATTATGAAAACTAATCTTTCCAGTATCGTTCTATGTAAACGGAACCTTTTCTCTAAAATCTTGTAAATTATATCACCAGCTCGAGTATAATACTCGACAGTATTGTTCCGCGCGTACTTACTCAGCAGCTCCATACTATTAAAACCAGCTAATATTTTAGTGTACACCACGTTATCTTGTATTTCCTTCCGGAACGGGTTTCGAGTAACTGCATTATCTTTACTTGTCACTTCTTTACAAATTCCTGATATACAAAAATTTTGTTCCTCTATTACTCGCTTTTCTGATTTTAAAATATCCATTGGTTTTCTATAGCTTAAATATTTTATGGCTTGCATTGAAGTAGTATGTCTGCCTATACTCATACTTAGTAGTTTTGCTGTAGAGATAGGACATCGTGCATCTTGTTTTACAAAAAAGCCATCGGTAAATATGGAGCCACTTTGTATGATGGCTTTATCAAATAGCCGATCCATTTGGTTGTACATATGTAGATCAACATAACCAGCGCCGAAGTTAGAGCCAGCAATTGTTACTGAAGTAGGATTACCATTGAAGGCCTGAATATTTCTCTGGATCCATTTCAAAGCCGCCAGTTGATCTTTTATTGCCTGATTTCCTGGGTAGTAATATTCCTTCGCACACATAAATCCATAAATCCCAAGTCTAAAATTGACTGATATAAATATAATTTCTTCTTTCACAAGATGCGAGCTTCGGTAATTATTGGCATCACCATACATAAAGCTCTCTCCATGAAACCAGACTAATACTGGAAGTCTTACATGTTCTGATTGAGGCACGAAAATATTTAATGTTAGACATTGTTTAACACCTACGGTTACATTATCTGCGTCACGTTGGTAACAAATTATAGTGTTGTTGTTGGCAACGAAGGGTGTTTTGGATTTGGTAATAATTGTTGCAACACCCTGAAATATTAAAAAATCAGTTTGCTATAAAATTTTCTGTTGACGCTCATCTTTACCATTTTACCTACCTACCAACAAACGTTACCATACTAATATTATAAATGTGAAAGTAACTCTGATTATTTGTTTGTTGATTTCGTGACTTAATAAAATTTGGCAAAAAGATACGATGGTATCATGGGAAAGAACTTAAGGATCTTTTTATCGCGATATCCTACATCCAAACGCAAGGAGCCGCGGGCAACAGCTTGTTTCTAATAAAAATAAGGACAATAAAAGATCAAAGTTCAATCACAACTCAGTGAAGATGAAACAAGCTAAAGGTGGACCATAGAGACGCCGCGCCGTGATATCCACAGTGGCACGTTGTTCATTGCTTCTCTAAAGTAAGTTGTAAGTTGGTGCTACGTCAAAAACTGGTGTGTAGTAGGTAGTAGGTACTGAGGGCAGAGACAGATTTTTATTGTGAATCACGTTGTCTGCCAATTTTCTATTTAATAAAATATAAAATTCTAATTTTTAACTTGGCTGACACACTGCCGCGTAAAAAAAGGATTGATATAAAATAATGCATTTTTGTTATAAGTAACATGTAAAAAGTGATACGCATTTAGTAGAAAGCTGTTACTTTTTGGATATTACAAACAGACGTTTCGACGTTTCAGATTTATTTAGTAATAGACGAAATTAAGTTAGTAACGGTAACAATTTCCGCGAGCTAGTGCAATATCTCCGTCTTTTTTACTATCTTTTTTCATATTTCATCCAATATTTTTCGTATTTAATTTACATCGCCAACATATTGTAATTCCCGTCATCTAGACAAGTTCTAGCGATTTTTTTTTAAATTTCGTAAGAAATTTCTGTTGCGTTCAGATGTCGCGAGTTACGCGCGTTCGTTTTGAGATGTGTCCTGGCAGTATACGAATTCCGGCTGTGTTGTGGCTAGCATCACTGATTACTAAATAGTTACTACGTAACTAGCATACAAAGAGAAAATCGACCATATTTTATAAAGTGCCTTCAAATTGCACAAGATTAACAAGATAGACTGACTGAAAGCATATTTGTGACATTATATCCGAAGCATATAGTCCGAGTACACCCAAAAAACTTTCCCTGTCCCATAACGCCACTCTTTTTCTACTTCCTCTATAAAAAGTTCTGTATCAAATTTATCACGCTCCATTTCAATACGTAATATTCTTTTAAATACGTTCACTCGCGGCGAAATCGTGTACCTACCGGACGCAGCAATGGTAACACGGTATACGCGCGAGTCGAGGTTCCCGCGACCGGCAAAACGCGCGTTTAAATGTGGACAGAATGTATGAGCCTCTAGTATCTCACGATCGCGCGATTTGAAACGAGTGTGTCTTCTCGCGTGTAATTCGCGTCATCTGGACAAGCTCTTGTTGTTTTGTTTCGCGCGCTCTGCTACTTGTTTTGTATAATGAGGTGTACAATAAAGAATATTATTTATCTATCTTTATATAGAAGAAAGAAAATTACATTTATTGACACGGAGTGACATTTTGGTGTATTATATATACAAATATTAAAAACATATACAACAATAACCTCATTGGCATAGGCCAAAACGTTTTATATATGTTTTCGAGTTGGTGAACATTCACCAACTTGATGGTTCCTGTCTAAGTATTTCATTTTTGGATTACTTTCTTGGTGTTATATTCGTTAGAGTTCTTTCATTTATTTTTTATTTATTAAAACGACAGATCCCGCACTGTGTCGTGGGAGACTTTACAAACATATAATTCACGGATACAAATGACACCCAGACTCGAAACAAACATATATGAATCACACAAAGTATTGTCCCATGTGGGAAACGAACTGACGACCTCTGGTTTAGCAAACTAACCACTGCACTAACAGGTTCTCTTTCAAATATTTATTTTTCTTTGCTGTATGATCATTTAAAGATTTGACCTATAGGTAGGTACTTGTTCATTCTTTGGATAGTTGTACTTCTATTATAACTTGATCTTGTTTAAGTTTATTTTTAAATTGCAATGTGCATGCAGGTTTTATCACTAAAGGAAAAATAAAGCATGAGAATTAGAAGATATGTGTTAGTAGTATACTTCACTTTAGAACAAAGCAAAATAAATAAGGCTGTTTCAGAGCAAGTTTTGCAAGCAAATGTTAAATTTAGCTACAAGCAGCTTATAACTAATTCTATAAATAATCAATCAATTCGGTGACTGTCCTTTCTGTAAATTCCTAGTTTCCAGAAATTACGGTCACTGAACTGTCTAAACGCTTCTAAACTTATTTCACCTCGAGGTGTCATCGCATTAATTAAAAGTATTTAACAACAATATTTGACATTAACTATGAAGAATGTCGGTAAAATAAATATTATAATACCTACTTACCAAATAGAATCTTTAACCGAATTGACACAACAAACTAGAAATGTTTTTATTTTTACAATAAATCTCCGTACAACATAAATCTTGTTGTTGGTGATTTCTTGGTTTGATACAACAGGGTCAGGTTTAAATGATGAGGAGGTAGGTAATTTAGTCGATATTGTTTCGGTAATGTTGATTTTCGTAATAGCCGTATAATACCTACAAAAAGAAAATTATTTGTATAAAAAACCCGTAATTCCGTTTCAATAAATATCACACACAAACGCGCGCGCGTGCCTGTACACCTGCACGCATCTTATACAAATAGGAACTTAGTAATATAAATACTAACCTTTATACTCTTTTCACTATGTTATTTTTTAAATATATATATACATATAATGTAATTGATGTCTAAGGGGTGGAGGCCTGGTGACCTGAAATACAGACTATTTTGTCTAGTTTAGGCACCAGGCTCCCACAATATAATTTAACTTTTTATATACCAATGTAAATGTAATTTTTATATTGTGGTGAGATATAAATCATTATTATTTTTTCTTTTGTTTACTTTTCTATGAGAACAGGCGGTTATAATAGTTCTCGGGGTATGACAATGATAGATGTTTTAGCAATATTATAAACATAATATAATTAAAAGCCCCGATCCCAATAAACTTCCTCTCTCCTCTAACACATTCCTCTCCAAAACTCATTGTTGTTCTCATTATCTTTATTAGCCACATTAAAATAAATTGTAATCTTGCATAGGTACTGGAAACTAGAAAAAATTGAAATCGGTAAAGCAGTTCTCAAGTTACGGGGCGACCACTGAACATAATGGATACATATAGAGATTTATAAATTCACATCAAAATCTAAATCATTAATAATTTAGTTATTTATATTTTTGAAACTGTAAATGATGATTAACATGTTTATTGGACGAAAACACAAGCCAAAAACATGAGCCAAATAGGTCAATGGATTGCCGGAGATATAGGGGGTTGTAAAACGAATACCTACATCGCGAGTTTAGAGTTCAGGGCAAACAACTAATACAACAATAAGTTATCTCACAGTGACCTATTGAATTATACATAGTTAGCGAATATAATACTAGTAAAGTACTTACATTAATTGATTTTTAAGTATCCTTATACAAAAAATGTAACCAATTACATTTGGTTCGACGTGTACATCAAGATGTGCCACTGCCATGGTATTTTCCACACTGGACCACCTAATTTAATACATCCAAAACAAAGAGAAATAAACCATATCCAAAAGAACATTTATTCACTAAATGATTATTAGGTAATAGTCCTTCATTCCTTGTTATTATAACACAAAACCTCACACTACTTTTGCTTTATTATATTTAATTTTCTCTTCTGTCCATCCAAAGGTTACCTGGCAGAAATGATTTTAGCGATAAGGCCGCCCATTGTACATAAATGTGTAAAATAATATCTGTATCATTAATGTAACTGGTGTACAATAAAGAGTTTTCTATTCTATTCTAGTTTTTTTTTACAGAACCGCATTTAGTTAGTTATTATAAAAATATTCAGTCTATGAATGTTGGTCTCTTGAATTTTACGTCAGTCAGTCCCTCTCATACCATAGTGTAAGGTATAATCAAAGGGATTACACTATGCCCATACAAACTATAACCATAAATATTTTATTAAAATTATATAATCATTAACGCAATCTTTTAAGTTATTATGAAGAAGATTTTAAGAGTAAGAAAATATATAAATACAGCGTCAGATCTGTGAAAAAGGGAAAGATATAGAATACTAAGGTAATTAATTATTATGGTGAAAGAACTATTAGACAGTATTTAGTGCCTTCCAAAATTATCTAATAAATACGAATTGTTAAGAAATAAAAATGAAATAAAATGTAAAATTAAACTAAAAAGCAAAATTAAGGAAATGTTTGGATACAAATACTGTAGTAAAGTTTAAAAAAAAGTGTTCTAAAATCAGTTTATTGATTGGCTAGGTTAGATTAGTTTAAGTAGATATATAAGTATAGTATAACTAGCTATGTATAAAAGGCAGGTACTCTATTTGTTTAAATTTAATGTGTGATCGTTCGCCTACAAACAAAGTTTGACGAGTAAAGATATTGTATATGCGTATTAGAATTTAATAAATAAATAAATGTATTTCTTGAAAACGTTTTCTTGCTGTCCATTAAAAACAAAATAATCTAGGTAGGTATATAGGTACATGTAAATAAATAAACCTAACTTTGTGTAGAGTGTAATATTTGGTATAGTTAAAGTTCATAAGTAGAAGGACTGCAGAAAGTGGTCGAATTTCGACCACCTTTATGAACAATCTCTATTTTTTATAATTGGGCATTAGTCTTTTGTTTGCAAACTCCTTTTTCTCCTCCTTCTCAGCCAAAATACGTCCACAGCTGGACATAGTCCTCTGCTAAAGACTTCCACAGCACTCGGTCTTGAGCTGACCTTGTCCACCGGTTGCCCTCGACCTTCACCAGGTCTTCGGTCCACCTTATTGGAATCCTTGCCCACGCTGCGTCTCTTTAGTGACATGTACTAGTAAATTGCGTACATATTGTTATTTTAATGCTAATAAGGAGAGATATATGCCCAGCTGTGGACTGAAACAGGCTGATTGATTCTGTAACCAATTGAGTTTAATAAATGTAATATTAAATTTACGAAGTAGAAAGTAAAATCGAACTGAAATGTAGGTACAAGAATATAGAAATAAGATAGCCATGTTAAAACAAAACACACAACACAGTGTTAAAACGAAGTTCCACAAAAATGTACTTATTTAAAAATAAAGAGAAATGTATTTGAAACTTACTTTTTATCATGTTTCACAAAAAAAAATCGCAGTCACCTCACGAGACATCTCACACGCGACTACCATTAGGTTTTGCCACGCTAACTACTGGGGGGGTTTTGGAAGAGTTCCGTACCATAAAGCGAATACAGGAACCTTTATGGGACCATTTTAATGTCCGTCTGTCAAATTCGTTTTTACTTTTAGATACGCGTAAAGGTATCCGCCCCGTCTTCGCCTGATTGAATTTGATTAAACTATTTTCAGCTCAACTTTCTTTCTTTTTTACATAAGAACCTTCTACTGACAATAACGCAAACCTTCTACTGACAATAACGCACATAGCAAAAAAAATATTTGCGAAATCGGTTCAGCTGTTCTCGAGATTTGCGCTTAGCAACACATTCAACGATTAATTTTTATATTAAAGACTAGCGGCCTGCCCCGACTTCGCCCAATCTAAACTATTTTCAGCGCAACTTTCTTAATTTTTACTTACGTAAGAACCATCTCCTAGCAATAACTTACACAACAAAAAAATAATTAGCGAAATCGGTTCAGCTGTTCTCGAGATTTGCGCTTAGCAACACATTTAGCGATTCATTTTTATATTAATATATTATAGATAAATACTCCAACCTGTTATGCCATGGAAGCTGTAAACAATCTAACATAACACCGCAAAAATTGATATTCTAGCACCATACTATCACTAGTATGGTGCCCTGCCTCTACAAATCTCCCCAGTCGGGCTTACTAACGTAAGCCCGACTGGGTAAGGACCTTACAAAAGTATACAGCCAAATGACTACACACACCGGTGTAGTTGTGTTCCTATATGTGAGTACACAGTTCCAGAACTCTAGGAATTCGTTTTTAATTAAATGTTTTCCTATCCCAGGGAAATTCCATCATAAAACCCTGGTGTTTATTTTTGGGTAGTTAACACGCAAGTGATACCTTTGGTATTTTAAGCGTCCATAGGCATAACTGCTTGCCATCAGGCGGGCCTTATGCTTATTTGCCACCTAAGTAGTATAAAAATATATATAATATGCAGTTGGTAAACTGATCTGATCTATACCGATCTAGGTATGGGGACAACAGCTTTCAACGGCAAACTTATTGGTTCCTGATAATAATTTCAGTGCAATCAAGCAAGAATGTTCGGTGCTTTCATAGCACAAATTCTAACACATTCTCAAAAGCATAACTATAATATTTTTAAAGAATTTTAAATTATACGCTTTAGGAATTGATTTGACTTTAACATGCCTAATCAGAAGAAGTGGAAAAAGTCTTCGAGGCACAATTCCTGTGGTCAAACCAAAATAATAGCAAAAGGGTAAAAAGGATCTACTTTGATATAGCGCAAATTACGTCAAATAATATATACATTAGAGCGCATCTCACCCCCAAGCGCCCTAGTAACGCTAAGGGTTGTCAAGCGCAAACATATAAATAAATATGAGAGATAATATTATTGCCATATTTCATATATGTAAAGCTCTATGATTTACCCACTTTTAGGGATTTGGGCCTAGCTCCTTTAATACCTACAAGTTATTATCCAATAACTTAGCTCAGGCGCTAGTCACCGCAACTTGTTTGTAATTTTTTTTTTAAATAACTATTGTACAGAATGCTAATATTGTGGTGAAAAATAAATTATTATTATTATTATTATATAACATTTGTTTGACCAGTCCCTCTGCCGCGTAAGTCAATGAACATCACAGATGTCAAGAATGAAATTCAAAGAACCGCCAAATATGAAAAAAAAAAATAGTTATTTCTCAATGCATTTGCCTTTTATCGTAGCTATTATTTTAAATATATTATAATAGGTACTTATTGTATGTACGTTATTTCTTTGCTACTTGTTTAAAATGGTTATCGATTTCCATCGAGATTATAGCTGGGAATCATGTCGCTGTAACCAGCTTTCTAGAAAAACAAATCTAATTGAAATCAAATCAAATACCAATTCCAATTGGTAGCTACGATGCCAAATATGGAAAGACAGAACAAAATAGGCGTCAAACATACAATACATCACGTCATAGGTTTCTAAAAAACCGCCTGAAAATCCGAATTTATGGTAATACTAGTAATATAACACGGGCCCACCCATGTGGGACTATGTCTCATCAGCTTTCTCTGTACCAAATTTCATTAAAATCGGTTTAAGAAAAACGTACAGAGCTATTTTAACATTTTTTAAATGTAAACCAAGTGCCATACTAGTACACTCAGTGGTAGGTATACTTAATTTATTTACTTTTATTTTTCTTTTAATAGAGCTCTATGTCGCGAGAGACTTTTTACAAACATACAATCAAAGGACACAAAGTACGCCTAAACTTGCAACAACCAATTGTAGATCGCACAATATTTTGCCCCATCGGGGATCGAACCCATAACATGCCGCGCATATAGGTATTTAATTTTACCGTTAGGTGCAGTTTTATTACATGCCCTACATGCTCCCCACACTAACATCACTTCACCATCATCATTATCCTATCCCAATCCACTGGACATGGTATACGCCACCTAAGCACGATCCTTATATTTATTGACGATATATCAAGTCCTCGGTGCTCGAGTCCGACTCGCAATTCCTTGGATTTTTTCTCGTATGAGCACAATCTGGCAATTCCGTATTTTGAAGATATGTCGCTGGCTTTATATATATACTTGGCCCCATACTAAAAAATATATATGTATACTAACACCAAACGGAGACTCTTTTTTGACCAAAGCGTAAGGTACACCATAGAATGAAGTAACTCCGTTGTTTTTGTCTCCTATTATAACACCGTTAGTTGTTTCCACAAATACTTCCTCCGACTTCACACTTATCACACCTAATATTAAATAAAGCAGAACAAGGTACATATTGATAGAAAATTACAGACGCGGCTACCTTTTTATTAAAATAATATACCTATAGTTGTATACATATTCGGTTAGGATTCCGTATATGTCTTATAAAAACGTTTGCATCTCTTTTTTACCCGACGAGTGTTGTGTCTGATATGTATGTTTATATGTGTGTCCGTTCGTTACTCCTAACTGGCTCAACAGATTTTAATAAATTATACATTATTGCCTAGATTCGTCTTGAGTGCGAGAGTGACATTCAAATGAAGATTTAAAGTTAATCGCTATGAGGTTATGGTACCGCCCAAACAAAAATTTCATACCCCCTTTTAGCTTGGTCTCGCAATTTAAGATACACAGTCAGTGATGGTTTTCTAATTTATGACCTTTATAAGTGTCAAAACAGCGCAGCGTGTCGACCTAAGTGCAATTTTTATGTTTTTCTTTTTCTCTACTCTCTTCTTGTTTTGTACTTTATATATATTTTTTCTTTATGTGATGTTTTTTATCGCTGTTGTTGTGGGCCTTAAACCGAATTAAATGTATTTTCTTTCTTCTTTCTTTATAATAACAACCCATATACATACATTCCACTTCTGGGCACGGATCTCCTCTCCTCTATCAAAAAAGAGAGAGGGTTCGGGCCTGCTGACCTAATAAATTCTAAAGATATGTTTGATTCGACGGAATTTCTTCTCAGACATGTGGGTTTCCTCACGATGTTTTCCTTCGCCGTTAGCAGATGGTGAATCATTAGATTAGTACACATAAACTCCACAAAGTGAAATTTACTGGTACAATTGGTACTGCCACCCGGGATCGAACTTTCCCCCACTGCATTTGTATAAGTGTTATTAATTTGAGCGGAGTTAACGAGTAAACTATCTTTGTCAATAAAATATATAGTTTTTTCACCATTTTTAGTACGGACTCCACTGAGGTAAAAGAGTAGCAAACACATACCTCTCTTCGTCAAAATATTTAAGCAACGGCACAATGGAATAATAAAATTGTGCAGGCATTGCTTACAAGCAACTTAACATAATATCTGTATCTTAACATTTTAACACGATGACATAAATGCGATATGACAGAGATAATGCTACATACTTGCATCGACAAGCTCGGTGTTGCATACCATAATATCAAAAACAAACGCAAAAATATCTGATATGAGTTGGTAGCACGTTTGCGCAATACCTATTTGCCTTTTTTATACGGCGCAGACGCAAATATTTATAATTATATTATTGACGGAACCATTCAAAATAGTAAGTATGATGTACAGAACAATAAAAATGTAATCGCTGTAATAAATATTCAATATTTATGGGAAATGTAATATTTTATTGTAATTTGTTTGAAAACTCTATTGTAACTGGTATAAATATTTTGTTTTTATACAATAATATTATTATTTAACTACTAGTGAGTAGTAGATTCTTAGACGTTAGCGCGTCGGTTTTTACGTCTTACCGTACGTACCTCGAGGTAAACCCTGTCGCTCTTTCTCTTCCCTTTTACTTCGTACTCCTTCTCATAGTTCCAGCCGGTACGACAACTCTTTTACTGTACAAGCGGTAAGGTTATGGAACTCTCTTCCTCACAGGGTACGTGACAGCTCTTCTTTGGATGTCTTCAGGAGAAGAACAAGAGAACATTTTCTCTCTAAAGTATATTCGTAGTAGATGTATTATATTGTATGTAAGTATTAGTATTTTAAATTATACATAATATGGGTTAAAGTATGAAATTGCCGTTTCATTGTAATAGGTACTTCGAATTGAATAGAGCCTTTCATGGTTTGAGATTTTTGGGTGAAACTTTTTTCACATGGTAACTATAAGTTTCTTCTTTTAATCATTCGATTATCGACTTTCAGTTGTTTTTTTTTATTCAGTTTAGACAAGAAAGATAGAAGAAGATACTTCCAAAAATCGAGTGATTTTTGAATACGAGTTCCAACGCAGAACTAACGTGGCAGAAACAGCTCGCAATATCAATGTTGCGTTTGGAGAGAGGACTGCTAATGAACGCACCGTGCGATTTTGGTTTAAACGCTTTCGTGATGGAAACTTTTATTTGAAGAACGAACCACGTGGAATACCGCCCACACAGGTGAATAACAATGAATTGAAAGAGATGGTGGAAGCCGATCCAAGCCAAACTACCCAGGAATTAGCGGCATGGTTTAACGTTACCTTACCAACAATATTGACTCATTTGCGTCAAATCAATAAAATAAAAAAAAATAAAAAATGGGTGCCTCATGATTTGACTGATCTGCAGAAAGAAATGCGTGTTGAAACTTGTGTTGCCTTGTTGAATCAATACAGAAATGAAGGAATATTGGATCGAATTGTGACATGTGATGAAAAGTGGACTCTTTACAATAACCGTAAGCGAAAAATGCAATGGCTGACCCCAGGTCAAACGCCGCAACAGTGTCAAAGCAAAGCAAAACTTACCAATAAAAAGGTAATGGTAACTGTTTGGTGATCTCAGCATGGTGTTATTCACTATAGCTTTCTCCGATCTGGTCAAGCAATAACGGCAGATGTCTACTGTGCTGAACTCCGAACAATTATAGCAAAACTAGCAGTGAAACAGCCCCGACTCATGAATCGATCTCCACCATTATTGCTCCATGATAATGCGGGACCTCATACAGCATGAGAAACTGTTTTAACTCTACAGGAACTGCAATTAGAAACCATTCGTCACCCTCCGTATTCGCCAGACCTTGCTCCAACGGACTATATTTTTTTTCGTGATTTGTTATCACCAAAGTTCTATCGCAAAGGCATAAAGGACCTTCCTATTAGACGGCAGCAATGTATGGATAATAATGGTAATTATTTTGATTAAACAAATATTATATGTTAAATTAAAAAAAAAACTAATTTCAATTTTTCAGTACAAATTGGCAATTTCATACTTTAACTCTTAATATACATACTTATATTAAATTAGGTAAGTAAGTATATAATTATGTAGTCTGTGTTTATGAAAGTATACACTCTGTATACAATATTATTAGTTAGTTTCTGTGTTTTAACTTTTTCTTCTATTTTCTCCTTCTGTTGTACCTGCACTTCATAATGCTCTTATACCTACTCTTATACATTTCCTCTATCACTATTGGTTTGCTGTTAGAAAACTCAATATTGAGCTAAGCTCGCCTTTGTACATGTCTTTTGTTTTGTACTATAAATTAGTGTGCAATAAAGAATTAAAGTCTTTCATTTATTCATTATGTATTTCTATTATATTTTTGGAAATATTGTCAGTGCCAAATGCTATGCCTTCAGTGTTCCGTAATTTTCAAGGTACATCTAGAAAATCGGTAAATTTTGGCAGAACACCATAAATGTGCAATCAATACTTATTTTAAATATTAATAATCAACAAACCTAACTTTGTACTGTACTTTTACATTCCTCTTCCGTCTGTCTAACTTTATCTAAACTAATCCTACTAATATTATAAATGCGAAAGTTTGTAAGAATGGATGGATGGATTGATGTTTGTTACTCTTTCACGTAAAAACTACTGAACGGATCTGGATGAAATTTGGCACAGAGATGGATTATGGTCGAGGCCGGGACGTGCTGCTATTAGTTATATTTCCGAGGCACATCTACTACGTAATGACCAAGGCACACCACGGTGCAGCGACACAAACATTGAGAAACAGTGTCCTAAAGTGTAAAAAGCTGCAAAATGCAAAAACACTGTGTAAAACGTGATATATTTTGTTTTTTTAAAAGACAACTCCCGCACTAGAGAACAAGCTCTGTGTTGCGGGGGACTTTACAAACATACAATTAACGGACACAAATTACACCCAGACTCAGAACAACTCTTTGTGGGTCACACAAAGTTTTGTCCCTGTGTGGGAATCGAACCCAAAACCTCGTGCACAGCAGGCGCATACTGCATCCACTGGACCACCAAGGCAGTCAAAATAGATATGGACGGCCCGTATGGGTCTCCCTTTAAATAAAGGATGAACGGTTGTATAGAAAGTCCGTAATTTTTAAGAGCGAATTTTCCATGCAAACGTAGGTATTCTTAATTTTCCTTGCTAGATTTTGAGCCTAGAGCAATGAAATTTTAACCTGATATATGTAGATATCAGGCTTAACAATGACACCTCAGACTAATAGAATAAGATAGACGGAGCGTGTAGAACTCGCGCGTGAAGCCGCCAAAAGTCATACTAAATAGCAATGTCATACGTTTTCGTTTTCGCGCGCAGTCGATTTGAGCCGCTCTGAAGTATTTTTACAACGTTTTACTACACAATACGGCATTATAATAATATTTTGTCAAAACGTGTTTAGACGGGCGTACTCACTAGCGGTACCTGTACTATTAAGTATTCTGTGCTAGCGGCTCAAATCGACTGCGCGCGAAAACGAAAACGTATGACATTGCTATTTAGTATGACTTTTGGCGGCTTCACGCGCGATTTCTACACGCTCCGTCTATCTTAATCTATTAGTCTGAGAATGACACATGGTTTCGTTTTTTGGATTAACAGGTTTTTTTTATAGAAATTTAGACCAAACAAATGTTTAAAAAACCGCATAATTATAACGGCTCCAAATAAACGTCTAATAAACAAAATAGCACCATATTTGGTATAAAACTATAAAAACGTATTAATTAGCGTCATACTATGGTTCTTAATAATCAGTGACTATTGTTTACGTAGTAACTCTTTAGTAATCTGTGCTATTGTTTTAAATCGGTTAAATTTTGGAAGAGGAAAATATATATACGAATATGAGGGAATGGATTTATTTTTTAATACAATAAGCTATGTAGCTATGTGTGTGTAATGAATAAATTTTCAAAACACTCGCAACAAGCCCGAAATTGCATATACTCGCTTCTGGTTAGAAACGAAGGTACACGTATATCAGGCTTTTCAAAAATGTTACCCATAAGAGGGAGATTTTTTTTCAAAAGTTAACAAAAAAATTTTTAAATTGTTTAACCCGGGCGAAGCCGGGGCGGGCCGCTTGTGCTATATATTTGTAGCTACATTATATTATTCAGTTACTTATTTCGTACACAAAAACAAGCATTATCTACATAAATTTAATCAATTCCGTGCTATATTCTTTTGTTTTTCTGTTTTGCAATCTTTGTGAAATTGAAATTTTATTGCTGACCAATTTCGTACCTACAAATTATTGAGCGATAATTTTACTTACTCCGCTTTTATACTCGTCGCTTAGGTATGTGGTGTTCACTACTTAAAACTTTGCAATTTAAAGTAAAACATTAAAATAATTTGTATGCAGCCGCATTTCGAGTTTCGACCTCTTCCCGCCACCGATGATCTGACCACAGGGTATAAATAAAATCGGTATGTATTGGCTAAGGAGTTTATAATGAGTAGTACCTAGAAACTCCTTGCTATAAGCGAATCGCATATGTGGTTTTTTTTTAAAGGACAACTCTCGCACTAGAGAAGAAGTTCTGTGATGCGGGGGGCTTTACAAACATACAATTAAGGGACACAAATTACACCCAGGCTCAGAACAACTCTTTGTGGGTCGCTCAGTCTTGTCTCTGTGTGGTAATCTAACCCACAACCTCCGAGCACAGCAGGCGGATACTGGAGCCACTGGACCACCAAAGCAGTCGGCATATGTAGGTACGGTTGGCAACGGAGTTAGCTGTACAAGGCCGCTATAAGATGATTAGTTTTTTCGGAAAACCAATGTATGAATTTGTGTGAAAAATATTTTATCTGTAGGTTTATCTAATTGTACCAGGCGCGGTCGTAGCCTGAAATTTTGGAGAGCGTCAGTAGGTAATAATAATACAATATGTCTAGTAAATTTATTTAAAGAACTTTTTAAATGTTATTCTAACATTACATCATCTGTAAACCATATAATGCATCGCGGAATATAATAATAGGAGCAAAAAAAAAATTTTTATTTTGTAATTTTTAGAAGATTTTTCAATTTGACGTGGAGGTACGATTTGGGAGGGGAGTCATGTCCCCTGTGACCACCCCCTCCTTAGGACCACGCCTGAATTGTACACTGTTACCAAATTTCACAGAAATATATAGGTACCATGGTTTTCTTAAAAAACGAATCTTCAAATAGCGGCCCTGTGCAGCCAACTCCGTTACCGTGTGTACAATAGTCCTCTAAACTTTTTTTTAATCCCTGTGACACCTCTTTACCTCTGTGACACGCCAACAGCAAGGAGTTCTAAGTACCTCCTTGGCCAATAGTTACCGATTATAAATTTATTATACTCTGTGGTCAGATTATCGGTGGAGGGAAAAGGATGAAGTGCGACTACATTCTAATTATTTTATTGTTTTACTCATGTTTTACTCTAAAGTTTGAAGTAGTGATCACTTTATTAGCCAGGAGTACAAAAGCGCAGTAGGTAAGTAAAATTATCGCTCAAAAATATCAAAGTAGGTACGCGATTGTTCAGCAATACAATTTTCACACATATAGGTACAAAGAATTTTTGGAACATCAAAATCACTGTAATATTACATAGATAATATCAAAATGGCGGGATGTTTGAGTGACGTGAATTTAATAAATTAAATTTTATTTGGCTACTGATAGTAAGTTTGAAGTTGTTGAGGTACTCAACTATATAGGTTGCATTTAAATATTTAAAGCAATGTGGAAAAAGTCGAACCCGGAGCAAGTTGCGTTACTTATACAAGAAAAATTAGTGCTAGATATATTTGTAAAATATAGCCATTGATGTATAATAACATTTTCACTAAAAACTGAGCAATCACCGCGAAAACACGTTACCACCCCACATCCGACGGTAAATGTATGGTGAAATCGTGCGATTCGAAATCGCAAAAGTGTAACAAGGCAAACACAATTACTTTTCACGTGTAATTGTGTTTTCAATTCATTGTTGTAAATCATGCAAAAACAAATTTTAAATATTGGATTGGCGGCTAACAATTAGTTCAGGGTTGTCAGTTTAGACCTCGTTTGGTTTCCCCGTATTTATGGGAGATTTTTGTGTTGAATGAAATAGGTATATATTAATTAAAAAATAAAGGAACCCATTTGGTTAAAAGGATTACACAAAAAGTCACTAAGTGGAATAGTAGTTTTAGGGCATCTATATTGGCGAGCAAGCCCGACTGGGGAATGAACTTCACCGCGTAAGTGATACGTCTTACATTTCAATCGTCTATAGGCTACGGTATCTGATTAACATCAGGTAGGCTAGTACCTAGCATAAAAATAAACGAATTAAAAAAAACTAGCTACCAATTTTCAAATAAGTTATTTTTTTTTAAAGGCAATTAAGGTAATAGTTTAATTTATAATAGAATAGCGGAAAGATGTAAATAAATTGGTAATTACATAATATATGTATAGTATGGAATTGAAAGAAAGAAAAAAAATATTTGGCACAATATTGATTATATTTTAGAATACTAGGTAGGTACTACAATATATAAACACAATATTATAGAATTGCTACTCTATTTGTTTTGCGGTAGCATATGCTACCGGTCTTTAAGCCATGCAACTAAAAATCTCTA
The DNA here is from genome assembly GCA_947095525.1 of Trisateles emortualis. Classification (NCBI taxonomy): domain Eukaryota; kingdom Metazoa; phylum Arthropoda; class Insecta; order Lepidoptera; family Erebidae; genus Trisateles; species Trisateles emortualis. The sequence goes on along the minus strand of OX352751.1, from coordinate 10,624,400 downwards.
ACGCCTTAAATTTTATTTATCTAGTACACATCGTACTAGATAAATAAAATATATACATACATCACCACGTCCGCCTTCCATTGGGGTAGGCAGAGACTATGGTATTAGTGGATGGTGCTTCGATCCAGACATACTCCTTTTGCTACCTCTACATTCATCAACCTCTTCATGCATAACCGACAGTTCTGGTTACTTATATTTTAATTTCAATAAAATATCATTTGTAATTAAATTATTTATTTAACTACACATAAACCCAACAAATGACACTAACACAAGGCATATAAGTGAAACACTATTTATGCTTATAATTATTTAATGATTTGTCATTTTGGTAATTAAGTTGAAACTAGCGCACCTCGGTGAAATAATTCATATGGCAATACTGGGACCATAGAGTGCGGTGCGTGTTAATGTGTTACCACTACTAATAAGCTAAATAAATTGTGTTTAGACGGGCGTCTTCTCAATAAGTTTGTACCAGTGTCCGCATTCGCAGCGACGGGGATGGTCCTGTAAACAAATAATATTTTTATTAGATTGGCAAATAATTTAAAATCACTAGCGGAACCAACAGACGTTGGCCTTGACGAAAACACAAAATTTGACTAAAAGCGACCCAGTCGTTTAGGAGTTCAGTGACATACACCGTGTACAGAAGAAATAAAAGTGTAACTCGCCCCAGGCAGCGAAGACTGGAGGACGGTAGTCACTATACCCAGCTGGTCTGCTTTTTTTATTGCCCAAAAAAAGCCTAGGGTGCGGCAAACTCGCAGTCTGTCCCCACTTTTTGAAAACCTAGATCCGGCACTGGTTCGTGGTCGTTACTCAATAACCTTTCTGTCTAAAATGCCATCAGTTCTGCGTACTATACACCCATTGCCAGGTAAGGTAATTCTTCGAGCTCTGACGATCACTTTGCATGTCCTACTACAGCAGCATATAACTATCTTATCTTATCTTGTGTCGGGGCTGTCCTTGCGGCCAGCGCACTTCGACCCTTGGGGTCTTTTGTGCATAGCATATAACTATACTGCCTTGGTGGTCAAGTGGCTGCAGTTTGCATCACCCATGGCTGACCGGTAGAAAATGCCTTAGGCATTAAGTCATTCTCTGTACAATTTAAGGAAAGGAAAAAGGAAGTTCAAATAAATGAAATGTTAAGAATGCTTGAACTCCAACTTGGTCGATCGTACATAAGATATACTGTTTTATAATTCCAGGTAAAGATCTTGAGAGAGGAGCTCCGCTCCGCACCGCTCCACTCCGCACCGCTCCACTCCGCCCCAATGGAACCGCAGCCTTACCATCAAAAAACGCTTTCTGCGAAACTGTTCAAGATCTTTACCGGGAATTATAAAACAGTATATCTTATGTACGATCGACCAAGTTGGAGTTCAAGCATTCTTAACATTTCATTTATTTAAACTTCCTTTTTCCTTTCCTTAAATTGTACAGAGGATGACTTAATGCTTAAGGCATTTTCTACCAGTCAGCCTTGGGTGATGCAGAGATATTAATGGCAGGTGTATAGTGAAATCTTAATATATATATTTCTTGTGTGCGTGTGTATGTGACTGAACTCCTCCTAGACGGGTGGACCGATTTTGATGAAATTTTGTGTGTGTGTTCGGGTAGGGCCCTGGATGGTTTAGATTCACAATTGGACCCGGTAGGTGGCGCTGCTGTCGGTATTTCAGCTTTTTCCGGCAGGACGACGTCTGCCAGGTCCACTAGTCTTAATATAAAACTAGAATAATCTAAGAGTATATCTAAATATTTTATATTGACAATAAAATTTTATGGGCCTGTGCCCATGGTGAAAAATTATCTGTGAAATGATCCTCTATGAATTACGTTTAGAATGCTGCTATTATACCAGAAAATCACAGCCCTATCAGAGAGATAGATTAGTCTGGAATAGCATATAGGCTACTTTTATTCTAAAAAAAACACTGTTCCCGTGGGATATAACCGCGGACGAAACTAATATAAAATAAATAAACATTCTATGAGCAGCAACTTGGTTGACCTTACTTTAAACAAAGGACAATAACAGACGAGACGTCACTCTATTATAATAAAATAAAACAATATTATTACCTTATATATCCACAGCCATGAAACCGCGGTAGCGTGCTCCTCACCTGTCAACATTCATTTGTTATGAAAAACAAATCAACAAATGTAACGCACAATGGCGAAACAGTGACCTATATTAAGAAAGACAATGTAAAGTTACAGTTGTTTGTAATAATATTGGCTTAACTCACACGTTGACATACCTGAAGTTAATAATATTTAAAGAAAGATAAGCTACCTTCATACTGAGAAGCGCCGGCGCACAGTCGAGTATTTGACTCAAAAAGTCGATCAAAATTTATAAATCTATTTATCTAATATATAAAATTCTCGTTTCACAGTTTTCGTTGCCATACTCCTCCGAAATGGCTTGACCGATTTTTATGATTTTTTTTGTGCTTATCCGGTATCTATGAGAATCGGCCAACATCTATTTTTCATCCCCCTAAATGTTAGGGGTAGTCCACCCCTAAATTTTATTTTTTTATTTTTTAGACAACATTTTAAGTTTTTATTTTTTTGTGATTCAGCATTAAAAAATACATACAACCCTTAATTTTCACCCCTCTACGATTAACCCCTACTTTTTAATAGCGATATTACTATTTTTGTAGCAAAACAACGTTTGCTGGGTCAGCTTAATATATATCAATAAAAAAATAATCTCCCAAATGTATGTACGCGCATAACTTCAAACAACCACATTAGTTTTTTTTTGTTAGTTATTGTCAGGACAAGCCAAGGTTTGTATAGAAGAAAATTAAGAGAAATAAAGATCTTTTTTATATGGCGGCACGAAGTTCGCCGGGTCAATTAGATTTATATAACTATAAAAGTTGTCATTGCGGATCATTGCGATCGTACAAAAAGGTTAGGCAGGTAAGTGCACTAAAGAATTTTTAACTTCTCCCCCGCTCCCCTTTGAGGTTACGAGCCCTTCTTAACGACACTTTTAAAAGTACGTGTAATAATAACGCAACAAAACTGAACAACCAATCAGTATAGTAGCTTATCATTCCGTAAATATCATTGCCTAAAAGCTTGTCTTTAAAGAAACAACTTTAGCACTGCACTCTTTCTGAACAGTGAACAAAATTGACCCCGCTCGCTCGGGTTGCGGACGCTGAATCGGGTATATTCGGCTTTATTTTTAAGAGAGGTAGGGCACCATACTAGCGAGCAAGCCCGACTGGGGAAGGACCTCCACCTTACAGAAGACCACAGCCAAATGACTACACACAGCGGTGTAGTTGTGTTCCTGTGTGTGAGTACTGGTCTCCAGCGCTCATTTAGGAATGCGTTTTGAAAGATACGTATTCCTATCCCAGGGTTACTTCCATCTTAAAGCCCTGGTGTAAAAAAAATGGGTTGGCAACACACAAGTGATACCTCTGGTAATGCAAGCGTCTATAGGCTACGGATACTGCTTAACATCAGGTGGGCCGTATGCTTGTTTGCTACCTAAGTAGTATAAAAAAAAAAAAAAAAAAAATTATTTTTTTGTCATTCTCAATCCATACCTGTTGTTTAGTATTGCCTTCGCATCGCTTTACGAGAGTGAGGCATTACAGAGTGCTTCTGTGCGCACACACTTGTGCACTATAATACCTCCTGCGCAGATAGTTAGTCTCCGAGGATAATTGTCGCCATGACAAAATTAGTTTTTTTTTTTAATTCTGTTCAGGTGGTAAACGCCTGACGGTAAATAGTAACCATAGCTTATAAACGTTTGCAATACCAGAGATATCACTTGCAAATTTCCGACCCATCAATTTTATCAACCGGCCGGCTGATTCTCTAAGAAACAGCGATGGCAAACTGACAGTTTGCTCGGTGACGGCACAATCTATTGACTAAACGTCAAAATGGGCTCTTACGGAATACCGATTTTCAATCTGACAGCCAGATTTTGTTCAGTTTTTGCGGTGGCTCGGTTTTTGCTCTTACGGAATACCTCTACGGGTTGTGTGATGGAGTATATGTTGGATAGGAAAACATTTCTTTAAAACCGCATCCCTTAATTCGCTGGAAACCTGTACTCACAGACAGGAGTACAACTACACCGCTTGTGTAGTTATTTGGCTGTACTCAGTCTTCTTTTTTTTATACTACTAAGACGGTAAACAAGTATATAGCCCGCCTGATGATAAGCTGTTACCGTAGCCTATGGCCGCTTGCAACATCAGGGGTGTCAACGGCGCGTTTCCCACTCTTTAAAAACTTCTGAAAACTCCTTTCTTGGTAATTCACCTGAGCGTCTCTGTGCATCGGAGGGCACGTAGTCGATCCCGACTCTTAACAATTAGATCACGACAGCGGTCCAAATATGGGCGATCTAAACAACTCTTTCACTTAGATTGTCCACTAACCAAACGATAAGAAGAAAATTAGTTAAGAAACTCACATATGCATCCAACAATGCGCGCATCAAAGCAAGATGGCACCAGGGTTGGGTTATCACGGGTTCCTGCTGACTTCTTCAGCACCTTCATGTTAAAAGGATCATCGTTTCCAGCCTGCATCGCTAGCAATTCTTTACGCTCCAAGCCGGTGGCGTGTTCCAGGGGATCCGGCATCACTGGGGAAAGAGGTACAATAATTTTAACTTTTAGTAAGCCTTTTTTTTAATTGTAAAGAGAAGAGTACCTATCTACAAGTTAACTATCTTTAAACCTCCTATCCTAATAAAATACATTTTTAAATAATTCTGAGTATTACAGCATCAATTGTATAAAAAACTTTCACCAAAATCCACCTACCAACAAGATTAAAATAATAATAATAAACATGCGGGATGTGGATTCTGCTATCATTCTACTGATAGTCATTACAGTGAATGGTTTAATAGCCAAAAGTCTCGACCAATACCTTATGAGGCTCACATTAGGCGGATGGGTCAAGGTCTGATGCATGCTGTGAAAACAGGTGAGGATTATTGTGGACGATCAAAGCAAATGAATATGGTAAAATAGGATTGGCAAATAGATCACACACTTTGAGACTTTGTGTAATGCGAAGCAGAATAGCATAACTGATATATCAGGTGCTGGCAAGGACGTCGCCATGGGGGAGCAGAGAAGGGCAGCTGCTCTGCCCTTAAAAACTTCCTATTAGTTCACTCACTTGATTCGAGAGCTTGCGAGCTTATTACAATTGCTGTAGAAGTAAGACAACAAGTATGAAGCTTCATTTGTTCTTAACTGTATCAACACTTTCTCTTCTATTCTAAATTTATATCCACTGCTAGCTCCAATAGTCTATTGAAAAACTATAGCCAGGATAGTCTCCATATGTCTTTCTATTAGCATTTTGTTTTATAACCATGATCTCATAAAGTTTTTAAATGTTTATCATTATTATTACGTTTTACAACCATTAAAAGCAGTTATAACCCAAGTTTTTTATTAAATACCTATTTGTTATGGGATAAGAGCACAGAGCTTATACGGTGTTAAAAAGTTTTTTTTTTTAATACAATTTCAGTAATGGGAAATCATCCCTGTCGCTGGGGACTTTACAAACATACAATTAACAGACAAAAATTACATCCAAACTCGGGACAACCATTTATGGTGTGGGGATCGAACCCACAACAGGCAACTCAGTGGTAAATGGTATGGAAGTCACTATTTTCGAGAGGGGAAATGCTCCTTCACTCCACACTGCCCTGAGGTTTTACATACAGGGTACCTTGTCAATTCAAGGAAGAATTTTTTGTCAGCACCAAGTGACTTCCAGCCTTCTTCTACAAGCTGGGGTGGATAGTATAATTCACTTTATACCTACTACTAAAATCTGTGCTAAGATATGAAATCACAAAGCAGCCGTATATATCATGCCAATGGTTTCCTGTTGGTCAAGAGGGGAGTGAGGCTGATGGTTAAGCTGGACATAGTGGATTTAATGCCTAGCTTGTTTCCTAGCCTTTTTGTCATAAACACAATTCTTTGATCTATGTCTGGGTGTAGTTTAATTATAAGTATGTAACTAAGGCTGGCCTCTACTTAGGTCAACACATTAGCCTTGCGATTCAGCATAGCAAACATTCATTCTTTTGAGCACCTTTCCTCAGAAATACAATATCTGATTGTTGGTAAGTAGTTTAGGTTGGGCTATTCTAGTAAATATCTAATAAAATTAATGTTTACTTCAGTATACATATTTAGAAATACATTGTTTACTAGTTGTCTGGTTTTAATAGTACAGACTCTGCCTAATTAGCAGATAGAACTAATGCTCAATTGTAGTACAATGAAATAACATCGTTTTGACCATTTTGTTAAGTATTATTACAAACAGGAAAATGTTACCTGAAATACAGTATCATAATGTAACTATTTTACATAGTTTTCAATATAAGTTACCTTGTTTAAATATGTAATTATCATAATATAAAAACATTTTTATGGAGATTTTACTGTAGTAACATTGAAATTAGATATTGTAGTTTACTGCTGGACATACACCTCTTTTAATCTATTTTATATTAGGCTAGCTATATGTTGAATATAGTTATTGGACAACCCTATTTAATTTTTTTTTCTTAAATTTTATTCATAATTCACAAATTGATATATTATATACAAATTGTTTTATTTTGTATACCAGTTTCTTTTAAAAATTTGATTGCAAATTATGTATTTTTCTTAAATATATTTTTATAAACATTTTTTTATTACTTTTATGTTTCAAGGGTTTAGAAGATAACAACTATAAAACGATAAGGATAAGGATGATAACCTAAAAGTTTCTAACATCCAACAAAGTATACATTATTGATGACAATTAATGTTATTTTTAAACATGATAGTTTAGCGAAAAGTGTCTGAAAGCAATTAATTACTCTTTATTCAAAATCAATGAATAATAACACAAATAATCAATAAAACGTGTGTTCTGTCATATGACATTGGATTTTTTTTATTCATGAGAGTTTATTTAAATCAATATAAAAACGTTCATGATTTTGTAACCATATTTTTTTCTGTTTTTCATTGTTTACAGAAAAAATAATATTAGTAATTCCGATATGTTGTAATTTTTTACGAGAATTTTGACATTACGTAACTAAAGTGACAGCGATGGCGAACAGTGAAAAATCTCTAAGATAACAATTATATTATTTCCTTACTTTTGTCGCTGTATCCCCGCCTGGCAGTGGGAAACAGAACACTTTTAAATGCATTTCGCCTAATAATTTGCCTGCACAACGATGCCATTTTGCAGAAATATTACACTAGATCGCTTCTCACGAATGCAAGTGAAACAACTTATTTTTTCAGTCAAACTAGAGTGGTGCAAAATCGTCTATTGTGGTAAGTACGATTATCGATAAAGTCCAGTGTGTATCGAGTGGAACATAAGCAAAGAAGGATCAATATTATTGTTATGAAATACATTTTTAGTTAATGATTAAATAAATTCTTTAAAACTATGACTGCTACAAATTTAATAGAAAGCACAATCGCAGTAAAAAACTGAGCTTGTGGGAGGGAGGTCGACTAAGAACGCTAAGATTTTTTTTATTCTTCATAAGGTGAGTCCAGATTAAGTATTAAGCTTTGTGTCCGTTAATTTTATTGTATGTTTGTAAAGTCCCCCGCGACACAGAGCATGATCTCTAGTGAGGGAGTTGTCTTTAAAAAAAAATACACATATCGTCCTACACTAATCCGAAACGAATAAAACATTTTAGGTTAAATAATTTTGTTTTACAACATGTTTTGTTTTATAGTCTAGATACATGTTAGAAATTTAAATAAAATAATATACCTTCTCTTGAGTCGTAGGTACGCAAGAATGACTCAAACTCTACGTAATAAAATCTAATTCAAGTCAAAAATGAGATCATTGCAGTAAACTCAAATATGTATATATTCACTCTTCTAATATTGTTATAATTAATTATAACATTTTTAATTAAAGAAATAATATGAATGATAGGATATTAAAGCATGCAATGTTTTAAGATATGGTTAAAGATAAGCTTATACTACGTTTTTGTCCCACAGCGGTTAACTGCTGTATCCACAGTTGCTTCAAAAGTATACCTGCTGGCAAAAAACCGCAAAGGCGGCTGCTTGTATTATTTTGAGTCGAAACCGCGTAGCGTTAAGTCGGTTAAACCGCGGTGGTTTAACCATAGTGTGGCCTTAGCCTAGAGTGAAGTGGAGGAAGTATACAAAGCGGACTGACCCCACCACCATTGTATGATACATAATCGAAAAGAGACAATTAGGGAAATTAAATAAATAAGTATCTATGTATGTACCCACTTAAGAATGTTACTCAATATAAGTTTAAAATAATGTTCGGAAAAAAATACAACTTTATAATAATTATTATCTGTTTTATTTATTAGTTTATCTTCTCTTATAATAATATTCATTTATTTCGGATCCAATTTATACATCTATTTTGTTAGTAACAATAAACTTTATAGGACTATGGAAAAGGAAGGAAGTATGTGAGTAATAAAATAAATTAAGTTAGTCTTATGTTATAGGGATACCAATTTTCTGCATCTTTCATAAGCTGCAATAATTTTAAAGCACTCCTGTATCTGTAATAATTAAATTATAACGACTTAAGATGATCAATGGCCGCTGCGGCACAAAGCTTCTGGAGAGGCGACTACGAACTAGAAGACACAGAGTGAGCAGACTTCCAACAAGGTGAACCGACGAACTAGTTAAGGTTGAGGGCATATCTATCACCTATATCCGTTCGGAAGATTCTTTGTCTTAGCATTTCGAAGGCAAATATTGTTACAATATATATGGTTGTGCAGACATCAAATCGTCTTGCTTGCAGGTGTTAGAGCATTGCAGGTTACGTTGTAGGGTAGGTCATCGTTTGGATGACACTGCACAAACAGCCCAGATCCTTACCGTCTGTGAAAACCCACCGTCCGAGAGACTTGAGTTATGAAAGTGAAAAAGTATAAAGTATTTTTTGCATTTGACAATCTAGTATACTTTTCTTGTAACGCTATTTATAAATGTAACTTCGTCACCAGCAGTGCTCTTGAGAAGCTGAAAAAGAAAATATTTAAATAATATATCTATTACATGTATCTATTCGATAATTTAACATAAGTAGAAGTAGAAAGTTAAGTACACTGTCACATATTCAAGGCAGCATCTCAATAAAGACAACGCTGAGATAAATTACGATACTTGGCATATTATAGTACCTACATAACAAGTGTGTGCTGGAACGAATAGAGAGCATAGGTACAACCTTAGGTTATGTATGTTCTCTATTCCTACTTTCATAGTCCTACATTACCGGAGAGAGATCAAGCGTAAGACCCACGTTTTACGTTCTTTCCAAGGCACGAAGAAATCTCACTGTGTTTTTTTAAATTAGATCACCGATCTATGAACTGAACTCGGCAATATTGCTTATACTTAGCTCCGAGCGCCTTATATTCTTAAATCTTATTAATCATCATCAGCATGCGATAATCCACTGCTAAACGTATTTCACTACACTCCCCAAAGTATTATATTTTTTTTAAATTGACAACCTTCACCACGTATTTATGTATATGGGTACAGCCATATTTGGATACAGATAGACTCGTCAGGGAGACTTAAAATTAGGCATATGTAAAAGCATGTTCCCACTTAATCAATATTTTTTGCTTCCTTTATGATGAATTAATTTAAAGCTCTCCTTTATATAATACTATCATTATGTAGCTGTATTTCAATTGTGTATATTTGTAAAATTTTGGAATGATAATTGCATTTATATTTAATGAATACTTACTAATAACATAAAGCGCACCTTTCGACGAATTTTATTAATTTTATTAGCACACAGTGCTAATGACGATGCTACATTTGGACGAAATCAATTTCTTGTACGACCACTTCTTTGTATGAAGCAGCCCTTAAATGAATTTAATCTTACATCAATTTCTCCCTCCTCAAGCTAAAACAAAAATGCTGATCTTAATAATTTAGAAGAGAGATACGAGTAGGAGATAGATGCAGATAGCCCGACTGAAGCACATCCACCTTACAGAAGACCACAGCAAAATATCTACGCAAAGTGGTGCAGTTGTGTTACTGTACGTAGGTATAGTAACACGAGTGGCCCGTTTTTATTGCCAATTCTTCTTGTGTCATAAAAACAAATGTAAGCTTATTATTTTCCATTTCACTGATTAGGGTAGCTAGTCAGCAAATTGGCTGTAAATTGTGCAGTTTTTACGACGTTCATAAGTATACTATCATGCATTTTATCTAAATTAATAAATGAGTATAACTTTGACTTGACATTGACTACGCTCTAACGCTCAAGTAGAAATTGCTATTAAAATAACGTCTTTTTTATCCCAGAGATAACTGGGTTTCCCTTATCACAAAGCTCTGGTGTTACAAGATGGAGGGTCGACAACGTACGAGTACCTGCCTAATATTCCTGCGTAGTAATTGCAAGTTGTTCCTTGCAGGCGTCCATAGGCTACGGTAACTGCTAACCATCAGGCGGGCCGCTTGCTTGTCACCGTGGTCAAAAAATAATTAAAATTAAAATTATTAATATTAAAATTAAAATAGCCTAAAGGTTTATTTTTTTAAATACCGGATCAGTTTGGTAAAGTTCTCTGTAACATGACGGTGATACACATTCGCGTACGCAACGTGTTTTTATTAATCCTGTCATGTGACCACAGGCACCGGTCTGTTCGCATGCTGTTTCGAATTCTCTAAAAGTCATTTCCTGTAAAAAAAGAAAACATTCATTTAATTTTTATTATTTCAATAAATAATATCCGTAAATAAAAAAATGAATGATAATCTATGTTATTACTAGTTTCCGCCTGTGGCTTCCCTGTTGCATATAATGCCACAGGAGCAGTTTTTTTTTTCAGAAAAAAGTAGCTTATGTGCTTTTTCAGACTATAATATAAAATATTAAAATAAATAAACTATTCCGAAACAAAAGAAACCTCTATGCCAAATTTTATTCAGATCCGTTGAGCCATTTTGATATGATAGAGTAACAAAAATCCATATTATATCCATTCAAACTTTCGAATTTTTATTATTAAAAACGCCATGCCCGCGCCCTTCTTCTTGGGGTAGGCAGAGACTATAATTAATTACAGTTGGGTATTTAATCCACTTAAAATAACAATGTTATTTAAATAATTATATATTATCATTCAAGAAACACAAAATAAACGTACATTTTTAGGTGAATCTTTATACTGATATTCTTTGAAAGTGAAGGTCACAGGAGTCTGACTGGCATAACTTTTATTTATTTTAAAAGATCCTAAAAATAGAAGTGCTCCAATAAACATCTGCGTTGCAGCCATTGTAAACACAATTGAGTGAATAGAGTGAAATAAATTTGTGCGCAATGTTAAATCAATAATAGTGTTACCACATCAAGTTATGCATTCTACTTTTTGTTGAAAGCATCTGGGGATGGTACTGGGAGTGGCAAATTAATAAAAAACTAATTATGCCTAATGCTGATTAACCCTGACTACCCTGATTTCCTTTAAAACATTTTTCTACATCGTATTCAGAAAACCGGTATTTACTCTAGCAATTAATCAAAATCGACTAAACTTATTTCGTAGTTCTGACCTCTAATATAAATGTATTGCATGGAAATTGGAACCAAAAAGCTTAAACCCTCCTTGGGTATAAGCTTCTTGCATAAAACTATTGTATCTCATAGTATAACACGAGATTTATTATTACCTATAGTTGAACTTCGTAATTTACGCATGGAAACGTTGTGATCGCTGTTTGTACTGGCAATAATATTATCAATATTTTATAGTTTTATCACTAGTATTGTTGTATAAAGCACATTATTGCAAGGACATTATTGTCATTATGTTGCAACCAATTTATTACTAAATTATCCGAGGTATTTATTTGATAATTATTCTTGAATTAAGTATATCAGATATAATACACGCACTTATTATTTATTTATTTTTGACAATAATATTTAAATTACAAATTCAAACAAAATCGAAATCCATTTTAATAGTTTACTAAAATTTGCCTTATTTAGTAAATTTATTAAATCAACCTCACTATGGACTACGGACTTTTTATGAGCTGTGGATTTGCTCGATGTTATAGTGTTGGGCCATTGTGAACTAGTTCATTTGTTTTCATATTAGAAGCCTCCTTGTCGGATCCAGTGTTTTGTACTATGTAGTCTGTGTATTTCTGAAATAAATGATTATTATTATTAATAATAAAATAAAAAATTAAAGGAAAAAAAAATGACATTATGTACTTTGTTATATACCTACCTATATTTATTTATATATTATATTGTATAATTTTTCCTTTTATAGTATTTTAACTCTTTTACGATGGTGCTAATAACCAATGTGGTCATCTATTGCAAAAAGTATGTCTAGCTTTTCCGTATTCCCAACCAAGACACAAAATTAGGATTTTTTTTATATTCCTACTGTCAAAACTAATTTAGGTCTACAGTCCCCACTTTATAGAACCCTGGATTGGTACAATGTTGTACAAGCTCGCCAACCATCTGTTGACGTCTTCCATGCCTCGTTTCGTAGTTTTAAATAGAAACTATTAAGTATTGTGTAATAAATTAATACAGTCTATTTAAATAAGTTACTGTAGGTATTATTATTATATTATTATTATTATATTTTTGTAAATGTTATGTCTTAATTGTCATATGTATCAGAATGAATACCATAGAAATGTTACTGAAAATGTATAAATATGTATGATAGATAGATAGATAATTCTTTATAGTACACCATATGACAACAAAAACATACGTTAAAAACATACAGAAAAATAGACAAGTACAATGGGCGGCCTTATCGCTAAGCGCGATTTCTTCCATGTTTGATGTGCTAATTAAATAAATAAATAAACCAATAGGCGTATTTTTTATACTAGCAAGGAGGCCTCCCTCTTATAACCATCAGGTACCTTTTAGTTATACTACTCTATGCCATCAGGTATGCAATTACCCTAGCCTATGGACGCTTGTAACACGAGGGGTATCACTCGTCTCGCACACTTTGAGTTTGAGTTTGTGCCGTACATAATAATGAATTTAACTATTTTGTTTGAAGGATGTCACTAGTATACATACCTACAAATAATTAATTGATAGTTGTTGGTGTTGACGAACAAAAAGTGATTTTGTAGAGAACTTGAGACAATTCATTTTCCCTAGTTTTTATTTTCTTTTACCTTGTAATAGTTATATTTTAATTCTTAATTTATTTCTCTTATAAATAATACATAAATAAAATAAGATTGTTTTACTAGGATATTTCTCAAATTTAAAGATAACTATGTAAAAAGAAACAGTACAATCCAGGTCAATCCATACAGGAACAAGTTTTTAATTCCGTATCTATTCTCTCTAGAAGTAGTACTCTGATTGATAGGTTCAATACCTAAACAATTTTAGTCTTTGAATATATAGGGAAGCAAACCATCTATTATTAAAATAAATATTTAGTTTGATCGAACTAGTCTGCTTTGCATTGTTTATGTATGAACTAGTTCTTCGATTCCAGTCCATCGCGAACTACACAAACCTACTGCTTCCCTATCCTGTTGAAATGTTTTGTGCTGTCAAATTAATACAAACCTATTACGCGATTTTTAGCAAAGGAATTTGTTGATTCCTAATTAGATTTTTGTCTGTTCTAATCTAAATCTGCTATCTGTACCCAATTTGGGATATTTAATTTAGTGTGTGTGTATGTTATATTTGTTTTGTGTTGTGCCACAGGCAGTTCTTCTGAGGATTGAGTTAGCAGTTTGTCACAATAACAACAAAAATTGGTAAGTACAATATTACTTTATGTAATAACCATAATATTGTAAGATTTCACCTTTAATAGCGATAAATGTACAGAATGATATCATCAGTAAGATAATATTGGAACATATTTTACCTACTTTAGATTATCTGTCATGTAAAGAATTACACAGAAACTGAAAATAAAAAAAAATAAGGCTTAGGACAAAATCTAATAGTCATAAATGCCATTCACTTTCGATTTAGTACAGAAAATAATTCTATTGTCTATTATTGTACTTACTTACTTAGGTGTACTTAATGTTTGTAAGATTGCAAGGAATAAAAGGCGCAAAAACAATAAAACTTGTTTTTTCTTATATTGTAATCTGATAGCTGATTCACCTAAGTATACTAGGTATGACTCCATACATTGGATACTTAAAATTGCAACTTTACCATATTTATTACAAGCAGATTTAGTCATGTTAAATAATGAAATAATAAAGAAACATAAGCTACCTTCATACTGAGCAGCATTCACTTTTGTTCCCATGCTTTGGTACAAACTTTCTTATACATTTTAAGTTTAAATGTAATAGGTATGGAACATAATGATACAGAAAGAGATAGTAAAAGATGAAATGAAGTTACTTAGCTGTTGTTGATGGCAACAGTTTCCGCAAGCTTATGAAAGAAAGATCATTTATTATGCTGAACAAACGACACATGATTATAATAAGGAAGAGAGAAAACCATAAACAAGGATTAGGTAGGAACAAAGTATTTAATTATTTATTTTACACTTTATTGTACTTCACTATATATTACACAAAATTAAACTTATGCTACAGAGTACAGTACAATGGGCAGCCTTATCACTACAAGCAATTTCTACTAGGCAACCTTTGAATGGAGATATTGTTGGTAGAAGTTACTGGTAGTTGTTGGCGTATTAATATAAAAAATAAACTGGCTAAACCAAATATACAATTTTTATAATACATACATATAATTAAATATCATGAGTGTTACTAAATTGTTAGGTAGTACTCCTTCACTTTAGCTTTAAAAATGGTATTGTGCCTTTCTTATTTCTACAGGTAGTGCGTTCCAAAGGCGTATTGCATATCCTTAATAATATTATAAATGTGAAAGTTGTAAGAATGGATGGATGGATGGATGTTTGTTACTCTTTCACGTAAAAACTACTGAACGGATCTGGATGACATTTGGCACACAGATAGATTATGGTCTGGAATAACACATAGGCTACTTTTTGCAGCGATAACCGACATCCACGCCGCCGATGAGCCGCGGGCAACAGCTAGTAAAGTAATAAATTAAAATACAGAAAATATAAACAAAAGTAAGAGTTTTTTTTTCTTATTCGCTCCAGTGTACCATGTGTCTCTGTGCACAAAACAGGTATCCAGCTCAGCATAGTGTCAGGCTACTGGTTCACTTGACTGATGCTGGTATTCTCCTGGTCCCCTGTAGATGGTGCAGATGTCAAGCAAATTTCGGTGTGTAATTATATCTGTCTTTGTTAATCATCATCATCTCAGCCAAAAGACGTCCACTGCACAGACAGACTGGACACTGGACAGAGGCCTTCCCTAAGGATTTCCACAACTCTTGATCCTGCAACCTTTACTAGGTTGTCGGTCCACCTTGTTGGAGGCCTGCCGACACTTCGTCACCCAGTTCTTTGTCTTTTTACTATAATATAGTTGATGCTAAACTTTAAATAAATGTGACAGAACATATTATCTGCTTCATGTTTAATGTTACTGCCTTGTTCTCTTTGGCCATGGCATGATATTAACTTTATTAAACCGAAACATATCTTATTAAGCCTAAATTATGTGGCGTGGTTGACCACTGACCCACAAGTAATATCTTACTTCTTTTTCGTTCTCTGTTTTTTGCGTTGTACCGCCTGTACCATAGTGTAAGAATCTCTTTCTATTAGTAAGCACAATGTCGCATTACGTCAAAATAAATACCTACCAGGTGAAGTCCATTCCTTTAGTGGGGAATCTACCTCATATTATTGTTATGCTTTTAATTAGCAAGATCCTATATGTGATGGCGTTTGTGCCTTTTTGTAGTTATTGGTTCACTTAGGGTTGTAGCTAAGCTGTAAATGTGAGTGTTGATTTGGTCCCTATATAATCTTATTCTGTAACAACTGACTGTAACAGATTGTCAATTCTGTGCCTCTTTAGATTTGACATTTTATTTTCACTATCTTTTTTTATGGCTCATGATTTTTAAACCACTCTTTTTGACAGATAAAGAGGTGGCAACCCTAGATACAGACCAACAGAGAGTTTATCCATAGACTAGAGGAGTAGTTTATTTTTAGAGGCCTCTTAATTTATATAAAAATATATGTAGCCTATGTTACTCGCTGGTAATGTAGCTTTTGGTCCATATGTTTGTTTGCCATCAAAGTGATGTTTTTTCCTGTTTAAAACTGAGTATATAAAAAAACGAAATCTTATTCAATCCCCAGTATGTAGGTAACTATCTACCCAGACAATGAATTTTACTCATTATAGTCTAGTACTTGGATGACCGAACTTCGCTCGGTCGAGCAGTTCCCGAGATTCAGATTATACAGGTATAGGATTCAGAATATATACAAGAATTGCTTGTTTATAGGTATTATATTACATACAAAAATACGAATTAAAAACTAAAATAAACGAAGTCAAAACAATTTACGTATTGAACGAGTGCATATGTACTGACTGTAGTAGGAAAATACCCTGTTTAAGTACAAACATTATAGTTTTCCTTTCCTTTGAATTTTTTACCTCTGTGTCGGCGTTTATACTCAAGTCTTCAGTGCAAACTAAGTGCATATGCACCGAGCTCAAGTGCATTACACGCAAATTTAAACTTTAAAGTCTATGTAATTCAGTTTCTTTTGTTTTATAAGTAAAAACATGTGCTTGCTTTCATTCAGTGTCGTGTCAAGGTATTTTGATACGTATTGTATTAGTAACTAGGTCGATTTTTAAATAATTATTTTTATGTTGAACGTTTATTTGTGGCAGTCAGGTGTTGTTTTGTAATGTCAGACATTTTTTTCTTGTTACTAATTGGATTTGAAGTAACTGAACGTGAAGTTTGCCTCTGTAAATAGTATTTTATTAAGTTTATTGTTTTTGGTTGTATGTGACCAAAAATAATAATAACTACAGTGTTAGTGTAGTGTTTTTGGTGAAAAAAGGATTTCCAGATCTCCTTGCGCGTTACTTACAGCGGATTTCATCTCACAGGTTTTTTTCCTCAAGATATTGCCCGCGATTTCTCCCGCGTGGATCTCGGTTATCGCCATAAAAACTACCCTATGTCCTTCCCCACGATACCATCTACCTTCTTGCCAAATTTCATCAAGATTCGTTTAATCGTTAAGTCGTGAAAGGGTAACAGACAGAGTTACTTTTATATTTATAATATTAATTTGGAAGCGTAACCACGACCAACGGATCACTTTTTAGAGTTTGTACATTAGCAATCTGCGTCTCACTAACTCAGTAACCAACCGGCCGCCAAGAAAGATAACTGGCTGGCAGAAGGTATACACTGGCACAGAATACTTAATAGTAACACTGGCTTGATTGTTAACACAATTATAGAAGAGCGAGGTCTCCTGGCACAGGTATTTCTTTACTTAAAAGAAGATCTCAGCAACCATGTTATATGAAGTGTGAAAATAGTTACCGAAATAAAATATTTTTCATTTTTGATTCTCTCTTCTTGATGGCATGTACTCCACTTGGCAAACGAAGGTAGCCAGAGGTAGGTAACCAATAACCATGTTTACGTAGCCAGCAACGGCCCCATGGCGTCTTGGCGAGGTAGGGTCCTAAGCGGAGGCTAGGTATTTATTTTGACATAATGCATAGTCTTCCTTACACTATGCCTGTACTCTCACGCAGGACACAATTGCACCGTTGACGCTGTATATAATTACTTGGCTGTGGTCTTCTGTAAGGTGGAGGTCCTATCTATCGGAAAACCCTTATTTGTTTTGATACCTCATCCGTTATGATAATATAAGTGATAGCTGTTAAGAAAATACATTAATGTACATATTTGGTAATCACTAGATACCATAATCATACTATCTTTATTTATCGATAAAGTCTATTAAGTAAATACCGAAATTATTGTAATTTATTTATTGCAATTTAAATATTAAAGGCATTGACTTGCACGTGATTGAATGACGTCAGGACCACGGAGTAAAAACAAAGACGACATTTTATTAACCGACTTCAAAAAAGGAGTCTATGTTCGCCTGTATGTATTTTTTAACCGACTTCAAAAACGAGGTCGCTAGGAGAGAACCGAGTCCTGTCTGCCACCACTGAGACTGCGACGACGACTCGGCGCAAAATTTTTAATTTTTTTGGTGAAGAAATTTAAAATCGTTCCAGTATTTTTTGAGTTAAATCGTATCAAACAAACAAAAATCAAATCTTTCCTCTTTATGATATTAGTTGAGATATGTATTGTACCTACTTCTCTGTTGTTATATTTTTTTCCTGGAATATGCTACTATAATAATAGTTATAAGATAAACAATGATATACAGACGATGTCGCCGTATATTTTAGCTGTATAATTAAGATAACGTAATGATATAATAAAATTTTAATGTCGCACTTTCCATTTGTTTGTTATACGTCGGTTACCATGCACCTATGTATATAATCTCCATAATTGTATCCCATTTACACTAAAACAATAGAAATTAGTAAAATGATAGCTTACTGTTATTTTTTAAAAACATCAAAGGTTCGGAATATCTGCATCATGAAAACAGATAAAAATAAATTATTCATAATAATTTTCATTGATTTGACCAATCAATGAAAATTATTTACGTCTACACCGTATACCTAGTTCCGTTTTTGAAATAATTTATGTTTTAAAAAAATCAACTACAACGCGGATTGAAGTCGGAATTAAAATCTAGTGCAAGAAATGATAAGGCCTTACGATTAGGTACTGGAATAAAAATATGATGTCACAAAATCAGGGTTTTTAATACAGTGCGTTGCCGACCGTTTAAAATCTTTTAGGCTGAATGACGAAACTACTTTTGATAAATAAATATGTTATTTCAACGGAATCGTGTAATTGCAGTTAAAGAGGTTATAGGTTAGTTTTAAGATAGATAAGAATAAAGTGATTAAGTACTTTAATTTGATTATAATTAGCTTATTTTTAACGATGTTTTGTTGGTGAAATTAACAAATATCTTATTGAGTAGGTACTGTTCCCACCCAGCTCTTACTCCTTCCCTAACTAGTGTGGGTGTATGGGGCTTTGCAAGAGGTGAGTTACACTAGTTGTTGCCCATGGCTCCGCCTGCGTGGACGTGCGTTATCGCGATATAAAATATACTATGTCCTGCCCTAGGTTACCATTTATGTCCTTGCCAAATTTCATTGAGATCCATTCAGCCGTTTAGTCGTGAAAAGGTAACAAACAAACATACTTAGAAACAGAGTCATTTTAGCATTTATAAATATTATATGGGTAATTCCAAAGCTCCATTTTAATACACTAGCCCTACACTAGTTTTGATAATTTAAAAAAAGTGCTTTCCATACATTTGCCACTAGCGCCTCTAGTGGCAAGTAAGATAACCTAAATTTTGCACTAATCAAATTAAATAATTTTTTTCTTTGCAAACATGGGTAAATGGTACTTAAGTGTTATCAATAATTAAACATAGGTTCTTCATATTTTGCCGTAACATGGGCATGCACTATGTATATACTATGGCGCCTTCAAATTTTTGCTTCGCTGCAAAAAAAGCGGGACTGTAGCGCTGCAGCCGTGCTACCACCGCACGGCAAATTTGAAGGCGCCCTGAGTACTTTGATTTCATCGCTTTCTATTTCGAACTGATAATTTGAATTATTTTTGACATTTGGGTCTCAAAAGTTGTCACTGACGATTTATGAAAGTCAGTGAGGAAAACGTTATTTATTTCAATAACAAACTCATTAGGAATTTGGTTTATAGGAAATAATGATAAACAGGTAATACTTACCTACCTATCAGATTAATGACTCTAATCACCGATAACCCATACCTCCTGAAGTCGGTTAATAAATAAATGACTACTTTTGATAATAGACATTAATATTCTTCTTCGTCAACCCTTATCCACCCAATGTTGAGGATAGTTCTCGTTTTTTGTGCGCCATTTTTTTCGGTCCTGTGCTAAGCTAATCTATAATTATTATTTATTAATTTGTCATAACTTTAATTCTATTATTATTATTGTTGTTTTCCCTGTTCCGCCGTACCTATTAATCTGTAATAAAAATAACTGTTGCCTGCGGAGCGTCAGTTGTCGGTTATTGCGGTTAATAGTCCTAAAATGTTCTTTTCCAGGATACCTCCTATCTCCTTGCCAAATTTCATTATGATCCGATCAGCCCTTTTAGCGTGAAAAGACATCAAACAAAGAGAGTTACTACTACTACCAATTTTAGCCCACAATTTTATACTAAAATCTCTCATTCTGTCATCAGTAATTTGACAATCGTAAGAAGAGGACAAAGCATGGCGTAACTATTCACTTGCTACACCACGTTTATTAATAAAGCGGTATAAGTTTTATATTATATTACTTTATCTAGTGTTAATTAAACGTAAAGCTGTAAGTACTAGCTGAACACAGTTTTAATTGTCAATTGTGTTTGTTGTCGGTGCGTTCGGTGCAGACGATTGCGCGGGCGCAGTGTGGGTATATTTGAGTGCATGTGCACTCTGCATTACAGCATTATGCATACAGCCAAACGTCTGGAAAGATATGTCATCTAAATTTCCATTTTTGGCTGTATGTGTGGACTGATGACTTAATTATTGCCGGCGAAACTTCGGCGTCGGCGAAACGGTGATATACAACATCTTATGTTATCTTATGACAGCCAAATAACTCCGTTTGTTCCGAGTCTGAATGTAATTTGTGTCCGTGAATTATATGCCTGTTATTCCCTGCGACACAAGGCTTATTCCCTGCCGGCCAAAGGTCGGCGTCGGCAAAACGGTGAAATACAACATCTTATTTTATCTTATGACGAGGCTGTCTTTTCGGCCAGAGCACTTCGACCCTTGGGGTCTTTTGTGGATGCCCCTTCCTTACCGCTGTGATATACATCGTACAAATTAGCAAGACCTACTAGGGGAGGACCTCCGTCCTTAAGGAGACCTTAGTCAAATAACTCCGTTTGTTCCGAGTCTGAATGTAATTTGTGTCCGTGATTTATATGTCTGTTGTCCCCTGCGACACAAGGTTTATTCCCTAGTGCGGGAGTTGTCATAAAAAAGAAAATAAAAGAAAAAATACAATTATATTTCTATACTCATAAAACGTGAGCTTATTGAACACTCGAACAGTTGCGCAAACGCAGCTGTAACCGGTGCGTCGAGTGCACGCGTACTTGTGACGTAAGCACTTAATTTGAAAGTAGGTACTGTTGCATTGCGAATGGCAATTGTGTTTGTAATTATTAATTATAATTGTTTGTTGTTCATTATAAAGTTTTAATTAGGTATTAGATACATTGTAATGTGTATAATATTTCTGTATCGCGAATGCCGGATCGACGTACGACTAAGTGCATCTTTTTCTCTGAACTTGAGAAGGGCAAGCGTAAGCATGGCGGACAATTCCTCAGGTATAAAGATGTACTAAAGCGTCACATGAAAAAGTGCAATATTGAGCCCTTATAGTGGGAGCAATTATTCGACGACCTGAGTGTAGGTCTCTGGTGAAAACCAAAGTCAAAGGCCAATCGCTGCTCTGAACTAGATGCTCGACGCGATGAACTGAAATCACGTCCACCCTGTGCAATCAATTATAATTACTGCAATGGTGTGCTCACCTGCCCGCAATGTGCGCGTACGTTTAGCAATAACATCGGCTGCATTAGCCATATTCGAGCACTTCAACGCCATGAAACAGAACGGAGTTGAAGAGGTCGCCATGCCCGAAATCGGACAAGGAAGTAGTTTCTAATATATCTGGACACTTTAGCTTAGGATTTAAATGCACTTGTACAACCAATATGTCGTTATGTCCTACTGCTGGTCGGGCCAAAAAATGTATCCATTCATCCATCTCAGTCAAAAGGCGTCCACTGCTGGACATAGGCTTCTCAAAAGTTTTCCACAGCACGCGGTACCGAGCTGGCCTTGTCCATTGGATGACCGCGACCCTTACCAGGTTATCAGTCGACCGATAGTATTTTTAAGGGTTTACCTTTAGTTAGTCCAGTGAACCCGTGATCACGGTCGGTGCAATTCGACCGAAATGTGTCGGTTCCATTATGTTAATAAATACATACATATCATCACGCCTGTGTCCCAGTGGGGTAGGCAGAGACTATGGTACGCCAATTGCTTCGATCCAAACATACTTCCTTCGCCTCCTCTACATTCATCAACCACTTCATGCATGAACGTCGATTCTGGGTACTTTTAATTTGGCCCTTTTTTAGCAAATCCCCATCTTGGTCGCTGTATGTTCTCCTAGGGCGGCCCCTACCGACATCTCCATTCATTCTTGCACGATATATCTCTTTTGTTAATAAATATGTGTACAAATTATGAAATATAAAATAATTCAATATTCAGTATTGTTATTAGTACTTTCATATTACGACAAATTAGGTAGGTACTTGTTAGATACAATAATTGCCTTTGTTTATTGTTTAAGAGTCTTATCAGATATGTGGAAGAACAAGATAAGGCTGACATACAATCTTAAGTGTTTTCTATGCAAAGATATAATAGGTATAATAATAATTATACTATCTGATAACTTGGTAGGTTTTTTAGGTGGCAAACAAGCATACGGCCCGTCTGATGGTAAGAAGTTACCGTAGCCTGTTGATGATTGCAATACCAAAGGCAACCTTGGCGTATCACACGCAAACGTTCATAGGCTGTGGTAATTGCTTAGCGTTACCTTAACGTTTTCATCCTCTCACTTACGACCATCTCAACTATGTTTTCCGAATCAGGTTCCGAACGCATCAAATCCAACAATCTTCTTCTAATATATAAAATTCTCGTGTCGCGGTGTTTGTAGTTAAACTCCTCTGAAACGGCTCGACCGATTGTCATGGAATTTTGTGTGCATATTGGGTAGGTCTGAGAATCGGACAACATCTATTTTTCATCCCCCAAAACCACCCCTATTTTTTTAAATTTTATTCAACATTAAAAAATACATAAGAACCCCTTAACTTTCACCCCTCTATGATCAACCCCTATTTTTTAATAGCGACATTACTATTTTAGTAGCAAAACAACGTTTGCTGGGTCAGCTAGTAATAATATAATGCATTCGGAATACTAGAAGATAATAAAAGGCAGAGTGTGTGGCATTTGTTCAGAAATAAGAAAATGGTTTACCTATGTTATTTTTTTAGTGTTACAACACCATGATGGCTAAAATTCATGTAGCATGAACTATCAAGTGAAACAGCCCAGGTCAAACGATCGTGTTCAACAAATACTAATGTTGACAATTGCTTCGATCAAGGTCGCACGTGACGCGTTCACCTTTGCACCACGTGTTTCCCTACGCCAGGGTTTCTCAAAGTAAACACGACAAAATTTACAAAAAGAGAGGGCACCGTACTAGCGAGCAAGCCCGACTGGGGCAGGACCTCCACCTTACAGAAGATCACAGCCAAATAACTACACACAGCGGTGCAGTTGTGTTCCTGTGTACAGGTCACCAGCGCTCTTGACACACTCCCATCTTTAAGCCCTGATGTAAAAAATGGAATGGCAACACGCAATTGATACCTCTGGTACTGCAAGCGTCCATAGGCTACGGTAACTGCTTAACATCAGGCGGGCCGTATGCTTGTTTGCTACCCGAGTAGTATAAAAAAAAAGCTTAAGCTGCTTCCTCATTTGGAGCATTCGCCTGTAATGTAACGTTACAGATTCGAGCATTACATTGGCGAGGAAAGAGAACCGAGCATTACTACAATGCGTAGTGCAATACAACTAGTAACATCAATGCGACATTGTGGAAAAGACTTCATAAAAAATAAATGCTTAAATTCGAATCTAATGCCATCACACCACAACAAAACATTACGAATGAATTCTCGCTAGTAAGAAAGGCAGTATTGTAATGTTATGTTCAAAATCAAATATGATATGTTACATTACAGGCGAATGCTCGTCGAGTCAGGCAGGACTGATGTAATGTTCTAAACCGAATATGAAATACTACGTTAAAAGCGAATGCTCCAGGTGAGGGAACACCTTTACAAGCATGCATAATGGAAATTGAGCAAAATTTATTCGAAAAATGATACCATTTGCGCGAAACACCATCTATCACATTTCTTCTATTGCGTCAAATATTTAAATTGTAGCTCAGAATTTCGCCACCTATGGCGTTATCAGTTGCTGAATTTTGTAAATTGAAATTTTGTGAATAAATAATAGGATTTAGAAGGTGATCGAAATTCGACATTTTGCCAATTTTAGCTTTCTGCACTCCTTTAAAGTATGAACTTTGTGTTAAATCCCACATTACTCCGTGTGCATCATGTGCGAAAAAAGGGTTAAAAGGGGGACGAAATTTTTCTTCACATAACTTTACTAATATTATATATGTGAAAGTTTGTGAGTATGGATGTTTGTTACTCTTTCACATAAAAGCTACTGAACGGATCTGGATGAAATTTGGCACAGAGATAGATTATAGTCTGGAATAGCATATAGGTTACTTTTAATGCGATAACCGACATCAACGCGGGCGTAGCCACGGGCAACATAATTAAGTAATTTATATTTTCATTCATGTTCTGTTCTTTTGTACCTTTTTAAAAAAAAATACCTTCTTTGTTTTATTGATACTCAGATATTTTATTTAGGGGTTCATCGTAGTCCAAAAGCCTAATGCGGGTACATGAAGCTATATATAAGTTTGAGAACCCCTGCTCAACACCATGTTTATTTGATGATCAATGTTGGAATGCATGTTCTGCGACAATGATATTAAATAACCATTGTAAGAGTTTACGTTAACAATGGATTTATAGAAAATACTAGCTGCTCCACGTACTCACTCGCTATATACTGTGCTTTCGTCACGTTTATACACTTCCATATCCCCTTGGGTCATATCAATCAATCAATCAATCAACCAGCCTATCGCAGTCCACTGCTGGACATAGGCCTCCCTAACACTTGGGTCATAGCGTGATTGTAAATTATATAAACTTTCTCAGGAATTTAATCTTACTTAATTTTGACATATTTAACTCACGGCTGAGGCTAGTCTCTCGAATATAAACTTTCTCAGGAATTTAATCTTACTTAATTTTGACATATTTAACTCACGGCTGAGGCTAGTCTCTCGAATGTGTGCACAAACATGGGTGCACTATTTATTTCTTCACTCTTATATTCCGAGGGGACGGCAATCCAACACGATCATATAGAGATCAGGCGTAGTACCAAAGGATTTACAGGCTTTTCGAGACACGGTTGAAAACATCGCCAATTTCCAAATTTCGGGCATGTATTGTGAAGTTTTTTGACCGTATAAACTAATTTCTATACATAACATGGTATTTGAACCCGAGACCTAGCGAGCAGCGTGAGTAAGACCATCGAGAATGGACAAACCAAGCATACAAATAAACGCAATGTATTTTTAAATTCCAATCCAAAATTGATACAATAGAATCATAAATAACTCTATCTTCCTAAGATGGCGGAAGAGTCGCGATTTAATCCCGTCACGTACGTACCAAAGTTCAAGGTACTACCCTTATAAGACAGGTAGGTACGACGTAAAGGTAATTGAATCCAATGAAGAAAACATTCCATTGACTAATGCTGCCTATGCCAAATTGACAGATGCCGATTTATCAGAGGATCCAACCGAAATAAATCCTACTAATATTAAAGTTTGTAAGAATGTATGGATGTGTCTTTGTTACTATTTCACGCAAAAACTACTGAATGGATCTGGATGAAATACTTATTTTTTAAATTTAATTGATTTCTAAACGACGGGACGAACATCAAATGTTTGAAATACTTTCTAAGGTAAAGCGAAATTGTGGTTTTTACTATATTCCAAGCATTTTTTCATATTTACTCACCTTTTAAACCTTTTCTGGACCACAAATAATTCAAAACCACAATTTATAATAAATTCAAAGCCAAATCAGTCCAGCCGTTCTCGAGTTTCAGCGAGACTAATGAACAGCAATTGATTTTTATATATAGATTATATTAAAGACTAGCTGTTGCCCGCGGCTCCGCCCGCGTGGATGTCAGTTATCGCTGTAAAAAGCCTATGTGTTATTCCAGACCATAATCTATCTCTGTGCCAAATTTCATCCAGATCCGTTCTGTCGTTTTTACGTGAAAGAGTAACAAACATCCATCCATCAATTCTCACAAACTTTCACATATATAATATTAGTAAGGATAAAGGGAACCATACGACAATTAAATAAATATCCACCCGTACGAAACCAGGACGTGCCGCTACGCTGTGCTTATAGGTCGAGTATGACGCAGTTTGTAGTTAACCTATTGCTATTTTTAACCGACTTCAAAAAGAGGAGGTTATCAATTCGTGTGTATTTTTTTTTTTTTTAATGTTTGTTACCGCATAACTCCGTCATTTATGGACCGATTTGAAAAATTCTTTTTTTGTCTGACTGGACATACTTCCAGTTTGGTCCCATTATCATTAAAAGAAAGTTCCGATAATGGGGATCCCATTATCGGAACTATGAGGAATTGAGGGAACTCCTCAAAAGTTATAGGCACACATATAGCAATTTCAATATTTTTAACAACTAATCAATCATTTGCATTCAGAAAGTGTAATTTGGTGAAGTAAAACTGATGAAGAAGACCACAGATGGCCATCTGAACTTTTCAATAATAAGTATTTTACTGATGGCGATTAGATAAGTTTCGGTTTTTTCTTTCTTTCAGTGCTTGTTCTTTAATGCGGGAGTTGTTTTAAAAAAATATATGTATCATTAGAAAATATATTTTTACACCCAATATTTTCTGTTGTATTCGTCAGATAATGCCTTGAGTGCCTTATCAAAATGGATTAGCAATAAAAAATGACAGAACGATAGCTAATTCATTATTACAGGCACAAATTGGATTTAGACATTAATATAAAATATTTCAATTATTATAAATAGCTATCCACCCTGACTTCGTACGGGCACAGAAAATAGTACAGGCTGGTGAAATTTATTTAGTTTTAGTAGAGTTCCCGTATTTAACAAAAACAAAATGCTTTTGTTATTTGCTGATAATGTAGCTTTCTATAGGTGGAAGATTTTTTTAAATCGGTTCAGTTGATTTTGAGTTTATTCGTCACAAACATACAAATCTTTTCTTTTTATAATATTAGTGTACAAGTATAGATCTATGTACATATATAGATTACTAACGACCCGCCCCTTCGACTCCGCTTCGCAGGGGTGGAACTAAAAATGAGGTTATTATGGTTCTCCTATCAAAACCTCTTCGTTTCTGATTCGAACTGAAAACTCCCAGCATTGATCTTTAGGTGGGTTTTGTTGAGCGACTACGTGTCTCTATCCCTTAGGCGCGGTCCGAAATTCGGACTCCTGGATTACTTAGCTCCATAGCTAACGTCTACCAAGTCGCGGTCTCCACTCCAGCCTATAGACAATGGTATATACGGTAGTTGAGTTGGGGCTGGACTCGTTTTCTGTGTCATAGCTCACATAACTTAGATAATGTGGAATTAAATACGGGAACTCTACTAAAACTAAATAAATTTCACCAGCCTGTACTATTTTCTGTGCCCGTACGAAGTCAGGGTGGATAGCTATTTATAATAATTGAAATATTTTATATTAATGTCTAAATCCAATTTGTGCCTGTAATAATGAATTAGCTATCGTTCTGTCATTTTTTATTGCTAATCCATTTTGATAAGGCACTCAAGGCATTATCTGACGAATACAACAGAAAATATTGGGTGTAAAAATATATTTTCTAATGATACATATATTTTTTTAAAACAACTCCCGCATTAAAGAACAAGCACTGAAAGAAAGAAAAAACCGAAACTTATCTAATCGCCATCAGTAAAATACTTATTATTGAAAAGTTCAGATGGCCATCTGTGGTCTTCTTCATCAGTTTTACTTCACCAAATTACACTTTCTGAATGCAAATGATTGATTAGTTGTTAAAAATATTGAAATTGCTATATGTGTGCCTATAACTTTTGAGGAGTTCCCTCAATTCCTCATAGTTCCGATAATGGGATCCCCATTTACTACGGACATATGCGTTGTACAGCAGTTTTATTACAAGGATGTCTTTAAATTGGGATGACGTTCTGATAACAAACCCTAAGGATTTGTTTGCAGCCTTACAAACAGTTTTAATGTGATCGTGAAAGTCCAGTTTAGAATCTATAGTTAAACCAAGATCAAGAATCGTAGTGACTCGTTCAATAGGCTTGCCTGCCATTTCATATGTTACTGTGAGGGGGGTACGAGATCGGGTAAAGGTTATCGTTTTGCACTTAGAAAAATTAAGCGATAATTTATTTTTTTTACTCCATTCTACGACTGCACTAATATCGCGCTGTAATTCCACACTGTCCGAAATATTTCTTACAGAGAGAAAAAGCTTAAGGTCATCGGCGAACATAAGGCACTCTGCCTTGGTCAGGACACTAGGCAAATCATTCACCATGATGAGAAACAGAGTTGGGCCGAGAGTACTACCCTGACTCACTCCAGAACGAGTGTAATAATCTTGTGATATGTAATTGCCAATTTTAACATACTGTTGCCGATCCCTTAGATAATTCGCTATAAATGCAAGAAGATGTGTGTCGAATCCTAGAGATGAAAGCTTGATTAGTAGGACGTCATTATCTACAAGATCAAAAGCTTTCGCAAAATCAAAGTATGCTGCGTCAACTTGGCATCCTGATGTCACATTTGTTCTAACGTAATCTGTAAATCGGATATGGTTAGATAGAGTAGAGCGTGCGGGACGAAATCCATGCTGAGAATCATTTAAAAGTCTATTGGCTTGGCTAAAGATTTTATTATTTATAATTGTTTCAAATAGCTTGCCAAATACCGATAGCACTGCGATCGGTCTAAAATTTGTAACATCTGATGATGATCCAATCTTAGGTACCGGCGTTACCCTAGAGATCTTCCATCTACTTGGATAGGAATAACTCTGCACGGAAAGATTATATAAGTGCAACAGCGGTTCTTCAAAAGCAAATAGACAGTCTTTCACCAGGAACGTAGGTATATTATCTGGCCCGCACGCAGACGATGTTTTAAGATGTCGA
This sequence comes from Trisateles emortualis, assembly GCA_947095525.1. Classification (NCBI taxonomy): domain Eukaryota; kingdom Metazoa; phylum Arthropoda; class Insecta; order Lepidoptera; family Erebidae; genus Trisateles; species Trisateles emortualis. The sequence goes on along the minus strand of OX352751.1, from coordinate 10,595,113 downwards.
GCTGCACTTCTCAATTGGGTGGAATTGATGTATCCGATACTTATTTGGGATGTATAATTATTCTTTGAATCATGCTCAGCTGCCGAGGCGTCTAATTTTGGAATATTGCTATGAAAAACAGAGCTGAAATACTGGGCAAATGCATCTACAGCCTCCTGCCGTTCCACAGTCTCACCATTGCAGATGAATGTTTTGATTTGTTGTCTGTTATTTCGTTTATCCCTTACAAAGTGCCAAAATGTTGACGGATCACGAGTTATTTGGTTTCCTACCATATCTAGATATTTTTCATAAGCGCCATGTATAAGTTCTTTTACTTTCGACCTATAATATTTAAAAAGCTCTTTATTAAGTAGTAAACCACGTACTTTAAACATTTTAAGATTATAATATTTCAATTTTATATAATGTATTATTTCTCCTGTGAACCATGGCGGATATACATATTTTTGGCTGGGCGGTATTTTTTTAAGAGGGATATTGTTACATAAAACACTACTTAGCTTATCATAAAATAGATCAACGGCAACATTTACATCCTGCTGCTGTAAAACATCCGACCATTCTATACTTGCAATATCTGAATACAAACTATGAAAATTTGCTTTGCGAAAATTCCACTCGGGATTATCATTATTTGTTCGTTTACTCGGCAATGGGGGCTTTTTTATTATTATTGCCCCTCTAGGTAAGCTGAGAGATATGTCTAGTGGAGGATGATACGCATCTGGTGGTACTAGAGCTTCAGTATCTGATGTCACAACAATGCAGTCGGAATCACACGTTGTTAGAACCAAATCTAGAATGCCTCCATATTTGTTACAAATATTATTACACTGATAAAGCTTACAATAATCTAGAAACATCTCAAATTGCATTCTTGTAGAGTTATTGCTTGACTTTAGGTTAAAATCGCCTACTATTAAAAACTGGTATTCGGAGTAAGTAGTAATGGCGTTCTCTATACAAGTTAAAACATCAAGATATTGCCTATCGTTATAATTTGGAGGTAAGTATACAACGCTTACAAGTAATTTAATGCTTTTCCATGTAACAGTGGCAAATAAAATTTCTTTGTCTCGACTTAAACCATCTATATCTGTAATTGCTTTAATTGTATAACAGTCTTTCACTGCTAGTAATACACCTCCCCACCCAACATCACCGGGTCTATCCTTTCGTAGAACGATATAGTTCGGAGGAAATAATTCTGCATCGTTGACAGAGCTATCAAGAAAGGTTTCTGTGAGAGCAATAAAATCATAAGAAATCGAATTGACGTTTTTATAGAAAGTGGTTGTTTTAGAGCGTAGACCTCTCACATTTTGGTAGTATGTTATAATATTTTTAAAACTTATTTTATTTCTCGACTTGCGTTTTGAACTCATCCTTGCTACATTTTCTTTACTGCTAGTCTTTTTTTTATTGTTATTCTCGAAAAAACTGACTATTTTTATATTCTTCATTACCCTTTAAAATGGGTTTGGTAGGAAAATAGCTGTAATCTATTTCTATGTTGTCCATAATCTCCTTATACATAGTTCTAATTCCATTAATATTAATAATACCAGTATTATACGAAAACATATCAAATGAGAGATGAGAGTTTAAATCAAAATAATAAGCATAGTTAAAATATTGAATATCCTGATATAAAAGATTGTTAAAAAGTTCAATTTTATAATTGTATATGGGAGCTCCACAGATATATGTCGGCGTACATATAACAATATTTGTATAGTTTACCCGCTGCAAGGATTCTCTAATAGACTTGATTAATCCAACATAATCACGCGTACCTTTAAGATCATTACCTCCCAACATTATAACACAGTAGTCATTCATATCAAAATTTTGTAACTTAACATCGATATCTATAAGAAGTTGTTTTACACTACAATTTGTGGAGACATAGCGACAGTAGTTAAAGTGATAACCAAAAATATTTTCAATTATTTTTTGTGTACCATCACTTTTTACATTAGTCAAGATACAGAGTTTATTTTTGTGTTTACGCTGTTGATTGCCAGCGGAGGTGTTGACGTCCATGTTATTGGAGTGAGAGAGAAGATTGGGGTTCTTGGTATGTGGTGCAGAGAGACGATTACCACTGACTTTTGCTTGTATTGACTGTTGCAGAGTGATTATTTGCTCATTGAGGTCATCCATTTCCGATGCGGCTTCTAGTAATTGTTTCTCTAAATCTTTAATGTTCCCTTGTATCAACAGTATAGTTTTTTTTGCGTCAAATGTTGTCTGAAGTGGAGATCCTTGTACAGGTGGTGGTATGATCGGTACACTGTTGATATCTGGTTGGTACGAGAGTCTGCTTTTTTTCTTGCTGCTACAGCTTGGAGATTGAGTTAATAAGTTTTTCAATGTGTTGTTGTCTTTGACTAATTTGGATATCTGTTCACGTAAGTCGTTATTTTCTAATACAATGATTTCAAATTCATTTTGTAAGCTGTTTAGTTCCGATTGTAGTTTTTCCATAGAATCCTGCATTTCCTGGACTGAAATCAAATCTACTGCTGTAAAGTCCATACTTCTTGATAAAGGCTGATCAGTATTAGAGAGGGATGGTTCCAACTCACTATTGTGGTCAGTATGGGAATGAGAAAGGTCCCTGTGTGGTTGGCATAGTGGAGATTGGGGGCTGTGGCATTTTTCAGTGGACTGTGCTTCAGTTGATGGCGGTGTAGTGCGTTTTTTGTGCTTTGGTGAGCTTTGCCTCTTCCGTAATGTTACATACGATGGTTCAGTAACCGGTGTCAACTGCCCTCTTGTCTTCTGTTCACATGTATTGCAACGCCATATGCTCCCGTCATTTTTACTTTTTTGTCCACTACCGATACAGTCTGCGTTTTTACGATCAATTTGTTTTTTACAGTTGTTGCATGTTGTACGTAGTGCCATCTTGCGGCAATTGCTGTTGAAAGTTTTAGGTGGAGACATCTTCGACTGTCTATTGATTGAGTGTCAACGTAATACCGCTACTCACCACTAGATGTCGCTACTGCACGTTATAGTGTTGGATTTTTCTAGCACTGATGGTTTAAATTTTAGAAAAATAACGTTCACTATTTTGTGGAAATTTTGAAATATTAGATTTATGACAAATTACTTGCCTTTTTTATAAAAGGTTCGTATGTATGATGCAGAGTAAACTTTCACGTACAGTCCACTGTCGCTGTTTCGACAAAAATATTGTTTATTTTGCACGTCACTATTATAATGTTCGAATTGTCACTGTTCACATAGGTTTTGGAGAGATAACACTTGATAACCACTATTGTCACTTATTATGAAGTTTTATCCTACAATATATGTCAACGACTCACTTAATCTATTTATTTACAATTTAAATATATGGACTCGATGTTTATCGCGCCGCTAGCGACATCTACACTTCCACATTATCTAAATTATCAAATCCCGTTCTAAAGTATGAAATTTTAAAATCATTTGAATAAACAATAAACACTGTCACCAAATCTAAACATTTTCAAGACGAGAATGTGCATGTTTATAAATTATATTCAGATTATGATAGTGTTCGGGAAAATCCACCAAACAACGTAAACGTGTGAAAGTTAGTATGACTCGATTATGCGAAACAGTTATTTTAAGCGTGAAAATAAATACTGCTGGGCACGAGTCTCAGAGGAGACTCGTGTATAGAGTTACACTTGGACGGATATTAGCCTACTATACCACGCTGGCCTTAGTAGACCCTTAGTGGATCCTGAAAATACCATTGAAAAATACGAAATTTGTTGTTTTGTTCCTATTATCCGATTTTCAAACGTAATAGGTATTTCACAAAGATCCGTTTTATCCAATTTTTGTTTTTAGTGTCGGACTATCGAATTTGTCGGATTAGAGAGTACTGCCTAAGATCCCCTTTAGCCCGGATTTTTTCTCAATAAGAGTTCCTTGTAATCCGACAAATTACAGATAACATTCTATCTTAACTACAAATCATACATATTGTGTACCTACATTCAACAGTGATATTAAAAGCATGTCGGATTACAGGGGCCGCTGGATTAGACAGGGGCCGGCTTACCGGGGGTCCACTGTATTAGTAGAAGCGTTCGGGAAAAACCAACAAGTAAAACAAACACGTGAAAGTTACTATAAAATGATTCAATTATAAAAAACTGTTAGCTAATAACTAATGTTTAAGTTTTTTTTCCGATCGTAATGTATAGTTGAGACCATGTTTTGATTTTTTTGTTCATCGCTTTAATAGACGCTTGATCAGTCATTATTTTGTTCTTAATGACGTAAAAAAGTTATTGCGGAAATCTGCTAGGGTTGTCACGTTAAACTTACGTTTTTTGTTTTATGGTGACAGAGTTGTTCATATAGCCCATATATAGCTTCTCTTCAATACGGTTAGCGCGCTGTTGGTAGCCTAACCAGCTGATTGTTTACCGACCAGCGAGTGCACCTGGCTATTTGTGCGAATGACAGAAAACGAAGAAATTAGTCTTGTAGTCTAGAATGTAGTATGGACTGCGAAGCGGGGAGACAGTGTGATGTGCATAGCACAGGCCCATCTATTGCTTGTCAGCTGTCTTCCGAGTCGGTGGTTTCTTATATTAATGCAATATTGTTTGTTTACTAGCTGTTGTCCGCGGTTCCGCTCGTGTTGATATCGGCTATCGTGATAAAACGTATCCTATATTTTTTTATTATTTCATTAAGATCCGTCCAGCCGTTAGTCGTGAAAAGGTAACAAACAAACATACATATATACAAACAAATAGAGTTACTTTCGCATTTATAATATTAGTATGGATGCACTTTACTTAAAATACACATCGAGTAATAAAAAAAATGTTACGATAGATATAACTGCCAACCCTAGCACCGGCGCGGGCGCATGCCTATCGTCACTACATTGCTTTATTGCTTTGTTACTTTTTATGTTCCTACGTCATTACCATCGGTAATGAAGTTTGTGATTGGATTATTGGATCCATGAGCACCCGACTTTATAGTGTGAGAACTATCGACTCTCTTCGCTTCGGTTTTATTTGTATTTTTCTATCATAATATGCACACTATACATAAAAATCTTCATCTGGAATCACTCTATCTATTACTAAGAACTGCATTGCAGAGTTTTGAAGATCTTAGCGTAAAGACAGCGGCAGCGACTTTGTTTTATACTATGTGAAGATTTTGCCCGGGGTAAACTGTATTTTACCCATTGAGGGATTGAATATTTATTAAAAATTCTTTCTTAGCGGATGCTTACGTTATATAATAAACCTATGTTTGAAATTGCAACTTTCTAGACTTAGTAGTCTTGGCTGTGTTGACATAGCACTGTTGCTTTGAGTGGGAGTTGATTTTTAGAAAAAAAGAAGAACTACCTCTGTGGTCTCCTTTAAAGAGAAGAAGGGCGTGATACAAGCGCACAAGTCAGGCTGTAGAGTAGACTGGCTAATGAAGTGATTTACTATCTGCTAACGGTGAAGGAAAACATCATGAGGATGTCACATGTCTTAGAAGAAATTCTTAATACATGTCTGATTCACCAACCCACATAAGGCCAACGTGTGTGAATTAACGCCTAAACCCTCTCTCTCTAACTTGATAGAGAGGAAAACTGTGCCCAAATGTGGGACATTTATTGGTTTATTAGATCCAGTTCTAATTAAGCTTCATTCAACCCGGCAGTCGTCCAAAATCGGAACAAACACCAAAACTGTTTATTTTTATAACCGAAATAAAATGTAATGGCCCACATTTATGTTGGCAAGCGATGCCACAGGAATTGTTAGTTTAAACAGTGTTATTTTGATCAGTATTACTCATACTTTTTGGTTTAGGTTTTTACTACTAATGTGACAAAACAAGCTTAGTGCCCGCCTGATGATTAACGTCTAGAGACATCACTTGCACGTTTTCGTCTATGAGGCGTACTGTGACGTCCTTATTGTGAGTCTTTTTCGATCTTAATTTGAATTTTGTGGAAATACAACATTCAAGCTGCGTTTCCACCAGGGATGTTTGAGAATGACTAGCGAGAGATGTGTTTGTTAACGTTGCGCTGAGCGAGGGCTAGCTCATCATCATCTCAACATCATATACGTCCCACTGCTGGGCACGGGTCTCCTCCAAACATTTGGAGGGATATTAGCCTACTATACCACGCTGGCCAGACGAGTTGGAATAGGGTTTTATTTCGAGTTTTCCCTTTCTTCCGGTGGATATTGTCTGCTAGACTTAATCCCTTAGTCGACTCTTACGACACCCTTGGGATAGAAAGGGGTGCCGACATTTGTATTCTTAATGCGTCACACCACACGGAGTAGAGGGCTAGCTAAATTAAGCGATTCTTGGTTTTATATTTTTTAAGCGATATTGGTTCTTAACAAACACCTCTCTTTCTACACTTTTCAAATAACATCTTCTCTCCATCCCTTTCATTTCTTACAATAACGCATTTTCCATTCCCAGTTTTTTTCCGTCCCGCCATGTGCCATGCGCGTCCTCCTATACGGCCGCCTGCGCACTTTACAATCGTGAATTGTACGGTTTTTAGTTCCCCGAAACACAGAGATTGCTATCTAGTGCTAGTTATACAAAATAAGATTCAAACGATGGATATGCGTTTTTTTTATACTAGGGACTTAGCTGCAAAGCAAACACAGCCTGCCCAATGGCAAGTAGCTACCGTAGCCTATAAACATTGGCAGTACCAGATGTATCACTCACACACAGGAATAACTACACCGCTATGTGTACTCATATGGCTGTGGTCTTTTGTAAGCTGGAGGTCCTTCTCCAGTCGGGCATGCTCACTAATATGGGCCCTACCTTTCCTAAATTAATTGCGTATTATTATTTTGTTTAGTCTAATCTAGACAAGAAACCGTGAGTCATGTCTCTAGTTTATATATACTAGCTGTTCCCCGCGACTCCTTCCGCGTGGATATCGGTTATCGCGATAAAAAGTAGCCTATATGCTATTCCAGACTACAATCTATCTCTGTGCCAAATTTAATCCACTCTGGATGGAATTAACTCCCGCACTAGAGAACAATCTCTCTGTTACGGGGAACTTTAAAAACGTACAATTCTCGAATGTAAAGTCCGCAGGCGGCCGCACAGGAGGATGCGCATGGCGCATGGCGGGACGAAAAAAAAACTGAGAATGGAAAGCGCGCTATTAGAAGTAAATTTAAACTAGCTTTCGCCCACGGCTTCGCCCGCGCGTATAATTACTTGGGAACAGAGATTTTTTCCGGGATAAAAATGGCCTATGTGTTATCTATCTCTACGCCAAATTAATTCCAGACCCTCTAGACAAGTGGCATAAGCGATAGTCGAATGGAAAAGTCAAAAAAGAAAATGTATGGGATTTGACGTGAGTTAACGACATTAAATCGTAGACTCACGTCAATTTCCATACATTTTGTTTTTTGACTTTTCGATTCGACTATCGCTTATGCCACTTGTCTAGAGGGGCAGATCCGTTCAGTAGTTTTTGCGTGAAAGAGTAACATTTTATAATGTTTATAACGTTTATAATGTTAGTAGAATAATGATAATAGGTACATACCTACTCAAATTATCTTATTAATTATGTTTTGCTCGATGTGTGTTATGTAGGTGACAATCGCAATGTGCGTGTGTCATCGACCTTAAGACCGGTTTGTTTACTTGCATCCACCGGACGGAACTCAGCTGACATCAATATGGCTGCCTAAATGTGACGTAATGATGCGCGGGAGTGCGTCTGCTACTTCGTTATGTTTCTACGCTATTATTATTAAATACTAGGTACTTGTAATATATAAACTTCACAAAGTGAAATTCATATTGGTACTGCCACCTGGGATCATACTCGCACAAGAGGTGGGAGTACAAGTACTTTTTTTCTTCTTCTCCATATTCCATGCCATCCACATAGGTATTGCTTTTGTAAGTGTTTTAAATATAACGTTCCTACCGATATCTCTGGATTTTTGTAGTAACCACAAGGATCAACAACAAGGATGAATATTCTTTGTTAAAACCACCCCAACCGTACAGAATCTAAATAACCCAAGTAAATCTAACTATCTGGCGATTAAAAAGGGTGCCCTGAGTTTCTTGCTAGTTCTTCTCATGGCTCTACGTCAGCGAACTAGCCGTAGGAAAATTTTGCTGACATCTTTCTGGCTTATTCACAATTTACGACTTTCATAAGTGTTACTTTGTAACCTACATATAAAAATAAAAAATAAAAATAAAAATGTTTTATTGTCTCAAACATCCTGCAGTACATGGGGTGAAGCCCTAGATCCTACACTAGGATTCCCTGTGTTGTGGGATCTAGTTTCTTGGTAACAAATACAAGGATATTTTATAGAGTACAAAGTACAATTCAATAGTATACTAAGTTACATATATGAATAAACTAGCTGTTGCCCGCGGCTCCGCCCGCGTGGATGTCGGTTATCGCTGCAAATAGTAGCCTCTGTGTTATTCCAGACCATAATCTATCTCTGTGCCAAATTTCATCCAGATCCGTTCAGTAGTTTTTACGTGAAAGAGTAATGTAGTCCATCCATCCATACTTACAAACTTTCGCGTTTATAATATAAGTAAGGATGAATTTTGAGTTTGAGTATCTAAAATACTAAACAAAGTTATGCGAAACAACTGCATCATTTGGAAGTTGTAAAGCAATTTGAATATATTAACAGTCAACCTTGAACTACCGAACTGGTTAAGTTAATTACTGTCTTATTGTTTTTGTTAACAGTTCCGTTTTCCTGTCTCTACTTAGATATGCATTTAGATGTCTTGTAAGGAGGGGTGAATTTGGAACTTGCATAAGAACAACATAAAGGAAGTACAAGATACAAGTGAGCAAACCTGGGGAAGGACCTTCTTAAAGAACAGTGTTTTGCAAACTTTTTGTTTCTAGAAATCGTGAAATTTTAAAGGATTTTTATAAAATATTAAAAAAATAAACAAAGTTTGACTGCACGGTTTGTTTACTGGTTTAAGTGGTTACCTCGCTATTTACTACTGCACTACGTGTTGTGGGTTCGATCCCCACATGGGACAAATAATTGTGTGATCCATAAAAGGTTGTCCCGAATCGGGGTTTACCACAGAAAGATCTATTTCTGTGGGGTTTACTTTGTGTCCGTTAATTGTATGTTTGTCAAGTCACCCGCGACACAGGTCTTGTTTCCTAAATTTTATACTGCACTTTTGTATTTTTGTTATATCTTCTCATTCATTAATTCTTGTTTTATATACTACCAAGGTGGCAAACAGTTGATGGTAAGCCGTTACCACCTATGCCACCTTGGTAGTATACCTATTGACGCTTGCAATACCAGAAAGGTATTCAACTCTGCCTTTTAAAATACGTTTATCTTCTTCTTCCCAGCCTGTTAACGGCCTGCAACTCTTACCAGGACATCTGTTTACTGCACCTTCCTGAACGTAGTAGCCACTCGAAAATCTTTATACCCATCGGTTATCGGTTCTTCAATCATTGGTTCGTCTTTTTATTCCTCATGACGATATTTACGTATATATTTTTGTTAAATTAGTTCGTGAAGAGATGGTGGCCGAGTGGGAAACTAACCGACTTGCACGCAAGAAGTGCGACTTCGATCCTGGGTGGCAGTACCAATGTGAATTTCACTTTGTGGAGTTTATACCTACTAATCAAATGATGCGCCATCTGCTAACGGTGAAGGAATACATCGTGAGGCAACCCACATGTCTTAGAAGAAATTCTAAAGATATTATGCCTGATTCACCAACCCGCATAAGGCCAGAGTGTGTGAATTAAGGCCTAAACCCTCTTGATAGAGGAGAGGAGACCCGTGCCCAGCAGTGGGACATATATGTGTTGCTATTATTATTAATAAACAATTCGTAAATATATTGGCATTTCCGTTTGTTATGAATTTACGAGTGTAGCTTTACTATCAGTAATCGAAATAGTCCATTATAGGCTTATGCGCAGTACCTAGGTACGCAGTTACGATGACTCATAGGTATTTTGTTTTTAGGGCACTTTTCCGGCCTGCATATCGCCCATTAAGGCAAAGCTTTTGACACTGCATTTTTGCGTGCTTTTTAAATAACTAAATCTTTCCGAAACAAAATACTTTTAACGATATCCTGTACTAATGCGAATTTGTGACGTAAATATTGACATATCATCTTCTACATCAGATGCAAGAGCTGAAATATATCTTAATCTCTTAGCTTCTCATGGAATGTGGCCCGCATACGATATTCCCACTCACTCACTAACTTGTCTTGACCATGCAATAATTAAGTCTAAGCTCTTGGTAACAAGTTTAGTAGCACAAACAACACTAACTGACCACTACAGCGTCATAGTAAGTCTCTCTCACACTCCCTCCTCACGCCACCATTCAAGAACTATTAAACGCATAAATTATTCTTTACTTGATGAGAAACTTAAAACATTAAATTTCGACAACATTTATTCACTAAATTGTGCCAATGATGCTGTATCTTTTTTCCTTAACACTCTTACCACCACAATATTTAGCTGTACTCAACTTATTACAATACCAAGACGCAAGCGTATAATTAAGCCGTGGATTACGTCGGGGTTACTGCGATGCATGCGGAACCGAGACAATTTACATCTCAAATACAAAAATCACCCAAATTTCAATAATAAATTAATTTACACCCGGTACCGTAATTTTTGTAATGATATTTTAAAAAAGATTAAACAAGATTATGATAGAGCCGAATTCGCGAAATGTGAAGGTAACACTAAAAAGATGTGGAATAAAATTAAAAGCCTCACATCCACCAACAAACAAAATAATCCATCAACAGAATTGGTTGATACAAATAATCCATTAAACTCTGTAAATGAGATTAATCAGTTTTTTGTAAACATTGGTGCATCGTTGGTTAATTCATCCATAGGAGCGGTGCCTATCTCCTATCAGTTACCTTCACTAGAACCATGCCACTCTTCATTTGTCCTACTACCAACGGATATACACGAGATAACAGCGGTCATATCTGCACTCAAATCCAACTGTGCATCAGGCATTGATGATATTCTTCCCCAGTGACATTCTCAAGAGATATTTAAGTGTATTAGTGGAGCCTATCACCCATATTTGTAACATTTGTCTTTCTACGGGAGTATTTCCCTTGGATCTCAAAAGGTCACTAGTCCACCCAATCTATAAGAGTGGTAGTAGAGACTGTGTAAACAACTATCGCCCAATATCGATTTTGCCAACTGTGTCTAAAATCATTGAGAAAGTTATGAACAAACAACTAATTTCATTTTTAGAAACAAAAAAACTATTATCTTGCAACCAGTTCGGCTTTCGCAATGGTATATCAACCAACGACGCAGTACATCAACTTACTGATACTATAGTGACTAAACTTGACGATAAGAAGAAAGTCCTAACAATATTCCTCGATTTGGCAAAGGCGTTTGACACGGTCTCTACGCCATTGTTGTTAAAGAAGTTGGAGCTTCTTGGCATCCGTGGTACTCAGCTGAAATTATTTCAGAGCTACTTATCTGGCAGAGTTCAAGCGGTCAAAGTTGGGGAGTGGTTAAGTGACGAACGTGAGGTCAATACAGGCATTCCTCAGGGAAGTATTTTAGGGCCCACCCTCTTCTTGATATTCATCAATGATCTCTGCCGGTTAAAGCTTACTAATGGGAACATCATCACATTTGCTGACGATACAGCTTCATTCTACCGTGATATACCATACTTGATTCTACCGTGAACCGGCTTTAAAGGACTGTTCCACACCATATCCTAGGTCTAGAAGACAAATGTGCCAATTACAAAATTTTCATAATTTAATATTTTAATGCCAAATATATTAAATAAGCATGCTCATAAATTTGGCATTAAAATATTAAGTTATCAAAATTTTGTAATTAGCACATTTTTGTCTTCTAAATCGTCGATATCTTAAAGACGAGACTATGTATTGGTCAAACAAGCAATTAGAAAGGAAAAAATACTGCAGTTACGCATGCATACTAAGTTAGTTAGACAGCATGCGGAACCAAAGTGCTCACCGGAAAATTGCCCCTCAAAAAGAAAATGTCTGTGAGTCATCGTAACTGCGCCTGTGTTTATTGTTATCACAATAACTGATAGTTATTGGTACAACAGTGAATTTTTATCAAACGGAAATTCCAATACAGTTGGCTGTGTAGCGTCATCTATCTATTGACTGGCCTGTTGGTCAGCTACGCCAAAGGTCGTGGGTTCGATTCCCACCCGAGACAAATCTTTGTGTGATGAGCATAAATTTTTGCTCTGTGTCTGGGTGTTATTTTTCTAGAATATGTATGTATTTAGAAATATATAAGTCCTAGCTGTTGCTAGCGGCTCCGCCCGCGTGGATGTCGGTTATCGCTGCAATAAGTAGCCTATGTGTTATTCCAGACCATAATCTAATCTGTGTGCAAAATTTCATCCAGATCCGTTCAGTAGTTTTTACGTGTAAGAGTAACAAACATCCATCCATCCATTCTCACAAACTTTCACATTTATAATATTAGAAAGGATGTTTATCAGTTGTCTGGTTGCCATAGTACAGGCTCTGCCTAGTTTGGGATCAGGTGGCGGTGTGTGAGTTGTCCCAAAATATTATTATTATCAGGCCAATAGAATAACGCTACAACAAGCAACGTAGTTCATCATAGAAAACTAAAACTGTCACTATCTCTTGAAACACGCAACCGCAGAACAAATTTTCGAGAAACTGAATCGCGATATCGAAGTTTACACAGACACTCAGTATATATACAACGCCCAACGTCTAACCGTTAGGCCGCGGCCCGCCAGGCAGGATAACCTAAACTGGTCGGAGGGTCCTCCCTTTTCGTTGGAGGTGTGTGACAGCCTTCACAGCTGCTTTTTATAAATACTAATTGGGTGGCAAACAAGCATACTTACCTGATATTAAGCAGTTACCATAGCCTATGGACGCTTGAAATGCCAGAAGTATAACGTGCGTTTTTTTACACCAGACTATGTATCCCTGGGATAGGATAACGTTTATTTTTTTATACTATTTGGGTAGCAAACAAGCATAGCCTTTTTTATTCATTTAGATTTTCATATACATGATACTTAAAATGTCAGCATAACAAATGCCAGTATTTTTAAGCTATTGCATAGCTTCTATCGCGGGCCTTGGACGTGGAGACCGAATCCAGAAATTCCGTAACGAAAATAATAAACCTAACACCCCCCACTCCGATCGGCACAGCGGTGATTCTTTTTTTAATGACGAATTCTCTAAACGGCCAATAATAATATGTCAAATTTGTGTAAGGATATTTTGATCTAAGAGAATATTAATGTGAAAAAGATTATAGTATAAGGAGTCTTAAGGAATTATTACAGGTATTTAATTTTTATTATTATATAAGTATTTTTATGAATCATTGAGAATAAAATAAAATGATTTAGATAATTCTGTTAAGTATTTTTTTATTTGTTTCGATAAAAAAATCAAACAAAAAAATATGCAATAGGCTATTGGCTGACTAGGGCATGGCCTCGGGAAGAATTGGCATTTAACTGTAAATCGTCATTATCATCAGTCAATTACAATCTACTGCTGGACATAGGCTTTACAAAATATACTTCGTCATTATCTCAGCCAAATGACGTCCACTGCTGGACATAGGCCTCCCCCAAAGACTTCCAGAACTCTCGACTGTACAATATACTTACTTGAATATAGTTATACGGCCAATTTAAAGTCATGATGTGACTTTTTATGAATACATTAATTTTAAGTCCACACAAGGAGGAAGTAGGTATTCGTCGCCATATTGCTATTTTGTCAAGGCTGCGTAATATCAAGGATTATTTTGTCGCTTGCCGCACTGCAGATCATTGGAAACTTTTGGAAAAAAATAACGGATTTTTTGAAGTAAAAACTTCATTAGGCGCGTTGAGAACTTTTTGGGTGAACAAAAATTATGGAACATGCGTCATCGTGATCGAACGCTTTCCATATTCAAACTTTTTGGATGAACAAAAAATATGGAATTCGCCTCATTGTGATCGAACGCTTTCCATATTCAATTTTTTTTTCAAAACTTTGGAAGTCGCGTCATCGTCACCGAACGCTTTCCATATTTAAAAATAAAATCTAGACGATACATTTTTTATTCACAAGTTGCTTAGTTTTCACTTACGGCAGTACCCAGAGACTGCCCCGCATCCTTTTTTATTTTTAAGTGAGGTAGCCTGACGGATGAAGGACCTCCACCTTACAGAAGACCACAGCCAATTCACTCAGCGGTGTAGTTGTGTTTCTGTGTGTGAGTTCAGGTCTCTAGCGCTCCAGGGACGCGGTTTGAAAGAAACGTTTTCCTATCCCAGGGATACTCCATCTTAAAGCCCTGGCATAGGCTATGGTAACTGTAACATCAGGAGGGCCGAATACTTGTTTACCACCCAATTAGTATTATAATATTTCTTTACTGGCTATGGATAGAAAAAATCTAACGACAAAATGTATGTATAATATACATGTACACAATTTACATTTTATTTTATTTACTGTTAACTTATGTGATTTAAGAAAGGTAGGGCACCAGCTAGCCCACCCCACTTGTGCCACTGGGGAAGAACTTACACCTTACAGATGACCAGACTCTATACTCTGTGTCAATTGAATATATAAATAAGGTAAACACAACCCGACCATTGACATTTTAGTGATGTCCACGTGCACTGACAAATAATTATGATATAATTATAATATTATTCGATTCGATAAATTCAATTATTTGAAATAACAGTTTTTTTTTATTTCGTTGTTTATAGTCAATAGGTACTAACAAACAAACTTTTTTTGATACTCAGTGATAATATTTCAATAGAATTAGGAAATAATAATGTGTACTTATAGGTTGTGTACGTACTAAATTCTGCACATTGACCGCTGCGAAGACAGAAAAAGGTAGGATAAATAAATAAAACTGTTCTTCAAGTATAAATATGTATGTATATAATTTTTTTAATTATTAAAGTCAGTTATAATAATATACAGATAGGTACGGAAAAATTCTGACGTATGGATAAGACGACCTCATGTTGTAAATAAATAAGTAAAATAAATATATATAAATAATTATAATAAAAATAAAATAATTTAAATTACTTTATTTCTTATTTATTTAAAACTTTATTATACACAAAAACATTAATGTATAAAGGCGGACTTAAATTTTGGTAATATACATTAGTTGATTGTTAATTAAAAAATCTACTTTGTTTTTTTTATATCTTTTAATTGATCGGAAATGCGAAATTCGATTTACTACAGACATAATCGATTACTAAAAACTTAAATTGAGCGCGTCGATTATATTTATTCGCACATCACTATTTTACACAATGGGACCATAGACAATACATCATTTTGCGAATGACAGTTATCCAAATTTTACGACTTAGATTTTTCAAATTAGTTTATTTAATTGATTAAAATCTAATTTTGGTATAAACAGTGCTAGTTAATCAAGTTGAAACTTCCGAAATTCATGTAAATGTGTTATTTGTTCCATTTAGTGACATTATGTGTGATAACTTTAAACAGATAAGTTTTGTTTACCTTATTTATATATTCAATTGACATAGGGTATACATGTATGCAGATGAGCCGTATGTAAAAATATTTTGTCCTTGTAATATAAAAGAATAAAACAAAAAAGGTAATCGGTTTTTGTAATTCGAAGCTACTTGACAGATGACAGGAATGTAACAGACACTTTAAAAGATAAGGCCTTTGTTCAACTTATAAATGCGTTCCCTAATTCATTATCGTTTCCCCTGTTCTCCATTTCATAGTGTCAAAAGTCATCGTTCTAAATTTAAATAAAAAAGAACAAAGGAGTGTTTGTACACATATCGAATAAATAAATACATAACGAGTTTTACATTTGGATAACATTATTCGCGATTGCTATTGGCGCGCAGTACGCGTTGAGTGGCTCGACGTACGAGACCGGTATCTTTGTGTTGATAATTATTTTATTTACTTTTTGTGTATACGCGCGAACTTTGTAGCGTCGAGCCTAGCGGAGTGGTCGCACGACTCGCACGTGTTCCAAATATAATTTTGAAATTTCGAATCGTGCTCCAAAGACAGTTTTTTTATTTTTAAATGTGCTTAGTTAAACAGTGAATTTGTGGTGATTACTCGATTATTTATGTGATATTTTAATCGATTTAAGTGTTGTGTATTATAGTGGTTAGTGATACTCGTTTGGAAATATTTTGTGGGAGTTGTTCTTCCGTGTATTGGCAGGAGTTATAATCACATAGACTTAAATCACGCGGGAATGTCTTTACGTAAGTAGTTATTAAAATTCTTTAGATTTATTACTTTTTCAAATAATAATACAACTCAAACACGGCCACCTGATAATCATAAACTAGGCAGAGCCTGTACTATGGCAACCAGACAACTAGTAAACATACTTATATATTTTATATACTTCTTCACGACATAGGGACTAAAATAATACTCTTTGGATATTTTTTTAGTTTTTAGCGTACTATTTTTTTATCTTGCAAATCAGTAACTGTCAATAGAATAACATATCTTTGTAAAAACAATGCTGATAACATTTAGTTTATCGTTGAGGTGACGAGAGGACATATTAATGCGTATATTGACCAATGACTTGTACGTACACAAGTATTTAATTTATACAAACATATGCCTGTATTATTGTTAAGCCTAGTGTTGAACGAAATGAATCTGTTAAATGTAGACTCTTTCAATATAAAATCTGTCCGTCACCGCACACACTGTTATCTCATTATTTCTTTCTTTATTTTAAATCATATTGCTCTCATTACAAGTCTCTTATTATCTATCTGTATCTCTGTTAGTAACTAAGTAACTTAAAAATGTTTTTTTTTGTGGCTTTTAATAACTGCCCAAATTAACTTTTTTCACAATCATACCTATAAACCGCGAGAGGGGCCTGGTGACATGTAACACAGATTTAGTAATAAATCTACAACATGCACCAGTCTCTCACAAAGTTTTGAAAGATTGTATTTTTTTTTCCTTATTAAAGTAATATACTGGTCAATCTGTCAAATATAGAATCTGTCATATGTAGAATCTGACAAAAGTAGACTATGATGTCAAAAGTAGAATCTGTCAAATGTAGACTAAATGGAAATTTATACTATATTATAAAGAGGTGAAGTTTGTGACGTTGTAAGGGGTAATCTCTGGATTTACTGAACCGACTTAGACGATTCTTTTACCAATAGAAAGCCACGTTATTTGTGAGTGTTATAGGCTATATTTTATTGACAAAATATTACGGGACCCAGAGAAATATAATAATATCTACAAAAATATATATATATATCTTGGACCAACTCACACATGGCTATCTGATCTGATCTGAAAGGCAGCCTGTTGTATGACAATCAGACAACTGATAAACATTATCTTCTTATATATTTCTAAAACATACAAAAACATACACACACAACATTTCTTTTTGTTTTATAAAAGATAGCGATACATCCCGGGTTCACATGGGTGGACATTTCTTAATTTTCCGTAGGGAAGCCATATTTTATTTTCAATAAAATATAGCCTATGTTACGCGCTGATATGTAGCTTTCTAATGGTAACAGAATTTTTAAAATCAGTCGTGTAGTTTTTGAGTTAAATCGTAACAAACAAACGAACAAAAAATCTAATCTTCCACTTCATAATATAAGTTTAGATGTTTATAAGATCCAGAAAGATGAAATTTCGCATAAAGGTTTATTTTATAACGTAGAAAGGATTTTTGGAAATACATACATATTATCACACCCGCTTGCTATTGTGGTAGGCAAAGACTATGGTATGCCAATGATGTATAATTTATAGAAATTCAATCCCTAAACGGGTACAAAATATTTTTTACGTGGGAAAGTTTTTTTTTTACTACTTGGGTGGCAAATAAGCATACAAACCGCCCGATGTCAAGTAGCTTCTGCAGTCTATGGACGCTCGCCATATAACTTGCCTGGTTGCATTAAGATGGAGCATCCTTGGGATAGGAAAACGTTTCATTCAAAATGCATCCCTAAATGACCGCTAGAAACCTGTACTCATACACAGGAACACAACTACACCTGAGATCCTTCCCATTCCGCCGGCTGATTCTCTAAGAAACAGCGATGGCAAACTGACAGTTGTGATTGCTTGGTGACGGCAAAATATATTGACTAAACTTCAAAAAGGCTCGGTTTTTGCTCTTACGGAATACCGATTTTCAATCTGACAGCCAGATTTTACTCGGTTTTTGCGGTGGCTCGGTTTTTGCTCTTACGGAATACCCCTGCGGGTTTGCTCGCTAATATGGTGCCTTACCACTCTTAACAGTTATTACTAAAATGGCTGCCGTTATACGTCATTTGACGCATGTTACGTGTTCTGACGTAAACCCTGTCTAGTATGATAATAGCTGTCTAGTACAGCGGACATTACAGGTAACTGTCTGCCAAGAATGTGCTTCTTATGTGGCCGTCGCCGCGTCGTCGCCGTCTCGTGTCGTGAGCTATTGTAATTCATGACTAATTTATATTGTATAATACAAGTTACAAAGTATTTAATTAATACCTTGACGCAAAAAGGTTTTAAGTCCGTACCATAGTGTAAGGAGGAGTAGTGTGAGTCTTCCTTACACTATGGCCGTACCATAATGTATTTGTAGCGTTTTTTTGGATCTGAATTTGAAATTCGCAAGATGTCAACTTTATTACGTAGCTTTAACGTTTTCATTGTCGAAATTAAGGATGTCATGGTATGGCTCTAGTTCGCACTTAGTTCGAATATCAATTGGTGATAATCGCATCTCAAAAGGCTATCAATAAGTAAAACTAAATTCAAAACTCCTTTTGAATTTTTTGTCTGAAAAAAATTAGAAATCGAACCCCAGTTTTCTGCTGCAGTAAAACCTTTCGGTAGAACTTTTCTAAAAACCATTTGAGCTTTTTTTTGCAAAATACTAAGCATTCCTTTTAGGAAAAAGTAACTTGAAAGAGTCTTATCTCTAATGATAATACTATTAGGTACCACAAACAAGACTATTTACCAAATTAACTATTTGTTATAGGTTACTAGCGACCCGCCCCGGCTTCGCACGGTTAATGTGGGTTATCCCTAAAAGATAAACATATACCATCGCGGACTTTTTTGTAGACCTTTTTATGGTGTACAATACTGTAGTACATTAATTTGATCTAACTCGTAGGGTTTAGGCAGCGTTTTTGAAATATTTTAAATTGCTAAATAAGCCCAAAAAAATAGGTTAATTTACGACATCACGTTAGAAACCTCTAAAATTAGCAATGTTGCCTTAGTATATGCATGTATTATACATATAAACCTTCCTCTTGAATCACTCTATCTATTGGAAAAAACCGCATCAAAATCCGTTGCGTAGTTTTAAAGATTTAAGCGCACATAGGGATATAGGGACAGAAAAGGCGACTTTGTTTTATACTATGTAGTGATTATGCCGCGAATAAGATAAAAAAATATTGTTACTAGGCAGAGAACTTAGTTAATCAAACCCAAATATGTATGTCCTACTGCTGGGCACGGGTCTACCCTACTCTATCAAGAGAGAGAGAGAGGATGTAGGCTGTGAATCAGACTGTCTTTAGAATTTCGTTTAAAACATTGTTCCATTGCTATGCGTCTAATAAGATTTTTTTTTATAATCTTTATTTTTTAATTGGGGTTGTTATTCTATTGAATACGTAAACCCCATCGTACCTTATTCTGCATATACAACATCCTTAATATTAAAATCAAACTATATAATACAACCCTTAATCAATACAATATGTTACCAATTCACACAACTTCTTGGCAACATCAGACTAAGGATTCGCTAAAATCGTGTGAATTAACCCAACATCCATTAAATTTAAGTTAAATGCCTTAACGAATATTTTTCTCTGTCGCTGATTCTTGACACATTCCATTAGCAAATGATGCACAACTTCAGGTCTATTACAAACCACACAGTTAGGTGAATTAACTTTTTTCATTAGGAACGCAAATTTTGCTGATGGATAGTGTCCCGAACGTAATCTTACAGCTAACTTAATATAACGCCTATTCAATCCTCCTCCATCAAACCACGGCGAATGAGAAAGCTCACCCTGAATAGCTCTATATGAGCCGGAACCCACTGCAATTTCACGTCTCCACCCCTTTGTTTAAATAATATTTTCATTTTAAAGATGTCATAGGCTATCGATGTACCTCTGAAACCAGAGGCGCATCGAGCCAAGACTTGCAAAAAACTTTTGCTATCTGAAAAAATAACTATCCTATCTATTTTTTCTGTATTCGCGTAGGACAAGGCTTGAAAGATTGCCACAAGTTCCAGCGTCATAATGGATACATTATTATTCACTTTATATCCAACCTTGTGAACACGATTCTGGTCATAAAACCCTACTCCCAATCCCTGATCACTTTTTGATCCGTCTGTATAAATTTTGTACTAATTGCTATAATTTGTATTTAATTCCCATACTACATTATTGACTAAAACGCACGGTTCATAACAGGTTAAGACGTTGTGTGTGACAACTCTAATCGCGACTGACATTTAAAACGTCTGCGCATGCACGTGGGCACGTGTATACTCTATTTTCAGCGTTATACGAAGATTCTTCGTGTTTGTCGCTAGCTGCCGCCTGTGGGTTCATTCGCGTGGTACATTTGCAATACAAAATTTATGGATTCTTATCGATATAAAACTCCTTCCGCTTAAGTTGGACCAAACCATTAAAATTTTCAAAATTTCATTGAAATTGGTGTTGTAGTTTCGGATATTATTTTAGCTTGAACGAACATCGTGACACGCAATATTTATAATATTATACTAGGGGCCCCGGCTTCGCACGGGTTGAGTTTTTTTTTAATTTTAAAATAGCGTTAAAAAAATACACTCTTAGGGTTAACATTTTTCAAAACCTTTGTTTCTAACAAGAAGCAAGGAGTTAGTCCACGTTATATGAAATTCTGTGCTTCTTACTTTAAAAATGATGGACTTCCATATAAGCCGTTCATTCCTTATTTTATTCCCTTAGGTGAAAGTTAAACTCGACTTTGTACATCATATTTTTTTTGTATATTGTGATGTTCTCTGTTTATGTGTACGTACAATAAAGAATAAAAAATAGCACGTGAAACTATAAAAAATGCGCTCCTTTAGAGTTAGAATATAATCGAGTTAAAATTTCTACTCATATTAGTTTATCAAATTATTTTTCACTAGTTGTTGCTAACGGCTTCGCCCGCGTATATGTTGGTTATCGGGTTAAAAAGTAGCCTATTAGCTATTCCAGACTACAATCTATCTCTGTGCTAAATTTCATCTAGATCCGTTCAGTAGTTTTTGCGTGAAAGAGTAACAAACCATACATTCTTTCAAACTTTTCGCGTTTATAATATTAGTAGGATTTCCCGGACATTATCAAAATTATTTACAACTATATTCACGGTGTAGGCGAAATATAAAAGTAGTTTTTTTAAGATCAGTTATAGATTCGAGTACAATAATTTTTAAATCATGACATATTTTGTCCAAATAATCTTTTTTATACTACTTGGGTGGCAAGGCAAAGTAGTTACCGTAGCCTATGGACGCTTGCGATAGGTACCAGAGCTATCACTTGCGTGTTACCAACCCATTTTTTTACAAGGCTTTAAAATCTGAGTATCCTTGGGATTGGGAATACGTTTCTTTCAAAACGCATCCCTAAATGAGTGCTGGAGACCTGATTTTTTTTAAAAGTGGGACACACCCATATTTTATACCCATAGGCTACGGTAACTGCTTAACATCAGGCTGGCCGTATGCTTGTTTGCCACCTAAGTAGTATAAAAAAGCTTATAACATCGTAAGTTTTCATTTTTTTAATGGGGTGTTTTGGTATTTAACTGTATCAAAAAATTACATTGTATATAGATATAGTATAATGTATTACATAAATTATGTATGTTTGTGTGATTTAATGGCGCGTACATGAGTAAACAAAACAAGTACTACATTATCAGGCTGTTGACAGATGATATTATAATATTATTGGTCAAGGTCATCTGTGATCCTGTTCTTTGATTGTGTATGTTTACGTGTGTTTATTTACTCACGTATGTGGTTGAAGATGTTATAACGGTATAAAATGTCCGGTAGAATTTTCATATGCGTGGCAAAATGTATATACCCAGTATGTTGGTAAGCAGTTGTCGTAGAATAGGACGCTTGCAATATAGGTATCACTTGCGTGTTGTAGCCCCAAAAAAATTAAGAATAAGTAGAGCTTTGTGAATTCTGATGGAGTATCCCTGGGAAACGGAACGTTTCGATAAAAACGCATCCCTAATTGACCACTGGAAACCAGTAGATACACAGGAATACAACTACACCGCTTTGGTGTTCTGTAAGGTCCTTCCTCAGTTGGATTTGCTTGATTGTATGGTCCCTAACTCTCTTAAAAGTATTATTTCAATATTTTTATTTAATAGTTATTCTGTATGGCCTTTACGTCTATAGCAGACGATTTATGGTGCAAGGTCTAAGAGATCTCTTTTGATGGCTGAACAGAATGATGCGAGAACGACACTCTGCCTGACAAGAGAAATTTACGGCAGCTGGTGATGCACCGACTCGATGTTAGATACAACGCTTATATCTTTTAAGACGCTTATGTCTCTTGTTGGCGAATGTTGCGAACTAAGCTTCATCGCAAAACATGTGTCTGTTAATGTAGATTGTTAGACACATTTGGCATTGAACCAGCCAGCCACCTGTTAACAAAGCATTCTGCTGCATTCATTGACAGGTAAAATAGAATAACACCAGATATTCTATTGAGCTACGTTGGATTTTATCATACGTTTATTATTGCGGATGGATAGTGACTGATGGACTTGAATTTAAATTCAAATTGAATTGAAATTTGGTGCTGGGGCTCTTTAGGGATCACAAGGTTACTGTTGGTGCAGAAATTAAGCCATCCTGTGAAAGGAATCGTTTGTATTTTTAAGTAGGCTTTGGGTAATTAACTTAGATTTTGCTTTCATGTAACGGAATAATTGTCGCAATAATTTTCAGAAAATTATTGCTTGATTATAAGCATTATTATTAATGATATGGTGGCAAACAAGCATACGTACCGTTCGCCTGATAGTAGACGGAAGACTCGCAGGGCAGGGCTTAAGATATCGGACAATAGACCTTTTCAGCAACCTTTTTTTTTAAATTCTACTTGTGTGGCAGTCAAGCATACGGCCCGCATGATGTTAAAATGTTACCGCAGACTATGGATGCTTACTAAACGCAATAATCACTTGCGTGTTGCCGACTCAATACTTTTTTACAACTGAGCTTTATGATGAAGTATCCCTGGGATAGGAAAAAGGTTTATTAAAAAACTCATCCCGGATTGAGCGCTGGAGACAATGTTCTTCATCATCGTCATCATCATCTACCTACTGACTGCCTACACCAAAGATTACCACAGCATTCGGTCCTGACCTGACCTTATCCAGGTTGCCGGTCTACCTTATTGTAGAAACGATGGGCCTTTGGACAGAAAGAAAGACGCAGCGTGGGCAGGCCTCCAACAAGGTGGAATGCTCTTAGTCATTGCAAATAAAAGTTTTATTTATCATTAAAAAAATATAGAATAAGTAAGTGCGTAGGTGTTTTTGATTCGATGACAATAACAAAACTGTCAGGTTATATTTCTATACAAAACTCATTTACATTCGCCGAAGGATACAACAACGACTGCTACAATGAATTGTTTCAATACTTTTAAGTATGTTATTTTCTAGAAATTTTACATCGTCTGAGTAATTTTATTTAATGACGAATTTTATACTGTACTAGCTGTTGCTCGCGGCTCCGCCCGCGTGGATGTTGGTAATCCGGATAAAAAGTAGCCTATATGCTATTCCAGACTATAATCTATCTCTGCGCCAAATTTTATCCAGATCCGTTCAGTTTTTGCGTGAAAGAGTAACAAACATACATCCATACATTCTTACAACCTTTTATAATATTAGTAGGATCATAAACTAGCAACCCGCCCTCGCTTTGCTTCGTTTTATTTTGGCTTCTCTAGTATAACATGCATGTATTATACATATAAACCTTCTTCTTGAATCACTCTATCTATTACTGAAAACTGCATTGAAATCCATTGCGTAGTTTAAAAGATCTAAGCGTATAGACGGGAGAGACTTTGTTTTATACTATGTAAAGATAAAGACTGCTGGACATAGGCCTCCAATAAGGTATACCGACGACCTGGTAAAGGTTGCGGGCAACCGATGGACAAGATAAGTGGTATGATCGGTATGATTTCACAGTCTCAGTGGCTTAGTGATCACGAGGTTCCGGGTCCGAAATTTATATTGGGTTTTTTTTCTGTTAAGGAACTAATAATAGATGCCTGGAGTTTGGAAATTGGATTACACCCCTGTCACAGAATAGGTACTTAATAGTACAGGTCCCTTATGCCTCGGAAAGCACGTTAAGCCGTAAGTCCTGCGCCTGATCTCTAATAATAATAATAATGCATTTATTTGTGAGAATATTGTACAATGTTGTTATAAAAATATAAATGTCCAAAATATTCTGTTGTTTCCAGCGTACAGATTAACAAAATTATAAAACAAAAAAATATGTCGCAATATATATAATAATAAGAATCATTAATAAACTAAATAAATGTCAAATAAAATTCATGTCAAAGGTTAAAGTCTCTCCGGTGGTGTCGGATTCCGTCCCATCGGACTATGAAAGCGAGGGAATGATGATCGCCGTTATTATTTCCCCAGCGTGTGTGAATTAAGGCCTAAACCCTCTCTTTCTCTCTTGATAGATAAGAGGAGACCCCTGCCCAGCAGTAGGACATATATGGGTTGATATTAGATGGTCTCCGTTGATTAACCGTCGTGACCGAAATTTGGTTACGAGGACATTTTATATATGGAATGAATAGACAACTAAATGTTTACAATAGGACAGTACAAAACACGCGATTACTCATACAATTAATTAATCCTTCAATCAATCAATCAGCCTATCGCAGTCCACTGCTGGACATAGGCCTCTCCTAACACGCGCCACAGCACACGGTCCTCCGCTTCCCGCATCCAGTCCGTCCCAGCGACCTTCTTTAGGTCGTCGGTCCACCTAGCTGGGGCCGCCCTACCTTACGCTTACCGAGTCGCGGTCTCCACTCTAGGACACGTCTGCTCCATCGGCCGTCGGTCCTTCTACAGATGTGACTAGCCCATTGCCACTTCAGCTTGCTAAGTCTGCGAGCTATGTCGGTAACTTTGGTTCTTTGTCGGATTACCTCGTTCCGAATTTTATCCTTCAAAGAGACGCCAAGCATAGCTCGCTCCATAGCCCGCTGTGCGACTTTTAATTTGTGGACTAGTCCCACTGTGAGCGTCCACGTCCGCGATTACTCATACAATTAATTAATCCTTATTAGTCGTAATTAATGCTGAAACGTGTAGGTACCGATGAAGTGGTAGTTCCAGTACTTACTAGTGTCACGGCTATATTTGTTAAATACATCATGTTTTTTTTTAAAGACAACTCACGCACTAGAGAACAAGCCCTGTGTCGCGGGGGACTTTACAAACATACAATTAACGGAAACAAAGTACACCATGACTCGGGACAACCATTTGTGGATTACACAATTTTTTGTCCCGTGTGGGGATCGAACCCACAACACGCCGCGCAGTAGTAAATGGCGAGGTAAACACTTAAGCCACTTTACCAACTGTGCAGTCAAAATATAATATCATGTGGCACAGTTAATATTGTTCATTCACTCGTATTTGGACGCGTAAGAATTCGGAATATAACATGACTAGCGGTTTGTCCCGTCTTTGTCCCGTCTTCGCACGGGTCGACATTTATCTCGTAATTTTTTTTTTCAATAATATATAGCCTATGTTACCCACTGATAATGTAGCTTTCTAATAGTTTTTGAGTTTATTCTTTACATAAAAAAATACCAGCCCCTCTAGGCAAGTGGCATAAGCGATAGTCGAATCGAAAAATCGAAAAAAGCAAATGTATGGGATTTGACGTAAGTTTACGACATTATATCGTAGACTTACGTCAAATCTAATACATTTGCTTTTTTGACCTTTCGATTCGACTATCGTTTTTGCCACTTGTCTGGAGGGGCTGATGATGTGCAGTAATTGTAATGTCTAACGTCACTCCAAGACGTAAAAAAGCGGTGGACAAATTCGAACTCTGGAGTAGGAGCTCGGATGGCACAGTTGGTAGTGCGCTGGGCCGGAACCCGAGAGGCGCAGGTTCGAGTCCTGCTCCGGGCTCGTCTTTTTCCACATTGCTTTAATATTTAAGTAATTGTAGCTCCTAAACTAGTGTACGTTACAACATGAATACTCGATAACTCCGTGACTCGGAAAGCACGTAAAGCCGTTGGTCCTACGCCTGATCACTCTCCGGTCGTGTCGGATTTGCCGACCCATCGGACTATGAGAGTGAGGGAATAAAGAGTGCACCTGTGTTTGCGCACCCACTTGTGCACTATAATATCTCCCGCGCAGATGGCTAGAGATTAGCCGTCGTGGCCAAAATTCGGTTAGGAGGACGTTATAGTCGATAACTCACGAAAACCAGGCCTGGCTCTTTAGGGTGGGCAATCTTAGCTCATTTCACTAAAGTAATCATTCACAAAACTGATACATAAACAGTTAAGAAGAATTGGTTGCTAGCCAGGGAGGAAATTGACCTGTAGGTACTATTAGGTATTCTGTGACGTGCCACACGACGAAATCCAATTCAATGTGTATAATGTAAAGTCGCTGGTGACGTGTAACTAATAAAACTCAATTTATCTTGTTGAATAGTACCTACAGTTATACGACAGCGTAATTATTATGTTAATTAATATAATCTATCATTAATACCGCCCATCACTGAATCATATTAGTTACAACACGTGGAGCCGCCATGTTTACAACTAGCTATGTACACTATACGTATGTATTAGGCATTCATATTATCTATCTTTATATCATTACTAGCTGTTGCCCGCGGCTCCGCCCGCGTAGATGTCGGTTATCGCTGTAAAAAATAGTCTTTGTGTTATTCCAGACCATAATCTATCTCTGTGCCGAATTTCATCCAGATAGGTTCAGTAGTTTTTACGTGAAAGAGTAACAAACATCCATCCATCCATCCATTCTTTCAAACTTTCACGTTTATATATATATATATATATTAGTAGGATTCTTCTTTGCGCGCTTTGTATGTCACTATACTCCTCCTGAACGGCTCGGGTGATATTAATGAGATTTTGTGTGTGTGTGTGTGTTCGGGTAGGAACCCCGAGATGCTTTAGATTTACGATTGGACCCGGTAGATGGCGCTGTTGTCGGTATGTCAGCTTTTCCGGGCAGGACGACTTCTGTCAGGGTCCGCTAGTACATATACAAAAACTTGTTATATATAAAAGAAGAACCTGACTGACTGACGTAAAAGCGCACAGCCGAAACTAAAGGAGCTAGGGCCGAGAGAGTTTGCATGCCGGTTCCTTTTACACTCAAGGTAAGCACTACCAAAGGATTTTTGGAAATTCACCCCCTAAGGGCTTCAGCAGACATGATACTATTAGCATCGGCCATCTGCTATTTACTCGCTCTTTAAAAGCCAAATGCTACGACCAAACATTTCTTGAGTCGCTTTTTGGAAGCTCGGCTCAGCCATGAACGCTCACACATTCGGATTTAAGAGAGGTAGGGCACCATGTAAGTGAGCAAGCTTGACTGGGAACGAACCTCCACCTTACAGAAGACCATCGCCAAATAAATACACACATCGGTGTAATTGTGTGAGTACAGGTCTCCAGCACTCATTAAGAGATTCGTTTTGAAAGAAACATTTTTCTATCCTAGGGATACTATGGTGTAAAAAAATCGGTCGGCGACACGCAAGTGATGCAAGGATGTAAGGTAACTACTTAAAATCGGCGGGCAGTATGCTTGTTTGCCACACAATTAATTTAAAAAAAACAACGGAAATGCCCCATAATTGTTTTTATCAGAAAAATAAAAAACTCAAAATTTTATAAACTTATTAATACTAGTACCTACCTAAAAAAAAAGCGAAGAGTGCCCGGACCACCTTTACTAGAGTAAAAACTATTTATTGTCAAATTAAAATATAATAACCCATTAAATTAAGGTTGAAACTTAAAAAAAATTAACATGGAAAATATATAACATGGTTTTAAATTATTGTACTAGAATCTTTTAGGTACTCTAATGAACAAACTACTTTAAGATTTCGCCTATACACTTGTACTATTCAGTATTCTGTGCCTATACAAGGAATATTGCATAAGCTTCATCACAAGAAATAACAAAAAATTTACTGTTTTCGCAATTGTTCCTTTATCTGTGCTATAAGACGTTGCTTCGTACTAAATTTCAAGATTCTGAGTTCACGGGAAATACCCTGTAGGTTTTGATTCCCTTGCGAGTGTCGAAAATTTGCGACATAAACGGCTGTATCTTTTGATTGCGTTGGCTTAGAAGTTTCATTTTTCACAGCTTTAAGGGACAGTAGGCCTGAGTATTTGATATAAATTTTAGCTTGATACTTCCACGCGTTCCTGAGAAAATGGATCTTGACAGACAGACGAACGGACGGACAACAAAGTGATCCTATAAGGGTTCCGTGTTTTCCTTTCGAGGTACGGAACCCTGAAAACAATCATTCATAACAAATTTTAACACAGATAGAGTACTTACATGATATTGTAAACAAAAACGTTATTAGTAGTAATAAAATCGAAATGGTTTCTCGCTTCAGAGTATTGTTTACAAACAATACACAATTAGAATTTAGGTTAATAGTTTAACGGTGTCGACAGTACCACTAGATGATGTTATTATCATACCATGAAAGTTCATTTTTAACCGACTTTCAAAAAGAGGAGGTTATCAATTCGTGTGTATTTTTTTTTTTTTTTTTATGTTTGTTACCGCATTACTCCGTCATTTATGGACCGATTTGAAAAATTCTTTTTTTGTCTGACTGGACATACTTCCAGTTTGGTCCCATTATCATCAAAAGAAAGTTCTGATGATGGGATCCATGAGGAATTGAGGGAACTCCTCAAAAGTTATAGGCACACATATAGCAATTTCAATATTTTTAACAACTAATCAATCATTTGCATTCAGAAAGTGTAATTTGGTGAAGTAAAACTGATGAAGAAGACCACAGATGGCCATCTGAACTTTTCAATAATAAGTATTTTACTGATGGCGATTAGATAAGTTTCGGTTATTGTTGCTAAGCAACTATTAATAAGAAATAATGACGTGAATGAATTGAGCGCAGATTGCACAGATTAAATATTGCTTTTAATACCTACTTGATTTTTATTCGATTGTAACAAACAAATATTTGAAAAGTCGGTTTTTTTTTGTTAAAATTATTGAGTTTGTTTTGAAGTGAAAACTTCTTTAGGCGCGTTGGGCACTTTTTGGGTAAACAAAAATTATGGGAGTCGCGTCATCGTCACCAAACGTTTTCCATATTCGAAAATAATAATGTAATAGCTCGACGGTATAATTCACAAGTTAATTAGTTTTCACTTCTGTCGGCAGTCCCTAAAGACTGCCCCGTATGTTTTTTTATACTTCCTTTTTTTTAATTAATTGTGTGGCAATCAAGCATACGGCCCGCCTAATGGTAAATTTAGGAAAGATAGAGCCGGATTGCGTCTGGACCTCTAGACGACAGAAGCCCTGTAAGTATAGGGTTGCGGCCCCTACCGATATCTCCATTAATTATCGCACGATATACCTCTTTTGTTATTCTTCTTTTATCCATCCTTTCCATATGTCAAGACCATGTTAATATAAATTCCTAAATTAGAGTAGAGACTTATTAAGCGTGCTAATTGTAACAGTTATCCGTTGTTTGATGAATAACTGTGTGTTGTGTCTGACCTAGATCCTGGTGTGTGTATGTGTGTGTGTGTGTGTGTGACTCACGTCCGAGGGCAATGTGGAGGAAAAATGGCAAAAATGCCCAACATACTGCCCTTGTTATACTATGTTTGTAGGTTGTCTGGTCTGCCTCATTGGTATAATGGTTGTTGAGTGCGAATGCTGATCGCGAGGTTCCAGTTCCGATTCCCGGGGAAAAAAAAAACTGATATTGGCTTTCTTTGTCAAGAAATTCACTACAGACTCCCGAAGTTTGGAACTTGGCAGTGTTTACACTCAAGTGCCTCGGAAAGCACGTAAAGCCGTTGGTTCTGCGCCTGATCTTTCTCCGGTCGTGTTAGTTTGCCGTCCCACTTCGAGAATGAGGGAATAAAGAGTGCACCTTCTTTTTTTGCACAAACTTGTGCATTATAATATCTCCCGTGCATCTGCATTTGTCACAGCTGAGACTAACCATCTGGCTAGTCTCAGCTGTGACCGAAATTCAATAAGGAGGACGATCTATCTATCTATCTTTACCGCGAAGAGATGTCTACTGCTGTACATAGGCTTTAACTAGAATTTCCATAACATTTCAGTTTTTCATTGTTTATTTGCACGAAAAGTTGACTGGCCTGTTGGTCAAGCAGTTCATGACCCTGACTATTAAGCCGAAAGTTGTAGGCTCGATTCCCACAAACAAACCCAACACGGACAAAACTTTGTGTGATTCCTAATCGTTGGCCCGAGTCTGGGTGGAATTTGTTGCCATGAATTGTATGTTTGTAATGTCTGATTCACCAACCCGCATCAGAGCCTCTAGACAAACTCTAAACGGTAGTCGAATCGAAAAGTCAAAAAAACAAATCTAAGGGATTGACGTAAATCTACGATATAATGTCGTAAACTAACGTCAAATCCCATACATTTGCTTTTTTGACTTTTCGATTCGACTATCGCTTATGCCACTTGTCTAGAGGGGCTGGCCAGCGTGTGTGATTTAATGCCTAAACCCTACCTCTCCCCCTCTCTATCTTGATAGAGAAAAGTGGATTGCTATTAAAAGTCCCCCGCGACTTTTTCCCTAGTGCGAGAGGGTTAGTAATTGCAGGCTTCTCCCTTACTCTATCTAATTGTACAAACTTTAACAAGGTTTTGTTCAAACCAGTTTTGCCATAGCTTTGGTACTCAAAGGTACATAAACAAAAAGTGTACCTACCATTAAAGTAGGGTCCCGTCAAGGCTGTCCGCTTTTTGTACGTAGTTTACTACATTTGTGTTGAACTAACGCTCGTATCATGGTACTTGGACTTATTATTATTGAGAAGTATATAAGGCTGGCCATCTGCGCGGCCATGGCGTATGTGCGCAAGCCCATAGCCAGGTGTACTCGCTGTTTGGTAAACGATCAGGGCCTCAATTCTGCTAATTTACGAATGGCTCAATTGAATCTCAGTTGCATTTTTGGTATTAATTCAAGAAGTGTGCATAGAAGCGCTGAATAGTAGCTGAATCACTGTTCGCAATGGAATCTTCAGCTGAATAAACCTGCTGAATAAGAGCGTTAGAGGCGCCTACTCAGCTGATATAACTCTGATTTGGGCACAAATTAATCAGCTGTTAGCTGAATAATGTAGCTTCTAACTGAACTTGTTACCTATATTAACGCTGCAAGTGTTACTGTGTGGTCTCCGTGACGCATAATAACGTTCTTATTCAGGTGAAAGCTCACTTTTCACCTATTGCAGGTCGATTGTATTGTAATAACTCTTTATAAGTGCCTCACTCATAGTCCGATGGCATAGCAATCCGACACGACCCATAGAGATGAGGAGACCAATGGCTTTAGGTGCTTGTCAAGCCACGATGGAGTCTCGCTGTGTCTTAACAAAATGGTCACCCATCTGCGATCTGACCGCGGCGAACTTGCTTAACCTTGCAGATTTATAAATCAGCGCGTATAAAACTTTAAACATGATAATAAAAATATAAATAATGGCGATATAAATAGTTTGTATTTACAAATAGGCCCGTAAATCGACAATTACGTAAATATTATCGCTAACTAGCAATCTGTTATCTTGTTTTTGTATTAATATTCCTGGTAATGATGTAAAATAGGAAAATATGAACAATACAGGAGCCGTACCATGACGTCCATAAAGTTATTTATTGTCGATTTTAATTTAAAATTTGATGAACTTAAAGCTGAATAAATTGTAGAATGTCAACTTCATTAGAGTAGAGGTACCTCTAATGAAGTTGACATTCTACATTTTTTTTTATACTACCATGGTGGCAAACAAGCATACGGCCCGCCTGATGGTAAGCAGTTACCGTAGCATATGGACGTTTGCAACACCAGAGGTGACACTCACGCGTTGCCGTTCCTTAAAAAACCTTATAACTCCTTTCTTGAAGAACCCCATTCTATAGTTTCTTGAGAAAACCTCGGCAGGGAGCTCATTTTTTATTTAGTCCGAATAAAAATTACTAGAAGGACGTCATGGGTCGGCCTCTGTGTCCTTTTATCTGAAGGGGTAGGCAAAGGTGTATGACATACATTTTGCCATCTATATTAGGTCTATATTAGCCTATTAACATATACCGGAAACAATTCTATTCTCTAAATTTCCGGTTTTCTACTAATACTGATCATCATACAAGCGAGCAAACCCGACTAGGGAAAAGATTTCCGCCTTGTAGAAGACCACAGCCAAATAGATTAGCACAGTGATGTGGTTGTGTTTCTCTGCATAAGTCTACTATGCTATACTATCATTTAAGGGAATTGTTTAGTTTTTAAAATATAACAGACTAAATAGACATTAAACAATGTAGAAATATATTATATTATAAAGAGGTAAAGTTTGTAAGTTTGTGACGTTGTAGGGGGTAATCTCTGGATCTACTAAACCGACTTTAAACATTCTTTTTCGAATAGAAAGCTCTGGGCTTTCTATTCGAAAAATATTTTTTCTTGATAGAGAAGAGGAGACCCGACCCTGCAGTAGGACATATATGGGTTGCTATTATTCTTTTGTTTTAAAAAAGACGACACCCTCACTAGAGAACATGCTCCGTGTTGCGGGGGGACTTTACAAACATACAATTAACGGACACAAATTACAGCCAGACTCAGAACAACTCTTTGTGGGTCAAACAAAGTTTTATTCTGTGTAGAAATCGAACCCACAACCTCGTGCACAGCAATCGCATACTGCGACCACTGGACCACCAAGGCAGTCGAAATATATTAATAGTATTAAAAGAAAGCCACATTATTTGTGAGTGTCATAGGCTTATATTTTATTGACAGTAACACTAGGGTCAATTCCCAATGAAAGAGCAGCGGCCGGCAGCGACAAAATATTACAAACCATTTTGAATCTTATGACTTGAGTTAAAAGTTCATAGTCATTTGCAGGCAGAGGGGCAGCGCTGCGACGCGAGGCTGCTCGATCCTTTTTTGCCTTTAAATGACTATGAACTTTTTACTCAAGTAGATAAGATTCAAAATGGTTTGTAATATTTTGTCGCTGCCGGCCGCTGCTCTTTCAGTGGGGATTAACCCTTACGGGACTCCGAGAAATACCACCCGTGCTCAGCCGGGGCGGGCGGCTAATGACACCTATAATATTGGACTCTTATTTTGAATGAAGGCAATAAATTATTAGATTTGATGAAAAAATAACGTATTTTTGTGGGTTTCCCATAACACAAAACTGGTGTAACAAAATGAAAGATTTATAAGAAATCTCACCTTTTGGCAAAGTTTTCATAATCAGGTGCCAAATTTTAGATGTTTATAAAATTCGTGGGTTTTTTACCTCCAGATAATTATAATTTAAATGAGAGTTTACTAAAGACTAGAGTAGGTATTCCAGAGTTCTCTCACAAAAAAATAATCCTTAAAATACCTCGGAAGATGCCAATATTCTTTGATAGTTTCCTATTACATACATATATGCATATCGTCAGGTCTGTCCCCCATTAGGGTAGGCAGAGACTATGGCTTCAATTGCTTTGATCACGACATTCTTATTTCGCGTCCTTTACATTCATCAACCTCTTCATGCATGAACTTCAGTCCTGGGTACTTTTAATTCGGCCTTTTTTAGTAAAAAAAATGTCAGTAGGCAGATAGAGCTCTCTGCCTACCCCCTATAACATGTGTACTCTTCAACCGTTTACTTCGTCAACATGTACTTAGTCACTTTTCATCTCAGTTAGGCGGCTGCGGTATATTTAGAGACGCAACAGTGCATCGACCTCGATCTCACCACGTGGGTGGGTTACGTAAACAAGCTCGATAATTGGTACAAAGTCATGTCTTCTCAGTCACAGAAAGACTAACACTTACAAAATATGTTAAAGAATATAACTGTTGTGTCGTTTTAGTTAAAATAAATACAATTAACATAAAGACTGCTTAACATCAGGCGGGTCGTATGCTTGTTTGCCACCAAAATAGTATAAAAAAAAAGATCTTCAAACCGAATTTCGGTCACGGAACGCGGCGGCTAAACAAACGCATCCCTAGTTGAACTCTGGAGACCTGCACTCACACATAGGAATGCAAATACACCGGTATGTAGTTATTTGGCTGTGGTCTTTTGTAAGATAGAGGTCGTTCCCCAGTTTGACTTGCTCGCTAGTATGGTGCCCTACCATAAACCCACGACCTCCGGCTTAGCGGCCAGTGCCCGTCAAATATATTATGAGTATATTCGAACTAAAAGCGCGATAATTACACAACACCTGGTCTCCCAAACAAATTACCTATATAGCCTTTCGTAATTATAAGCTTGTGTAAGTATCTAACGTAGCTTTGGTTCATTACATTCTACTTTCACTCAGTGCTAGCACATATTATGGTGCTACATACAAAGCTCATTTTACCATAGGTAGTTAGGTACCTACTGCCACTGCGTAAGACTAATAACTGCCAACGACCTTGAGAAATAAGAAGTCATTTGGTCACTGTCGATTCCTTACAGTACTTACCATCAGCCGGATTATAATAATGTCCTCCTTACCGAATTTCGGTCACTTGCCATCTGCGCGGGAGATATTACAGTGCACAAGTGTATGCGCAAATATAAGTGCACTCTTTATTCCCTCACTCTCATAGTCTGATGGAACGGCAAATCCGACACGACCGGAGAGAGATCAGGCGTTGGACCAACGGCTTTACGTGCTTTCCGATGCACGGGGGTGTAAACACCGCCAATTTCCAAACTCCGGGCATCTATTGTGAATTTCTTAACAGAAAAACCGAACCCCGACTTCGTGATGAGTCTGAGCCACGAAGGCAGTCAGTTTTTATACTACTACGTTAACAGACAGGCATATGTTTCCGTTTGTTTCTAAACGCATCCCTAAATGAGCGCTGGAGACCTGTAGTTATTTGAATGTGGTTTTCTGTAAGAGAAGGTCCTCCCCAGTCGGGCTTTCTCGCTAGAATGGTGTCCTACCTCTCTTATTAAATAACTTATTCACATTGGTACGTACTGCTACCAGTGATCGGAAAACCCATTTATAAGGTTAACCTGAATAAATGGTTACAGATTAAATCGAAAACCTTTTAAAACGGTTACATGTTAGTACTGTTAACACTTTGTAAAGGTTAATTTACCAACATGGTTAACAGTTTAAAATGACGTTTTTGATAATCTTATGAAACGGTTAACCCATTGAAACTGTTAACAAGTAGAAAAGGTTAACCTGGGTTATTTTATTTGTTTTTACACGGATTAATGGAGAGAAAGAGATAAAAAGACTCAGTAGGAGTGAGAGAGGTAGCAACATGCAAACGTTTTTCTGTTCAATCAATCTTCTTTGTATCCCGTGGGTGCGTGCGTCCGCGTCGGCGCGCTCATTAACAATGGCTAAAAATTTTGAATATAATATACCTAGTTGTGTCAAAAGAAAATACGTTCCAGAAACTGAAACCGAAGAGTGTTATCTTCAACATCAACAACAACTGCGGGACAATTTAGACGGTAAGTAGTTTAATTAAATCTATTTTTAATGTGTGTTTCAAAACTTAGTAAAAAGTGTTGTCCATCAAGTTAATTCCATTTGTTAGTCTAGCTAAACAAATTTCAGGAGAGAATCGGCAAGAGCTCGAACGTCGACGCAACGTTCGAGCTCTTGCCGATCAGCGCGCGGCTTGCGAGTCGCGACTGTCGGTCGCGCGCGAGTAGGTACCTATGTACCTAGTATCGAGCCGCACGCGCCGCCGCGCCGCGCCGGGCCGTATGCCGCACTGCTTGCCCGTGTAGATATAGTCTGGGGTTACGTAATAACTATTTAGTAATCTGTGGTCTGTGAGCCAACCATTTCATTCGTACTCTATATACCTATTGAAATATCTAAATAATATGTACACCTATTTGTTTCTATTAATTAATTGTTTTAATTGTATTTTGGCCATTATAAGATAGAATTCGTTTTTAAAGTAAAAAAGTAAATAGGTAACAAATATTTTTATAACTTTCTGGGTTTTTCTCAATTTCGAAAAGTAAGTATGCAATATAAAACATTTATTATTATTATAAGACTGAGTTATATTGAAATAATGTTTAATTTGTTTCAGCCGCGGGTAATGTTCAATGTAGGGTCATTGCGCCAGTTTTCCGGCCAGCTTCAGTAACCGGCCATTTGACGGATTACATTTATTAAATCATCATAATAACATTTCTAGAGGTAACATAAATAAATAAAAAATCTTACGCGTTTTTTAAATGATTGTTAAAGAAGAATTTATGCAGTTTGAAATAAATGGTTTAACCCAACGCCGAAGAAAAATTACTCAAAGTGCATGATAATTCAGTAGTGAGCGATTGTGTAGTGATTTAAGAAAAAAATAACACGACGCGCGGTGCTCAAATGCAAGTTTCATTACTTATTTCATGTCGTATACACAAGATAGATGTTTAATTAGTTCAATTGTTAAGTTGTTGTCATTATTTAATTGTATTTTATTATTTTTATACTTAATATTAAACTAATATTTAGTGGTCGGTAACCGAAGTGCTAATTTTTTAAAAACGTCAAATTGCGGCCACATGGTCGCAATCTGACACATACAGCATTATTTTGTTTTGCTTAATATGACCTTAATATTTATACAGGACTATAACAATTCAGAGTGTAGCGTTGTCAAAGTGTTAACATGCAAATATTTAGTGAGCGACCACCAGTTTCTTTGAAGAAAGTTTGTTTAATTGACCTACAAACAAGTGCTAAATAGGTGGCCGTTAACCCACATAATTGAAATATAGACATTAGTTTGCGGCCACCATCATTTAGTAAGAGAGAAAAAAGGGTCGCGTGTGTTTTTTTAATTTGGTTGGATTTTTAAATGTCTATTTAATAAATATTGTAGCAAGCAATCTCTTTTATTACTTTTTACATTTACAGCATTAGAATTAGGCAGACAAAATAATATTATATCAGTACACTGAAGAAACCTTGAAAAAAGCTCATAATGATATTCGAAAGGAAGCGAAGGTAATAAGAGAAACTTGTAGACTGTGTATCAGATCCCTCGAACCACAATTCGAGATCGGCTTACTGAGAAGAGATGTGATACTATCGAGATAGGGACTCAGATCCTGTAACTTGGTAAAAGGGTGAAAAGCAGGTTAAAGAGTGGTTTCCCGGTTAAGAAACAGGAGCTGTTAGACAGTCCAGAAAATTCTTAAAGACCATGGCACGAAGAACATCGTCCGGGACAAATCTGTTACTTAAACTTCCTAAAGCTCCATCCTGATATATCATGCCGCGCAGCCGAAGGAATAAATAAAGCAAGAGCTAGATTATCCGAAGTATCTATAAGAGCTTGGTTTAATTAATTGGAATATTTCTTGAAAGAGACTAATAATCAAGGCATGTTTAAATGTACAGAGCGCATCTTAAAATGAAAATGAAAGCGGTTTCTCTGTGTCTTAAAACCATACATTTGTTAACGCCGAAGGGATGCCAAAGTTTGTACCAGGTTAAAGCGGAAAATGAAAAGGATAACTTGACAGTACAGCCAAAGAAGTCTGCCGCTCGTTGTTATTCCTTACATACGCCCTCCACGAGCCGTTGTAGAGAGCATGCCCGAAGAATGGTGTCTTGCCTCATCAGCAAGGGGATGGATGCGCTTGAATGTATTTTTGAATATATTACAAACAATTTTAATAATTGGATGGATCATGCAACTGTATAAACCCGTATTACTACTAATAGATGGTAACAAGTCACATATGCCATTGGTCTTGTCGATCCATCTATCCATCTTAGCTAAAAGACAACCTCTTCTGGACATAGTCCTCCCAAAGTGTTTCCACAGCACTCGGCCCTGAGCTGACCTTGTCCATTGGTTGGCCGCAACCTTTACTAGGTCGTCGGTCTACCTGTTCTTGAGTGTCATGTGAGATAAGTTTGCTTCTAAATGTAAAATTGTTATTTTTTATACTTATAAAAAGAGCAAAAATTAAGACATCTTGTACAAAACCTTACACCACATCATTAAAATTACTGAAGTTGATTATTGTTAATGATATGCCTAATAAAAAATAAATAAATATTGTTTTTGTTAACAATTATTATTTCTGTAATTATACTTTATTAACAGAACAAATTAAAAAACCATTTTAATTGTTTTACTGGCATATTTTTAATATTAAAATCATAGACTTTGTTATGAAGTCAAAGATAAATATAGTGGTCGCAAACTAGCACACTGGTGGTCGTAAACTGCCTAAAGTGGCCGTAAACCGACGTTTTGGCTATATTTTCACTTTTTCAGCATTTTATAATATTTCATGGATAAAAGTATTATATTTTTTGTTTTATATCCAAACTAGACTATACTTGGGACTAATTTACGCCAACACATACTATGTTGCGTGTAGATAACATTTTCTTATACTCATCTGAAGTGGGCAACCCAGCTAAATGGTCGCTAACCGGCGCAATGACCCTACTATGGAAATCTTCGAATCGAAAAATGGAGAAAATAAGACCTCGGATCATTTATTTTCTGAAAATGACAGCTTAACAAAAAACGAAGAATCAATTTGTGATGATAATACTAGTTGCAGTAGTTCTCATAATCAACCGCCA
Organism: Trisateles emortualis; assembly: GCA_947095525.1. Lineage (NCBI taxonomy): Eukaryota > Metazoa > Arthropoda > Insecta > Lepidoptera > Erebidae > Trisateles > Trisateles emortualis. The sequence goes on along the minus strand of OX352751.1, from coordinate 10,555,900 downwards.
GAGTTTATGCAGAATGCACAAGGATGGGCCGACTTCGATAATGATGAACACAAAACCTTTAAAATACAAAAACAACATACAAATACATATGTACAAACAGAATCTTTTGACATTGATGAAAACACTAGGCTAAATAATCTTATGTTTTGTAAATTCATTTCACATGAACTTGACAACTGTAGAGGTAACGATCGATATGATAAGATGCAAAAAATTTTGGAAGTTTTTAAGAAATAATACAATTAAGTATGCTTATAATCAAAATATTTATAATGACGAATCATATTATTATGTTCAGTACTTTGAATTCAAAAATTAGACATGATAATTAAAAGATTATTATTGATATGCAACTCCAGAGCATAACAATTGTATTTATTAATTTTAATACATCTATACAAGGTATAACAAAATTAACTGCATTCCTACTGATTCTGTTGCTAAAATACAATAACTTGTTGAATGGGACCAATATCGAAATAAATTCTTACTTCCCCGTAAAACTAACATCAGCTGATTGGTAGTAGGCACAGGGAAGAAGTTTTAAAAAAATCGATGTACTACTAAACGAAACTAGTTTATTTTGTTACACCTTATCAAAATATGTAAGATATGTGTGACTTGTAATAATGTCAATTTTTTTTATTAAAAGATACAAAAAATATTGAGTTTACATTCAACATATACTAAGCGTCATCTCAATCGTCAAACATATCTTCGTTACACTTTATAAGTACCTATTATGTTTTTAATAGTCTGATCTAACAGACGATTTCTGGAAGGTGTCAAAATAAATTTTAATGTTGAAAATAGTCCCTCTACAGTGACCTGCGTGGCTGGAGCAGCAAGCACTACTAGTGCTACTTCAGCTAATTCATTTGGCAAAGACACAGTTTTGGTCCAGTATAATAGGTATCTTGAATTGTCACTTTCGTATTTTTTTGACACTAGGTACCTACACATAAAGTTCAAGGATAAAGATAATGCAATTACTTATTATAACTAATAATTATCATTCCGTGCGGGGATGCAACAAAAACAATAATGATCGCCGTGAGTGAGTGACATACATAAACAAGTAAACAAATAGGCGGCAAAAAGTAAACGAGTGCATCGTAATATATATTTGTTTCTTTCTATTATATGCGTGCTCTTCTTCGAAGAGAAAGAGATGCCTGTCGCGTGCGATGATCAAACGAGACGCGCCGACGCCGACCGACAAATTTCCGGCAGGTCAGGTTGTACTTGTAGGTATTGTAGGGAAGCCGAGCACGTGCGCTCCGCGGCTCCGCGCGAGTCGCGACGATGCAAGTAGCGACATGAAAAATAACCTATATCATTCGGTTAGGCTTAACAGCATGTGATACTGTAACATATTTTTCCTGTTAACACATTTAATTCTGTGATCAATGTTTACATTAACCAATTGATAATGGTAACCGAAATTATACTGAGTATCCTGTATACTGTTAACAATTTTTTATTGGGTTAATAACCGATATATTTCTGTTATTAACCCAAACCGGAAAATCACTGACTGCTACCTGGAATCAATCTCGCATCTCAGGTGTACTACTCGGTTATTTTTCCACTCATCAACTACCGCTTTTCAAATCATTTAATTTTTGTTTGTCTGGGTTTTTCTTTATAGCTTATTATTATTATGATCCTTGACCCTATTACTACAGATTGCTAATCACCCCAGTGACCTTTTCCTCTGTACTTGACCAGCTCGATATCTAATAAACCCCTGGGGTGACACCGCAAGATAACCTATATTTTGGCTAAACCCGCCGAATGATTTTCTAAGAAACAGCGATCGCAAACTGACAGTTGTGATTGCTCGGTGACGGCACACACGATTGCTAAACGTCAAAAAGGCTCGATTTTCGCTCTTACGGAATATTTTGCTCCGATTTTCAATATGACAACCAGATTTTGCTCCGTTTTCGCAGTCGCTCGGAGGATAACTAAAGTTTTTAAAATTGTTTTTTTTTTATCAAATATAAATTATCCTTCTATACTAATATTAATAATATTATACATGCGAAAGTTTAGATTGATGTACCTATGTATGTTTGTTAGGTACTCAATGGTGAACGGATCTGGATGAAATTTGGCACTGAATTACAGTCACATTTCTAAATACTTTCATATTTTATAGATAAATTACACTCAGACACAGACCAAACAATCTTGTTTATGACACAAATATTTGTCCTGGGTGTTTCTATGTTTTAGTGCATACTTGCATATAGATTTCGAGTATGAATGCGATAGATAATACGGAACGTAATGTTACAGAAAGAGATAGTGACATATGAAATGAAGGGATATTACGCCTTTCTTACTATAATATTATTTACCTTAATAATACAAAAATGACAATTTATTTATGGTACCTAGCTGGGTCTTTTGAGGACTTCTACACTCGTACCTATTAGATTTAAAAAGACAAATCCCGCTCTAGAGAACAAGCTCTATATCGCGGGGGACTTTACAAATTTACAATTAACGGATACAAATTACACCCAGACTCAGAACAACTCCTTGAATAGAACCCACAACCTCGTGCAGAGCAAGCGCATACTGTGGCCACTGGACCACCAAAGCAGTTAAAATTAGTTGAATAATTTACAAACGCGTGGGAGAATTCGTCGGGAACAAGCAGTATAGGTACGTTACGTTATCGGTAACAGGAAACTGCGGAACTATGTAATCGATAAACTCATGGCCATATGTTCGCGCGTCGAAATCTCTACAATGTATACGTATCTACCTCTTTATATAACGAAGTATTGTGTTTTATGCAATGAGTAAATTTATGCCTGATGCTGCCCACCCATGTCCGATATCGGTGACCGATTTTTTGTTGGATAAAAATAGAACGTACACACGGCAACGGAGATATGTATACAGGGCCGTTATTTGTAGGAAAACCAATGTATGAATTTTGTGTGAAATATATATTTATCTATAGGTTTAGTGTAATTGTATACTTTTATCAAATTCCATATAAATATACACTTACAATGGTTTAAAAAAAAACTAATCTTCATAAAGCGGCCATGTCTAATATCTCCGTTGCCGTGTATAGGTACGTATTACAATAGCAACGCACATGCCCTATAAAAAGTCGGTCGGAAATAACAAACAGCAGAGCAATTTCAGCTCATTTCACTGACTTAATCTTTCAGATAAGAGATATATATATAAAAAGTTAAGAAGAATTGGTCGCAAGCTAGGGGGGGGCAATTGCCCCATTGCCCTTCCCTCTGGATCCCCACCTGACTATTCTCGATAGCAAAAACTCCGTTATGACGTATCGACGAATATAATTACAATTTGACATTCGTGTCACGTTTGCGCGTGGTTGAAGGTCAAGGATTATGAGGTTATATCATTTTCATTGACAGTTAGATGCGATGTTATTCGAAATTTGAATATGGTAATTGCTTTTTTGGCTTGAGGAAGCTTACGCAGACTAGTCATCTGCACTTGTTTGCGCAAAAATAGGTCTTTATTCCCTTTCATAAATAGTCCAATGGGATGGCAATCTGACACTACCCCTAGAAGCCCTGAAAGCCCTGTAATGTTGTGTTTCTGCAGGTTATTGTTTATTGGCCTGATGGTAAGCAGTTACTGTAGCCTATTGACACTTGCAACACGAGGAGTATATCAAAAACCTTTTAACTCCTTGATGAACCCCATTTTTTCTTCGTCATCTTAAAACCCTGGTGAAAAACCTCTGGTATTGCAAGCGTCCATAGGCTACCGGTAACTGTTTAACATTAGGCGGACCGTACGCTTGTTTGCCAATTGCCACCCAAATAGTATAAAGAACAAATAAAAAACTCATGCTTTAGCTTCTCGGGAAAACCTCGGCGAGGATTTCGCTCCACTACTCATAATTGCTGAAGAATCTTACGATTAACGTGTTGTTCTCTTTACTTGCAGTTACCCAACGCGACGGTGACCGTCGCTCACCGTAAGATGCGTTCGCTGCTAGCGTACTACGCAGACGCAGTGATGTCAGCGGCGGCTCGCGGCGCCGGCTGTGCCCTTGACTGCAGTGGCCGGGGCGACTGCATGAATGGCACGTGCCTCTGCGAGATCCGTTATTCGGGAGATGAATGCGCTGGGCCTAACATGCCTTATCATGCATGTAAGTATACCACTTAGAAATGCATACATTTGACTGCCTTCGTGGTCCAGTGGCTGCAGTATGCGCCTGCTGTGCACGAGGTTGTGGGTTCGATTCTCACACAGGACAAAATGTTGTGTGACCCTCAAAGAGTTGTTCTCAGTCTGGGTGTAATTTGTGTCCGTTAGTTCTATGTTTGTAAAGTCCCCCGCGTCACAGAACGCGGGAACGACGCGCAAAAAAGACTTTTTTAGAAAAAAAAAAATCGTCTTCCAATGGGGTAGGCAGAAACTATGGTAGGTACGCCAATTGCTTCGATGCCTGGATCAAAAATAATTTGGTGGAAATAAGAGGGATAGAACACTTTAATAGACTAGGGAAAGACCTTACAGAAGTCCACAGCCAAGTTACAACACACAGCGGTGTAGTTGTCTTCATGTGTGTGAGTACAGGTCTCCAGCGCTCATTTAGGGACGCGTTTTGTAAGAAACGGTTTCCTATCCCAGGGATACACCATCTTAAAGCCCTGGTGTAAAATATGGGTCGGTAACACGCAAGTGATATCTCTGGTATTGCAAGCATCCATAGGCTTCGGTAACTAACATCAGGCGGGCCGGATGCTTGTTTGCCACCCAAGAAGTATAAAAAAACAAGAATGTACATTTTTCGCTTCCTCTACATTCATTAACTTCAACACAAAATACGACAAATACATACAAGTTATTTTGCTTGTGTGGTAAAATTAAACAATCAATTCCTTGACGGCATCAGCAAGCTTCAAAAATGAAGTTATAACTATTATAGGGTCGGCAACGCACGAGTGATACCGACACCGATAAATGATCTACTCCAATAACAATAGTCTTCTTGCTATTGGTACCTGCCCCTCTAGACAAGTGATATAAACTGTAGTTGAATCGAATAGTAGTACGACATAATGATATAAGTTTACGTCATTACTTCGTAAACTTATGTCAAATCCCATACATTTGCTTTCTATTCAATTCAATTCGACTACAGACCCTCTAGACAAGTGGCATAAACGGTAGTCGAAACGAAAAGTAAAAAAAACAAATGTTTGTAACTTGACGTAAGTCTACGATATAATGTCGTAAACTTACGTCAAATCCCATACATTTGCTTTTTTGACTTTTCGATTCGATTAACGCTTATGCCACTTGTCTAAACTGGCAAGTCCTTTAGTCAAAGTTAAAGTCAAATTAATATATTAATATAGATAAAATACATGATACTTATGAACGTAAAAATAACAAATGCCAGCATACATTTTTCCTACGGCCAATTCGCTTATAGGGCCTCGAGAAGAATTGGCAAGAAACTCGGGCCACTCGTTTTAATCGCCAGAGTATAACATTTACAATTTACTATTAGTTACAATATTAGTGGTAACAAAAAAGGACGGAAACCAATCTATATCTATACTTATAAAATAAAATAAAATAAAATATTATAAAGCTGAAGAGTGTTTGTTTGGTTGAACGCGCCTTTTTTGTTGAATAGTGCATTTATGCAGGAAGGCTATATAATATCACGCTATGATCAATAGGAGCGGAGCTTCGTGGAGATTCGTGTAAAAAATTTAACACTTACTGGCTTATATATCTACGAGACGGTAATATTTATTAAGACACATCCTCAGTTTTTTGAATTTCGGACTCGGGCGCGTCACAGGCATAAATTGTACATTGTTCCTAGTGCAACTAAGCTACTTCACGAAAGCATCTTCTGTGTGGCTTCACGTATTTAAACAAATTGCCAATGGATTTGACCAATAATAATAATATTAACATATTAAAAAAGAACCTTCATGATCTGTTGATAGAGAAATGCTATTACTCGTTAAATGATTTTTTAATGACAACTTATAATCTATTCATTTAACCTATTTATGATTTCTAATATGACATGTCGAAGTGCCTACATTATAATATTAATTCTTAAGCTTTTTATGACATAATGATAATCTATTAGAAATGTAAGGAATGACTTTGTACAAAACTGAACACTGTGGTAATTTAGGTTTGTAATTTATAAGTATGACTTAAATGAGTAAATAATACCTATGATTTATTAACATAGAAACAACAATTGTATGCCTTTTTAGGCTGAACATAGCTGATCAATACCCTATAATCTTGTAACATCCTTATACCTATGATTCACAATAAAGATATTTGATTTGATTTGATTTGGAGCAGTAGTGAGATATGTTGCAAATCGGGGTAAATATTCCAAATTACCACGCGGACGAAGTCGTGGGCAACCCCTAGTATACCATACACATAGTTGGGTTATTCACTTGAAACTTTGTCATGTCATGACTGTCGTCTGCATACTCCTTAATACGAACTATTTGGTCATGATCTCATTCCTCTCTTGCAGGTATCGGAGGAGTGTTCCTCCTAGTGGCGTTTGTGTGTGCAGTCCAGCTCACCATATGTATCATTACGGAGTACAGGCGTCTGAAGGCGCCGACCTTCTTGCGTGCCTGCAAGGTCACCACGCAAAAAATGCTGTATCTCGTCGCGTTCCTTGCCTCATTGATACGGGGAGCTTACTTCGTGTCACCGGTGAGTTGATAGACACTAATATTCAATCCATACTCCTATAGATAGATAGATTCTTAATTGTACACCATAAGTGGCGACCACGAACTGGTAGGCGCAGCGTGGACAGGCCTCCAACAAGGTGGACCGACGACCTGGTAAAGGTCGCGGGCAACCGATGGACAAGGTCAGCTCAGGACCGAATGATGAAGACCTTGGGGGAGGCCTATGTCCAGCAGTGGACGTCTTGTGGCTGAGATGGATACCATAAGATAACAAAACTTATGTTAGATACATACAGAAAATAGACAAGTACAATACGGCCATACCGCTCAGCGCGAATTCTTCCAGGAACCCTTAGGATGGATAGGAATGACCAAAAACATTTAAAACATTTAAGAGAGGTAGGGGACCATACTAGTGAGCAAGCTCGACTGGGGAAGGACCTCCACCTTACAGAATACCACAGTCAAATAACTACACACAGCGGTGTAGTTGCACTGCTCATTTAGGTATTCGTTTGTTAGGTCAAGTTCAGAATATCACCCCGCTTAAATTATTTTTCTTTAACTTTCAGTCTGCATTTCAAGAGGGCTGGGCTACAAGTCTCCTGTCGGCTTACTACCCTCTCCTAATGTCCGGATCTTCCCTAATCGTCTGCTTCTGGGCAGAGGTGAGTCATTTAATTACATTACTTTTTACTTAATTTATTTATAACGTTCAAAATGTTTGTTTTTAAACACACGGCTAAATTTTACTCCAATCCAGCGCCATCTATTGAGTTAGAGTCAAAACTTATATAAACTAGTAACGCCATCTGTTTATAATAATTAGAACTATTAACATCAGTTTGAGTTGATTGACACTAGATGGCGTAGTAGACATTTTTGTCGATCTTAAAATAGTTGTATGCTATAATCATAGATGTCGCTCTAAGTCTAATCTGAAAATAGAAATATTAGTTAAATGCTAAATATTTTTGAACGAGGTGTGTTTGTGTCAAATTGAATTAAATGATTTTTTAACCTTGTCGGTTATAAAATGGTTTTTTTGTCATTGAAGTTATTTGGTACGTTTATTATTTTATTTAAAATACTGATTTTAATTCATAATTCCTTGTATACACACATTTTGTGTAATGTTATTTGTTGTTAAAAATAAAGTCGGTGACGTTTATGAATTTACTAGCGGCCGCCTTCGGCTGCGCTCGCGTTGTATATTTGCAATTTAAAAAATTGAGGGTCAACAAGATAAAAACTGCTCTTATCTGTTAAGTGTACCAAGTAAGACACATTAACAACATTTCATTAAAATCGGTTAAGACCATGAATAAACCAAGACCCGAATGCTGTGGAATTCAACTATGCACTATGCTCAGTAGTGGATGCATCTCCGCAAAGATGATTAAGTAGGTATGATAAGACTAGATTTTTTTTTATTGTGTCGTCACACTGTTAAGCAAAGGTTATTCGATAAAAATCGTAAGAGAGGTAGGCCACCATACTAGCGAGCAAGCCCAAATGAGGAAGGACCTCCACCTTACAGAAGACCACAGCCAAATAAATTCACACAGCGGTATAGTTGTGTTCCTATGTGTGAATACTTCTTCAGCGCTCATTTAAGGTTTTGTTTTGAGAAAAAAAGGTTTTCCTATACCAAGGATACTCTAACTTAAAGTTCTGATGTAACTGCTTTACATTAGGCTGGCCACATGCTTGTGTGTCGCATAAACAGTATAAAGAAACATGCAGGCCATCGAGTTAGAAGTAAATAGAGCAGCTGCGTAAAGCAAAATAATTGTCAAGTTTAAACTCTTTTAAAAATGGAACAAGTATTTTTAAAAGAGTCTAAATTATAGTTCGCTTGTAGCGCTGAAATAATAATAGTCGTCTAACTAAATAGTACATTCATGCAGCGCTTTTTCGCTTTAAGTCAATTTCTGTCAGCCAATCAGCTGCAGCGATACCAAAAATATAAACTAATATTTATAAACTGCAGGCTACAGACCGGACAATAGTAGTTTTATGCCTATCGAACTTTATTGGAATTCGGAAACTTTTTATGGTTTTTATTTGTGTGATTAATTTCTTCTTTTTATTTATTTATGGTTAAATACTTTACAAAAAAATAAAGGTTTTTTGTATATTTATGAACCGATTTAATTATTTGATTTCATATGTTGTGTTTCTTCTTTTACTCATAACTCGACCATTAATTAAATATACAATGAAATCTAATTTAGATAAAAAAGAATATTCAAAAACATAGCATTTAGATATACACGGTGTAGAAACAATACTATGTATATGTAGTATTGTACCTACACTGTGCATATGAATGTTTTTATCTATGTCAAACAAAGCAATATAGCGTCCGAAAAATATTTTCTTCGTATTTCATTTTAAAATAATTGTTTTTGTTTATTAACTTATGCAAACTGTATGGATGCTGTAGTATTTCTTGTGTTATTAGTGAACTATATTAACGCACACGGCGGTATATTCAAGGAGTTTACCAGTTTTTTCAAATATAAACAATGGTAAAAATTTCTGCGCCCAAAAGCTAGCGAGAGTAACAAGTGACTGACAGGTATTGAGAGCGTGCACTTAAAATGAACGGCCTTCAATTGGTAAGCAAGTGTCGACTCTATTTAAATCTAACTCAATGTGCAGGGCAGTCTTTGGGGCCGGACTGCCGATAGAAGTGAAAACTAAGTAAGTTGTGAATTGTATCGTCGAGCTATTAGATTATTATTTTTGAATATGGAAGGCGTTTGGTGACGATGACGCGAGTTCCATGAAATATTTTTGAATATGGAAAGCATTCGGTGACGATGACGCGAGATCCATGTTTTTTGCTTACCTACACAAAAAGTGCTCAAAGCACCTGAAGAAGTTATCACTTCAAAAATAACTTTGAATGAGAAGAGACCTATGTTTCTTAGACATAATAAAAAAAAAACAAGTGTAGTAACGTGCTTGTTTACGTCACTCCAAGACGTAAACAAGCGGTGGACAAATTCGAACTCTGGAGTAGGAGCTCGGATGGCACAGTTGGTAGTGCGCTGGGCCGGAACCCGAGAGGCGCAGGTTCGAGTCCTGCTCCGTGCTCGACTTTTTCCACATTGCTTTAATATTTAAGTGTAGTAATCCTACTAATATTATAAACGCGAAAGTTTGTAAGGATGGATGGATAGATGTTTGTTACAATTTAACGTAAAAACTATTGAACGGATCTGGATGAAATTTGGAACAGAGATAGATAATGGTCTGGAATAACACATAGGCTACTTTTTAAAGCGATAACCGACATCCACGCGGGCGGAGCCGCGGGCAACAGCTAGTATAACTTTATATCCTGTCCTGTCTTTCACGTGGAGACACACACGACATAAACATATTAAATCCAATGATGATCACCATTCCGTGATCACATGATGTGCCGTGATGGTTATCTGGGAAATTGTCACTATACCAACAATTATTACTCTTGTACAGTATATAATAGCCTCAGACTAATAGAATAAGATAGACGGAGCGTGTAGAACAAATCAGTGAAGCCACAAAGCGCTGTCAATGTCGTGTGACGTGGAAAACGATGTTGCCAGCAAATGAAATACTCCCAACAAAAGTTGAAACAAAACTGTTAACTCGTGATAATAATATGCAATATCAATATTAAAAATTATACTTCAAATTGTTTGTTTGAATAATGTTATTATTTATAATTATTTTACATTAATATTTCAAAATAAATAGGTAACAATAAACACTAACTACATGCTTTAATTTCTGACGAATAAAATAAATCTTTTTAAATATAACATCATACATCTTAGCATTATGTTACATTAAAAAAAGGTTTCTGTTAACAAACATATCAAGACAAAATACAATATTATATTAAAAAAACAAACATAAAATACAAAACATATTACTCGTAAAACAAAACTGGCAAAAATTGTATCTAAAAAAATGTATATATATGGTGTATGCTTGTTTACTATCCAAGTAGTATAAAAAAAAAAAAATATTTAGCGGCAAGCGGTAAGAACAAATTTTGTTCATACCGCTCGCCGCCGCCGCTCACAGCCGTGGTTAGGATGTAAATACTTTTTTTTAAATAAATCATAAACCTAACATATCTACTTATTTTATGAATTGAAATGATCAATTATTATTATTATAATAATATTAATTGATCATCATCTGAATAACATAGAAAAACATTATCTAAGTACCTACCTAGGTACCTCTTAAAATCACTACAAAAATACGGAATTACTCGCTAAATGCAAACAACAATTTCTTTTTTTTTTCGCGTGGATCCCCAACTATCATTCAGATTTATTTTAAATAGTATATCGATAGACTGATTAATATTGTTTTATATTCCCACTAACACGTTGCAAAATATTTTAGGGAAAAAGATATGCTAAGAATGGCAACACTGTAGAACATGGTAGAGGTTTTGTGTTCCTAGTTTGTGTAACTAAAATATTTACGAAAACAATAAGAAATCTATAATGTTAAAATTATTTACCTATGGAACGATACTCCAGAACTCTTTTTGAGATTTGCTGAAGTATTTTTACAACGTTTTACTACACAATACGGCATTATAATAATATTTTGTCAGAACGTGTTTAGACGTGCGTACTCACTAGCGGCTCAAATCGACTGCGCGCGAAAACGTATGACATTGCTATTTAGTATTGCTTTTGGCGGCTTCACGCGCGAGTTCTACACGCTCCGTCTATCTTATTCTATTAGTCTGAGATAATAGCTTAAAGTAGAACAGCTAATTCTACAAACCATTACGCATTACATTTTTTTTCCCGCGTTTAACTCCCGCAGTGGTATTCCGTAAGAGCAAAAACCGAGCAAAATCTGGCTGTCAGATTGAAAATCGGTATATTCCGTAAGAGCAAAAACCGAGCCTTTTTGACGTTTAGTCAATAGATTGTGTCGTCACCGAGCAATCACAACTGTCAGTTTGCGATCACAACTGTCAGTTTGCCATCGCTGTTTCTTAGAGAATCAGCCGGCGGCACTAGAGAACAAGCTCTGTGTTGCGGGGGACTTTACAAACATACAATTAACGGACACAAATTACACCATCAGAACAACACTTTGTGGGGCACACAAAATTTTGTTCTGTGTGGGAATAGAACCAACAACCTCGTGCACAGCAGGCGCATACTGCGGCCACTGGACCACCAAGGCAGTAAATTTTTAATATAAGTTGGGCGGCACACAAGAATGAAAATACCAGAGCAATTGCATGTTGCTGGCCTATTTTTTTTTTACACACTTTTTATTAGCTTCACCTGTATGTTTGTATATTTGTATGTTTGTATTTTTGTAACCGACTTCTTTGGGCGCGATTTTGACCCACTTTCTTTAAGAGAGGTAGGGCACCATACTAGCGAGCAAGCCCGACTGGGGAAGGACCTCCACCTTACAGAAGACCACAGCCAAATGACTACACACAGCGGTGTAGTTGTGTTCCTGTGTGTGAGAGTACAGGTCTCCAGCGCTCATTTAGGAATGCGTTTTGAAAGATATGTATTCCTATCCCAGGGTTACTTCCATCTTGGAGCCCTGGTGTAGAAAAATGGGTTAGCAACACGCAAGTAATACCTCTGGTAATGCAAGCGTCTATAGGCTACGGATACTGCTTAACATCAGGTGGGCCGTATGCTTGTTTGCCACCCAAGTAGTATAAAAAAAAAAAAAAAAACTTTCATTACACCAAGGCTTTAAGATGGAGTATCCGTGGTATAGGGAAACGTTTCTTTCAAAACGCATTCTTAAATTAGCCCTGGAGACCTGTACAACACACAACTATACCGCTGTGTGTAGTTATTTGGCTGTGATCTTCTTCTTGGCTGTGGCTGAGGTCCTTTCCCAGTCGGGCTTGCTTGCTAGTATGCTATCTCTAAAATTTATGTAGGTATATTATAGTGCACTAGTTATTGCCCGCGGCTCCGCTCGCGTAGATATCGGTTATCGTTGTAAAAAGTAGTCTATCTCTGTGCCAAATTTAATCCAGATCCGTTCAGTAGTTTTTATGTGAAAGAGTAACAAACATCCATCCAACCATCCATACTCACAAACTTTCGCATTTATAATATAGCAGTAGGAGTAGTACGTCATACCTAAGCTATACCACCTCTTCTATCAATAAGTTCATCTTAATCCTAAGGTTGTCTGAAAGAGATCGCTCTTAGCGATAAGACCGCCCATTATACCTACTTGTTTGTGTTGTTTTATTCTTTTTGTAATTAGTTTTAGTATTTACTTATGTGGTGAACGATAAAGAATATTCAATCCTTACTAACATTATAAATGTAAAAGTTTGGGGGTATGGATGGATGTCTGTTACTCTTTCACGTAAAAACTACTGAACGGATCTGGATGCAATTTGGCACAGAGATAGATTATGGTCTGGAATAACACATAGCCTACTTTTTGCAGCGATAACCGACATCCACGCCGGCGGAGCCGCGGGCAACAGCTAGTTTATCTATCTATCTACATAGTTAATGTCAATTTCATATAATCATTTAAATCAAATGCATGATACTTATGAAAGTAATGAAAAAATTTAAGCTTTTTTCCTAAAGCCTAGTCGCTTTAGTGCTTAACCGCTCTGTCTAGTTTACGAAATATTGACAATGCCACTAGATACCTAATTAAGTAAATACAGGATACTCAAAGTAAGGCTGCTTTTGCACTAGAGATGTGCGAAACAGCAATGAATTTAGTATAAAGAGCGATATTAAAAGATATGCACCCAGATACAGATATCGTACTAGCTGTTGCCCGCGGCTCCGCCCGCGTGGATGTCGGTTATCGCTGCAAAAAGTAGCCTATGTGTTATTCCAGACCATTATCTATCTGTGTGCCAAATTTCATCCAGATCCGTTCAGTAGTTTTTACGTGAAAGAGTAACAAACATCCATCCATCCATCCATTCTTACAAACTTTCACATTTATAATATTAGTAAGGATCTGCGTAGAGTGCGACTCATTTTACTGTCCGCGAAAGATATACCACGGCTGCAGGGTGAAAAATTTCCTTCCTTTCCTTCTTAGTAGCATTCTTAGCTACACAGTTTATCTTTAATGGATAAGCATCCGAAAGCAAAACGACACGTCTGACGTGTACCTACCCATAACAAGAACAGCAGACGATGTATTCTTCTCAGAATATTGTTATTTGTTTATTTTTGAGCAGCAATTCTCGACAAGCAGGTTGTGACGTCGTTTTATTTCATATTTGATTGCGCATTTGGATGATTTATGATGACTGGCCTGTTGGTCTAGTGGTTAGTGACTCTGACTGCTAAGCCAGAGGTCGTGGGTTCGATTCCCACCCAGGACAAATCTTTGTGTGATGAGCACGAATGTTTGTTCTGTGTCTGGGTGTAATTTATCTATAATATGTATGTATTTAGAAATATATAAGTATGTTTATCAGTTGTCTGGTCACCATAGTACAGGCTCTGCCTAATTTGGGATCAGATAGCGATGTGTGAGTTGTCCCGAAAATATTATTATTATTATTTATCTATACTTTACCATATATACGAATGTTTGGATGGATGTATTGGATGTTTGTTACTCAATAACGCCAGAACAGCTTAAAGTATCTGTCCCTCTAAAAAAAAAGTAGATTCCGCTGTCTGTACGTTTAGAATCTCTTAAACTACGCAACGGATTTTAATGCAGCTTTTAGCAATAGATAGAGTGATTCAAGAGGAAGGTTTATATGGATAAAACATGCATGTTATCCTTACTAATATTATGAATGTGAAAGTTTGTAAGAATGGATGGATGGATGGATGGATGGATGTTTGTTACTCTTTCACGTAAAAACTACTAAACGGATCTGGATGAAATTTGGCACACAGATAGATTATGGTCTGGAATAACACATATGCTACTTTTTGCAGCGATAACCGACATCAACGCGGGTGGAGCCGCGGGCAACAGCTAGTATTTACATAAAATAAAATCAAATGAAGCGAAACAGCGGCAGTTCGCTAGTAATATATAAATCTGAAAAGTTTGTTTGAACGCACAAATCTCCGGAACTATGAGTACAAATCGGGTTTAAAATAATATTTTTGCATTTGTTAGCTCAATTCTTGAGGAAGGATACGATAAGCTAAATATAACACGGGAAAACCCGCGTGAAACAGCTCTGCTAATAAAATAGGCATTGTTCGCGATAATATTTGAAGGCCTATTACTCAAAGATTTACATAGATAATGGCATCACTATTTGTAGAGTATTGTCTAAAGTAAACTACGTTTTTAAAATAATGAGACGTATTTAACAAATGTGGAAAAAAGCTCTTGAGGATGTCCGAAATAACTATTCGTAGGCAAATTATGCTAATGACATGTTTTTAACTTAAATAGTGCCATAACTAAAAGGCGTGACGGTAAAGTAAGTTCCAGAATAAGTCGCAGTTCTAGCTTAAGCTACTCAACTGTACCGATATTACATACAAAAAGTACGAAGTATCAAAATGAAGTACAATTTATTTTTCTTTATGGCGCTGGCGCTTGCTTTCTGTGTGGCAACATCGATTCAGCGCCAATCGATAAATTCCGTTTAACGAAAAAATATTTACTACTAAACTTTTCAAAAAGCATAAAGGATTCAGATCTTGCGAAATAAAGTATTTACGTGTACTTTATTGTTCTCATAAAGTATAGAATACAATTACCTGTAATAACGTACAATACTTACGGGTGGCAACCCTAGTCGGTACCCACACAGGACAAAACTTTGTGTGACCCATAAAGAGTTGTTCTGAGTCTGGGTGTAATTTGTGTCCGCTAATTGTATGTTTGTAAAGGCCCCTGTGACACAGAGCTTGTTCTTTAGTGCGAGAGTTGTCTTTTAAACAAGAAAAAAAAAAGAATTATTTAAAATAGGGGTCGCCCGCGACTTCGTCCGCGTGGTTATTTGGAATATATTCCCCGATTTTGCAACTCCTATTGATCATAGCGTGATTTAATATAGCCTATAGCCTTCCTGGATAATTGCACCATTCAAAAAAAAAATATTTTTTCAAATCGTACCAGTACTTTCTGAGATTAGCGCGTTCAACCAAACAAACAAACAAACTCTTCAGATTTATAATATTAGTATAGATATAATAATAAAACTACTTGACTGATTTTAACAATTCTTTCGCCACTGGAAAGTTACATTATCAGCGGGTAACAGCTAGTATTTACATAAAATAAAATCAAATGAAGCGAAACAGCGGCAGTTCGCTAGTAATATATAAATCTGAAAAGTTTGTTTGAACGCACAAATCTCCGGAACTATGAGTACAAATCGGGTTTAAAATAATATTTTTGCATTTGTTAGCTCAATTTTTGAGGAAGGATACGATAAGCTAAATATAACACGGGAAAACCCGCGTGAAACAGCTCTGCTAGTAAAATAGGCATTGTTCGCGATAATATTTGAAGGCCTATTACCACAGAATACATAATAGTACAGGTACAGAAGGTTCACTTTGCTAAATCATTTAAACAAATATCAACTTTGCTCGCACACAATAGAGCGCAATTCAGCTCCCCAGCACAAAACTTACCTACTCGTTTATTCACCTACAAATTGGCTCCCTTTGTATTGCGTATTTCTGGACATTATGGTTGTCACTTAGAGATCAATTTTGATCTGAAGTACCTGTTAGGTTTAGGTAGGTACTTACTATACTTTTGTAAACGAGTGACTTTTTAAATAAATCTGGACATGTGGGGACATATTCAATGTAGGTACTTAGTAATTAAATTATAAGAACAAGCAGTGTGTGTCCACATCACAGGACTGGTCAAACCACTAAAGAACAAATTATAATAATGGGTACTAGCTGTTGCCCGCGCCGCCCATGATTATGTTTTTGATTAAATTAAAAATAGGTATTAGAGTTTGTCATTGGTTTGTTTGGAGCCATTTGTCCTGTTGAAATTTAAAACTATTGCGTGATAAGCGGCTATAATTTATTTTCCCAATTAAATAAGTACCTACTTAATTGGTTGGACAAATAAATAATACGTCTCTATAAAAACTGTGCTGTACCTATAGTCTACATATCAAAATCTTGCTACAAATAGGTACGTACAAATTATGTTTTTCGAAATGATAACGTGTTTCTCTACTTTGCAATATCCTTTGGAATATTGAAAAACGAGAGGTTAGGATCCTTATCACTATTTAAGCAGCCGAATACTGTGGAATATTTTTATGCCTTTATTTTCTTTAAAATATTTAAAAGCGAAAACGAATCGGTGACGAATTACGGCTTCGTGTGCGTTTCGTAGGTAAACTTACGTCGAACCGACGCGACCGGCGCGATGCGCGCGCGCGACACTCGACTAAATAATCCCCCTGGAAATGTTGCGGCCGGGTACTTGTAGATTCATACCTAAACAGCGGAGTGAACCAGGCCTGCTATTACTCAAACATTTACATAGATAATGGCATCACTATTTGTGGAGTATTGTCTAAAGTAAACTACGTTTTTAAAATAATGAGACGTATTTAACAAATGTGGAAAAAAGCTCTTGAGGATGTCCGAAATAACTATTCGTAGGCAAATTATGCTAATGACATGTTTTTAACTTAAATAGTGCCATAACTAAAAGGCGTGACGGTAAAGTAAGTTCCAGAATAAGTCGCAGTTCTAGCTTAAGCTACTCAACTGTACCAATATTACATACAAAAAGTACGAAGTATCAAAATAAAGTACAATTTATTTTTCTTTATGGCGCTGGCGCTTGCTTTCTGTGTGGCAACATCGATTCAGCGCCAATCGATTAATTCCGTTTAACGAAAAAATATTTACTACTAAACTTTTCAAAAAGCATAAAGGATTCAGATCATGCGAAATAAAGTATTTACGTGTACTTTATTGTTCTCATAAAGTATAGAATACAATTACCTGTAATAACGTACAATACTTACGGGTGGCAACCCTAGTCGGTACCCACACAGGACAAAACTTTGTGTGACCCATAAAGAGTTGTTCTGAGTCTGGGTGTAATTTGTGTCCGCTAATTGTATGTTTGTAAAGGCCCCTGTGACACAGAGCTTGTTCTTTAGTGCGAGAGTTGTCTTTTAAACAAGAAAAAAAAAGAATTATTTAAAATAGGGGTCGCCCGCGACTTCGTCCGCGTGGTTATTTGGAATATATTCCCCGATTTTGCAACTCCTATTGATCATAGCGTGATTTAATATAGCCTATAGCCTTCCTGGATAATTGCACCATTCAAAAAAAAAATATTTTTTCAAATCGTACCAGTACTTTCTGAGATTAGCGCGTTCAACCAAACAAACAAACAAACTCTTCAGATTTATAATATTAGTATAGATATAATAATAAAACTACTTGACTGATTTTAACAATTCTTTCGCCACTGGAAAGTTACATTATCAGCGGGTAACAGCTAGTATTTACATAAAATAAAATCAAATGAAGCGAAACAGCGGCAGTTCGCTAGTAATATATAAATCTGAAAAGTTTGTTTGAACGCACAAATCTCCGGAACTATGAGTACAAATCGGGTTTAAAATAATATTTTTGCATTTGTTAGCTCAATTTTTGAGGAAGGATACGATAAGCTAAATATAACACGGGAAAACCCGCGTGAAACAGCTCTGCTAGTAAAATAGGCATTGTTCGCGATAATATTTGAAGGCCTATTACCACAGAATACATAATAGTACAGGTACAGAAGGTTCACTTTGCTAAATCATTTAAACAAATATCAACTTTGCTCGCACACAATAGAGCGCAATTCAGCTCCCCAGCACAAAACTTACCTACTCGTTTATTCACCTACAAATTGGCTCCCTTTGTATTGCGTATTTCTGGACATTATGGTTGTCACTTAGAGATCAATTTTGATCTGAAGTACCTGTTAGGTTTAGGTAGGTACTTACTATACTTTTGTAAACGAGTGACTTTTTAAATAAATCTGGACATGTGGGGACATATTCAATGTAGGTACTTAGTAATTAAATTATAAGAACAAGCAGTGTGTGTCCACATCACAGGACTGGTCAAACCACTAAAGAACAAATTATAATAATGGGTACTAGCTGTTGCCCGCGCCGCCCATGATTATGTTTTTGATTAAATTAAAAATAGGTATTAGAGTTTGTCATTGGTTTGTTTGGAGCCATTTGTCCTGTTGAAATTTAAAACTATTGCGTGATAAGCGGCTATAATTTATTTTCCCAATTAAATAAGTACCTACTTAATTGGTTGGACAAATAAATAATACGTCTCTATAAAAACTGTGCTGTACCTATAGTCTACATATCAAAATCTTGCTACAAATAGGTACGTACAAATTATGTTTTTCGAAATGATAACGTGTTTCTCTACTTTGCAATATCCTTTGGAATATTGAAAAACGAGAGGTTAGGATCCTTATCACTATTTAAGCAGCCGAATACTGTGGAATATTTTTATGCCTTTATTTTCTTTAAAATATTTAAAAGCGAAAACGAATCGGTGACGAATTACGGCTTCGTGTGCGTTTCGTAGGTAAACTTACGTCGAACCGACGCGACGACGCGACCGGCGCGATGCGCGCGCGCGACACTCGACTAAATAATCCCCCTGGAAATGTTGCGGCCGGGTACTTGTAGATTCATACCTAAACAGCGGAGTGAACCAGGCCTGCTATTACTCAAACATTTACATAGATAATGGCATCACTATTTGTGGAGTATTGTCTAAAGTAAACTACGTTTTTAAAATAATGAGACGTATTTAACAAATGTGGAAAAAAGCTCTTGAGGATGTCCGAAATAACTATTCGTAGGCAAATTATGCTAATGACATGTTTTTAACTTAAATAGTGCCATAACTAAAAGGCGTGACGGTAAAGTAAGTTCCAGAATAAGTCGCAGTTCTAGCTTAAGCTACTCAACTGTACCAATATTACATACAAAAAGTACGAAGTATCAAAATAAAGTACAATTTATTTTTCTTTATGGCGCTGGCGCTTGCTTTCTGTGTGGCAACATCGATTCAGCGCCAATCGATTAATTCCGTTTAACGAAAAAATATTTACTACTAAACTTTTCAAAAAGCATAAAGGATTCAGATCATGCGAAATAAAGTATTTACGTGTACTTTATTGTTCTCATAAAGTATAGAATACAATTACCTGTAATAACGTACAATACTTACGGGTGGCAACCCTAGTCGGTACCCACACAGGACAAAACTTTGTGTGACCCATAAAGAGTTGTTCTGAGTCTGGGTGTAATTTGTGTCCGCTAATTGTATGTTTGTAAAGGCCCCTGTGACACAGAGCTTGTTCTTTAGTGCGAGAGTTGTCTTTTAAACAAGAAAAAAAAGAATTATTTAAAATAGGGGTCGCCCGCGACTTCGTCCGCGTGGTTATTTGGAATATATTCCCCGATTTTGCAACTCCTATTGATCATAGCGTGATTTAATATAGCCTATAGCCTTCCTGGATAATTGCACCATTCAACAAAAAAATATTTTTTCTAATCGTACCAGTACTTTCTGAGATTAGCGCGTTCAACCAAACAAACAAACAAACTCTTCAGATTTATAATATTAGTATAGATATAATAATAAAACTACTTGACTGATTTTAACAATTCTTTCGCCACTGGAAAGTTACATTATCAGCGGGTAACAGCTAGTATTTACATAAAATAAAATCAAATGAAGCGAAACAGCGGCAGTTCGTTAGTAATATATTAATCTGAAAAGTTTGTTTGAACGCACAAATCTCCGGAACTATGAGTACAAATCGGGTTTAAAATAATATTTTTGCATTTGTTAGCTCAATTCTTGAGGAAGTATACGATAATCTAAATATAACACGGGAAAACCCGCGTGAAACAGCTCTGCTAGTAAAATAGGCATTGTTCGCGATAATATTTGAAGGCCTATTACTCAAATATTTACATAGATAATGGCATAACTATTTGTAGAGCATTGTCTAAAGTAAACTACGTTTTTAAAATAATGAGACGTATTTAACATATGTGGAAAAAAGCTCTTGAGGATGTCCGAAATAACTATTCGTAGGCAAATTATGCTAATGACATGTTTTTAACTTAAATAGTGCCATAACTAAAAGGCGTGACGGTAAAGTAAGTTCCAGAATATGTCGCAGTTCTAGCTTAAGCTACTCAACTGTACCTATGTTACATAGGTGCAGTAGGTAATATTTGACTGCCGTGGTGGTCCAGTGGCCGCAGCATGCGCCTGCTGTGCACGGGGTTGTGGGTCAGTACCCACACAGGACAAAACTTTGTGTGACCCATAAAGAGTGGTTCTGAGTCTGGGTGTAATTTGTGTCCGCTAATTGTATGTTTGTAAAGTCCCCCGCGACACAGTGTTTTCTCTAGTGCGGGAGTTGTCTTTTAAACAAGAATAAATAGAAAAGAAATATTTAAAATATAATAGATAAACTACTGGACCGATTTTAAAAATTCTTTCACCACTGGAAAGTTACATTATCAGCAGGTAACATAGGCTATACTTTATTGAAGAGAAATTACGGGATCTTATACGAAAACTAAATATGTATATGACCACCCGTGCGAAGCCGGCACATGCCGCTAGTATTAAATACTTAGATTAGGTAGGCAACGGAGTTAGCTGTGTCATAAGCGATAGTCGAATCGAAAAGTCAAAAAGGCAAATGTATGGGATTTGACGTAAGCTTACGACATTTAATCGTAGACTCACTTCAAATTCCATATATTTTATTTTTTGACTTTTCGATTCGATTATCGCTTATGCCACTTGTCTAGAGGCTCTGTTCCGCTATGTGAAGATTAGTTTTTTAGGGAAAACAATGTATGAATTTGTGTGAAATATATTTTATCTGTAGGTTTAGTCTAATTGTACACTGTTACCAAATTCCTCAGAAATATATACTTACAATGGTTTTCTTAAAAAACTAATTTTCATATAGCGGCCCTGTACAGCTAACTGCATTGCTGTGTGTACATAATAATATATATTATATATTACTAATATTATAAGTTTATATTTTAAAAATATATTTTTAAATACAAGCTTTTAATAGTGTATTTATGTAATACATGGGTGTTTATGCATTAAATATTCTGAAAAGAGCCCAAACACGACAGTGCTGTCTTGTTTTGTTGCAAAGTTACTATGACTACCTTTAAACATCATCATCACACACTGAACTCCACCTAAAAATATAGTAGCCGTGAAGCTATATCAACAAATCCAAAAACGACGCGGCTATCTTGTTTCATTAAAGAGTTCATCAGAGCCATCATCCGACTTCATCATCACGTTCTGAACACCCACCTACGAATATAGTACTCGTCAAGATAAATCCAAAAGACCCAAACACGACACGGCTATCTTGTTTCGTTGAAGAGTTACCATGACCACCTTTCGACTTCATCATCACTTCTTGAACACCCATCTAAGAAAATAGTACTTGTCATGATAAATCAGAAAAATACTCAAACACGACACGGCTATCTTATTTCATTATAGATTTGCCATGGCCACCTTCCGACTTCATCATCACGTCCTCAACACTCACCTAGGAATATAGTACTCGTCAAGATAAATCCAAAAGACCCAAACACGACACGGATATCTTGTTTCGTTAAGGAGTTGCCATGACTACCTTCTGACTTCATCGTCACGTCCTAAACACCCATATAAGAAAATAGTACTCGTCAAGATAAATCCAAAAGACCCAAACACGACACGGCTATCTTGTTTCGTTGAAAAGTTGCCATGGCAACCTTTCGGCTTCACCATCTTGTCCTGAACACCCATGTAAGAATATAGTTCACGTCCAGATTAATCCAAAACACCAAAACACGACAAGGCTATCTGGTTTCCTTGAAGAGTTGCCATGGCCACCTTCCGGCTTCATCATCACGTTCTGAATACCCATCTAATAATATAGTTCTCGCCAAGATAAATCCAAAACGCTCAAACCCGACGCGGCTATCTCGTTTCGTTGAAGAGTTCCTATGGCCATCCTCCGACTGCATCATCAGATCAGCTCCATGGTACCATATTATTGCATTGTCACCGAAGTTACGTAGGTATACCAAATTTCAGCTCCATCAAACACCGGGAAGTACTTCAAATCTAGCTCACAAGATTTGCTAACATACAAACTAACTAACAAACTAACATACATTGCAAGCTAAATAAAAGCTTGTAATAAAGAGGTAACGTTTGTGAGTTTGTGAGGTTGCAGGGGGGTTATCTCTGGATCTACTGAACCGATTTCGATTTTGTTATTTACCAAAGCCACGTTATTTGTGAGTGTTATAGGCTATCTATTAACCCGAAAAAAACCTAACTAAGTGGGCACAGGTCAAGTTTATTATAATTTAAGATTAAATACTCTTAAAAACACACTAGTGTGTGCGTAAACACGGAACGGTGCACTCTTGATTGATCCGCCAATTTCCTAACTTCGGGCATCTATTGCAATTTTTTTTATAGAAAATTTCAGCGTAAGTACCTATATTTATGGCCCGGGCCTTTGCTATGCAGTCACACTTAACGACCCTAGGCTAAAATAATCAACATGCGTTGCACCGATCATAAGAATAACAGAAAATACTAAAACCTTTTCTAAAATACTAAAACCAATTTCGTCAGATTATTTTTTACCTTAGAAATATGCCTAAGGCTTGTTTACCTCGATTTTTGTTGGCGCGCGGTTCTAATCGCGAGGCACAGGCGTACATTTCATTCCGCGTATACAGCCAGTGTTGCAACACACCGTAGACGGTTAACGCGCGAATTTTGCCGCGCTTATTAAACGAAGTGCGGACATATTGTTAACGAACTTTTTTAATTTATTTAATCGGAAACCCTTTTTTTTGATGAATTAAAGTGATTATTTAATTGGTTTTTGAATAGCAATGTGATGGGTTTTTTGCAAAAATACTTAAGCCTTAGGTTTAAGGCAGTGTAATTACGAATTTGAAATATAGGTATAAAGTTTTAATTGGTAACTTTAGTGCGGTTATTATTGTTTATAAAATCACAAGGTAAGTGCAATGAACTGTGGATGTACTTCCTATTTCTTTACACTGGTTTGATTACTTTTACCAACTTACTACTCTTTATGGATAATTATGCACTTGAACTTTTGAAACATAAGGTTGGTAAGGTTCAAGCGCATTTTGCCAATTTCAATAAATTTTATGTCTCTATTTTCGAAAAAAATATTTACGTACGAACTTTTTCATCATCAAAATTTACCGCTATAAAATTAAAATTCGTGTACATTTTTTAAATTAAAATACGTTTTAAATAAAATTAACCTACTGTAAATATATAAAATTAATACGATGGATACTCCTAATAACGATTTCCTATCCCAGGATACCTCATAAGATAAAACCCTGATTTTACAAAAGTTTTGGAAACTACACGTGATGCCTTAGTCATTTTAAGTGTCCATAGGCTACGGTAACTGCTTACCATCAGACGGGCCGTATGTGCTTGTCAGCCACCGAGGCAATTTAAAAAAAAACTATTTTATAACGTCTGGAAAATGTGCAAGAGTCCATTTCTTCACTTGAGTTTTATTTAAATAACATTTAGTAACGCACGGTGTACATAATTAATTCCTTTGTTAAAAAAAATGTTTAAATTTTTATTCTAATGCATGAATTGCAATTTTGATTAATTAAAAGGCTAATTGGCAATCTGCAAGCGGAAAAATCGATTTAAATATCTGAATAAATCGATGACGTACTAGAATGAACCCGATGGCAATAGACTCGCCTTTCATGGGATCTATGTAGAGGAAACGTGGGTTTCATACAACTCTGCCTTCCCCCTTTTTTATACTATTTGAGTGGAAACAAGCATACGGCCCTCCCTATGGTAAGCGGTTACCATAGCCTATGGACGCTTGCAATACTAGAGGTATCGCTTGCGTGTTGCCATCCCATTTTATTTATATCAGGGCTTTAAGATGGAGTATCCCTGGGATAGAAATACGTTTCTTTCAAAACGTATTCCTAAATGAGAGCTAGAGACCTGCATACACAGGAACACAACTACAGCGCTGTGTGTAGTTATTTGGCTGTGGTCTTCTGTAAGGTGGAGATCCTTCCCCAATCGGGCTTGCTCGCTAGTATGGTGCCCTACCTCTCTTTAAAACTGTGCCGCTCTTGTTTTTTCTGTTCCATTCTTTTTAAGTTGTTTATGAATTTTACTTATATTTTCCCACTACTGCTCCAATTCTGTCTATCCATTGCATTGTTTTTGTATGTAATGTTTATTTCCCGAGTCGGGTGTTATTCTAGACTAGGCTTTTCCGCCGTTGCGGTGTCGCCTATCCGAAAAATGTTTGGAGTGTCATATAGTGTTCGATATACAGTAATATGATCTTCTTAAAATAACGCAACATAGTCATCATATACTACCTATGCCTTTGCTTACCTCTTCAAAAAGAAGGTGACGCTATGTTTTAAAAGTTTGTCGGCGGCGTTTCCGCACCTGCTCTAGACAAGTGGCATAAACGGTAGTTGAATCAAATGGAATAGAAAGCGTATCTATGGGATTTGATATAAGTTTACGATATAATGTCGAAAACTTATGTCAAATCCCATACATTTGCTTTCGATTGGACGACCGTTTATGTCACTTGTCTAGAGGGGCTATTCGGCATGATTCCTATTTTATATATCGTCAAAGTAACAAGCAAGCATATGGCACTCTTGAGGATAAGCAGTTATGGAAGGCTAGGTATAGAAGGGCATCATTTTGCATTGCTCAACCTACAATTTTTATTACATAGTATAAAACAAAGTCCGTGTGGTGACAGATTAAGAATACAAATGTCACCACCCCATTCCATCCAGTGGGTGTCGTAAGAGTCGACTAAGGGAGTAAGTCCGGCAGACAATATCCACTGCAAGAGAGGAAAAACTCGAAACAAAACCCTATACCAACCCGTCTGGCCAGCGTGGTATAGTAGGCTAATATCCCTCCAAATTAGGAGGAGACCTGTGCCCAGCAGTGGGACGTTTATGGGGTGAGATGATAAAACAAAGTCAGTCCCGCTGACTGTACGCTTAGATCTTGTAAACTACGGAACGGATTTTAATGCAATTTTCAGCAATAGATAGAGTGATTTAAGAGGAAGGTTTATATGTATAATACATGCATAGTATCATAGAGAAAGCCAAATTTAATCGAATCGAAGTGGGATCGCGTCGCTTGTGCTATATATCGCTAGGCCTATAGGTATTCCAGCCAACATTTATTCCAGAAAGCTTAGCAGTCGATTTACGT
The DNA here is from genome assembly GCA_947095525.1 of Trisateles emortualis. NCBI lineage: Eukaryota > Metazoa > Arthropoda > Insecta > Lepidoptera > Erebidae > Trisateles > Trisateles emortualis. The sequence continues at coordinate 10,529,829 of OX352751.1, read as the reverse complement.
TTCCGCAGGCCTCTGAAAGTGAGCCCATTGTTCGCAAGTTCTGTACCCCGTGTGTCTACGCTTCTGCATTCCATCATAACCTTTTTAACAGAACCTTTGCAAAGTAGGCTGTTGGTTACGCGTAGGTTGGAAGAGTCTGTTGAGTGGACAGTGACCCGTCAAGACGCGTACTATTTTCCCAAGGTGATGTTATGTTTTTGAAGTAAAAATATAACCAATATATACAAGCATAAGTCGTGAATATACAAACATAGTTTTGCAATGAAACCTTCAACTTCACTTTAGTGAACTTGATAGTGACGACATACCGGCAGCTAATATTATTGCTTCTCATTATATTATATAATGCGACCTACTTTTTTTATACTACTTGGATGTAAAACAAGCATACGAGCCGCCTTAAGCTAATTTCAGCCTACGCTATACTATTGTGCTATATAGTATAGGTAGCGAAGAAAGATAGTAAGTCAATAATATATAGTGTGAACGTGTCCATAACAATCTATGGTGCGCAATATTTTTGTGTTATGAGATATATGTATACTATATGCTATTATATCATAGCGTAGTCTGAAAGCCGCTTGATGGTAAGCAGTTCCCGTAGGCTATGGACGCTTCGGGTGAGAGGTCGGGGCATCGAGCCTCTCGCTCGCATCTTTTCGCGGAGGGACAGCGTTCCCTGTGCACTCGGACGCTGTCACTGGAGTGGAGCTCGCGTAGCGCGGGCAGCCGCTATTGTTACCACTGACGTCATATCAGGTTCCAGTGGTCCATCCGTGAAGGTGGGTGTAGATGCACAGGGGGGTTTTAGTCGGTATGCCGGCCGTCTACCACCTTAAGGCCGGAGAGTCCGACATATCCGCTTCGCTTCCCCGGGCGGAGCGGTATGCGTAAAGAATTTCACCTCTACAAAAAAAAAAAGCAATGGACGCTTGCAATACCAGCCCACAACATACGAAGCTATAATAGTATGCTATATTTTATGGTATAGCAAGCTGCCACAGACTGTGGCTATGCTATAATATATTTTTTTTTTCTGCTGTCGACATGTTTTGGTGACGTAATAAAAATATACGTTATAGCTGCGTCTGTGGTTCCGTCGATTACTATAGATAATATACCGTAATTTACCTTTTGTCTTGAAATATAATCTTCATATAGCGGCCCTGTACAGAGCTATCTTTGTTGCCCACCATACAATCAATCTTCATTATTATTATGGGCCTGTAAAATGTCCCACTGTAGGGCAAAAGCCTTCCCTTCCTTTTTCCATGACAGTCTATCTTTTGTCAATTGAAGCCAATCTCTTATATAGGCTTCAAGCTCATCTCGCCGTCTCATTTTGGATCTACCATGTGGCCGCTGCTTGTTTGGGACCCATTTTGTAGTTACTTTAGCCCACAGTGACTGATGTGATGTTGATGATGATTGCCTTGGTGGTCCAGTGGCCGCAGTATGCGCCTGCTGTGCACAAGGTTGTGGGTTCGATTCCCACACGGGACAAAACTTTGCGTGACCAATAAAGAGTTATTCTGAGTCTGGGTGTAATATGTGTCCGTTAATTGTATGTTTGTAATGTCCCTCGCGACACAGAGCTTGTTCTCTAGTGCGGGAGTTGTTTTTTAAACAGTCCGGCATGCGACTAAATTATTCGTAGATATGTCTATATACTCAAATAGTCAGTTTCTCGATATAATTTATTTGATTACGATTTACGTTTGAACTAGTAGATCCTTGACGCGCGCACGATGCTCGCACTTGACCGACATACAAAAAAAATAATTTAATTCCTAATTGAATTCTATTAGTTAATGTGTTAAAGTACATGTTTATGTGTGGATCGTTAGGTAAGCGTGGGTAGTATTTACTGAGGCTAATTGTTGTAGGTTTTTAATTGCTTACATCTTTTATGGTTTACCACATGGTGAAGGATCAGATATATCTTAAAATGTCTTCTTAAACATGTGCCTTTTCTCACGGTGGTTTTACCTTTAACATTTTTGGTATCTCCACCCGGGATGGAACTCACGCCTCATCCGTGCGTTTTTTTTATGCTGCTTGGGTGGCACAAGCATACGGGCCACCTGATCTTAAGTGGTTACCGCCTATTGACCCTTGCAATACCATCATCACTTGCGATCCCATTGTTTTACACCAGGGCTTTATGATGAGAGGATCTCTGGGATAGGAATACGTTTCCTTTAAAACGCATCCCATAATGAGCGCCGAAGACCTGTACTCACACACAGGAATATAACTACACCGCTGTGTGTAGTAATTGTGGTCTTCTGTAAGGTCCTTAGGTCCTTCCCCAGTCGGGCTTGCTCGTTAGTATGGTGGGCACCATAAAGTAAGTTAGTAAGAGAGGTAGGGCTACACTTTTACTTCTCTGTTTTTTTACAACTATACTGAAAATAAAAATGATTAATTCCAATCAAGTCAATAAAAATAAGCTAAATGAGACGTTAGCTAATTTACCTACTGCCGGGTTCGCTGACAGAACAGACTGGTAGAGTCTATGAAAAGAACCGGCAAGAAACACAGGGCCACCCTTTTCAGTCGCCACATAGTTAAGGCCCTACCTCACTGAGACACTATTGTGACGTCACCCGGCTACGTATCCAAACAATTAATGTTAAAATTTATGACAGTTAACTCACTTGGTGACGTAGTCGACGACCGACGTCGCCATGGCGTCTTGGTGAGGTAGGGCCGGAAACGATGCAACCGAAAACTATACAAACACAATACATGGAAAACTGGTAGAAAAAAGTGTTTTGTCTGTTAGTTGCTGGTTGCTTTGTTTAACGTAACCTAACATGTGGGCTTTGCTACTACTACTATTATACAATGCTATATGAATAGCATTCAGTTTTCGCCTATACCATAAGGTATAGGCGAAACCTGAAAGAAGTTTGTTCAGAATCAGTAATACACTCGAGTACAATAATTTTTAAATCCTACTAATATTATAAACGCGAAACTTTGTAAATATGGATGGATGAATGTTTGTTACTCTTTCACGTACAAACTACATGTTATGATTTGTTCCGATATGTATATATGAAAATTGTTTAAAGTTGGACACCTATATTTTAACGAGCCATTATTATTTTACAAATGCACAATACGCCGAAATGATTCTTCGGTAACGCGCGGCGCTAGCGGCACTTTCAGACAGGTTTCCATAATTTTACAGGAAATACTACACAGTGAAATTAGCTTATAACATCGTGAGTTTTCACTCTTTTAATAAAATCTAATTTGGAGTGTTTTAGTGTACCAAGACTTATCATTGTATTATTATTCCCTTTATTAAACTTTCATCTCTTAATTACATTTTTAAATACATACTAATTATAAAAAATATACATTTAAAAATATAAAAAAGGAGGCCCACCGGTATCGGGTACAGGGACCAAGCTACCGGTGGTTAGGGCTCCAGAGACAGGAACCTCCTCACGATGCGCGCCGTGTCCAAGAGAACCGCCTTCTGCATCAGGCCCACAATCCAACCGTCTAACGAGAGCCTCCTAAGGTGTTGATGAAGGCTCTTGGCGATCAGTCCATTGACTGATACAACTATCGGCACAATGATCGCTGAATCTATCTCCCACATGTCAACAATCTCGTGAGCCAAATCCAAATACTTAATTTGTTTTTCTTTCTCGGCTTTCACGAGATTCTCGTCATGTGGGACAGTGATATCAATGATCATTGCAAGGCGCTCTAATCGATCTATCACCACTATATCAGGCTTATTGGCAACAATAGTCCTGTCAGTAATGATAGACCGATCCCAATATATTGTGGCACGACCATTCTCGAGAACTGGGTCGGGCACATACCTATAGTACGGCACCTCCGAGTCCACAAGGTTGTACTTTACAGCAAGTTGCTGATGGACAATCCTGGCCACTTGGTTGTGTCTGTGCAAATACTCGCCGTTTGCAAGACGGGAACAACCAGAAACTATATGCCTGAGAGATTCTCCGGGATGGTGGCAGGCCCGACAAATGTCAACCGTTCCGTCTTTCAGGATATACCTACGGTAGTTGTTCGTCATAACAACTTCGTCCATAATTGCACAGACAAAACCTTCGGTTTCTCCAAAGAGATCGCCGAAACGTAGCCAGGACACAGATGATAAAAATTCTACATCGGGCCCATGCAAGGCCCGATAGAAACGTCCATGCAACTCCTTGCTCCTCCATACTTCCTCACGCTCAGTAGTACTGAGTACTACAGGTTTGCGCCAGTTCTCTTTAGCCAGACCCAGCGGGGTGAGTCCGGTATCCACAGCAACTACGTCCCGATGCACATCCACGTCAGCATTGAGAAAGTATTCTCTGAGGTTGCATACCTCACGGTTGTGGAGGGTCTTGGCACATAAAAAGCCACGACCTCCACATTTCCGTGGGATATACAACCTCATTACTGATGATCGTGGATGGTGCATACGAAAAGCAGTCAACTGTGTTCGGACTCTTCTATCAAGGGCATCCAGTTCAGTCTGAGTCCATTTGAGTATGCCAAAGGAGTACGTTAGGACAGGCATGACCCAGCTGTTAAAAGCACGCACCTTGTTACCACCTGACAAAAGACTTTTAAGAACCTTTGTCAGGCGGCCAAAGAAACGATCCTTTAACACCTGTTTCATGCCAGCATCGGCTATACCTAACGCCTGTGACATACCCAAATATTTGTAGGTTTCGGTTGCAGACAGTGATCTAAGTTGAGTAGAATCTGAGAGTTGTATCCCCTCAGATTCCACCATCCCACCTCGTTTTACATGCATGACCGCGCATTTATCCACACCAAATTCCATCTTGATAGAGTTACTAAAGGCTTCAGTGACCTTTAGTAACGCCATCAACTGAAAACTGGTGGGGGCAAACAACTTTAAGTCATCCATGTAAAGAAGGTGGGATATAACTCGACCACTACTCCTCAACCGATAGCCCAGCCCTGAACTCTCCAGTACGGTACTAAGAGGGTTCAGTGCCAGACAAAACCACAAGGGACTCAGACTGTCACCCTGAAATATACCCCGCCTGATCATGATCAGCTGATCACCATCCCCATCAATCTGTCGACACCCTGGATAGCACAAGACAGACCTCCATTGCCTCATACATGCCTTCAAGAAAGTGCATAGAGTTGTATCAACTTTATACAACTCCAGCACTCTCAAGAGCCATGTATGTGGCACTGAGTCATATGCCTTCTTGTAGTCAATCCAGCATGTAGACAGATTTTTTCGGTTACGGTAAACCTGCTGATTAATGGCCATGTCCATGATCAAGAGCTCTTTAGTGCCACGGGCCCCATTCCTACATCCATTTTGAGAAACAGACAAGATGTTATTATCTACAACATGAGATACAATTTTTGTTCTCAAAATGGATGTAAGAAGTTTATAGACCGTTGGTAAACAAGTAATCGGTCTATAATTCTTGGGATCCGTGGCACTGCCAGATTTATAGAGAAGGTGGGTAATACCAGTCGTCATAAACTGTGGGATCGACCCAGACTCCAAAGATGCCTGAAACTGGGACGCCAAACAAGCGTGCGAGCTATGGAGCCATTTTAGCCAGAAATTCTGCAGTCCGTCCGGACCAGCTGATTTCCAGTTCGGTATCGAACGGACTGCACACGCCACATCCTCTTTCGTAATGGATAATGGCTCCATATTTCGAATTGACGCACACGATCGCTTGACATCCCCGATCCAGTCACCCTCAGTGTGACTGACAGGCACCGACCAGATGTTGCGCCAGAATACACTAGTAGCATCATCTGCTGGTCGGCACCCGTCATCCACATCGGAGACAGGTCGCTCCCACCGTCTATATACCCACCTCTCGTCCCTTTGGAAGGTACAATTCAGGAGGTACCGATCCACCCTTTTCTTATAGCGACGAATGCGATTCGCCCACGCACAAACCTTCTGCTTCAGGAGGTCAATGCGCTCTGTGACTCGTGACGCATAGTCTTGGGGACTAACATCAGTCCCCAAGAACGCCCGCTTCACAAAGCGCATCACTCTCGGGCGAGTATTGCCCGACCTGAAGCAGATTAACTTGCCAATGAGTGCCCTAGCCTCAGCAATACGACGCTCAATCCTACACTGCCATGCAGGCACAGCGGATTTTGGTCGGGTAGCTGCGCTGTTATTAAAAAACCTAACACCAGCTACCCGACATACCGCAACGGCCGCACAGTATAGGATTGAGTGTGTATCACTAATATCTTCACTGTTGTCAAAGTAATTAGACAACAGTGAATCCAGGGCACACACTAATGCAATGTTTTTTTTGTGCGTGGGCAAACGCGGCACTCGAGGTCTGTCGCTAGAGGGTTTGGATCGATACTCCCGAAGGGTACACTCCAAAGCGCTCCTTAACTGATCATAACATTGGGTACTTACGTTTGTAGCCCCACAATCTACCTCCTCAACTGGTTGTACGTGCTGCGGCAGGGGCACATGGGCTGTACCTTGAGTCACAGCCTGCGTCAAGGAAGGGACAGTGAGGTTACCCCGCACGTCAGAACGAAGCCTTTCAAGTGTAGAGTCATCCAACATGTGGGCACGCTGGATAGCCCGCACTTGATCCGATAGTCGCTGCGCTGAGACGTTGACAGAAGGTTCAAGGGCCTGAAACAAAGGCAGCATCCGGTCACGATACATCGTAAGATTGGTTCCTCCCTCTGTTGCCACAAAATATGCCCGCATGACATTTTCATTTATTGACTGCGTCCATCGCATGCGGCGCACATTACCACCGGCAGCGGGGGCCCTATTCGAGGCCGATGGGCCTCGGGTCCCTAAGCGTGCAGGTGGCCGGCCTCTGCCCCGACGACGTACAGGTGTTGGCGACGTCGGCGGGGAGAAATACTCGTCGCTCGAAGATGAAGACACCTCAGCAGCTGGCGTTATCACTGGCGCGGCAACCGCAAGCTGCGAGGTGCATGTGCGCGACGAGTCCGGGGGTGTTATTAGTGCTTCTCTCTTTCTAGCTCTGGTCAACATTGTATTTTCACTGTTTTTCACTTTGTTGTTGTATAGGTTGTATAATAGATTGTATCAAATTGTAGTTGACATCTGTCATAATGATTTTCTTAATTTATATGGATATTGTATAGAAAAATAATATATTGTTATAATAAATAAATATTGCTATTGTTATTTGAGCTTTGATTTAATTTGTGTCCCATAAATCTTAAAATATATAAATAAAATTTATAAAAGTGAAAATTTTTGCTTGTTGTTTATAGTGTTGCCAGGTTAATAAAATTATTATTATTATTAGCCTATACTGTCCCACTGCAGGGCAAAGGCCGCAGTGGTGATATTCGCATTTAGGGATGCGTTTTGAAAGAAACGTTTTCCTAACCCTGGGATACTCCATCTTAAAGCCTAGGTATAAAAAATGGGTCGGCAACACACAAGTGAAACCTCCGGTATTGCAAGCGTCCATGGGCTACAGTAACAGCTTAACATCATCAAGTTGTATTAAAAAAAAGAAAAAAGTCTATCTCTTGCCAATCGAAGCCAATCCCTTTAAAGGCGTCAAGCTCATCTCGCCATCTCATTTTGGGTCTATCTCGTTGTATATGTATGTATGTTTATTTTGTTACTACTTATCCAAAACTACACTTATCCTTGACGTATCAAACAGACGTATATTTCTAAGAATGTATGTCAAAATTCTAAGTAACATTAGTCATTTCTTATGTCATAACATTTGTTTATTTACTATTTGTATTATCATGTACCTATTATGTCAGTGCCGTGACATTGATTGTGTTTTGTGTAATCAAACATAAGTTTCCAGTTCAATGGGATAGAAATTATGTCGCTTGCTGATCGTTATACGGCAGGTAGCACGTAGTTGTATCGCAGTTTTGACAGTCTAGTTATCAGCTGCCCCTCTAGACAAGTGGCATAAGCGATAGTCGAATCGAAAAATCAAAAAAGCAAATGTATGGGATTTGACGTAAGTTTACAACACTATATCGTAGACTTACGTCAAATCCCATACATTTGCTTTTTTGATTTTTCGATTCGACTACCGTTTATGCCACTTGTCTAGAGCGGCTGAAATAACAAGAGGATTTGAAAAAAAAAAAAAAAAATTATAAGAACACAAAAACACAAAATTAACTTAAAATGAGATAGGTACAAAATGCAAGACTGTCGATACGGCTTATATGTTTTCCCTCGAATCTAATGCTTTAGCCTAATTGGGCAAAAAAAGAGTTAACGACTTCGACTCAGGTGCAGCCGCGCGCAAAAAATAGGTTTAAATATGTCAAGTTCGATTTGATATACAATCGAATCACTCAAAAGGGGTTTCCACTCGCGAGTGTTTTGAAAATTCATTCATTATATCATTCGTACATTTTTAGTCGTTTCGCAACTTTCTGCTGTACTTGGCATTATGTATTTGTGACCTTTGCCTTAGTCGAATATTTTAAGACGATTATTAATTTATTAACTAGGACTTGTCTATGGCAATGGATTAAAAATAGTTTTTATTTTAATAAGTACATCATAATTTATTCATTGATATGTTTTTAAACGTAAACGACTACAAGAAGGTTGCTGGGGTAGGCTAAATGCGGAAGGCGGAGAACCGGGTGGCATGAATTAGGAAAGGCCTATGTCTAGCAGTAGACTTAAACAGGCTGATTGATTGATTGAAATTTTAAGATATATTGAGAAAATAAAAACCATGAAATTCCGGACGCTTTCCATTTTCAAAAATAATAATATATTAGCTCGACGATACAATTCACAAGTTTCTTAGTTTTCACTTATATCGGCAGTCCGCAAAGATTGCCACCCAAGTTATTTTTTTAATAGATACGCTACCCGTGTTTTATTTTGGTAAATTGTTTGAATTTTGATATCTCTCCGGTCGTATCGGATTGCTGTTCCATGATGTAGGTACACCTGAAGGTTGTATAATTTGTATAACTCGCGGGCAATTGACTCATTTCGGTATTAATAAGGTAGCTAATATTTTCATTGTTTTCCAAACTTTTTTTAAAGATAAATTTGTTTGTTTGTTTTTAAAAAGACAACTCCCGCACGAGGGAACAAGCTTTGTGTCGCGGGGGACTTTACAAACAATTAACGGACATAAATTACAGCCAGACTCCGAACAACTCTTTGTAGGTCACACAAATTTATGTCCTGTGGAGAATCGAACCCGTACGTGCATAGCAGGCGCATACTGCGGCTACTGGAAGATCAAAGCAGTCAAAATAGATATAGATAATGGATTCATATGTGAAATGCTATTAGAATACAAGTTGAACTTGACACATCGCGATTAGCGAGGTGAGCGAGCAGGGGGCAGCCGAAAATCAAGGTCCAGCTTAGATCGACCATTACCTAATTAATTGTGTGTTGTGTTCCGTGAGCTTCAAATAGACTGGAATGTTGGTCCAGTGGTTAGTGACCCTGACTGCTAAGGTAGGACAGTTATTTGTGTCGTAAGGATGCTGGTTACGTCTACGTGTAATTGACTGCACGGTTGATTCAGTGGCTTAAGTGGTTACCTTGCCATTTACTACTGCGCAGCGTGTTGTGGGTTCGATCCCCACACGGGACATAAATTTGTGTGACCCACAAAGAGTTGTTCGGAGTCTGGCTGTAATTTGTGTCCGTTAATTGTTTGTAAAATCCCCCGCGACACAAAGCTTGTTTTCTTTTTTTGACAAATAAAAAAAAAGAAAAGAAAATTACCTCTATATAATGTATTTTTTGCATAAAGTACCTATGTACCTATTAGATGCTATTTTTGGTAAAGTAAAATACTGAAACTCCCCAAATTTCGTTTATTTGAAAAGTAAAAATATAATAAAGATAAATAAAAAGAATAAAAACTCACGATGTTATAAGCTGATTTCATTGTGTTGTTTTTTCTGCACAATTATGGTCACCTAGCGGAAAGTGTCGCTAGGGCCGCGTCTACCATAGTACAAACCATTTCTATGTATTGTGCATTTGTTAAATTATAATATAATAATAATAATATTTTGGGACAACTCACACACCGCCATCTGATCCCAAACTAGGCAGACCCTGTACTATGCTCCCAGACAACTGATAAACATGCTTATATCTATTTTTTTAATTTTTTTTATACTACCAAGGTGGCAAACAAGCATACGGCCCGCCTGATGGTAAGCAGTTACCGTAGCCTATGGACGTTTGCAATACCAGGGGTGTCACTCACGCGTTGCCGACCCTTTAAAAACCTATATATTTCTAAATACATACATATTATAGATAAATAACACCCATAATAATATGGCCCCTTTGAATATCCCATTTTAAACAACTTTCATAAATTATTTGGACAAAATATGACATGGTTTTAAAATGTTTGTACTCGAATTACTGATATTGAACAAAATATTTCTGGTTTCGCCTATACCATGAATCGCTATACTAGTTTTAGGCTCCGGCTTCGCTCACGCGTACAACCCCACAGGTGATTTCTTCCAGGATAAAAAACTTATGTGCTTTTCCAGACCTGGTGAAGGACATTATCCTCCACCTGCGACCGAATTTTATGCGTGTAGGTACTTATTTATAAAGCTTACTAATATTATAAACGCGAAAGTTTGTAAGTATGGATGGATGGATGGATGTTTCTTACTCTTTCACGTAAAAACTACTGAACGGATCTGGATGAAATTTGGCACAGACATAGATTATGGTCTGGAATAACACATAGGCTCGCTAGCTTTTACAGCGACTACCGACATCCACGCGGGCGGAGCCGCGGGCAACAGCTAGTATATATGTTTGTATAAAACCTAATATTTGCCTATAAAATGAATTAACACATTTAGCATGTATTGTTTACTGCTAGGCTAAAAAGTTTATTTGCTTTATATATTAGGACGCGCTTAATCTCTAGAACTGTCGTATTTGAAATCTTTTTGCATGTTTCATCACGCAACGACCTTACAGGTGCATCGCAATAACAATAAACATGACACGGGACTTTAAAAGAGCGAAAAATAATTGTATTACAGATTGTAGTCGTTGCAAAAACAAATTATAACTATTCATTAATTTACTATGTTATTTTGAAGAGTTCTCTGGTGCGTGCGTCTGTCCCCGGCGCACAAGGTCCAATACCAACGAAATTAATATTGGATCATGACGAAAATAATTATTAAAATCCGTTCTAAAACAAAAGAATTATGCTCCAACATAATATGTACATCCTACTAATATTATAAACGCAAAAGTTTGTATGGATGTATATTTGTTACTCTTTCACATAAAAAATACTGAACGGATCTGGACGAAATTTGGCAAAGATATAGATTATAGTCTGGAATAGCACATATGCTACTATTTGTCGCGAATACCGACACCTACGCAGGCGGAGCCGCGGGCAACAGCTAGTAAAAAATATATACAGACTTATCGATAACTACCTTCTTTTTCAAAGTCGGTTAAAAATAAATACCCAAATGTCCTTTTAAGGTGAGAAAATTAGCCGATACATGTTATTAAATAAAACCTTGCTAATGTGATATTGTTAGCGTTGAATGCCGTTATTTAAGAACTATGTTTGTAAACATACGAGCGATACCGTACCACCTGGACACGATATCGTCAAGGTGCAATACCAACGTACATTTCTCCCACGTAACCTAGGGTTAGCAACATTTTTTTTTTTACAAAAAAATCGTATCAAATGTGGTTGGCTGGTAAGAGAATGCTATCGTCATTAAGTCCGCATATGTATCTACTTGTGTGCATGTAGTTTTATAAATAAATAAATAAAATAAATTCCAGAAAATACTTGAACAAAGTACGCCTGAAAACAATATCGTCAAAGTTAATAGCAATACCAACGTAAATTTTTCCCACGTAACGTAGAGTTGACAACTTCATCATCATCATCATTTCAGCCAAAAGACGTCCACTGCTGGACATAGGCCTCCCCCAAGGCTTTCCACAACTCTCGATCCTGAGCCGACCTTGTCCATCGGTTGCCCGCAACTTATTTTACCAAAAATCATATCAAATGTAAATATTCAATACTTGTTCGAATTTATGATTTTATTTTATTTATTTTGGATCCTCTTAGTAAATATGCTAATATTTTTTTGTTTTCTAAGTTTACTGACTTTTTTTGTGTAAATAAATAAACTCGTGCATACCGACGCTAAATATCTAAATATATCCAGCGTTATGGTACCTGTACTATTAAGTATTCTGTTATGGTAAGATGGGGACTTATTTGGGTTTGCACATAATTATGTATATAGAATACTATTTTTTTATTAAGAATTTTCTTTTTTTTTTTTTGTTCTTTTCATTTCATTTTTGTAAGAGATACATAAGTTTATTTCTTTCTATTTATTAAATTTATCGACGATTTAATCAGCGAAAGAACTCTTAGTGAAAGCTGAAGCTAACCAAATATGTCCCATTAACGGGTCTCCTCTCCTATATTAAGAAAGCTGAGAGCTATCAAATACATTCTTAAATTGATCAACTCTTTTTTTTCTTAATCTTATAGTATTTTTAAGTAAGTATCATAATTATTGTATACTAGCGTCCCGCTCCGACTTCGCCTAGTTTATACCATTTTATATCCGCTTAGGGATTTTTTTTCATTTTTCAACTGATTCTTACGTTATAAAATGAAACTATGTCCCAAATTTCAACTTTCTAGACTTAGTAGTTTTGGCTGTGCAATAATCGCCAGTTAGAACAAAATATTTTATATACTTATATGATAGGTACTACCTATTAGCTACGTAACAGCCGTGGAAATCGATAGTTCTGCGAGGTAAGCAAGCATTTCGCGTGAGCGTGGGCGGCCCCTCTATGCCTCGGGAAGCACGTGAAGCTTTATCTCCTGCTTTATCTTTACTATCTGTACTACCACAGAAATAGATCGAGATAGAATGGTGATAAACACATTTCTGCATATATTTCGCGCGTGCCACTATTTCAACAAGCCACACCCACTTTGCGGGTCAACCAGTCTTAGCGAGCCCAAAGTAGTGAGGAGACACATTTACCCAATTATCGACAGCTATCTATGCGACGTGGGGTGTTGAAGTACCTATTTATTTTTACGTAATAAATTATATTTTTTGTCATACATAAATGAAAACAATTAATTACGTGTTATTACTTAAATTGTATTAAGGTATAATGATAGAAAAGTAAAACTTATTACTTTAATTAAAACGTAAATATAACTGAATGCTTTAGAAAAGTAACAAATATAACTACATATTTTAGATAAGTTACATTACCAACTCATTTTTTTTAAATAACAATTTTTAAAAGATCCTTAATATGATAACTATGCCAAAGTATGGGCGCTTTTACGTTATGTTTCTATGGCAAACAGGTATTTATAATATATACCTACTTAAATTTACAAGGAGATACAAATTTAAAAGGATTTTAATTTTAAACTAAAGTTGTCTAACATTTACTTTATAGTTTTTCGTCATAAAATAACTTTATTATTGAAAATCGATGTAATGCATGCTTAAAACCAATTTCATTAAAAATATTACGTAAATCACAAAGTGAATATAATAAATAAACAGATGAGCTAAGATCATGAGTTCTTTGTATAAATAATTTATTTATCGATAAATACAACGACTGTGACGACACGTTGCGTCAATCTCTAGCGCATTCATTGCGACGACCAATCAATCACAGCAAAGGACTGCCGTCTCATTACCGATTTGGAATTATTGTAAATCTCATTTGTTTCGATGTTCGTTGCGCGCTCGATTAATGGTTATAAGTAAGAACATTGTACAGCGAAAGTAATGGATATAAAGCTTAACGAAAAGTAAATTATAATTTATGATCGTCCTTGTCAAACATGGTAAAGGTGAAATAATAATTTTTATTCTCGTAAAACAGGTTTTAGTTATATTTAAACACTTACCGATGAAATGAAATGCCTCCTTTCTTCCTGTTCACTTTATTACTTCGATTTTTACAATTAGCGACGGAGCAATACGGAATATTTTTGTAGATTTTAATATGGCATAATTTTGTACGTCCCGAACGCAGCTATAAGAGTCGCACGGCGTAATGAGGATGCTCGATGTGAAATATATGTTAAATACGAACATTCGATCAAAATGTTGGCACGCGTACCACGCCTACTTCGCCGTTCTATCCTGATCTATTTCTGTGTGTACTACCCACGGTGCCAAACAACGACGGCCCGCCTGATGTTAAGCAGTTTTCGTAGCCTTCTTCATCTAATTCGTGTCGCTCTTGACAGCGGTCGTAGTCGCGATGATTATTTCTTATGGAAGAGGCTGATGTAGTTCGCCTTACAATGTCTGGCCATTTTTTTCTGTGGGAGGACAGTCTAGTGCACAGGAGGACAATCGCAGGCTATAGACGCTTAATATCACGTACATGCTGCTGACCCTATACTCCTCAGCCCCTCTAGACAAGTGGCATAAATGTATGGGATTTGACGTAAGTGTACGATTTTATGTCGTAAACTTACGTCAAATCCCATACATTTGCTTTTTTGACTTTTCGATTCGACTACCGTCAATGCCACTTGTCTAGAGGGGCAGTTCCTTTTACGTCATGCTTTTTATACCTACAAAGATCCCTTATTACCATACTAATAGTACCTAAATTCTTGATTTCTTGTTGTTTTTGTATTATTTTTGTTTCGATAATTAATTTTAATTAAGTATTCAATTTTATTTTAGTATGATGTGTTGGCTCCGTCCCTTTTTCTTACCCATACCAAATTTTACCTAAATTAAAGTAATAATTTGGCGAAAAAAAAAATGGCCAGTTTCTTGCCAATTCTCCTCGAGGCATGTAGGAAAAAAATCCTTTCCCAAGGGTATTCCATAACCTTGGTGTAAAAGAAATGGTTTGCAGAGGTCCAGAGGTGTCACGCAAGTGATATCTACAACCTGCAAGTGGTTCTGCAAGCGTCTATAGGCTATGGTAACTGCTTAACATCAGGCAGCACATAAAAAAAAATGAAATCCTTAACCAGTCGGACTCACTCGCTTTTATTTTATTTTATTTAAAACTTATTATACACAAAAATAAATGTATAAAGGCGGACTGAATGCCATAGGCATTCTCTACCAGTCAACCCAAGGCGGTACAGAGATATTACAAAGTATGTAGTTGCATATGTAATATTTTTTTAGCGATAATAAACAATGTAGATAAGACAATATATATAAAACATAATACTAATACTTAGCTAAAGATAAATATTATATAAAGTAAATGCATATTTACTAAAATAAACTAATATATATTATATTAATTATATCATCATCATCTCAGCCAAAAGACGTCCACTGCTGGACATAGGCCTCCCCCAAGGATTTCCACAACTCTCGATCCTGAACAGACCTTGTCCATCGGTTGCCCGCAACCTTTACCAGGTCGTCGGTCCACTTTGTTGGAGGCCTGCCCACGCTTCGTCTTCCAGTCCGTCCAGTTCGTTTCGTATTAATAATATAAATACACAATACCTACGCATATTAACATGGGAAATAAATAGTATAGTTTTGTTAAATGTAGTTTAATAATATATTTTAAGTACTCGACTTGTATTCCTAATTATGTGGACCACCCATTGCAAACCAGCGCTTCCACAATGCTTAATGCATTGTGGAAGCAAATAGCTGAATACCACCCATTCAGCTATATATAGCATTTATTTCTTTGTTTTATATTCTAAAATTGTACCTCAGACTAATATTAGTCTGAGAATTGTACCTATTGTATATTGTACTAAACAAAAAATAATTATTTTTCTCTCTCTCTCTCAAATATAAAACATTACTGATGAGACGATTCTGGTAATCTGTGCAAGAGTAGTTCAGGAACCTTTTTTTTGAACGCATACCGGTACCGGCTAGTGGCCGTCCTGATCTCAAGAGGCATTTTATCTACCTCTCTAATGCATATCTCGATGTATATGCATTATCTAGGTTTGGCATATTGCCATTATTATTGTCAAGTTTGACCTATAGACACAACTCATTGTCCTATAACCTTGTCAGCACCGCCAGCTATTATAACCATCCCCCCCCCTTCCTTTGACTTAAACACTGGAAGAACAATACCTCTTTGTTTTAGAATCCAGATTTAAAACATGCCTATAAAAATGTTTCTTTTTGACATACGTCAATATTGTATAGGCTTTATGTAATTTTTTTTGTGTTATATTTCATTACTTATCTACATTAATTATATTTAAGTTACCAGCTGTTTCCCGCGGCTACGCCCGCGTGGATGTCGGTTATTGCTTTAAAAAGTAGCCTATGTGTTATTCCAGACCATAATCTATCTGTCTGCCAAATTTCATCCAGATCCGTTCAGTAGTTTTTACGTGAAAGAGTAACAAACATCCATCCATCCATTCTTACAAACTTTCACATTTATAATATTAGTAAGGCAGTAAGGATAATAAAAGGCTCTTCTGGCAACCCTCTTCTAATTTGGTTATAATATTGTTGGAATAAAACTAGGCCAGTGGTGATAATTAATAATGTTTATTTATTACTTTATGATGCCTGAATTACAAAATAAATATTTCCTTATGTTACACATAGCGTTATAAAAAGGGAAGTGCGGCCATGACAGTCTGACAATTATGACAACCCATAAGTCTATGGTAGCGCTTGTGAGGATCAAGTACATAAATTTACACCACAGATTATAACAAATATAATTCCAAAAAATTATAGTAAATTATATACTAAACTAATTTCAACTATTCCTATCGCTGAGTAACATAGGATATTATATCTTAACTAGCTGTTGCCCGCGGCTCCGCCCGCGTGGATGTCGGTTATCGCTGCAAAAAGTAGCCTATGTGTTATTCCAGACCATAATCTATCTCTGTGCCAAATTTCATCCAGATCCGTTTAGTAGTTTTTACGTGAAAGAGCAACAAACATCCATCCATCCATCCATACATCCTTCCATCCATACTTACAAACTTTCACATTTATAATATTAGTAAGGATTAATCGTAGCATGTGGTCAGTCTCTGCCTACCCTTCTGGGAATTAGGATTGAATCTGTTTCGAGACTTATTGCTGAAATTAGTTAATTTCCCGTGCAAATCTTTAAGCTGTCAAGCAAGCAACGCCTATTTATGTTCGCCGTGAATAATATTGTGTAAGTACCTACGTAAGATCGGCAAAGTTGTCGCTCGAACATTTTGACATTTTAGTCTTAGACTGGCCTGTTGGTCTAGGTTAGTGACCCTCCTTATGGCCGTAGATTCAATTCCCACACGGGATCAAATTTATAAATGTTTGTTCCGAGTCTAGGTGTACCTAATTTGTGTCCGTGAATTGTTTTGTTTGTAAAGTCTACCGTGACAAACGGCTTATATATTATAAACTTAAAGGTCAAAATTACCCAAGTAGTATGTTTAATGTTTTTACTGTGTCACTCTAGTTATCCGTAGACTATGTTAAATCATGCGTGTGTAAAAGTAAACATCTATATATTACTAGTTGACCTGGCGAACTTCGTACCGCCTTTTTTTATTCTTGAATATTTTCTTTTAATTTTCTTCTTAAAAAACCTTGTCCTTACAATAACAAACACAAAAAGAAAGAATTATCTAATTTGGTGCTGTCGATCGGAAGCCATGAGCGCACGTACATACATTTAGGGTTTAATTTTTTTGTTTTTAATTTATTTTTAAATCACATAAAATTGTATTTATATAGATAAATAAAATTAATGGTCTGGCTGACTGATGGATTTATTGACTGATATATCAACGCACACGGTCCTAGAAGGATTATTTGTAGGTATCCACTAAGAAAGGGTTTTTCGAAATTTCATCTTTAGCAGAGTGAAATGGAGCTTTCTTCTTAAAACTTTTCATTGACTCGTAAATTAGTACACATTCTCTTTAATTAAAGTTATAAGCGGTATCACAGTTTTAAAATTATTCCCTCTTGCGTGGGAGCGCGGAGAGTGCGAGTATTTACCTATTAGCATGGGGTCTCATCAGGAACAAATCAAAATTAGTACGAATAAATACCAATAGATGGAGTTACATATATCGATTTGTTATTTACGTTTATGTAAAATTCAAACCTGGAAGAAATATAGCCTGAAACATATACGTACATATTTTAAGAAATCCTACTAGCATAGGAAAATGAAATAGAGGGCTCATAAAACAAAATTAAAATTATATATTTTCAAAATTCAATAATGTCGCCGTAGTCCTGGCGGCAGTATTTTGTACTACTAAGAAGTTGAAACTTGCGAGTGACTTGTGAGTAATGGCGCTGGCGCTGTATGCATTTTTAGATTTTTATAAATTAAAATTTTACTGTTGGGTCATACTAGGTATAAAAATATATAAAGTTAGGTTAAAAATAAATAATACTGGTATATATATTTTTTCTCTCAACAAAAAAACTTTAAAAATGTCTTACGTTATCAAAATTATGAACAAAAATTTAAGATTTATTATCATAAATATTTTAAAAACTAAACAAATACAAAAAGTGTATCCTATGTTGGGATTCAATATTTTAAAAACTAAACAAATAGAAAATACAAAAAGTGTATCCGATGTTGGGATTCGAACCCGGTTCGGCCGGATACGGGTACCTCCGTACGGTGCTAAGGTATCGACGATCCTTACTGTGAGAAAATTACCTATTTGTGAATTCGAACTGATACTTAATAATTACAGTTTTATTATATTTTTCCTAATAATTAAAAAAAATATTATCTGATATTAAAACCATCTACAAAAAACAAATTTCAAAAATTGGACATGAATCTGGGACTCGAACCCAGTACCATGGGACTGTTGGACGAATACCACAGAATGCTATACTTACTCCTGATTGGCCTGTTGGTCTAGTGGTTAATGACTCTTAATTACTAAGTTGGGGGGTCATGGGTTCGATTACCATTCAGGACAAATCTTTGTGTGATGAGCTCTGTTTGTTGTGCTGTGCCAAGCCTGGTTTCAGATGGTATGTGAATTGTCAGAAAATATTATTATTACTCTAATTCGACTCATCTCGTAGGTACTGAATTGATAGATGCTAGGTAGGTATAATATACTTATTTGTTAATTTGAACTGACAAAACAAAAAAATGTTTATTATAGTTTTACGAATAATAAAAAAAACCTTTTATTTTATAGGTATACGTAATTAAAGCCATCAACAAAAAACTTAACACTATACCGTAAACTTCTGTTAAGATACGGGAAAAAATTGTTTAGCCCGGGGCGAAACCGGGGCGGAGCGCTAGTTTAATACGGAAGCAAACAGTCAAAATAAGTGTATATTTCGTACGTAAAGCGCGTGACCTTGAGCGAGTAAACGTGGCCCGAGCCCGAGACAATAAGCGATACCTACCCTTTATGGTCGGTGTTCGGTGTAGATGCCTACTATTTTTTGGGAAGAATATATTTTCTTTAACATAAATAAATTCGGTTATAAAGTGTCGCCATCTGTTGATTTTATGTGTATGCACGTAATCTGTTGGATATAGACATCTAGTGTCGTATAAATAGTAAAAATTTAGCCGCACGGTTAGCCCGAGTTTGCAGGGAACCAATTCTTTGTATGGGATGGGGTATCTGTACTAGTATTATATTATCTGTGCTATTAGTAAGCAGGTAGGATTTTTCTAAGGTAGAGGTGTAAACACGGGCGAAGCCGCGGGTGGCAGCTAGTTATATTACATGAGTGGTCGAGCCGATCTTATATATTTAGTAATACCTAGTCAAATAGTCAAACGTATTCCTATCCCAGGGTTACTTCCATCTTAAAGCCCTGGTGTAAAAAAAGGGTTGGCAAC
Source organism: Trisateles emortualis (assembly GCA_947095525.1). Classification (NCBI taxonomy): domain Eukaryota; kingdom Metazoa; phylum Arthropoda; class Insecta; order Lepidoptera; family Erebidae; genus Trisateles; species Trisateles emortualis. The sequence continues at coordinate 10,509,947 of OX352751.1, read as the reverse complement.
ACGCAAGTGATACCTCTGGTAATGCAAGCGTCTATAGGCTACGAATACTGCTTAACATCAGGCGGGCTGTACGCTTGTTTGCCACCCAAGTAGTATAAAAAAAAAAAAAAAAAATACAAATCGTCATATTATAGGCTATGTCATGTTTTATTAATTGGTTTACAAGTACCTACTTATATATTGATGTAATATCTAAATTTGACATAAAATATTATGTCATTGAAATAAAAAATGCCTGCAGCATATTGTTTCTTGAAATGGAAGGATGAAAATAATAACAGTATAAGTATGTGGCTGGCTTTTGGTCTAGTGGTTAAGGACCCTGACTGCTATGCCGGGGTATGTAGAACAAAGATCTGTTCTAAGTGGAAATCAAACCCACGACCTTTGGCTTAGAGAGTCAGGGTCAGAGTCACTGACGACTATACCAACGAGCTAGTCAAATATAGTAATGTTTTCTTATCCCAGGGTTACCATAACACAAAATAGTTGTTTTTAAAAGACAACTTCCGCACTAAAGAACAAGCTCTGTGTCGCGGAGGACTTTACAAACATACAATTAACGGACACAAATTACACCCAAACTCAGATCAATTCTTTATGGGTCACACAAAGTTTTGTCCTGTGTGGGAATCGAACCCACAACCTCGTGCACAGCAAGCGCATACCGCGGCCACTGGACCACCAAGGCAGTCAGATATATATCGTGTATGCCTCCGCCCCTCTTTCTCGGTCATGGACCATGGTATGGTATTGCAAGCGTATCTGTAAGCTATGGTAACTGCTTACCATCACCATTAGGTGCGTTTTTGCCTTGACTTGCGTCATGTAGTTGCGTTGTTCTTCCATAGCAGCTTAGAGTTAGACTATAGCATGGGGTTCTTCAAGAAAGGAGTTATAAGGTTTCTAAAGGGTCGAGTGATACCCCTGGTGTTGCAAGCGTCCATAGGCTACGGTAAATGCTTACCAACAGGCCGTATGCTTGTTTGCCTCCTTGGTAGTATAAAAAAATAAGTTACAATATTTTGTAAACTACATGTTTATGTTTATGGTAGCGTGCAAACTGATGCAGTCAAAACACTAAAACTACGTATTATCCGTCAGCTGTCTAGCACAATATACCGTTCATTTTACTGCACTTTCTTCACCAATTCGTATGAAACGATAACTGTTAAATATTTACTGATATAAATAAGCCAATGACCGCCATTTTATTTACGCATTTAGTTGCGTTCGGAATTTCAATAGTTATCAACATAATTGTTTGTATTCGGAACGTTTTCCCTTGAATGTGACATGTTGATACATTGCATTACCCTCACGGCGCATTGTGTGTGGAATACCTGTGTATCTGTAGGAATTTGAAGGTATAGTAAATCTTTTCGACACCGACGACAATGTCTTTATATAACTAGCTGTTGCCCGCGGTTTCCCTTGCGTGGATGCGGCTACATGCTATTCCAGACTATAATCTATTTCTGTACCAAGTTTCATTCAGATCCGTTCAGTAGTTTTTGCGTGAAAGAGTAACAAACATACATCCTTACATTCTGACAAACTTTCGCGTTTATAATATTAGTAGGATAGCGCACAAGTAAGTGTGTGCGCAAACACTCAAAGTGCACTCTTTATTCCCTCACTCTCATAGTCCGATGAGCTTTACGTGCTTTTTGCGGCACGGGGGTGTAAACAGTGACAATTTCCAAACTACGTGTATATATTCTGAATTTATTGACAGAAAATCCCAATATCCATTTTTGACGCGAGAATCGAACCTGGGTTCTCATATCAGAGGTCGCACATATCGACCACTGAGCCACCAAGGCAGTCTTTATATCTTATATATATACATATATTTCTTGTGTGCGTGTGTATGTCACTGAACTCCTCCTAGACAGCGGTACCGATTTTGATGAAATTTTGTGTGTGTTCGGGTAGGGCTCCGGATGGTTTAGATTCACAATTGGACCCGGTAGGTGGCGCTGCTGTCGGTATATCAGCTTTTTCAGGCAGGACGACGTCTGCCAGGTCCACTAGTATGTATATATAAAAGTATGTATCTAATAGCTAGTCTAGCGACCGAAGTTCGATTAGGAGGTCATTTTTATAAAGTCCTAATGTCCTTGTTAATGAATTACAAACATTATTATCTACAATCAACAATTTTTTAACATTTTATTACTCTCTCGTTACGTTTTTACGATTACCAATAAACTTTTTGATTGGTTTTCTACAGTTAATTTAACTTCGAGCATGCCTTCGCAGATTAATAGTACATACTAGCTGTTCCCCGTGGTTTTACCCTTTCTACTCTCTATCATTAGAGCTGAAAGTTCCATTGGCAAAATGCGAGTTAGTGGCAAAATGACTGCAGAAATTCTTCTCATAGATGGGTTTCCACACGACGTTTTCTTCGCCGTTGGCAGATGGTAAATCAATTGACCTCCTTATCGTTTTGTTAGTGGCTAACCTGGTGAGTGCGTTATTTAGATCGCTAATACTTTAGGTCTGTGTCGTGATCTAGCGACTGTTAACAGTCGGGACCGACCTTCGAAGCATGGAAACGCTCAGAAATACCACTATGTAAGGTTACCGCGCCCTTGATTGCTGAACCCGCTGATCGTTTACCGAACAGCGAGTGCACTTGGCTATGAGCGCCTACAAATTCCAAAAAGTCAGATTCACTTTAGTATTGCCACTTGGGATTGAACTCCAACCTCATGTATACAAGTCGATTCTTATTTGTATCTATCACTTTTATTCCAATACTTTTATTCACATTTTTGTTTCAACTAACGTGATATCGTTCGGTGTTTAAGTCCACCATTGTCCAGACGCATCAGACCACGAATTGTAAAGCAGGGCATCCTATTCAGTGCTGCGATTAACACAGATTGTTGACTGACTGACACATACCTACTAAAGCCAGTAATTTTGATCAACATAACAATCAACCGCTGCTTCGTGAAAATTAATAGCAACATTCTGACGCGCGTTTTTAAATTAAAGTGCGTTAAAGCGCTGTCGGTGATTTTTATTATGAGGTACGCTACCCGCGTCGACACACTGCTGACTTCTACAACATTGTTAGTGAGAGCTTTGTTGACCAGGAAACCGACACCGCCCTGAGACGGCTGATCACCTTCCCGAAAGTAGAATAGGTGGCCTAACTCAAGGGTTATCGTATCCTCTCCCTGTCGGCGGACTTCAGATAACCCCAAAATGTGCCAGTTTATGCGACCTGATTCTACCTCGAGTTCGGTGAGGTGTTGGTCCAGCCGTAGAGAGCGTCCATTATACGTCGCCAGGGTCAGGTGTTATTGGTAGCCTTTTATCGTAGCTCGGAGATTCTTCGCACCCCCTGCCCCGCTATTACCGCGACCGCTACCGTGGCCACGGACAGCGGGACTACCGGGAACTGGGGGCCTTTGCTTTTGGCGTCTTACCATTAGGAGGTTTTTGGTACTTACGATACCACGCTGGCCAGACGGGTTGGTATAGGGTTTTATTTCAAATTTTCCTTTTCTGGCAGTGGTGTTGTCTGCATTTTAGTTTAACGCCATATCGGAGGCGCGCCACAGCGTCATGTCGGGGACGCTTATTTCTGCGGTTATATAAGATTTATATTTGTGAATTTTCATGACATGACAAAAGTACACTTGAGTAAACTTGATTTTATTGACACACAGGACATTAAAATTTATCTATTTGTAAAATATATTAATAATATAATTATGATGTTCAATGATTCAATATGATAAAAGTAATTGAAATTTTTGACATATGTGTTGTATTGTGTATTTGCATGTCACCAAGCATGACAAAATGTATAGGATCTATTTGCACTGTTTTACCTGTTTTTGTACCTAAATTTAAAGCAAATAAAGAATATTATTATTATTAGTAAATACGCAGCTGGTTCTACCTCATTTCGGTACCAATAGCATGTTATTACTAAGACAATTGAATTATTACCTATTTACTTCCCAGTGTCTAATTGTTACATATACACCTTATATTAAATAATTAACGCAACTATTAAGCTATTATAATGTATCGTTTAATTATAGCGGTTTTTTAGTTAGTTGTTATTAATAACGTGCTAAGTGCGATTGTTTTGATGCCGACGTTAAGGTTAGGTTAAATTGCAGATGTTTTATGTGGGTACAAAAATACGACGAAACGTTTGAGATAGGGTAGGTAGTGCCTGCAAATATCAGCGTAGTATATAGATACAAGCGTACATAGGCTACGGTAGCTACTTACTATCAGGCTGGCTGTATGCTTGTTTGCCAACTAAGTAATATAAATAAAAAGATTTGGCTGGGGTGGGAATCGAACCTCCAGTTTTGCCAACGTCACTAACCACTAGTAGACCAATAGACCTAGCCAAAATACTACTTTACATATATCTCACTCGCACCCTTTGTATGATCGATCAAATTGGCGCTCAACCACTCTAAACATTTTAATCTAGCGATTTTCTTGTTTGGCTACTTATGTATAATAAGCAACATTAAATTATGACATAGAACTTAAGTCTTATTATCGACTTATTCTTGTTCAAACTTCATTTCATTTAGTTTATACTAGGTGACACGGAGTTGAGACCGGCCGGCTGATTCTCTAAGTAACAGAGATGACAAACTGACAGTTGTGGTCGCAAACTGACAGTTGTGATTGCTCGGTGACGGCACAATCTATTGACTCAACGTCAAAAAGGCTCGGAATTTGCTCTTACGGAATACCGATTTTCAATCTGACAACCACATTTTGCTCGGTTTTTGCTTTTACGGAATACGCGCCGTAGTCACGGACGCCCCTTTTGACCGTAACAAAAATGTTTAACTTAAATATTTTATGATTTTACTGTGTCGCTCCAGTGCTCAGAAACTGTTGCCATCAACAGTAGCTAAGAAGCTTCATTTCATCTAACATTACGTTCCCTATTATCTATCGCATTCATACTTGAAATCTATATGCAAGTACGCACAAAATGGGACTGAACGCTGCTCAGTATGAAGGTAACTTAGTTTTACGAGTTGCTTTTCGTATTTGGCTGCCCAAGTGGGCGTTTGTGCATGAATTTCTTGTGGCTATTCCATCCAACCCAGGTTCTTCCAGAAAGCCAATCCGGCTGGTTGCCTAAGTGGGCCTTTGTGTATGAATTTCTTGTGGTTTTTCCATCCAACCCAGGTTCTTCCAGAAAGCCAATCTGGCCGATGCCCAAGTGGGCGTTTGTGCATGACTTTCTTGTGGTTATTCCATCCAACCCAGCTTCTTCCAGAAAGCCAAAATGGCCGCAGGCTTCCGGTAGAGAACTCGTTTTTTAATAATCTGAGCCGAATCTTCTCTGTGTCTTCTACCCACCTGCATTCCATCGGGACATCAGGCGGGTTTCTCGGCCTCTATGCAACCCCTGCAGAGTGGGCTGTCGGTTAGACTTAGTTTTTGAAAGTGTCTTTCGAGTGGGCAGTGTTAGGACGCTCACTATCGTCCTGATGTTTAACCTATATTGCGTTGGGAGGTTTCGCTGCCACAGTTTCCGAGTAGCGGATGATAGCCCTTCTTTGATTTGTCTGCAGCATCCGTTGGTTAGGTAGCTTATCATTCTTTATAGTATAACTAGTTGTTGCCCGCGGCTCCGCCGGCGTGGATGTCGGTTATCGCTGTAAATATGTGTTATTCCAGACCAAGATCTATCTCTGTGCCAAATGTCATCCAGATCCGTTCAATAGTTTTTACGTGAAAGAGTAACAAACATCCATCCATCCATTCTTACAAACGTTCGCATTTATAATATTAGTAGGATTATTGTTCGTAGACCATGTTAAATGTTGCGTAGGTATACCATATTGTGTTTAATAAATAAATAAACATTCTATGAGTGTTTGAATGACAAATTGGTTGAAGCAATAAACTACGTTATTATTGGAAAACTAATGTATGCAAATTTGAAGTACGCGGTACGCATGAAAAGGTATATGATGAATAACTATTTTGCATAATGGCAATATAGGGCTGGCAAACATATATAATTTTTGTCCCGACTGAATGACCGATGACAGCGCAGAGCCTGAAATGAACGGATAACAAACTAAACAGACACGGGCCTGTTGGTCCAGTGGTTAGTGACCCTGACTGCTTAGTCGCATTCCCACACGGGACAAAACTTCGTGTGATTCATAAATGTTATTTGTTAGTATACTTATAAAAACAAAAGAACAGAGAAAATGAACGATTAATATGAAGTCTAAATTCAGACAGTACTTAAAACCAACAAAAAAGTACCTTAAAAAAAGGTAAAACCTTTTTGCATCAAACTTTTTTTTTAAAAATAAGTTTGATGCGTACAAAACCTTCTTGCGTCGTCAAAACGATGGATATTCTGTTTTAAAGTGGCTAGTGGCCAACCTAATGACTTCTGCCGTGATCTAAAAACTGTTAACAGTCGGGACCGACTTCTGACATGCCCTCCAAAGCACGGAATTTCTCAAATGAAATACCAGGAGACCGCATTTTTGGTATTTTAACATCAGTTCATCAACTATCAGCAGAAACAGATAAAGTAAGAGTAATTAATAAAAAGAGAAATAGAAAAGAAAAATTACTGTTTATTGTTTGCAAAAATTATGGCTTAAAGGTAAATTATAGTAAATCTTAAAAAAAAATTAAACAGTTTAAATTATGTAAGTAAGCACTAAGAACCAACTGACGACCTAAAAAAGGTCGCTGGGACGCACTGGATGCGGAAGGCGGAGAACCGTGTGCTATAGCGTGTTGGGAGAGGCCTATGTCAAGCAGTGGACTGCGATAGGCTGATTGATTGAAGCACTAAGAAGAGATTTCTGAAAATACCGTATAGTGGTGGAAATGTCACGGCGGCCAATCTCAACGGAGATTAGCTAACTGCACGGGGCATATTATAGTGCATCGGTGCCCTCTTTATTCCTTCACTCTCATATTTCGATGGGACGGCAATCCGATATCGTGACACGACCGGAGAGAGAACAGGCGCAGAACCAACAGCTTGACGTGCTTTCAGAGGCACGGAGGAGTATTGCTGTGTTTAAGAAAATGGTCACCCATCTACAGACCGACCGAAGCTTGTCTCTTGATCCGCGCCGCTAATTCTTAACTACGAGCCCCTCAAAATCTGATAATGCTATAGTAATGAGTTGTAAACTATCCATTTGTATGCAATAGTTGTAAATGTTTGAATTGTATAACAATATTGTAGATATATGTAGGTACGTTTTAACCGGGGGCCGTACTATGATGTGTTAAAGCGATTTATTTAGGATCTTAGTTTTCAATTTGTAAGATTATTACCTAGTTTTAAGGTTGTTCAAAATTGTTATTCCCAACACTGCTAAACTTTACAAGATTGCTTGAGAATGTTGTCAAAATTGGCCTAGCATTTTGCGAGTCCATCACACATACAGACATAGATTTTGATGTATATAAATGAATAATAAGTTTACTTATGTTTATCATGTCATTTGTCTACAGGTATTCCACCTCCGTGACATTCGCTGGGAGAGACCTCGGTTCTTGTCCAAGTCGTTCCTCGCCTTCGTGACTTTCAACGTGATCAGCTACTCTCTCCTGGCAGCCGAGGTGCTCACCACCAACGTCGCTGATACTTCGGCTGAGAAGAAGGTAAGGTTAAAAATCTCTGTTTTTTTTTACCGGCGGCTTTACTTTCATTTATAACAAGCCAACGGACCGTCTGATGGTAAACAGTTAACCAGCCTATGGACGCTTGCAATACCAGAGGTATCACTTGCGTGTTGCCTACCCAAGAAGGTGAACATCATAGTTTTGAGCTGGAGTATCCCTGGGATAGGAAAACGTTTCTTTAAAAACCCATCTCTTAATGACCGCTGGAGACATGTACTCACACACAGGATCACAACTATACCGCTGTGGTATTCTCTTATGCCTCCTCTACACGTAGACAGATACATCTGCAGATGGCATCGGCGGACGCGTCCGCCGACGTGTAGAGGGGGTGATTTGCTCGTCTGTGTTAGGTATTTGATGTCGGCAGACGCGTCCGCCATTTATCCGTAAGTTGTCGGTTTTTGTAGCACGGATCAAAGGGTTCTAGCTCGAGCGCACGGCGCGAGCGAACGGCCTGTCCACATGTCTGACGACGCATCAGTGTTCATCGGGAAGCGTATGTGAGTGCACGCGTGATTGTTGCCGTTCTTTCTTTTTTCTTGCTCGTTGAAATGGCTAATATGAGCACTGATGAAACATTTAAATTCCTGGAGCTGTATCAAGCAGAAAACTGCCTGTGGAATCCTAAAAATAAATACCACAAAAATAAAAATTTTGTAAGTACACATTTCATTCATTTTATTTAACTAGGTACCTACTAACAAATTCAGTTGAGTTTACTGTAAATTGGATAGTATATAACAATTTGGACTTATGACAGGTAGGTACCTAAATGTTAGTTCAGTTCGAATTTTTGATAGACCCACAATGAATATACTTAACTACTTATTTATTTTTTAGATAAATGATTCATGGAAACGTATTGCTGATACGATGGGCATTCCAGTGCATGAGTTAAAAAAAAAAAAAGATAATCTACTAAGTACATTTAGAACAAACTTAAAAAAAAGAAAGGCATCCATTCGGTCAGGGGCGGGAACAGAGGATGTGTATCAGCCCATCTGGATTTTTTACGATGTGATGGCTGCTTTTTTGTCAAATGTTTACGAATCCACAAGTGTAATGAATTCAGAGGTAAGTAAAAATAAAAAAAAATGTTATTTAATCGTATTTATTTTTTAATTATTAATTTATTTGGGTAACCAACACAACATACAATGTTGTTTAATGCTGAAAGCCTGTTTGTCTGTTAAAAATAACATACAATGTTACATACGTATACTTATATTAAATCTACTAGATTACTAGGTACTTTTGTAATTAATGGTTATTCTCGTTAATATATCTCATAAATTTTAATCGCGTTTCAACTGCACATGTAGGCGCTCTTCGAGGTATTGGTTGCAGCGGATCGAATGTTCCCATGTAATTTTGTCTCCAAGATCCTGGTTGGATTAATTCTCCATTGACATACTTATCTTCTGAATTTGGGGGACTGTACAAATGACGAGATGTTTTACTATTTCTTAAGAAATTGTGTAACAAGACACATGTCATTGTAATTAAAGACGCTTTACTGCTATTCAGCGGTATCGGCTTTTTGAAAATTCTGAATACGCTAGACATTATACCAAAAGTATTTTCGACTGCTACACGCGAACTAGAGAGCTTTTGATTAAATAATCTCTCTGGAGTACCAAGAGCGTGATGCCCAGGAAATGGTTTCATAATATGTGTACTTAATGCAAATGCGGCATCAGCTAAAAATACATATGGTAAGCTTGTGTTACTATTAGGTAAGCAACTAGGAGGTGGCAAGTTGATCACATTTGTGTCAATTTTTTGCTTTAAAACACTTTGATTATAGACTCCACCGTCGCTAATTCGCCCTGGGCAACCTATATCTACAAACATAAAGCAGTAGTCACTATCAACTAGTGCTAAGAGTACAATACTGAAATGCCCTTTATAATTGAAGTACTCCGTTGCGGTATGAGGTGGCGGTAGAATCATGACATGTTTCCCATCTAAAGCGCCAATACAATGAGGAAAATTAAATCCTTTTGCCTTTGCAAGCCATTCATCCGTAGTGTTAGGTATCTGAAAATAATAAATATTTGATTAATTTAAAAACTCTTTAATGTTATATAATATTTAAATGTATTTTTATTGAATTTATTCTTTTTCAGACAGAACCTGATTTGTATGAAGAGGCTAGCGCTTCTAACGTGCAGGCTAGTGATAATATTCCGGACGCTAAAAACGAAGACCATGATGATGCTGACATTCCTACTATATCTCAAAACAAACCAATTATTCAGTCACAAAAACGTCGTGCTAAAGATCCACCCGAATTGCAAGAAGCCAGTAGAAAAATGAGTACTGCTTTTACTGCACTAAATAACGCATTGGCTAACAAACAAAACGTAAAAGAAGAAGACGAATGCGATTTTTTTTGTAAAATGTTGTCAAAACAAATAAAGGAGTATCCAAAACTTGAAAGGGAAGAAATAATGTATGAGCTTCATGGTGTTATGATGAACAGACGTCGTCGTTACAACACGATGCAGAGTAGATCATATGCTGTTTCTTCTCCTTCACAAGTAATACTCAGTCGACCTAGCACGAGCAACAGCATATATCTATCAACACCGTCACCTGCATACGTAGTAGACTCCCCCCATTCAGTTCAGTCACCACCACAAAATGTGGTCAACCAACAAACCGAAGTGGTTAACATTATTTCACAAGAAGTGCTTGTACCAGAAACAAGTAAAATGTATTACGAAAGCTGTAGAAATATGACGGACAATAATAACACCGATTACCTTTAATTTGTCAAAGCAAACTTCAAAGCTTTTTTCATTTTTGTAAACAGTTGATTATTCATTACAATACAATTAATAATAAAAATTTTGGATTCAAATTATGTGGTTTACCTTCACTAAATCCTTTAATACGTCATTGAGCGCTGAACATACTTCAGGAACAATAATAGATATTACTTGGCTTGAAATTTTAAACAGGTAATGCAAGCTTCTATAGCTATCACCAGTAGCTAAATATCTTAATGTTACTGCCAGACGCACTTTCACTGGAATGGCATCCCTCCAATCTGTATCTTTTCTAGCAATCGTTGGAGATATTTTTTGTAATAAATATTCGAAATCGCTGCTAGACATTCGGACAAAATTATTAAATTCTCCAGATGGCTCTGCATATAGTTCTGCAAACTGGTTTTCCATGCTATTCCTGCGAAAAAATGGCGTGATGTAACAAGTCGTTGTGTTAAAAAGGGTAGAAATGATTATATTATGAATAAAAAAATCCAACTTACTTTGTTCGGTTTCTATGTATAGTCAGCATCCACCACCTTCTTCTTCTCCATTTCTTTTTAATAACTCTACTACGATGGACGCTTAAATAATACCTGTAGGTACTAAATAAATAAATAGCCGCGGCAGCTACGGTCTCTATATCCATTTTGCGTGCGTACCGTACGTGTTGCGTCTGACGAGAACCAACACAGACTGATCGACCTACGTACGTGTGGACGGCTCGTAGAGATTCATCTGCGGATGCGTCTGCCGGCCTCTGCAGACGAATCTGTCTACGTGTAGAGGAGGCTTTAGGTGGAGGGCGTTCCCCTGTCGGACTTCTTAAAACAGAGTGAGAAGAAGAGCAACTATAAGCGAGCATGACTTGGAAAGGACCTTCAGCTTATAGTAGACCACAGCCAAACTACACACAGTTCCAGTGAGAACAGTTTTTTAATGTTCATTTAGGGATGCGTTTTTAAAGAAACATTTCTATAACCATGGATCCAAACCCTGTATACCGTAGCATGTAAGAAACAATATTTTGTAACTAGGTTATGGTGAGAAATAAAAACGATTATTATTATTATTATATGTAATGTATGGATAATATAATATTCAAACTCATATATTTATAAATCTTAAATGTATGATACTTATAAACGTCAAAAATCATCTTTTTTTTTCCTACAGCCAATTTGCTGACTAGGGTAAGATCTCGAAAAGAATTGGCAAGAATTTCTGGCCACTCTTTTTGATCGCCAGAGTATACATCTTAGCCAAAAGACGTCCACGGCTGGACATAGGTCTCTTTTAAGGTTTTCCACAGAAAGCTTCTAGAGTGGCAACCATGATCTGGAAAACGCAACGTGAGCAGGCCGCCAACAAGGTGGACCGACGACCTAGTAAAGGTTACGGGCAACCGATCGACAAGATCAGTTCAGGACTGAGTGAGGGCCTAAGCTGACCTTGTCTGACCTGACCTTTGTTGGCGGCCTGCTCACGTTGCGTTTTCCAGACCATGGTTGCCACTCTAGAACCTTTCTGCCCCAACAGCCTCAGTTCTGCGAGCTATTGCCCATTGGGGCAATTCTTTCCACGCCATTGCTGCCAGAGTATAATACTTACAATTTATTATAATAATGTATTTGTTGCAGAGTTTCTACCAGCACGTTTTCAACGGCTGCTACGCGGTGTTGCTGTTTATTGTCGTCATCTTCTTCCTTATTTATGGAGTCGAAGTTTACTTCAAGGTATGGATTAGATATTATACTCATAATAACATATTTTGTTGCATATAGTGTAAGAGCGCACTTAAGCACTGAATACTAGATCATAGAGACGTACTCAGCGATACGATTTTCAGCTCGTGAAATATCAAATTATTTGACTGCTAGTTAGTGACCCTTACTGCTATTCCTTTCCAGGATAAAACTTTGTGTAATGATGCTCAAGAATTAGGCTATCAAATACATTTTTTGCAATTCGACTGCTAGTTTCCGGGATTAGCGCATTCTAATAAAAAGCATTTCAGCTTTATTAGCAGTAATAATATAAATGCAAAAAAGTTTGATGGATGGCAGCTCGTTAATCAACCACGCCAGAACAGCTTAACAGATCCTGGTTCTTAACCCACGATATGTCCCACTGCTGGGCAACGGGTCTCCTCTCCTCTATCAAGAGAGAGAGAGAGGGGGTTTAGGCCTTAATTCACACACGCTGGCCTAATGCGAGTTGGTGAATCAGACATGTCTTTAGAATTTCTTCTAAAACATTGTGAGGAAACCCTCACAATGTTTTCCTTCACCGTTAGCAGATGGCGAATCATTTGATTAATACATATAAACTCCACAAAGTGAAATTTACATTGGTACTGCCGCCCGGGATTGAACTCGCATCTCTTGCGTGCAAGTCGGTTAGTTTCCCACTCAGCCACCACCGCTTCGAATGTACATAATTTGCCACATAAATTGATTGATTGAATAGATTATAGTATGGAATACCACTTCGGCTACGCTATAAGATCACTATTCTCCTGGGATTGTTCACGAGGAATGGCACGGTGGAATCTAGTGTTATATTATTATAAAACGCTTGGGCCGTGGGGTGCACGTGCTTAGTCTTTTTAAAGATTTTGCTTTACGCCAGAAGGATGGCTTATATTTGGCTCAGAGAATAAGCATTGCCATTCAACGTGGCAATGCTGCCAGTCTTCTGAACACGTTTACAGTAGACGTCGATACTACTGGGCATGGGTCTCCTCTCCTCTATCAAGAGAGAGAGAGAGAGAGACATCGATTCGAAGAAAATTATATGACGCCTATTAAGCAGTCCTTCCCATTTTGTTCGTGTATTTTCTATAATTACTTTTCTTTTTTAATAAGTGTAAATATAGGATTCTATACCTACTAATATTAAAATCTCATAAAGTACTGGTGCGATTAGAAAATATTTTTTTTTGTTGAATAGTGCATTATTTATCCAGGAAGGCTTTAGGCTATATAACATCACGCTATGATCAATATAAGCAGAGCAGCAAAATATTCTAAATTACCACGCGGGCGACCCATAGTATTGTATACCTATAGATAAAATGTTGTGAATATCATATTTAATAAATTGATCTAGGAAGTTATATAGTCTTACAAACAATTCAGTACAAAACATGACGTGTGCCTACTGTTCTAGTACACCACAAGATCATCAAGCACACAATAGACCATTACGACAATATATGTACATACTCCCTCACAATACTAGCACTTGCGAGACCTTCATTATACTCTATATAGCTATTCTTAATTGCCGTAGGTACTATATGTAGACATCACGACTTACCTCTGTATGTTCAGTGTCATACAGAACATTGTTTGTGTGCTTTAGTGTCTGGTACATGTTGGGTAAGTAAAACGATTACTGCGCAGTGGTAGAAATATTCAACAACTAGGGGTACCTAATTTAAATTTTTTCCCCCGATTTTGCTACATATCTCACTACTGCTCCGCTCCTTTTGATCATAGCGTGATGTTATATAGCCTATAGCCTTCCTGGATAATTGCCCTATTCAACATTTTTTTTTGTCTAATCGAACCAGTACTTTCTGAGATTAGCGCGTTCAACCAAAAAAACTTTTCAGCTTTATAATATTAGTATAGATTATTATTCAACAATTCAGGATATACTAGTCTAGAAGTTCTCAAGCTTATTTCTCACCCAATCAATAGTATTTTAGCGCTGGAAAATCTTCTCTTACTTTGACGATTCAATTAAGGCTTAAACCCTTTCTCTCTTTATAAAGGAGAGGAGACCCGTGCCCAGCGGTGGGACATTATTGTTTTGACGATTTTTTTTTACCACCCTCTTCTTTCCTCTAAAAATCAACGCTGCATTAGGACCCTTTTTGACAACACCCTGAATTTGTATTTTATTTAAAGAGCAATAATAAAATTGAAACCCACGATGTTTTAAGTTGATTTCATTGTTTAGTTTTGCCAAAAATAAAAATGATTTATTAATTATAAAAATGAAAATTCACGATGTTATAAGCTGATTTCATTGTGTAGTTTTTCCTACACAATAACATTATGGTCAAGTAACGGAAAGTGGAAACAAGGAGAAGCGGTGGTGGCCGAGTGGGAAAGTTACCGACTTGCACGCAAGAGGTGCGAGTTCGATCCCTGGTGGCAGTACCTATGTGAATTTCACTTTGTGGAGTTTGTATGTACTAATCTAATGATTCGCCATCTGCTCACGGTGAAGTAAAACATCGTGAGGAAATCCTAGAAAATCCACATGTCTTAGAAGAAATTCTAAAGACATGTCTGATTCACCAACCCGCATAAGGCCAGCATGTGAGAATTAAGACCTAAACCCTCTCATTTTTTTTTTTTTTTAAAGACAACTCCCGAACAAGCTCTTTGTTGCGGGGCACTTAACAAACATACAATTAACGTACACAAATTACATCCAGACTCAGAACAACTCTTTGTGGGTCACACAAAGTTTTGTCCCTGTGTGGGAATCGAACCAACAACCTCGTGCCCAGCAGGCACATACTGTACCCACTGGACCACCAAGGCAGTCAAAAAGTCTCTCTTGATAGAGGAGAGAAGACCCTTGCCCAGCAGTGGGACATAGTTGCTATTATTATAATGGAAAGTGCCGCTAGCGCCGCGTGTATCAGAGTACAATCTATTTCGGTGTATTGTGCATTTTTAAAATTAATATATTGTCAGTTAAAATATAAATTTGACTGCCTTGGTAGTCCAGTGGCCGCAGTATGCGCCTGCTGCGCACGAGGTTGTGGGTTCGATTCCCACACAGGGCAAAACTTTGTGTGATCCACAAAGAGTTGTTCTGAGTCTGGGTGTAATTTTTGTCCGTTAATTGTATGTTGTTAAGTCCCCCGCGACACAGAGCTTGTTCTCTAGTGCGGGAGTTATCTTTTAATTTAAAAAAAAGGTCTTACTTTAAACAATTTTCATACATTATCCAATAATGTATTAAAATGGTTTAAAAATTAATGTACTTGAATCTACTACTGATAATGAACAAATTACTATCGGGTTTGACTTATACCAGAATTAGCATTGTATATAGATTTAAGAGAGGTAGGGCACCATACTAGTGAGCAACCCTGACTGGGGAACGAACACCACCTTACAGAAGACCACAGCCGAATAACTACATACAGCGGTGTAGTTGTGTTACTGTATGTGAGTACAGGTCTCCAGCGCTCATTTAGAGATGCGTTTTGAAAGAAACGTATTCCTTTCCCAGGGATACTCCCATCTTAAAGCCTTGGTGTAAAAAAAAAGGGTTGGTAACACGCAAGTGATACCTCTGGTATTACAAGCGTCCATAGGCTACGGTAAATGCTTAACTTGTCCACCCAAGTAGAATAAAAAAAATATATATATCCATCCCCTTGGCCATCGGCTGACGACGCTTTTACCTCTGCCTATCCCCTTGTGGATAAAATGTGATGATGACAAGTTATAACAAATGATACTGAGTATGTTTGGTATGGTCTCGTATTAAGCTCATTGTTTGTATGAATTGTTTCTAGGAAACTGTATCAGTCGTGCAACTGATAGTGCATTGTTCAATCTTGATTGATTGAAAATATTGAACAATCTCTTGTTGTTATAATTTGAGACTAGATCCGTGGTAATAGTAATATTATAGATGCGAACGTAGCTCTGTTTGTTTGTTACCATTTCACGACTAAACAGATATAATAAAGTTAATAATAATAAAGTTTATTGTCTCAAAAATAGGTGTTACATAAAATTAGTAGTTAGAACCACCTTTTAAGCAAATAGATGCCTGTATTAGGTGGCTCTGCTCTTCGGAATATCCTAAGAAACAATATACCTAGCAAAATTTATACAAAATAATAGAGAAAAAAGCTATTCGTGCAGATATCTAATTAAAAATTAAAATAATTGTAAAAGTGTGTGTGTGTTTAATGAGTATGTATGTGTACTTGGGTGTGCGTGTAGGTGAGTAAGTGTGTTTGTGTGCGTGCGCGCAGGTGTGTGTGTGTGTGTTACTTCAGCAGTTCCTAGATATTCATTTGTTGTAAGAGTGTCTCTGTTTCTTCGTAGGTTAGTGGTTTTATCCATTCTATTGTATTCATTTTGCATTTATAGTACTGCATAGAATAAATATTTATTTTTTTATTAATTTTATTATAAACAAATCGTAATAAAAATTGGCAAGGTAATAGATTATATCTTGCGGAAAACCTGAGGGTACTTTTATCGCCGTAACCGAAGTCCGCGCGAGCGGTTTTTTTTTGTATGTTCACCTCTTTTTATGCTCGGTTAATTAAATTGTGGACCGTTTTTTCTTTGTTTTATTTAAGAGGGTATCAACCTCTTGAAATGGTCCTATTGTTACTGAATATACTAGATCAAGATGTGATAAGGCCTTACATAATGAGGAAAATCTTCATTTTTGTATATTCGGATGTTACTTCTTTGTTTATAAACCGATGTCAAAGATCCTTTTTGCATTGCTCCAAATATGTCCCATATTCCTTTAATTGGTATTGGACTTTGGACTGCCACGTAAACCGGGAAACTCCTTAAAATTAAATAGGAAGCATTATGATTAAGGTATCTAAGTGAGGTTTTTGATACTCTAAAAATAATCTATTCATATAAAAAAAGAATCCCTATTTGCCTTCGTCGCGCGAAAACTTTAAAACGAATTTACCAATTGAATTCAGCTTTTTTTTAAGTTTTCTAATATCTTGTAGAACTGTATGACAACCTCCAAAATATAGAACCGTTGTCCCGTTGTATAGTAACGATAATATGTGTACAAATCGTGAAAGTTTAAAAGTATTTAATTTCTGGAACGATCTTACGAAAAAAAGAGAATTTAACCCGGGTGAAGTCGGGGCGAGCCGCTAGTTAAAAATATGGGTTTTTCAGTGTTTATAATACCTACTAGGGGTCGCACGCGACTTCGTCCGCGTGGTAATTTGGAATATTTTCCCCGATTTTGCAACATATCTCACTACTGCTCCGCTCCTATTGATCCTAGCGTGAAGTTATATATAGCATAGAGCCTTCCTGGATAAGTGGACTATTACAAAAAAAAAAAAAAATTTCTTATTGAACCAGTACTTTCTAAGATTAGCGCGTTTAACCAAACAAACTCTTCAGCTTTATAATATTGGTATAGATTATAAATTTCGATTGTTGACAGCTTCGCGGTGAGTTCCTGAAGGAGACGAAGGTATGCACCATAATATCGCCCCGGCCGGGGCCCTCCACCGCTGCCGACGGCGATGATGTCCAGGATACACTTGTAACCAAACAGGTAACACTACATTTTTATATCTAGATAGATGCTAAAAACGTTTAATACTGGATATACTTAGGCCAGTGATTTCCACAACATTCGGTCTTGAACTGATATCATCCATCACCTGCCTGCAACCTTCACTATCAATTTGTAAGACTGCCTCCGTGGCTCAGTGGTTGATGTGTGAGACTGCAGATCAAGAGGTCCCAGGTTCGATTCCCGGGTCGGGCCAAAATAGACATTGGGTTTTTCTGTTAAGAAATTCACAATAGATGCCCGGAGTTTGGAAATTGGAGGTGTTTACACCCCCGTGCCTCGGAAAGCACGTAAAGCCGTTGGTCATACGCCTTATCTCTCACCGGTCGTCGTGTCGAATTTGCCGTCCGATGGGACGGCAAATCCGACAAGACGCAAATATCTCCCGCGCAGATGGCAAGTCTCCGTTGAGATTAGCCGCCGTGACTGAAATTCGGTTAGGAGGACATTCTTATTATGAAAATGATGTTTTAATCTACTACTGGACATAGGCCTCTCAATAGTGTATTTGGTTTTTTTTTTTTATAAACGACGCAAAATTATGTCGACAAGTGAAAACAAGAACTCTGGTATAATACATATTAGCTGCAAGCGTCCATTGGCTACGGTAACTGCTTAACACTAGGCGGGCCGTACGCTTGTTTGTCCCCTTGGTAGTATAAAAAGTATAATAACATTTGTGTGGTGACGTATTAAGAATACAAATGTCACCACCCTGTTCCATCCCGAGGAGGTTGTCGTAAGAGTAGACTAAGGGAGTAAGTCAGGCAGACAATATCCACTGCAAGAGAAGGTAAACTCTAAACAAAACCCGTCTGGCCAGCGTGGTATAGTAGGCTAATATCTCTCCAAGTGTATGACGGAGACTCGTATGCCCAGCAGTGGCATGTGAGATGATGATGATGATAATACATAAATGGATGCATTCACTAGAACCTAAGGTTGGCCTTTACTTGGGTCAACGTATTAGCTTTGCGATCCAGCGTGGCAACGTGGCCAGTCTTTTGGGACACCTTTCCTCAGAACTGCGACCTCAATCAGATATTTTATTTATAGGTTATTTACCTTTAAATACAATATCTGATTGTTTGTAAGTAGTTTAGGTTAAGTAATTTTGCCTGCCTTGGTGATTCAGTGGCCGCAGTATGGGCCTGCTGTGCAAGAGTTTGTGGATTCGATTTTCACCCAGGACAAAACTTTGTGTGACCCACAAAGAGTTGTTCTGAGTCTGGGTGTAATTTGTGTCCGTTAATTGGATGTTTGTAAAGACCCCCGCGACACAGAGTTTGTTCTCTAGTGCGGGAGTTGTCTTTAAAAAAAAAACTATTCATGTATGTATATAAACCAATTATTTTCTATACTTTAAAACAGACAGATCACTAGAAATCTTTTAATTCCTTGTTGCAGGGCATTCAAACAGATTTAACAGCCAGAGACGGTTCGGTAGACCCTCGTGCGGTGAACCAGTCGCAGTTACACCAGTCTCGCGTTGGCCTGGTCAGTCAGGCGCTTATGCTCATCCTCATTGCTGGCTTTCTCGCGTCAGAGACCCTCAGCGAGTTCTGGAAGACCAAGTGAGTGCACCACTAGATACCAATGTTGAATGTCTAGATTTCTTTTAGAGTTACAAGCAAATATATTCAAATAGTGGTAGGGCCATACATTTGAGCAAGCCCGACTTGGGTAGGACCTTCACGTTACAGAAGACCACAGTCACTACCCACAGCGGTGTAGTTGTGTTCCTGTATGCGAATACAGGTTTCCAGCTCTGATTTAGGAATGCGTTTTTACGAAACGATTTTAAGCATCCATAGGCTACGGTAACTGCTTACCATTTGGCGGAACGTTAGATTATTTGCCACCTACATAAGTAATATAAAAAAGATGAGCACTTATTTGTTAATCTTCTTGTTCCTATCGTTTAGTTAATGGCCAACCTGGTGTCAGAGTTATTTAGGTCGCCCATATTTTAGGTCTATTTCTTTGGTTACAGAGTACCAGTAGTCTCCCGCAACTGGCACGACTTAGTCTTCCGCTTGGCGGAGATTGGCGTGGCGATATGGTTCCCATGCGTGCTGTGGAATTCGATGGCTCCCGAGCGCCTGTGGCTTCTCAACCCTCGGCGCTTGCTCGCCAAGCAGCTCGACGATGCGAGGCTTGCAGACTTGCTGGCACATCATCATGACGCCAAGGTTAGTGCATTAATACTTCACTGAGGATTATTAAGGGTAGGGCACCATACTAGCGAGCAAGTCTGACTGGGGAACGACGTCCACCTTACAGAAGACCACAGCCAAATAACTACACACAGCAGTATAGTTGTGTATAGTTGTAATTACAGGTCTTCGGCGCTTATTTAGGAATGCGTTTGTGTAGATAAGTTTTCGTATCCCAGGGATATTCCATCTTAAAGCCGAGGTGTAAAAATCGGCAAATCATGCCTCTGATACTGCAGGCGTCCATAGGCCACGGTAACTTCTTAACATCAGGCGGGGTTACTAATGGAAAACTTGGTCCTACTGCATTATACAGACATTTTAGATTTATTTAAAATATTAAAGCTTTGCTTGCAATTAAGTTAATTAAGAAAATTGTAATGCAAATTTAATTTATGACTTTTTTTTTATTTGCCTGCTGTGCATGAGGTTGTGGATTCGATTCCCACACATGAGCAAACTTTGTGTGACCAACAAAGAGTTGTTCTGAGTCTGGGGTGTAATTTGCGTCCGTTAATTGTATGTTTGTAAAGTCACCCGCGGTTCTCAATTGCGGGAGTGCCTTTAAAAAAAAACCGAAATTATAAATGTAAAATTTTCATGTAGTCTTCATTTTATTTAAGATGCTATGTTGGGTAAAAAATAATCCTTTCGATGAAGCCTTTTGATCGGTATCTTAAAATTATGGGTGTTTTTTTTACCATTTGGCGGGTTTGATTCCCGGTTCAGCGATTATTAAAAATCTTTAAATGTAGTTAAAATTGTTATTAAAATTAAAAGTCTCCATTCAGTAAAATTGTCTATCTACAATATTTGAAATACTCTCCCTCCATGTGGCAGAGCCGTGGGATGGCATATATTTATCGCCACGATTTTGTCGTTGAGCATTATTTAATAACGTTATTTAATAATGTTAAATAACGTTACATAATGCTCAATGACAAAGCCTTAGTACAATTGACAACGGGGACAGATAACATAGGTATAATTCAGGTTATTGTATTGTTATCTTTTGAGATAAACTGTGAACTGCAACGCTTAGAGGTCGGTCATTAGCATACATAATAATATCCTTTTGAATATTATAAATGTGAAAGTTTGTGAGGATGGATCGATGTATGTATGGATGTATGTTACTTATTTATGAAAAACCTTCTGAATGGATCTGGATGAAATTTGACATAGAAATAGGTATGGAATAGCGAATATGCTACTTTTTATCGCGATAACCGACATCCACGCGGAGCCTCGGGCATCATCTACAAATAGTAATCCGAATGTGTCTCACTACTGGGCATGGGTCTCCTCTCCTCTATCAATAGAGCTGAAATGTTTAGACCTTAATCCACACACGCTCTCCTAATGCAGTAGTATCCCTAGGATAGGGAAACTTTTCTTTCAAAACGCATCCCTAAATCAATATGGCAGAACATCTGCAAATGTCTGACATATTGCAATATGTATAAGTTGATGTAAATAAAATCCAAAATATCAGGCAAGTAAGTACGCTAAGGGCTTTTTAAATCTTGAGGATATTAAATTTTAAGTGAATTATGTATTTAGCGAATCTTAAGGTTGGAATCAGTGCCGGCTTTAGGAGGGGGGCGTGGTAGAGCGACGGCCCTAGGTCGCAAAGCATGAAGGGGCCTTCGCCATGCGCCATGAGCGCTTCTTTGAGTTTGGTCAAGACTAAGAACAAAAATCGATCAAGACAAACTAAATCAAGCCTACCAAATTCAATGCCGGGCGTACCTTCAATTACGGGGATTCAATTAAGGAAGCAAACAAGCATACGGTCCGCCTGATGGTAAGCAGTTTCCGTAGCCTATGGATGCTTGCAACACCAGAAAACGTATAACTCCTTTCTTGAAGAACCCCATGCTATAGCCTCTCGGGAAAACCTCGGAAGGGAGCTCATTCCACAACCTAATCGTACGTGGGAGGAAATTCCTCTGAAACCGTACCGTACCGGTACCGTAGGTGTTTGCCCAAGGGCGCTGGCAGCGCTAAAGCCGGCCCTGGTTAGACTAGGTGTGGGTGAGTGGTAATCCCCCTTGGTGACGCCCTTGTGGGTGAGTGTATAGTTTATCGCTTTTTACCGTTGGATATGGGTACTTAGTCGTTCTCGTTTGTGCGTCATGGAGGATAAACTCGTTGTTACACGAACTCCGATCGTTGTTGGTAATGTTGTTTGACTTGTATTTATGGTCGTATGAGTCTTTAAGCTTTTAATGCTATGTCGCTTTTGCTTTGTCCTTCATTATTTATATATTTTTGTTCATGAAATGCACACTTCTATAGTTTTGATACTTTGAAAATTTTAAATTTGTTGATGATGAATTTTTATATTGGATTTTTCTTTACCTTCATAGAAATCATGTATTAACAGTTACATATTAGTAACAGTTAAGGATTTTTTACTAAAATTCCAAAACAGTAATAGTTACTATAAGTAATAGCAACTCTTAAATGGCATGCTTGTTTGTTATAACGTTATAAACAAAATATTAATCGCAGTTATTTTGAATTACATTAAAAATCACGCTCTTGCGTTTTTCTAAGTCCAGCCTCGATAAAAACACCGCCATATATTTTGTTAAAATGGCCTATAGTTACGGATTTGTTTGAACTTAGACCACCAAGTCGCGTTAGTATAAAAAATGACTTGGCCGGTTATGTATTGATATTTTTAAAAGCTGTGCGTACCCTAGTCTTGATAAATCATCTAAAGCCTCAGGTTGCTTCATCAATGTATCACTAACAGCTTAGCAAAGTCCATTGTCCGTCCTATCAAATATTAACCGGACGAAATTCTCAGAGTATGGTCCAGACGCGATGGCTGGGCGTCAACAAAATGGCGGGGTTCTTGCTCTTCTACTGGAAGTGGTTGATTATCAGGGTGGTATACAACTTTGTGGTACGACCGTCGGCTATCGAAGAGCGTGATAGAGACAATAGGGTGGCATTGTCTACGAGATGGGTGAGTCTGTATGTGAATGTGTGTCTGTATGTGAGTTTTATATAGCATTCAGTCGGTTGAGGATCGTTAGTGTTTTGCTTTGGTGTTTTTCAAGATGATGAAATGTTTTTTTTAAAGTTTTGATTATTACCATTATTTTTAATCAGATTTTTTATTCTAGGAGTATATTGTTAATAGGTATGTAAATGGTAAATTCCTATCGGAAAAGTTATAAGGAGAGTTGCAAATTAGTAGTCCTTCATACCGAACTGCGCAGGATATGTGATAGGCACAAATGCGCTCTTTATTCCTTCAGTATCACAGTCAATTGGGACAGCAATCCGACACGACCGTGAAAAGTAACGCGTAGGCTTTTCGTATTTTCTGAGGTATGGAGGGATGTGCTAATGTTTTAAGAAAATAGTCGGACCCTAGCAAGATTTATCGATCTTGTACTCACTTGCGAGCCCCTCAATTAGACATAAATTGCTATTAATAGACAATTTTACAGTTTAAATATCTGTTTAATTTGTTAAATTGTGTGCTTGTTGCTTCACTAGCACAATTTAAATCTACAGAACGTAGAGACCGACTCCCTAGTGGGTAGCGTCGGGTCTGCCCGCGACTGCTGGATCTGCTACGATAGCTCGAGGTCCGAGCCGCTGATCAGGCCGTGCCGCTGTACCGGTGACGTCTCAGCCGTACACCACGACTGTCTCAGCCGCTGGCTTGTTGAGGTAAAATTCCCAAACTATATTATGTTTAATATAATGCCTGCTAGTTTTTTGTGTGTGTTACCCTATGACGCGTCCATTAATAAGTTTAAATATGAAGAATTTTAAAAGGCATTAGGTTCATATTTCAATTTAAATGTCTTTTAAATATTGTATATCAAACGATTTAATCATTTTGAAATTATGTTATACTTATGAAACTTAGCTGTTATAAATTTATATACATACAGCGTTTATTCAACTAAACGTTATAATAAATCAATACAATAATACAATAAAATACTTTTAGTTGACATATCTTGTGAATTATAAACACATAAATACATAAAAATATCCTTAATACTTCCTAATACCATTGATTTTACATATACATTTTTGCTACACGTGACTACAACATTATTAAATGTATGTATTCCAGAGTGCTCAAGGTCCTGATGGCCTAAAATGCAAGGTGTGCAACACCCCCTACATTGTGCAAGAGACCAACAGGTAGGTTACATCTGATGTATACATCTGTCGGAAGTCGGAATGTGGGGGTTGATATGAAGTTGTGGTTTTATTCAATGATGCACATATTTAAATATATAACTTTTACTGGTACCAGATTTGACAAATAATTACAATGTATATTTCGACCTAACTACATGATTGCGGGGAGACGACTGCTGCGCCACGCTAACCATCGTGCGCTTGTACACAATACTAATGCGTCAGCAGTCTGTCCCCGACAAGTACATTTGTCGTGTCGCCACACATCTATATATCAATACGTGAAGAAAAAACTTTGTACCCATTTTAAATGCGCGCTCGCAGGAGTGTGATTTGCCACAGTATAAGTTTATACGAAGTAGGACTGCAGAAAGCAATCATAATCTGATTTTGACCACCAGTTGACCTCTAGTATCAATAAATATATCTTCTTACGGAGTTGTTAGTGGCTACCCTAGTGTCCGAGTTTTTAGATACTTAAAAACTCAAAAGTGAGACTTTTGATTAGCAAAGAAAGATTGCTCTTAACAATACCTATCACTGATAAAACAACCAGGTTACAAAAAATAATAATCATAGTAGTATTTTCTGGTCAACTCATCGATTTTATTTTTCATAAAAATATCGAACAAATTGGGTAAGTAATAACGTCATGGTAGCTAAAGGAATTTCGAAAAAAAAACCTGAAAATGTTATTAATGATATGACGTTTTAGAATGCTGAACGATTTAAAAATGTTTGTGTTGGTATAGAGTGGTATGGGAGCGCGGGTTCACGTGCTCGCACTGGCTGCGCACGGCGCTGGCGGTGGCGTGCGTGTGCGCGGCCGGCGCCGCCGCGTGGGTGTGCGTGCAGCTCGTGGCGTCGCCCGTCGTGCGCGTGCTCGCCGCCGGCGCCGCACTGCTCGTCTGCTATGTCGCCATCAGGTACGTCAACACGACCTACTACTCACTCAATAACACACCCACGCGGCCGGCGCCGCCGCGTGGGTGTGCGTGCAGCTCGTGGCGTCGCCCGTCGTGCGCGTGCTCGCCGCCGGCGCCGCACTGCTCGTCTGCTATGTCGCCATCAGGTACGTCAACACGACCTACTACTCACTCAATAACACACCCACGCGGCCGGCGCCGCCGCGTGGGTGTGCGTGCAGCTCGTGGCGTCGCCCGTCGTGCGCGTGCTCGCCGCCGGCGCCGCACTGCTCGTCTGCTATGTCGCCATCAGGTACGTCAACACGACCTACTACTCACTCAATAACACACCCACGCGGCCGGCGCCGCCGCGTGGGTGTGCGTGCAGCTCGTGGCGTCGCCCGTCGTGCGCGTGCTCGCCGCCGGCGCCGCACTGCTCGTCTGCTATGTCGCCATCAGGTACGTCAACACGACCTACTACTCACTCAATAACACACCCACGCGGCCGGCGCCGCCGCGTGGGTGTGCGTGCAGCTCGTGGCGTCGCCCGTCGTGCGCGTGCTCGCCGCCGGCGCCGCACTGCTCGTCTGCTATGTCGCCATCAGGTACGTCAACACGACCTACTACTCACTCAATAACACACCCACGCGGCCGGCGCCGCCGCGTGGGTGTGCGTGCAGCTCGTGGCGTCGCCCGTCGTGCGCGTGCTCGCCGCCGGCGCCGCACTGCTCGTCTGCTATGTCGCCATCAGGTACGTCAACACGACCTACTACTCACTCAATAACACACCCACGCGGCCGGCGCCGCCGCGTGGGTGTGCGTGCAGCTCGTGGCGTCGCCCGTCGTGCGCGTGCTCGCCGCCGGCGCCGCACTGCTCGTCTGCTATGTCGCCATCAGGTACGTCAACACGACCTACTACTCACTCAATAACACACCCACGCGGCCGGCGCCGCCGCGTGGGTGTGCGTGCAGCTCGTGGCGTCGCCCGTCGTGCGCGTGCTCGCCGCCGGCGCCGCACTGCTCGTCTGCTATGTCGCCATCAGGTACGTCAACACGACCTACTACTCACTCAATAACACACCCACGCGGCCGGCGCCGCCGCGTGGGTGTGCGTGCAGCTCGTGGCGTCGCCCGTCGTGCGCGTGCTCGCCGCCGGCGCCGCACTGCTCGTCTGCTATGTCGCCATCAGGTACGTCAACACGACCTACTACTCACTCAATAACACACCCACGCGGCCGGCGCCGCCGCGTGGGTGTGCGTGCAGCTCGTGGCGTCGCCCGTCGTGCGCGTGCTCGCCGCCGGCGCCGCACTGCTCGTCTGCTATGTCGCCATCAGGTACGTCAACACGACCTACTACTCACTCAATAACACACCCACGCGGCCGGCGCCGCCGCGTGGGTGTGCGTGCAGCTCGTGGCGTCGCCCGTCGTGCGCGTGCTCGCCGCCGGCGCCGCACTGCTCGTCTGCTATGTCGCCATCAGGTACGTCAACACGACCTACTACTCACTCAATAACACACCCACGCGGCCGGCGCCGCCGCGTGGGTGTGCGTGCAGCTCGTGGCGTCGCCCGTCGTGCGCGTGCTCGCCGCCGGCGCCGCACTGCTCGTCTGCTATGTCGCCATCAGGTACGTCAACACGACCTACTACTCACTCAATAACACACCCACGCGGCCGGCGCCGCCGCGTGGGTGTGCGTGCAGCTCGTGGCGTCGCCCGTCGTGCGCGTGCTCGCCGCCGGCGCCGCACTGCTCGTCTGCTATGTCGCCATCAGGTACGTCAACACGACCTACTACTCACTCAATAACACACCCACGCGGCCGGCGCCGCCGCGTGGGTGTGCGTGCAGCTCGTGGCGTCGCCCGTCGTGCGCGTGCTCGCCGCCGGCGCCGCACTGCTCGTCTGCTATGTCGCCATCAGGTACGTCAACACGACCTACTACTCACTCAATAACACACCCACGCGGCCGGCGCCGCCGCGTGGGTGTGCGTGCAGCTCGTGGCGTCGCCCGTCGTGCGCGTGCTCGCCGCCGGCGCCGCACTGCTCGTCTGCTATGTCGCCATCAGGTACGTCAACACGACCTACTACTCACTCAATAACACACCCACGCGGCCGGCGCCGCCGCGTGGGTGTGCGTGCAGCTCGTGGCGTCGCCCGTCGTGCGCGTGCTCGCCGCCGGCGCCGCACTGCTCGTCTGCTATGTCGCCATCAGGTACGTCAACACGACCTACTACTCACTCAATAACACACCCACGCGGCCGGCGCCGCCGCGTGGGTGTGCGTGCAGCTCGTGGCGTCGCCCGTCGTGCGCGTGCTCGCCGCCGGCGCCGCACTGCTCGTCTGCTATGTCGCCATCAGGTACGTCAACACGACCTACTACTCACTCAATAACACACCCACGCGGCCGGCGCCGCCGCGTGGGTGTGCGTGCAGCTCGTGGCGTCGCCCGTCGTGCGCGTGCTCGCCGCCGGCGCCGCACTGCTCGTCTGCTATGTCGCCATCAGGTACGTCAACACGACCTACTACTCACTCAATAACACACCCACGCGGCCGGCGCCGCCGCGTGGGTGTGCGTGCAGCTCGTGGCGTCGCCCGTCGTGCGCGTGCTCGCCGCCGGCGCCGCACTGCTCGTCTGCTATGTCGCCATCAGGTACGTCAACACGACCTACTACTCACTCAATAACACACCCACGCGGCCGGCGCCGCCGCGTGGGTGTGCGTGCAGCTCGTGGCGTCGCCCGTCGTGCGCGTGCTCGCCGCCGGCGCCGCACTGCTCGTCTGCTATGTCGCCATCAGGTACGTCAACACGACCTACTACTCACTCAATAACACACCCACGCGGCCGGCGCCGCCGCGTGGGTGTGCGTGCAGCTCGTGGCGTCGCCCGTCGTGCGCGTGCTCGCCGCCGGCGCCGCACTGCTCGTCTGCTATGTCGCCATCAGGTACGTCAACACGACCTACTACTCACTCAATAACACACCCACGCGGCCGGCGCCGCCGCGTGGGTGTGCGTGCAGCTCGTGGCGTCGCCCGTCGTGCGCGTGCTCGCCGCCGGCGCCGCACTGCTCGTCTGCTATGTCGCCATCAGGTACGTCAACACGACCTACTACTCACTCAATAACACACCCACGCGGCCGGCGCCGCCGCGTGGGTGTGCGTGCAGCTCGTGGCGTCGCCCGTCGTGCGCGTGCTCGCCGCCGGCGCCGCACTGCTCGTCTGCTATGTCGCCATCAGGTACGTCAACACGACCTACTACTCACTCAATAACACACCCACGCGGCCGGCGCCGCCGCGTGGGTGTGCGTGCAGCTCGTGGCGTCGCCCGTCGTGCGCGTGCTCGCCGCCGGCGCCGCACTGCTCGTCTGCTATGTCGCCATCAGGTACGTCTACACGACCTACTACTCACCGAATAACCCGAATATACCTACAGCTCGCCTTTACCCATCTAATATCACACATTATTCATTTGATTGATACCCTGTGTAGTATAAAATTACATATTTTACTTTCAGATTCCTCGGCACGAACACAGCGAGTGCTTACCAACGTGCCAAAGTATCCTCCCTTCGTATCTTGACCGAACCGTTGACGGAAATAACTGGCCAGACAGACCAGAGCCAATTGTCCACCATCAGCAAAACTGTTACCGTCGAAATAGCATCGAAAGCTGTACTCGAACGAGCCCTCAAAGGTGACGTCAACAAGTAAATGCTATAAAATTAAGATACAGCTACAACAGCTAAAATAATATTACGTTATAACGATAACGTTGCGCAACAGTTATAACGTGCTAATAACAAATAACGTTACCCAACTTCAGTACAAACAGCAGTGATTAGTGATGTGATTTTGTGTTACAAGTTAATTTATTTTCGTTATAAATCGGGACTAGTGTTGTGCTATAGATCGACGAGTTGTAAAAATGGACGGAAACCGATATTTACACTTTCCCTAATGAAAGATTGAAGGATGTTCCACAAAATTAAGTGTTGTAAGACTTAAAATTGACTACTTCGGAACTTTAGTGATGAAGAAAAATAAACTTTGATTTTGTGAAATTCCAACTTAGTAATAAATATACTATATTATGACGTCAGTTAATAATAATATATTAAATAAAATATATACAAAATACAGTCAATTGTGTTACCATACGGACAATGAGATAAAGGAAATAATGCAATGTTTAAGAGTTAAAAATTTCTAAAAATAGAACTACAATTACCCTTTATAAATAATAATAAACTGATGGACTGCCAACTGCCAAAGCGCAGGCCACACTTCCAGCTAGCGAACAAACTTTGTTTCACCTCTTTTCATACTTCGGTTCACACCGCGAACTACAGAGATAAGCTTGGTTTATACAGTTCCCTCGCCCGCCAGCTCGCTCGCTCGATCGTCAGTTGGTGTGGCCTGCGCTTTAGTGTCCATTAGTATGAACGTCAAAAAATAGAAAAAAATATATTAAACTTTATTTTTCATAAATACTCTTATGATTCAAACTTTTTATGTTCATTCCTTAGCCCTTCGTCTGTGTAATACAATATTGTGTCCATACATATATGAAGGGGTTAATATCGTCTTGAATCGTATCGTATTGAAATTACATAAAATCTATTTATTATTCTAAGTTGTTCGTGGACAAGTTAGTTCGACTATTGGTGATATATTTTATAGTTTATTTAGTGTTAATATTTTGTTATTTATCCTACTAAAACGCAATAATTAAGATGGGTGGATGTTTGTTACTCCTTCACGCAAAAACTACTGCACGGATTTTGATGAAACTTTATTATGTTATACCTAAATAGCAAATATGCTATAATTATTATTTTTTCAAATATAGGAATCTGTTTCAAAATTTACGCGGGCGCTGTTAATAGCTAGTATTGTTATATCTAATATACAGAAAGGCGACTTAATTAGTAGAATGTCTAAATGCATTAAAACCACGATACTCTACCAAAATAAATTTTATAAAAATATACCTTAACTTTTTAGGTATTATTTTTCTGGACATTGCGGTCGATATACGACACTAGCGTTTGTATAGATACTTATCACTTTATCTCGGTATTGGTTATATCTGAGACCTTCTTTATTATTTTTATAACATCAATAATTTATATTCCATTTCAATTATTTGATTAATTATATCGCCTTCCTGTATAATGACACCTTACGACTTAAAAGGATTATAACTCTATTTTATACTATATCATTATTTTTATGTTATTTTTAGCTTAATTTTTATTTAAAAATTTTCTGTTATAATTTTATAGCATGCTATTTTCAATAGCAGTTATTTTCATGACTGCTTAATTTTCAAAAAAGCGTGATATGATTTAGGACTGGTTCCTAATTGTAAATATTTAAGTCGCGAGAATATTTTTTATGTTTTTATTTTGTTATTTAAGAAAATCCTAAAAGACATGGTAATATGGGGTAAATGGAAACAAGTATCGTTTTTTCACTTAGAAATCAAAACAAGCAATACACAAAATAATTTTCCTTTTACTTAGTCCATTATTAAAGGATCTTTATGGAAATAAGATTTAAAGAAATATAATATCTAAAATTAAATCAAGCCTGACTTAAGATACTGGGGCGATTTTTTAATACAGATAACATTTATTTTGTGACTGTATAAAAAAGCGTGTTTCCAATTTACCCCAGTTACCTCTAAATAAAATAAATAACAAGATATTTTCACTAGTTCTCGAACAACTTAATAAAATCAATTGTATAATATTAATAAAGTATACTTTTAAAATCCGATAGTAGTAATAATGTTGAGGCTAATGAAGCGGGGCGAGCGTTCCTAACCGCACTGTTGTGATATCTAAGCGGTTTTTTGCCTGGTTTTTACGAAAAAACAATATTATAGAAAAATAAAAAAAATATAATATAAACAAATAAATACTTAAACTTTTTTGTTTTATTTTTATTTTTGATTCCTTTTGTTGTATTTTTTTAGTTTTAATTTAATTACTTAGGCAATTTTTGTTTAAAAAAAAGGCAAAATGAATTAAAATCTATAAAAAATCTTTTCAATTTTACTTTTTTAAAGTTTTAATGTAAACCACTACGCAACAAGCCCTGTGCCGCGGGTTTTCTACAAACCTACAAGTACATCCAGACTCTGGCAAACTATTTGTAGGCTACACAAAATGTTTGTTCCATTTGGGAAACGAACCCAACTTGGCATTGACTCAATGTCATAGCATTAACTATGCCACACTTGTAGTCAAGTATTAATAATGATAGTATTTTAATAGAAATCTATATATTAATATGTGAAGAAAATACTTTGTACCTATACATTTTGAAGCACATTGCGCGCACGTAGGTGTGTGAGTTTCGACATAGTCTAAGTTCACGTTTCATATTCACGGAAAAGTATTGCAGAAAGCAATTATGATCTCATTTTGACTACCGGGTGACTCCAATTCTTCTAAATAATAAGTAGATGTCGGCATAAAACCAAACTGCCTAGCTACGTCACGCCATCTAGTATATGAAATAATAAACATAAATTGCCCGCTCAATAGCCATACTTTGAAAGCATCCCATTCTACGTTAGGTTTTTTTATACCACTTATAAACACGCATATTGCCCGCCTGGTGGTCAGTAGTTACCGTAGTCTATCCATCGTCAAATCCCATACATTTGCTTTTTTGAATTTTCGATTCGACGATCGCTTATGCCACTTGTCTAGAGGGGCTGGAGATTGTCTGGTATTGGTCTGAAAACTGCCAATGGTACTTCCATCAATATACAAGACATTACTGGAAGTACCAGTGCCAGTTTGCTAAAAATGCTACGCAAGCGTCCATAGGCTACGGTAACTGCTTACCATCAGGCGGGCCGATTTTTTGTTGTGGTAGTATAGACAACGCAGCCCCGCTTTATTTGTTAGAGCTTAAAGTTGTGTGCCAAAGATTAAATTAAAAAAAAAAAAGTTTTTATTAGATAAATTAATTACATTGTACCTACGTTACTTCAAAATATATTAATAATTAGAAGTTTCTGAAATGGAAGACGCAGTCTGATCAGGGGATCGTGATAAAACGTCTTCCGAGCGAGAAAGAGGACAGAGCTATATAGAGTGTAAAGCTTTGTCTCTCTTCCTCGCTCGAAAGACTCAAGTTTATCACGTCATGGTATTGGTATGGCCCCAGGTTTCCAACAAGGTGGACCGACGATCTGGTAAAGTTTGCGGGCAACCGATGGAGCTTAGGACCGAATGCTGTGGTAGTCCTCGGGGAAGGCCTATGTCCAGCAGTGGACTTTTGGCTAAGAAGTTTTATTCTATTGTAAATTTAGTGTACGTTCAGTCGTACCTAATTATGATGCATATATTATCTATGTAAATAAATAAAAAAACACGTTTATTTTCTTATTCATTTATGATCCTAGAAACCTAGTTTAACAATCTATTGCATGGCTATTTTGTTGAAATGTAAAACTAAGTAGGTACGTCTATATAAATTAATGTACTACGATAATATTGTGGCTTTTGCAATTATTATACTTATCGCACCATCAGTGGAAAAGAAGCGTAAGTTGAGAAATGCCTTTTGACAATTTTAACCTTAACTGTATAGGCATAAGGTAAAAATTGCAAAATAGTCGTATCCCATCTTAAGTCATTATTCTCCTGCGGGTGCGATATTATGTGCATAATAGTCACCGTGTTTCCATCATTAGCAGACTATAATATGTGCAAGCAAGAAGGCCAAGATTCAATGAGATGTTAGAAAAAGACAAAATTTTAATGTAAGTAAGGAAAAAGGCTATTTCTATGTAAATTGTAGTTGTACCTAACGCTCTAAGAAAGAATGCTTTATTATACCTACCTACCTACTTTAAATGCGTCACATAGCAAGTCTAGATTTGTGGGTTAATTGGTGTATCTTAAATAATAGAAATGTAATTAAAAATAAACAGAAAATTAGTCAGACAACGACCGGCAAAGACTAATTGACTCTTAATTTTCCAAGAAACTTACAACTAGGCTGTTTGCTATGTGACCAATGCCTAATTTGCTTTATCTTAAAATATAAAAAAAAACTTAGATAATTTATTGTATCTGTGTCTTTGTGAATGAAGATTAAATCATTAGAAACGATAGAGTATTTTTTTGAATATAATTTGCCAAAAATTTAAAAAATATTAGATCGAAACCTACATACCTTACCTACCTACTTACTAATTATCTACTACGTTCATCCCTTATTTTAACCCTTTAGGGGTGAAATTTTTAAAAACCCTGATATAGTTAAACATTAATTTTTAACTTAAAGCAAGTACCGGTATGTAAAATTCAAGCTTCGAACTTTAAAAATGACGGACTTCTATACAAATTACAAACTCAGCAACCCCTTTTCACCCCCTTAAGAAATATTTGTGCAAAATTTCATGGTGCTAGAGTGGTTTCAGCTGTGCGTTGATCGACCAGTCAGTTAGTTTTAGCCTTTTATAAAGATAGATAACATTTTAAAAAAAAAACTTAGTACGACAGTGTTGTACCGAAAATCAATTTTAGAGAATAGCGCCATCTATCGAGCCAATAGTAACGCCAGTTGTGAACTACATTGCGACATAGACACCACAGATGTCACTCTTTTCTGAAACAATCTTCTACCATTGAGTAGGTACGAGAGTCTAAATTGCGCTATCGAAGTTCTCAGGGATTCCTGTTATATACAAATGCAAACGACAGCTGCAGTTCCCGCGGCGTGCCAGCCACTATCACACGGGTCTGAGGATTATCTCTGTAAGTTGAAGGTGAGTTGGTAAATTCTAGGTTGTTAGGTACTATAGCGCCCTCGCCGTTGCCAGTAGAATCTCCTCCTTCAAAACGTACTTCGGGCGTAGTCTGCAGATAGTCAGAGCTGGTACAATACTGGTTGAGGGGTTCTTGAATCACATGAGTAAATGAATACCACTTGATAATAATACCGTATGCTTGTTTGCCTACTTGGTAGTATAAAAAAAAAAAAAAAAAAAAAAAAAAATACGAGTGGTGGTGGCACGGAGGTGCCAGGTTTGTCGGTTTCGCTATCGGGTGTTGGCGCTTCCGGCGCGGTGTAAAAGCGGATATATCCGCTGCCAGTATTTATTTCATACTTTTCCTACTTATGATTATATAACATGACTTAGCTTCATCGAAGCCCGAACCTGTCTGCCCATGACAAACTTCACATCATTTACCTTTTTTCAAATATTATAATGATTTACTTTTATAACACGTTAGAGGTTTCACTATTGGTATGCGGCCAGCTAGTGACCACCAATAAACCTCTACAGTACCTACAGAACAAAATAAAGGTGCTAAAATTTGGGCAAATATATTTAACACTCTGGTGTGTGTGTGAGTACAGATTACCAGAGCTAATGTAGGGATACGTTTTTAGGGTCTCGTAGCCAAATGGCATCCGTAGTCTGCCTGTCCGTCCGTATGTCACAGTCACTTTTTTCCGAAACTATAAGAACTATACTGTTGAAACTTGGTAAGTAGATGTATTCTATGAACCGCATTAAGATTAACAAAAATAGAAAAAAACCATAATTTTTTTTGGGGATTCCCCATACATAGAACTGAAACTCAAAAATTATTTTGGGTTGGCAACACACTATATTTATATTATATTTTACACTATATTTTATTAGATATTTCAGGTATTGCAAGCGTCCATAGGCTAAGGTAACTGCTTACCATCAGACGGGCCGTATGCTTGTTAGAATGATATATTATCACTGAGTACGTAACATAAATAATGTACCTATTATAATATCACTGGGATATGAAAAAGTTTCATTAAAAGTGCATCCCTTAATCAGCTCTGGAGACTAGATACTACTCGAGCACTGGAACACAACTATACCTTTGTTTTCAAAGTCGAACTCATTTATTAATTTAGATCAAATGCATGATACTTAAGAACGTTATAAAAATAAATGCCTGCACTTTTTTCCTACGTAAATCTTTATTGGTATTTTACATGCATATTTCTTTTGTTTTTAAATATCCTATTGTTCTTTACCTATTTGTCTTTTATACATTAACCTAACCAATCCATAATGATTAAGTACTTATTATTTGTAATAATTATATACGTCATAATTTCAATACATAAAGGTAATCGCCCGCATATTCTTAGACGGCGTTTCCTCTTTGTTCAGTCATTTGCGCCATCTGTCGACGTTGAAAATACTCGGCGGGCTATTCTTAGCCATGACATGACAATGTGTAAAATATTACCCTGTAATTGTCTTTGCAATTGTGTTGTTAGTAATGCTAAAGGGTTACGGCCTGGCGATGACTTCGCGTGGCAGCGGCAGCGGAGAGCGGCGGCGGCGGCGGCAACAAATTACAAAACCGCACGAAGCCTCGTGGCGTCACATCGCTCGGTATTAGGTACATTTCGCACTATATTATTTATGATGATTATATTTTTAATTATATAAACGAATCTATTTGAATAGTTTGCGACTTTTGGTACTAATACATGTTCAGGGCCGTACTATGGCGTCCAAAGCAAATAATTTTCGATCTTATTTTGAATTTTGACTGAAGCTAAGAAATAAATTTGACAGCTTACGAATTGCAAAATAAGGTCTAAAATAAATTACTATTAGAACGTATAGATACGGTAAGGTAGGAATTACTTGTAAGTACCTAATATCCATTATACATGTCCAGCAATGAAATTCTATTTTTGCAACGGTCTTTAAAATGGCTTGAATATTAGATAGGTATGGACACTGAGGTAAACATATAGAATAGCAAACCCATACAATATCATGTCAAAATATTAAATCCTGGTTTTCCCGCTAATTCATTATGCTGACGTAGCTTTCAAACCACCAAACAATTCGAAGTAAACATCTCTATCTCTAATACTCTAGTCTTCTTCTTATGGCAAATATCATTAAATTTATATTATTGCGGCCCAAAATTCAACTACATTGACTGCATTGTCAGAGGCAGCCATCAAGTCATCCTCTGTGCAGTTGTTAGGGCATGCAGGACATGATGTGAGGTGGGCCATTGTTTGTGTTACACCGCATGAACAAGCCAGATCTGTACCGCCTGTAAAACCCCACCTGAACAAATTTTCCTTGCTGCGGCCGACCTGAGTCCGGGGTTTATTTAAAGACTTCCAGACCTGCCACGGCAATGTATATCCGGGTGGAAGATTTTCAGCAGGTAGCACAAAGGGGTATGGTAATGATACCTTTCCTCCAAAGGCACCTCGCTTTTGATGGCTCCAAGTTCAACGGATCGACACACTTTGCGAAGCTTTTCCGGCTCTTTAGCCTCTGCTCTACTGGCATGTGGCGGCCGCAATACCAGAGGTATAACTTGCGTGTTGCCAACCCATTTTTTTACACCAGACCTTTAAAATGGGCTATAAATACGTTTCTTTTAAAATGCATACCTAAAAGAGCGTTTGAGACCTGTATTCACACACAGGAATACAACATGATTCCGTATCGCAGGAAAGACGCAACTAGACCGTGATATACTGTGAGCAAGGCATCTTTATTCACAATACTAGACAACATGTGTAAGGCATAGACAGAACTACTAACCTTTTTACAAAGTACGTCTATATGGGGTTTCCAAGTTACTTGTCTATCTATTGTTAATCCAAGAAACCTTGTTGTATTTACTGTTTTAATTTTTGTGTCCTGATAGTCTATATGAGGAATTCCCGATGTTGATGCTCGTCGGCTAAAATGCATTATCTTGGTTTTTATCTAAATTGATTTTTAAATTATTTATGTCTAACCAATTAATTGTAGATGTCAAAATTCAAACGGAAGGGGTGGCGGAGTGACTCCCCTCACCCTTCCTCTTCCACCTCCTTTCCCGCGACCTTTTTAATGCGACTTATTTCAAGACTTTACACAAATTGTTACCCCTGTCCTATCTCGAAAGTCATAAATGCTGAAACCACAGATACCGTATTCTTAGTCCGCATTATTGGGAATGGCAATTTCGGAACCCTACATTGCGCGTGACCCGACATGCACTTGGCCGATTTATTTTAAGGTCTTTTAGTACAGCTCATTTCGCCTGTCTGTAGGCATGCAAATGTTAATAGTATGTTAGACTAGCGGTTGCCCGCGACTCCGCCCGCGTGGATGTCGGTTATCGCTGTAAAAATGTAGCCTATGTGTTATTCCAGACCATACTTTTTGGGCAACAGCTAGTGCAGAATAAAAAAGTTAAACTAATAGTTTTCTTTTCCATCAGTTTCTAATATCCCAGGTATACTATTCTGAACTGGCAACCCTAGCATTAGGTACTAGGTACTGGTACCAAACGGCTCCGGCTGTATCGATTTTAACCATTTTGGCTCACCGCCAGTTCAATATCAAGACTGCCAAGGTCAGGCACACAGATACTGCCTTTTTGCGAATAAATCTAGATATCTGACTAGCGTTCTTAGTACTAATCAATAGAACAATACTACTTGGGTGGAAAATAAGCATACGGCCCGCCTGATTTTAAGCAGTTACCGTAGCCTATGGACGCTTGCAATACCAGAGGAATCAATTGCGTGTTGCCGCCCCACTTTTTTTACACCAATGCTTTAAGATGGGTTACCCTGGGATAGGTACGTTTTTTCAAAAGGCTTCCCTAAATGAGCGCTGGAGACCTGTACTCAGACCGCTGTGTGTAGTTATTTGGCTGTGGTTTTCTGTAAGGTAGAGGTCCTTCCCTAGTTGGGCTTGCTATCTTAAATGGTGTTCTACCTCTCTTAAAGTAGTTATCATTTTTAAAGAATTGTTATTTTATGAGAGGTAGAGCACTATACAAGCGGACAACCCTGACTGGAAAAGTACCTCCACCTTACAGAAGATCACAGCCAAATAACTACATACAGCGGTGTAGTTGTGTTGCTGTGTGGTTTGCAAAACTCATAGATGCGTTTTTAACGAAAACGTTTTCCTATGTTAGGGAAATTTCATCATAAATTGTTAAAAAAAAAATTAATTAACATCCCTAGTGTTAAAAATTTTAGGTCGGCAACGCGCAATGATACTTTTGCTTGTTGCAGGTGTCTATAGGCTGCGGTATGCTATTTTGCCACCTAAGTAGTATTCTTACTCTCATTCATACTCTCCTTTCAATTTTCTTTGTCCAGAGCAGTTAAGGACCAGTCTTTATTAAATAAGTCCAACTCATCCCGCCATCTCCGTCTAGACCGTAGTAGACCCTACTGCGATGTCCTTTGCCATTCAGAGGCACTAACTGGTTCTGGCGTGTGGCCTAAAGAATTGTTTATTTTAATTCTAGTATTTGGAATTCAGGGCGTGACGTGAAAGTTTCAATAATCACCCATAGATAGAAACTCTTTAAGTATGTAAACAAAAACATTCACGCGGCCATAATAAACAGTTTTTTTTTTTAATTATAATTAAATAATTTTCGCTAGCACATTCAATCCCAGGGGTACATTGTTCCTTCCAGGATTAAAGTAGCCTATTTTTTTGATTCTAGTTAAAAATAAATGTATAGCTCAGAGTTTATTGAAATTTCACCCCTAAAAAGTTAAAATATGGGATGAACGGTTGAATGGAACTTCTGTCATTTTCAAAGTAAGATGCACGTAACTTCATATACCTGCTCCAGATTAAAAATGAATGTATACCTGTATCGGGGTTTTTGGAAAATTCACCCCTAAGGGGATAAAATAAGGGATGAACGGTTGTATTCCGTCATTTCCAAAGTAAGAAGCATGAAATTTTATATACTCACTTCTATTTTGAATCAAATGTACATATATATATATACCGGGATTTTAAAAATCGTACTCAATTTTTTTTTAAATTATATGTGCGAAGCCAGGACGGGCTGCTAGTAGATACCTAAATAAATATGACAACCTTTTTAGGACTGTTAAATACCGCAAAGTCATCTATTTGACATCAGAGTTGGTGTAAATATACATAATGCGGAAAACCACAAGGGACAAACGTAGAGGAGAATTTCCTAAATTATGTACAAGCAAAAGCGAAGCGTTAGTATGGAAATTTACAATGGCTTTAACATATTTATGAACAACATTCAACTTATGATTGGATCATAAACTGCTATTGTTGAACGTGTATTAAGGCTGAGAATGGCAGCATAATCAATTTCCTTTGCCTCTATTCTGTTATAGGTATAATATGGCGGTAATGTGCATCTTGCATTCTAAATATGAATTTGAAGTTGGAAGTGCATGAAACCTATTTTGTTTTATTTGGCCTTTTTTGTTGAAAATATTATATTTGTTATTTATACCTTTACAAGGTGGACGAATGGCCTTGTAAAAGCACAAGAGTTGGACCAATGGATCGAGTGTTGTGAAAATTCTTGGGGGAAGCCTATGTCCAGCAGTGGATGTCTATTGGCTCTTGATAATTAATATTTATTAATTGACAATATATAAGTACCTACGTTGTGGAATGAGCTCCCTGCCCAGGTTTTCCCAAGAGACTATAGCATGGGGTTCTTCAAGAAAGGAGTTATAAGGTTTTTAAAGGGTCGGCAACGCGTGAGTGACACCCCTGGTGTTGCAAACGTCCATAGGCTACGGTAACTGCTTACCATCAGGCGGGCCGTATGCTTGTTTGCCACCTTGGTACTATAAAAAAAAAAAAAAAAAAACACAAATTATAAAAAATATATAACGAAGACAGTTAATTAATTATTTTGGGATAGTAAAGTCAAAGTCAAACTCATTTATTCATTTATATCAAATACATGCTTATATCCGTCATTAAAATAAATGTCTGCATTCTTTTTGCCTATGGCCAATTCGCTGACTAGGGTAGGGCCTTGAGAAGAATTGGCAAGAAACTCGGGCCACTCTTTTTAATCGTCAGA
Organism: Trisateles emortualis; assembly: GCA_947095525.1. Lineage (NCBI taxonomy): Eukaryota > Metazoa > Arthropoda > Insecta > Lepidoptera > Erebidae > Trisateles > Trisateles emortualis. The sequence goes on along the minus strand of OX352751.1, from coordinate 10,469,956 downwards.
GTTTAAAATTTGGTATGAGTAACAATATTTGTGGTAACAAAAAGGGAAATTAATATAGCATACAAAATGAAATTTAAGTTGAAATATTTAATTAATAAGGGAACAATATACCTACCTACTTACAATTAAAAAAATAATGAATTGTAATGTATTTCTAAAAATCTCTCCGTAGCGGATGCTTACGTTATAAACCTATGTTCCAAATGTCAGCTTTCTAGACTTAGATATTTTATACTAAATATTCTATATCTGTGCTAAATATACATATTTGTAGTTTTGTCTGTATTTTGATAGTCAGTCAGGATAAACTATTTTATTTAAAGAATACAATAAATATACAGTCCCAATGCTGGGCACGGATCTCCCTTCTATCAAGACAGCATAGAGTTTTCTTCTCTGTCTGTTTCCTAAACATTGTTTAATGCGTAGTAGACAGTTATAAAATTGGATGACGCAAATAGGAGCCTATTTTACAAGCACCTATATAGAAAACCTTTCACTGCACCAATTTCTCAAGAATGATTTTACAATTTTACACCTTAATCACCATTATTAAAGTCTAAAATGCTCTGTATATTATTTTCATTTTGCGACACAGCCGCCCGGTGTGTCGTGTGACCTCACGGTACGAATTTTGCCGAAGTCACACGAGTGAAGTCGAAGGGAAACAAAATGGCGGAATTTTCCCGCGCATGCTCACCCCTCGTCTGAAATGACGTCAGGTGGCAATAGGGATGGGGTGACTTTCCATCCCTTATTTAATATCGATATTTTTACAGCAAATTTTAAATAAAGTGAGTGGAGTTGGCTTATAATAAAAAGATATTAAATTTTTTATCAAAAATTTTTCAATAGACTGCCGAATTTGGGAAATTGGCTGTGTGCCTTGCAAGCACGTAAAGTTGATCCTACGCCTGATCTTTCTCCGGTTGTGTCGGATTGCTGTCCCATCGAATCATGAGCGAACCTGTGTTTGCAACCATTGTTTGATTATTATAATGCACACATCTGTGCAATTTAATATCTCCCGCGCTTCTTCACATTCTCTGTCGGGATTAGCCACCGGGTTTCGATTAGACCGCCAGAAAGACAGTATTATTAACAGGATAAAAAGAAAAAACAACTTAAATAGACTCTTTAAAGATGAAACTTTCCCAAAACGCGGTATCTTTCCAGCAGTGTTTTTTCCAGCGGTCGTACCTCATTATCTTGATCAATTTCAAAGAGCCTGTACACGTCTAGAAAGGAGTTTATTTTTACTATCATAACTCATCGCTATCTTAATTATGTTGTTTACTGGAAGATATATTGGTTCACCGCCAAGTAAATCGTCGTATGCTATTAGCATAGTAAGATTATTATCTGATCCATCGCTAGTTCGGATAAATTGATAGGTAAGGAAAGAAAGAAAGGACATCAAAACAATAATATTTTGTGTGGTGTACGTCACACGCATGCAAAAAATGGCCACCGCTCAGCAAAATGCAAAGGGTAATGTAATGTCCTTTAAGCGTAAATTAGAGATGGCGGCTAATCTCCACGGAGGCTAGCTATCTGCGCTGGAGATATTACAGTGCACAAGTGTGTGGTGAACTCTTAACCCTCACTCTCATAGTCAAATTCCAATTTACAAAATTCAGTTCTGTTTATTATTGCCTAGATTCCGCCCGCGGCTTTGCCCACGCGTGCAATCCTATAAAGCGGATGAAAAGTAGCCTGCATTTGCTATATTATACAATATGTTAATTTTATCTCCTTATTTGTTCTTTTTATGTTTTATATTGTTTTGTTATATTAAATTACTATATATTATGTGTGTCAGTTGGCAGTTTTGTAAGTTGTTGACTATAATCTATCTTTGTGCCAATTTCATCCAGATCTGTCTGTCCATTGCTACTTAAGGCAATCCTTCACTTTAGTTCAGACGTATAGAATAAAACATACCTACTTAATTTAAAAAAACATGTTTATCTTTATAAATAGTAGGTATAGTTATTGTGATGTAATGAATACTAATATTATAAATGCGAAACTAACTCTTTGTAAGTTACCTTTTCACTAGTTAACGACTGAAAGGATCTTAATAAAATTTGCTCAGGAGTTAGATAGTATTCTGGGAAACTTAAAGGAATGATGATTGTTATCGCGATAACCGGATTAAACCACGGGAAATAGCTAATTTAAAATATTAACGTAAAGATTCATCGGAGAACATTTGTTTGAACTCAGTACGACTTTTTCTTATTATTATCATAATATCAGTTATGCAATAATTCAACGGTCAAGGACAGTTATCACCTGATTGTTTTTTTATAAATGGATTTTATTTATATTATGCTAATTAATTTGTTTTTAAAACGTAGATACTCGATAGTATGGATATTCGACTTTACCTGGCTGGAAAATACATTTCTAATGTTAAGGTGTGTCCACAGTGTCCACAAATTTAGCGGCAAGAGCGCGGCATCAACATGCGGCAACAGCAGATACGTTCGCGTGCGGCAGACGTTTAATCACAGAGTCTGCCGCGCACCATTGCCGCTTTATGTTTGGACACACCTTTAAGCGAATGCTGTGGTAAAGTTAGCGACATTTAAGTCCAGATGGATGACTCATCTAACGAAAACTGGTAGAGAACATACGTACGTACGTAAAAAAATAATTAAAACTTTTTTTTTTAATTTTCGTGGGGTTTTTATCATTATCATTTTGGCTGAAAGACTGTTCTTTGACATAGGTAAATAAAGTAACTATGAATAGGGAAAAAAATACAAAAAAGCTTTCCGGCTAAAAATATGTAGATACTAGCGGTTGCCTGCGGCTCCACCCGCATGGATGTTGGTAATCGCGATAAAAAGTAGCCTATTCGCTATTCCAAACTATCATCTATATCTATGTTCATCCGGATCCGTTCAGTAATTTTTTCGTGAAAGAGTAACAAGCATCCATACATATATCCTCACAAACTTTCCCATTGAAAATATAAAATAAAATTAATAGAGGAAGCAAATTTTTATCATTATATTGTAATCAAGATTTACTAAAGAAATATTGACTCCACATTGGCAGAGTACAGACATACATCAGCTGACAGCCATAAAAAAGTAAAGAAGAGTAAGACACAGATGTGTCACTGCGTAAATACCTCTGAACTGTCGGAAGTTACGCAATAAACGTAGTTAATAACCTCATATAATTTGATTAAACTCTGTAGACAAAGGTGAATACTTGCATCTCCAATTAACGATAATTATACGCGAAGGCCTTTGGTATCAGAGACGCATTCATTATTATTATTAGGTACCCACTTGTAATAACGTATTCCGTTGTCAATCTAAACTACTTATTTATTTATATTGCTATCTTACACATACAATAAAACTAATTTATCTGTAGTATTTTATACTGATTATTTATTTATTTATCATATTCAGAGACAACTGTGCAGGACATAATTATGTCAATATTAGTTTCCGCCTGTGACTTTGCCCGCGCGTGCAATTCCACGGGCAAAGTGATATTTCCGGGATTTAAAAGCTTATGTGGTATTCTCATAAGTAGTAACAAACATCCATGTACATCCATCCATCCAATTTCGCATTTATAATATTAGTAGCAGGTCAATGAAAAACTGCTTAACTAATTTACCTACAGCCAAGGTCTCTGACTGAATAGAATAGAGTTTATTGTTTCCAGTATTACAGCTTGGTTTTTAGAAAATACTTATCCATATACGGATTGACCGCGGTAAGTTAGCTTAAAATTTGAAACAGCAGACTAGGAGACGCAATAAAAAGTCTATCGTTTGCTCTACGGTGTCTTAAAGTCTTAAGCTTGCAAGTCTAAAATCCGCGGCGCTAGTACTTAAAATCTTACTCCCACAGGAAATAATCCCTGGATAGTGGAGGGTTTTTCATATATTAAGGAGTCAATGTACGTAGCGATTAAAAAGAGGGATCTGAGTTTCTTGCTAGCGGGGGCAGAGTTGTGATTTGCTTATAATAGCATTGTAGGTTCCTAACCTAAGTAGATACCATGATGTCCTACCGATTTATTTTAGAACTTAATTTAAAATTCGCTGTTGTCTCTCTAACACTTTGTTGGACAATCAGTTAACGTCTATAGAGGTATGTTATGTCAATAAAATATGTATTGTACCGACATTACTGTCCACGAAAGAAATAATTTAAAATGTCAACTTTATTAGCTTTTAGTTTGTTATTGTTCAAAATTCAAATTAAGATCGAAAATGAATCGCTAAATGTACTGTTTCGAAATAGATATTGTCTTTATCTGAAAGTGTAGGTAATGTATTTCTTTATATTATAGAGTAGCGTAATTGATGCTGCTGGTATTATCTATGAGCTACGGTAAGTGCTTACCATCAAATGGTTCAAATGATTGTTTGCCATGTTTTTGTAAAAACAACTTACAACAATTTTTGAACCAAAACAATATCTGACCGTCTAAGCATTACTTAGGTATATACAATAACAAACGCGAAAACTTAAATAGAAGCGTAACTAAATGGTAAAATTTGCTGTGAAAAGTGTACAAATATCGATAATTTTCTAAACATGTGTAACACATCCCTATTTCTTGTCGATGTAGGCATTCAGTAGACCACGATCGACGCTACAGTGCGCGCGACCGCGAACCTATTATATATTATTACATAAAAGTACGAAAAAAATATAATAATTCGTTTCATAATAATTTAGTTACAAATAAACTATCTAGTGTTCCTGTGATTATTGTTTTGTAAGTTATTTCACTTGAAACATAAAATTTATATCTTAAACCTTTAATTTAATTAAGACATTTTTTTTTATTAGTTGTCGTTTAATATTTTTTTTCTTCAAATTCATTCTAATTTTAAGTTCCATGACAGTGCATTTCAGTTTTAGTGTGCGAAAATCATTAATAACAACGAAAATGGACCAATAGCAGCACAGGTAACATATAAAAAAAAACAATATCATCTATTGCATTACATGACACAGTTACATTTTTAAATTAAGTATATTCGAAAAGAATAAGCAAAGGTGTTTCTAGTATTCAGCCTTGCTAAAAAGAGGTTATAAATAGGTAGTCTCCCACATGTTCGGAAGGTGTATTTTATTGATTATTCGAGGGTTGGAGGGGGGGGGGGATGCGCTGTAGAACCATGGGGAAGGTCAGGGGAGCTGGAAAAACACGTGCCTTTCTGCATGTGACTGTAAATAATAAAAATATTTAGATTTACAAGTGATAAAGACATTTTCTGTGTGAGTTTATATTTTCCTGGAATAAAGCTGTAAATACATATATACTTATAAATTGAAATTAGTTTTGAATGCTATCCATCTATCTCTTTCGTTTTGGTATGAATGAGACACACATTCAGCTGTCTTTTGCGTTCATATTAAATAGGGGAAGGGGTACGTAAGCCCGTTCAGGACCCCTGTAATTTAGTACGTACTAGGTACTGACACGGTGTTATTGTGAAGTGTCCTCAATTATCTTTTCAAGATTGTAAAAGGGAATATTGGTGTAGTGTTTAACGTGAGTACCTACCTAGCTATTGACCGTGATAAGTGTTGTGGCTTCGATTCCCATACGAGACAAAATCAATATTTGTCTGGCCCGCAGATAGTTTTTCTGAGTGTCGGTGTATTTTGTGCCTATGAATTGTTGAAGAATGTCGTTTTTAAACACAAATAGCGGTTATTTAGCCGTAAATTTTCAGAGAGGTAGAGCACCATACTAGTGAGTAAGCCCAACTGGCGAAGGACGTCCACCTTACAGACGAGAGCCAAATGGGTATACACACAGTGGTTTAGTTGTGTTCCTGTGTGTGAGTACAGGTTTCCAGAGTTTATTTAAGGATGCGTTTTTAGCGTTTTCCTATCGCAGGGATATTCCATCATAAAACAAATTCGCTCCCGGTCCGCTTAGATCTTTGAAACTTCGCAACGGATTTTAATGCAGTTTTCAGCAATAGATAGAGTGATTCAAGAGAAAGATTTCTACGTAATACGTGCATGATACATTTACAAACAATAAAATAATAAACCGAATCGAAGCGATGACCGATCGAGTGGCTCGCGCTAGTAGGTACGTTATAAAATAAACTTATGTTTCAAATTTCAGCTTTCTTGACTTAGCAGTTTTAACTATGCTAATACTATGTTAATCGATCATAGAGAAAAACCTCTTTATATTATACTAGCTCACTAGCTGGCCCGCGCCCATTTCGTTGAGCGGTAAACATTTTTACTTGAGATGAAATTATAAGTATGGTTCGGTTAGTACTGAGTGCTATGATTTATTTCCTGACTGCCAACAAGAGGGTTCTATTTTTCATTTTTTGGGTTAATATATAGCCTATGACACTCACAAATTATGTGGCTTTCTATTAGTAAAAGAATTTTCAGAAGCGGTTCAGTAGATCCAGAGATAACCCCCCCAACATAACAATCTCACAAACTGTACCACATTATAATATTAGCATAGATAACATGATGATATTGTACTTGAAAATATACAATACTATTCTTTGTTAGTAGAATACTAGAATACCAACTCTTTCTATTTTTTTTTATTAGAAATAAGAAGAAAAAATTAAAACTCGCGATGGTTTCTTTATGCTACTTGGGTGACAAATAAAAATACTGCCCGCTTGATTGTAAGCAGTTACCGTAGCCTAAGTCGCTTGCAATACTAGGGGTATCACCAACTCGTTGCCGAACCGAGCTTGTAACTACCTCTGTTCCCCCACATGCTTCACAGTAAAAGGAATCAATATTTTTTTGTTTCGGATTAGAAGGCCATGTGTGAGTTATCCTAAGACATTATTATTTAACTAGTTGGTGCCCGCGGCTCCGCCTGCGTAGATGTCGGTTATCGCGATAAAAAGTAGCCTTTATGCTATTCCAGACCATAATCTCTGTGCCAAATTTCATCCAGATCCGTTCAGTAGTTTTTGCGTGAAAGAGTAACAAACATCCATACATCCATTCTTACAAACTTTCGCGTTTATAATATTAGTAAGGAAGTTACTTTGCTCTAGAGTCCATTGTTTTGACTTAACATTGCCTACCATAAAAATACTTGGCTTGATATCAATTTAAACTGACATGATGTGTTATGACTATCATACGCTTTAGTCTAATCACTATTCATGTTCCTAGTGTGATATGTACCTTAGGTCTAAGGTATTGTTTCCTTATCTATATAAGTGTATGGGTGTCATTCTTTTATTTCAATACAATCGAAATAAATAATTACTAGATAGAAAGAAAAGAGAATATTTTTCATTTGGCATTAAATTATAAGATACAAAAATGAATTACAAGATAATAATAATAATAGCAACTCATATATGTCCCACTGCTGGGCACGAGTCTCCTCTATCAAGCGAGAAAGGTTAAGGCCTTATTCACACACGCTGGCCTAATGCGGGTTGGGGAATAAAACATATCTTTAGAATTACTTTTAAGACATGTGGGTTTCCTCACGATGTTTTCCTTCACCGTTAGCAGATGGCGAATCATTTAATAATTTAGATTTGGTGTAGAATGACTGCCTTGGTGGTCCAGTGGGTACAGTATGCGCCTGCTGTGCACAAGGTTGTGGGTTCGATTCCCCCAAGGGACAAAACTTTGTGTGACCCACAAAGAATCTGTTCTGAGTCTGGGTGTAATTTGTGTCCGTTAATTGTATGTTTGTAAAGTCCCCCGCAACACAGAGCTTGTTCTCTAGTGCGGGAAATGTCTTTAAAAAAAAAGATGTCGGTTATCGCGGGAAAAGTCTGGATCCATCAATCTCCTTGCCAAATTAGTCATTAAAAAAAACTATAAATAAAAAGATAAACCTTATCAGTGGAGATGATTTGATTGATTGTACAATATTATCTAAACAAAATCTAAACTTGGAGATAATCATCAAGAGGTCAAAAAGAAGATAAGTATATTAAATATTAGTGATAAAAAACGGCCAAGTGCGAGCCGGACTCGCGCGTCGAAGGTTCCGTACAAATCTGTATTTTTGTATTTTTATTATAATATGCGTAATAAATAGCATAGCGTGGATGTCGGTTATCGCTGTAAAAATTAACCTATGTGTTATACCAGACTATAATCTATCCAGATCCGTTTAGTAGTTTTTACGTGAAAGAGTAACAAACATCCATCCATCCATACTTACAAACTTTCGCGTTTAGGTATAATATTAGTAGGGTGATGTTGGTTTTTCCCTTAACCCTAAAAACATGCGGGGCAGACTTTGATTTGGGCCAATAGAAGTGAAAACTAAATAAATTGATTATAGATTATAATTTTTGTATATGGAAATCGTTCGGTGACGATGACGCGAGTTTAATGGTTTTGGTTCACCAAAAAAGTTTGAATATGAAAAGCGTTCGGTAACGATGACGCGAGTTCCATAATTTCTGTTCATCCAAAATGTGACTTCTATACAACCGCACATCGTTTATTTTAACCCCGTAGGGGTGAAATTTCCAAAAATCGTTCATAGTGCTCACTTGCGTCGTTTAAGGAACTTTTGTGCTAAATTCGATAGTTTATGCTCTGCGTTGATGAACAGTCAATCATGTGTACACCCTGGGATAGGAATAGGGATAGAATGGAATATCCCTAGGATAGGCAAATGTTTTTTTCAAAATGCGTCCCTAAATGAGCGCTGGAGCTGGTCTTCTATAAGATGGAGATTCTTCCCCAGTCGGGATTGCTCGCTAGTATAGTTACCTACCTCCCATGTATAGATGTTACAGTATACTCCAAGATGCTCTTTGTATAATTGATGGACTAATATAATACAAAAAGAGGTTTAATTATTATAACCATTATCTTATAATTAAATTACACAAACATTAGAATTATATAATTATTATTAATAATAATTTAGGTGATATTAGGGTTATTAGAATGTCAGAAAATGTAACTCAAAATGTAAATAAAAATTAACAAATCAATTATTTACGATTATAGCATTTGAATGAATGAATAGGTCAACTGCAGTAAAACTCGTTTGTGAGCCGGATAGCCCTGAGAGTGGGACTTTTAGAGCGATGCCACATTAGTGCGTTGCGTTGTTCGTCGCAACGGATCAACGCATTGTACGCCGCGTGCGACGACGCAACGACTTAGTGTGCTATGTCATTTAAAATAACGGAAAACGACGCAGAGTCGTCGCAACGCAACGCACTAATGACTCACTACCTTAATTTCCTCTCTACAAAAAAAACAGCTAACATTATATAGTAGCGTCACTCTTTTATATTTGCTCAAAAGCCGACAAAAACGTGACAAACGTGATCTGGGTGTTTACCTAGATCACGTTTTACCCCACAAGTAGGGTTGCCACTGTTTTTTTAAAAATTAAAGTACATTCGTTATATTACACAAGAAAAAAAGGACACAGTATCAAAATAAAGTACAATTTATGTTTCTCTCTGTCGCTGGCGAGTGGCAACATCGATTCAGCGCCAATTGATAAATTCCGTGTAACGAAAAAATATTTACAACTAAACTTTTCAAAAGCATAACGAAATCACATCATGGGAAATAAAGTATTTTTGTGTACTTTATTGTTCTCATAAAGTATAGAGCAACCCTTTCCAAAAATCTCCTCATAACTTAAATAAGTCTTTATGCTGTATTTATTTTGACCATGCGACAATGTCGTCAATTGTCGTTAATATTGATAGAGATGAGATTCTTCCTTACACATTATGGCATTACCTTTAGTGGCATAAGTGGAGCGCAGTGATGATGGACCAGTGATCAATCTGTGCCGCCATCTTCCTGCCCCACTACCTACTGATTAGGTACGTATAAACAGATGCATTCGCGTACCGATGGATTACCCACTTACCCTATTATTGATAAACTAGCTGTTGCCCGCGGCTCCGTGGTTATCGCTGTAATGTGTTATTCCAGACCATAATCTATCTCTGTGCCAAATTTCTTCCAGATCCGTTTAGTAGTTTTAACGTGAAAGAGTAACAAACATCCATCCATCCATACCTACAAAATTTCGCGTTAATAATATTAGTAGAATAGTTGTGTGTTATAAGCATATATTGCCGTCTTAATTCGGAAATCCAGAACAGACGGGGCTATAATATATATTAATATAGTAATCTAGTATATTACGGTATAGCAAGCTGCCGACGGTGGCTATGCTACGAGTACTACATCTTTATAATACTTATTTATAAAGAGGTAAAGTTTCTGACGTTGTAGAGTTCGGTTAAGTAGATCTCTACATCTACTTAACCGATTCTGAAAATTATTTTACCAATCGAAAGCCACGTTATTTGTGAGTGTCATAGGCTATATTTTTTTGACAAATCATTACGGGACCCCGGGAAAAATCACCCGTGCGAAGCCGGGGCCGGCGACTAGTCCTTACTAATATTATAAATGTGAAAGTTTGTAAGAATGGATGGATGCATGTTTGTTACTCTTTCACGCAAAAACTACTGAACGGATCTGGATAAAATTTGGCACAGAGATAGATTATGGTCTGGAATAACACATAGGCATTGCACTTTTTGCAGCTATAACCGACACCCACGCGGGCGGAGCCGCGGGCAACAGCTAGTAATATATATTTTTGCACTCATTATTAGATATAGCTCTGCGTCCGTATTATATCAAAATATATCGTGCTATATAAACATACGTTATAGCAGCGTCTGTGGTGACTCGCCGATTACATTAGAAACTATACCGTAATATACCTTGCTATGATTTATATCTATACTATAGGTACTAATATTATAAAGCTAGTTTGTTTGTAAGCTAGTAAGAAGAGTTTGTTTGTTTGGTTGAACGCGCTAATCTCAGAAAGTACTGGTTCGATTAGAAAAATATTTATTGTTGAATAGTGAATTTTTCTAGGAAGGCTTATAGGCTATATAACATCACGCTATGATCAATAGGATGGAAAGCAGTAGATATGTTGCAAAATCGGGGAAAATATACTTTTCTGAGTTTCCGTCGCGTACGCTGCTTAAACGGTTTTAAGTGATGAAAAAATTATGTACTTAGTGAAGTCTTATTCTTCTTTAAAAGATCTATAAAAAAGTCCGCAACAGCATATGACAATGTCTACCTCTTAGGGTTAACTCACTATAACGTAATTTATGGAAATAAAAATTGATTTAAAATAATTAATTATCTGCGATGCTATTTTTATGAACACAATATCCTTATCCAAATAAATACGCTATTCGTCATAAGGATTTAATTTTGATCAAATTTGACTTTTACATCATTTGATTTCAACTAATATCTTTGGAGATACTCCGAGGTCCACAGTCCGTATAATATACATACCAAATTACTACGCGGAAGAAGACCTCTAGTTAATGGGCCATTTAAAACAACTCTGTCACTACGTAACTTTTTGATAAAATAAAACATCTCTCTAAATAACAAGTAGGTAGGTATATTAATATTGAAATCCTTACTAATATTATAAATGTGAAAGTTTGTGAGAATTGATGGATGGATGGATGGATGTTTGTTACTCTTTCACGTAAAAACTACTGAGCTCAAATTTCATCCAGATCCGTTCAGAGCCTCTAGACAAGTGGCATAAGCGATAGTCGAATCGAAAAGTCAAAAAAGAAAATGTATGGGATTTGACGTAAGTTTACGACATTAAATCGTAGACTCACGTCAAATTCCATACATTTTATTTTTTGACATTTCGATTCGACTATCGCTTATGCCACTTGTCTAGAGGCTCTGAACGGATCTGGATGAAATTTGGCACAGAGATAAATTATGGTCTGGAATAACACATAGGCTACTTTTTGCAGCAATAACCGACATCCACGCGGGCGGAGCCGCAGGCAACAGCTAGAATTTTATAAAATTGTTGATATAAGCTCCACTTTGTAGACTAGACAGTTTTATTTTTTACTTTTGTGAGCATTTTGTGGACGCTTTGAAGCTTTATGTGGATTCATATTGCCCGCGGCTCGGCTCTGTGAAGTTTCATAAAATGAAATGTAAATAATATAGTTAGACTATATAAAATGTTCAGCCACGTATTCAAACTTTATAATAAAATTCATTTTCCTATGTATTTAGGATTTCCGTCTAAAAATCACAAAATCACAAGTTTACTATATTTCATGAATGAAATTATTTCTGACAAGATTTTCGTTCATACCTAATTTAAATTTTGAACAAATTTATGTAATAAAGTTATCAAATAACCTGGTGCTAATAGAGGCTTGCGAAATTAAAAAAAAATAATTTCAACGCGTGCGGACATGAGTAATGTTACCTCGCCATTTGCCACTGCGGGGCGTGTTGTGGGTTCGATCCCCACAAGGTACAAAAAATTGTATGATCCCTAAATGGTTACCCGATTCTGAGTGTACTTTGTGTTCGTTAATTGTATGTTTGTAAAGTCCCCCGCGACACAGGGCTTGTTCCCTAGTGCGCCTACGCTGAATGGCAATGCTTATTCTTTGAGCCAAATATAAGCCTGCCTTCTAGTCTAGTCACGTGAAGCGTCGACTAAACCCTTCGACAAATCTTTAAAAAAACCGCGAGCACTTGCACCCCACGGCCCAAGCGTTTCGACTCCAAACGACTCCAAAACATAAGCATAGATTACATTAGTATAGATTATATTTGCGTTGAAGGCTAATGAAAGCATGGAAGGATGGGCTTCAATCACTACAAGTACTGTTCAACTAACAGCGGTGATGGTCGTACAGCATACAGATAATTAACAACAACGTCTCTTTGTATGCTCTGGACTATGTTACATAACAATATTGTGACCCCTGTCAAGGTTGGGAGTTCACGTGGAATTTTGTTGAACCGTTGCGCGTTGTGGCGTTTTCCACTTATTGATATGCTCGATTAATTTGAGTGAATGCATTGTAAGGAAACTTTTTGAAGTAAGAACTTCTTTAAGTGCATTGAGCACTTTTTGGGTGAACAAAAATAATAGAACTCGCGTCATCGTCATCGAACTCTTTCCATTTTCAAACTTTTGACAAAAATCATGGAAGTCGCGTCATCGTCACCGAACGCTTTCCATATTCAAACTTTTAACAAAAATTATGGAACTCGCGTCATCGTCACCGAACGCTTTCCATATTCAAACTTTTTGGGTAAACAAAAATCATGAAACTCCCGTAATCGTCACCAAACGCTTTCCATATTCAAACTTTTTGGGTGAACAAAAATCATGGAACTCGCGTAATCGTCACCAAACGCTTTCCATATTCAAACTTTTTGGGTAAACAAAAATCATGGAACTCGCGTAATCGTCACCAAACGCTTTCCATATTCAAACTTTTTGGGTAAACAAAAATCATGGAACTCGCGTCATCGTAACCGATTGCTTTCCATATTTAACAATAATGATCTAATATCTCGACGGTACAATTTACAAGTTACTTAGTTTTCACTTCTTTTGGCAATCTCCAAGGATTGCCACGCTTGTTTTTTTTAACCTTTTAAAAGAGGTAAGGCAGACGGGTTTGCACTCTTTTGTGGATAAGATTGCAAACCCGACTGAAAAAAGATGTCCCTGGTTTTGCAGGCAACTAAAGGCTATAGTAAATACTTCGTATCAGGCGGGCCGTATGCTTGTTTGTTCGAATGTATAGTGTCCCTACCTCTCTTGTTAAATTTTACAGAATGTTGTCTATGTATTCAAGTTAAACCAGTCATTATTGTTCAACAACTCGCCATTCAATTTCCCCTTATTTTTGCAACCCTTTTTATATTATCTAGATTTAAAAGATCTCTATGAACACATTCGTCCATTATTGTTGTGCATGTTACCTCTGGCCTTTCAGATATCCCCTCGGAGTAATTTTGAATAGTATCTGTCTATACAATAGAGGTCAGTAGGTCGGCCGAATCAATACAATTGTAACGTTCGGAAATTAAACGTGCACGTGACATTCGGCAATCAAATTTTGACGTTTTAAACTTTTTACACTACAGATACATCTATGTATATCTCAGAAAATCCTACCTATTTCCTAATAGGTAAATTTAAGATCCTCCGTGGTGCTCCTTTTCATAGGTTACAAACCTATACAGATTTATTTTGTCTCCCGCTTTGCTATGGAGGGAAGTGGAATCTTTTCTTTCTAACTCATTTTTTTTACCTCCTTAGGAGTAGAATGCCGAAATACGGTTTCTGAATGAATACCTACACTTCACAAAGAACACACCCTCCAAATGTCATGTCTCTAGGACCAGCAGTTTAGGCTGTGGGTTGATTATAAGTCGATCAAATAAAAATTTTATATATATACTAGCTGACCTGACAGACGTCGTCCTACCCAGAAAAGTTGATATACCGTCAGCAGCGCCACCTACTGCCACTACATCCAATTGTGAATCTAAGCCATCCGGGGTCCCACCAAAATACACACAGCGTTTATATAGGTACTTAGTTCAACCCTCCGCTTTCGACTGTTTCGACCCCTCCTATGTTAAAACGAGTTTCTCAAGAGTAGATTCCCAACCGTTTCGCATGACCTTGACACAATTCGGTTGTCACCGGTTTTTACTTAACAGAACTAGAATGAACCGGTAAATACAATGCCATTAGCTAAATTATAATCATTTTAATTTACATTTTCGTAGACTAAGTTAGAAAATAAAAATAAAAAAACCGTACTTATACCAAATAAAGTCGTAGATAATTAGTTGGTTTTAATTATGTATTTTTTTTATCTGTTTATATTTAATACTAGCTGTTGCCCGCGGTTCTGCTTGCGTGGATGTCGTAAATTAATAAAAATAAACAAAAGTAGCCTAAGTGAGTAACTTATTAATTCTGTCAGTGAAAATCAAAATCGGTCCAGACGTTTCAAAAAACAAACGGACAAATAAAATAAATTGTAAAAAAAAAATATTTTGATATATATGTAGGTATGTATGTTATAAAAACAGACACTTTAATTTTATTTATTTGTATGGATTAATTAGCAAATATGTCAAGTATATTAAAATGAAAACATTAAAAGTATTTTCAGAGTATTTATAATATACACGTGTCCACTGAATATTTTTAAAGTTTATTAATCCACCAATAGCTAAAAATAAAATATATTTAATTATTATTAATATATATAAAGGACAGAAACTTACCCACACATTAATTACCTAAATTTAACATACATACATACATAATATCATCACGCTCGTCTTCCATTGGGGGTCTCTCAAATTTTTCAATTTTGCAATTGACATACCATAGTCTCTGCCGACTATGGTATGCCAATTGCATTTTTTTTTTTTTTATAAAAAAGACAACTCCCGCACTAGAGAACAAGCTCTGTGTCGCGGGGGACTTTACAAACATACAATTAATGGACACAAATTACACCCAGACTCAGAACAATTCTTTATGGGTCACACAAAGTTTTGTCCTGTGTGGGAATCGAACCCACAACCTCGTGCACAGCAGGCGCATACTGCGGCCACTGGACCACCGAGGCAGTCAAATTAAAAAATAATTTAAAAAAAAATCTCTTCATAAAACAAACAAACGTCGGTTCTTGGTACTTTTAGTTTGGCCCCATTTTAGAACACCACCTACTTGGCCGTTGTATATTGAAGTGAAAACATATTTTTTTATCTTAGGGGTTAAATTATTACGCTGTAAGGAGTGTAACCACGATATAATGTACCTTTGTTTCTAACCAATACGGGATATAAAATTTCATGCTTCTTACTTTTAAAATGATGGACTTCTGTAAAACCATAGGAGAGCTATTTGTTCATTTATAAGTGCCAAAATTTCAGTCTTAAACCTATCTTTATATATATATTTCTTATGTGCGTGTGTATGTCACTGAACTCCTCCTAGACGGCTGGACCGATTTTGATGAAATTTTGTGTGTGTGTTCGGGTAGGGCCCTGGATGGTTTAGATTCACAATTGGACCCGGTAGGTGGCGCTGCTGTCAGTATTTCAACTTTTTCAGGCAGGACGACGTCTGCCAGGTCCACTAGTATTTAATAAAAATGTATGTAACCCTCCAAATGTATGTACTCGACTGCACCAAATTAGATAATTCTTTTTTCGTATTTGTTATTGTTAGGGCAAGGTTTGCATAGAAGAAAATTAAAAGAAAAAATAAATGGCGAAGTTCGACGGGCCAGCCAGTATAATTAATATTTTAATTTAATTTTTAATAAAACTTAAGACAAAGCGTGTAAAAGACCCTAATTATCGTTAATACCTAAATATTTATAACAATTAACTAAACACTGAACATTTACACAAAACTGCACTAACATTTTACGCATCATGTGATGACAACAACAAAGCTATTAAAAAGTTAAATAAATATTAAGTATTATTTTGATTTTTAGTATATTTTAAGACTAATTATTTACTTTACTTAAAGTTGATTATCGTGAACCTACCTTAGGATACCATAATATATATTTATTTTTTTCTCAAAGTGGGCGATAAGCGATAACGCCCTTGGTGGGCGCAGGAGGTTGGGAAAGGGAGCGTTAAGGGGTCTAGAAAAATATTTTTTTTAAAGAAAAATAATCCCATAGTTAAGTAAAAGAAAATATGAGGGCGCTGAAAAAAAAGAGAAAAATAATGGGTAAACTATAGAGGTATCATTTCCGTGTTCTAGACACGCAAGTGATACCTCTAAACTCTATTTCACATAGCATGGGTACCTACTGTGACGTTTAACATTTCACGATGAAGATGAAAGAAGCTGATTGGAACATTGGTTGAATCAATTTCTAACCCATAGGCTTATTGAATGATCAAGAGGCTAGAGTATTCAATCGACAGGTTTTAATTTAATCGTCTTTCATTTTCATTGATATTTATTTTCAAATGTCAAACGTCACAGTACCCATGCTATGTGAAATAGTCTATAGACATATCACTTGCGTGTTGCAGACCCATTCTTTTTTCCTTTTTTTTTAGCTCAAATTTTCTTTTACTGGGATTATTGTTCTTTAAAAAAATGTTTTTTCGAGAACCCTTAACGCTCCCTTACTCAACCTGGTCTATAGGCTACGCTGACTACTTAACATCAGGCGGGCTGTATGCTTGTTTTCAACTTATCTATACTTTATATAATAAAGAGGAAAGATTTGTATTTTTGTGTGTTTGTTACTCTTTCACGCACAAACTACTGAACGGATCTGGATAAAATTTGGCACAGAGATAGATTGTAGTCGGGATCTGTTCATTGCGGTAACCGACATCCACACGGGCGGAGCCGAGGGCAACAGCTAGTTTAGTATAAAATAAAAGAATTTGAAATAAAGTTTCTACTCTGTATCTTCTTACCCAAATTTATAATGATTCTTTAGCCGTTTAGCCATAAAAATGGCAAGACAGAGTTCCTTTCGCATTAAAAATTAGGAATTGTAAATTGGTAATCGTTCTAAAATTTTAAAGTTTATTTAATGTGACTACTAAGTATATATATCCATGGACTTTGTTATCCAAATTTACTGGTATTGGCACTATGTAATGTACTGATAAATATGCTTACAATAAATAAATTGTTTAATTAAAACCTCGTGTATTATCAGAATCAATAAATTCAATAGAAATAGGTCAAATTTAATTAATGTTTTTTTTGTTCATATAGAACTTGTTTTTTATTACTTACTCAAACAAGCATATGGCCAGCTTGATGGTAAGCTGTTACCGTAGCCAATAGACGCTTACAATACCAGAGACATCACTTATTTTTGTAATGGGTAACACTGGGGTAGGAAAACGCGATAACCGACATCTATGCAGACGGAGCCGCGGGCAAATATACGTGCAATTATTTCTTACTTTTCATCAAGTACCTAATTATTATTAAACTTAGCATTTAAAATTACAATAATAGTAACTATTTGTACTTTTATAGTCATTTTATTAAAGACAATAATAATTATAAATTACGTAGATAATTAAATAGTTTTAAACATTATTTAAAACTATTTAATTATCTACGTAATTTATTTTTTCCAAGTGCCAATGTGCATTTTTTTTTTCCAAGATGGTAATTATTATTTGGCTAAGAATATAATTGTCATTTTTAATAGCAATCCATATATGTCCCACTGCTAGGCACGGGTCTCCTCTACTCTATCAAGAGAGAGATACGGTTGAGGCCTTAATTTACACACGCTGGCCTAATGCGGGTTGGTTAATCAGACATGTTTTTAGAATTTCTTCTAAGTCATGTGGGTTTCCTCACGATGTTTTCCTTCACTGTTAGCAGATGGCGAATTATTTGATTAGTATGTACTAATCAAATAATTCACCATCTGCATAAACTCCACAAAATTCACATTGGTGCTGTCTAGGATCGAACTCGCACCTCCTGCGTGCAAGTCGGTAACTTTCCCACTCGGCCACCACCTTTATATCATTTATCTTTCTTATTAATATTTTGTGATAGCGCAGTGGTCAGTACACCGCTGTAGTGGTCCCGGGTTCGATTCCTGATAGCTTAGAAATGCTCAGTAGCAGCCAGGAGTAGGTGCTTACTATGGTGTGATAAGGGTCACCCCGAACATCTTTTTTTATGATTTGACGTTAAAAATACTTAAATACGTTAAAAATACTTTCACTGTTCTACCACCAACCCTTATTTTTTATCGCGATATTACTATTTTTACTTTTTATTATTAACAACGTTTGCCAGGTCAGCTAGTTAATTATATAATTCTGAAATTCACTCTAAGTAGGTATATCAAGAAGGTAACGGTGTGTGATTGCCATTGAATATCATAACAATTTTGAGCCCTGACGAATAAGGCATAGATACGAAAATTTTAAAAAAGTTTTAATGCAAGGTTGCTTTTGAATCTGTTGAAATATTTTTTGGCAAATTAAATAATAGTTATTATTATTTATCTAAGGTCACATGCGCATAGTTTTTTCACAAGATTAAGACAAAATAAACAAGCCACGTTATTAGTCATATTTTATACTAATTAATTATAAATTTACCTACCTATGTCGTCAAGAAACTGACACTTTATATAATTCTTTTGTTTCAGAACTGGTCAACCAACTTCCTCGGGCGTTCAAATATAAAAGATGTCTAAATTAAAATAATTGTATATTTTCTCTTAATACCGAACGAGTGGCACGTTATGTTGGTTTTATATTGACGTTATATTAACTCACATATATGCACAAAGAAACTGTGAACGTGTTCAGAGATTCATTAAAATTACGACAGAAGCTGTTACAAAGAACAACAACATATTTCAAAGTAGTTGAGTTCGTGAAAAAAGACGCGATACGATACTTCACGTATGATTACGAAATACATCAATAGCATAATATTATGAACATATTTATAGGTAATCACTCTAATAATCTTGTTAAACTTAAATATTAAAAGACAATAATATTTAAAAAGTGAAATAAAATTACATAAAAATAATATTATTTTATTTAGAATTTCGAATACAATTAAAAAGTTATAAAAAAAATATTAAATAGCATAGACTATTGAGATTTTGACAAGCAAAATGGCGGGAAAAGCTGAAGCTATTGGACCTCGGAATGGTCATGAGTTGGCGCCTTTGAACGCGCGCGCTGACGGCAGCGAGCGACCCCATGGGGTCACGATAGTACTGCAAGGATCAAGGGGGTCGTTACAACGAGAGATTCCTGGCGAAGACCGCGCCGCCTGGTCTGGAAAATTGCAGTTCTTTCTGTCAATCATCGGATATTCTGTCGGACTGGGAAATATTTGGCGCTTCCCATATTTATGTCAGCAGAATGGCGGAGGTGAGTGTTTTTGTTTTTATATTTAATTTAAGTTGCAATACCGCCCGCCTTTTTACCACTTTTCCAGTTGACAGTGATGCGGAGGAATATTATGACGCCTAAACTATTCCCATTTATTTGATTCATTAGGTTTCCATATTTAATTTTAGTTAGTTTAAATAAGTTTTTAATATTATTCTTGTATATAATATATATCCTTTTATTCAATTAACGTATTTTAAGTTATTTTAACCGTCAAAAATCAATCCTTATAGAGCTACTCTGGTACCTTCTATGCTCTGCATACTGTACCTATAGTCACATAGAACTTGATGCGTCATGTCAGCATTCGTCATCAAGAGGATATCCGGCATTATTTAGTCCATACAAATGTATTCTTCGTGTTTCCTCCCTGAATAATGGACTGAATAATAATATCTTGCGACAACTCAAACACCGGCCTTCCGATCCCAAACTTGATAGAGCCTAGGTAAAGTGGTAGGCCATACAATTGAGTAAGCCCGACTGGGGAAGGACCTTACAGAAGACCACTACCGAAGGCATACAGTGGTTCTGTTTCTATGTGTAAGTACAGGAAATTTAGGGATGCGTTTTTCAACAAAACGGTTTTCCTATACCAGGGAAATTCAATAATAAAACCGTGGTGTGAAATTTTCTGGTTTGGCAACACACAAATGATACCTTTGCTACTCTAGACAAGTGGCATTTATAAGTTTACAACATTATATCGTAAACTTATGTCAATTCCCATACATTTGCTTTCTATTTCATTCGATTCGACTACCGTTTATGCTATTTGCCTAGAGGAACGGGTGTTACAAGCGTCCATACGCTACGGCTAAAAAGGCGGGCCATATACTTGTTAGCTGACGTCTCATTTGGCATTTTTAATTGACCTGCATAAGTGTCACAGTGTGATCTATATGAATAAATGATTTTGAATTTGAATTTGTTTGCCGCCTAATTAGTATAAAAAAGAGGAAGTCGTAACGCACTCGTTTTTGGGGACTGTCGATGGAAGTGATAACTAAGTAACTTGTGAATTGTATCGTCGAGCTATTAGATTATAATTTAATATGAAAAGCGTTCGGTGACGATGACGCGAGTTTAATGATTTTTGTTCACCCAAAAAAATTTAAATATGGAAAGCATTCGGCGACGAAAACGCGAGTTTTGTCTCTGTTTTTCACCCAAAAAGTGCACAGCGCGTTCAAAAATTCCTGGCTTTCTACCACAACAAAGAGTCAAGGTTACAATGCATTTTGTCACATGTTGCCTGTAGTATAAAATTAGCTCATACGTACAAAATAATTGTATTCCGCGTTTCGCTTCGTTACATTAGTACAATAGCCGGCTATTTGTTCCCATTGTAAGCATCGCGTGCACTAGATTCATCTGGTTTTATCTAGTATTTACTAAATCAATGTCATGCGTTTTAAAGTTTAGCTTAAAACATAATTGTTAACTATATCTTCTACCAGTTTTTATTTAGCAATTGGCAATTTATGTGGAAAAAATAAAATTACTGCGAAAACTCATCTATACTTATATTATAAAGCTGAAGTGTTCGTTTGTTTGGTTGAACGCGCTAATCTCAGAAACTACTGGTTCGATTAGAAAATATCGTTTTTGTTGAATAATGCATTTATCCAGGATGGCTATAGGCTATATAACATCACGCCATGATCAATAGGAGTGGAGCAGTAGTGGAATATGTTGCAAAATCGAAAATATTCCAAATTACCACGCGGACGAAGTCGAGATCCCCGAGACCCCTAGTATCTAATAATAATAATGTTCTCCTTACCGAATTTCGTTACGGCGGCTAGTCTTTACGGAGCCTAGCCATCTGCACGGGAGATATTATAGTGAACAAGTGTGTGGGCAAACACAAGTGCACTTTTTATTCTCACACTCTCATAGTCCGATGGGACGGCAATCCGACATGACTGGAGAGAGATCAGGCGTAGGACCAACGGCTTTTACGTGCTTTCCGATGCACGGGGTTGTAAACACCGCCAATATATAATATTGACCGCCGATATATGAACCACCGCGCCGTATATAATAATAATATATATATTCATTTATTTCTCCTTACGCGGAATGTGGGCTGAAACAGACAAAATAAAAATCGAAATTATTGCTCATAGTATTTCATTGCATATTAAAATGGTTGTATCGAATACTCCAATCATTTCTGCCACTTGTTTCTTCTTTAAACGGGCATCTTTCAATATTAAAATCAAGTTTATCGACGTTTTCTGCTGTGATCGCCTCAATGGGCATCCGTGCCTTGGGGTCGTCTTCAAGTGAATCTCTGCTGCTTGAAGAGGTTGTGCCACTTGTAATTCATGTTTACCAGGGCTAGAGTCCCCGTAAATAGAAGACATCTCTTCTAAAATGGTTTAAGGAGGTTTTCCTTGCTTGGTAAGGGACTTGATGACAGCACGAAACTCGATTTTCTCAATTTTTCTAGTTTTCTTCCGTTATTGACTATTTTGTGTTATAACTATTTTGCAATATTGTTGAATGTTCCATAAATAAATAAATAATATTTAAAAAATACGGTGCTAGCCGAGTGAGTAAGTAACCGAGGACCATATGTGTGATTACAAGCAAAGCTGTCAATACCAATGTGAATTTCACTTTGATGTTTTTTTTTCTCTTAGAGTTTTTACAAAAATCCTTTCTTAGTACTCACCTACAGTGTAAAAAAATGCATGCAATCTTACACTGTGATAGCCCATGTAGGTTTGGTTGCAATAAGCAATTATATATAATACTAGCTGTTGCCCGCGGCGCCGCCCGCGTGGATGTCGGTTATCGCTGCAAAAAGTAGCCTATGTGTTATTTCAGACCATAATCTATCTGTGTGCCAAATTTCATCCACATCCGTTCAGTAGTTTTTACGTGAAAGAGTAACAAACATCCATCCATCCATTCTTAGAAACTTTCACATTTATAATATTAGTATATAATATTAGATTAACTTAAAAGGCAACACCATCTTTATAAACACAATTAACGGACATACAGTACACCTTCAATCAACTATTTGTGCATCACACAGTATGGGGATCAAACCCATAACACGCCTCGCATTGGCAAATCACGTAAACCTACCATGCAATAAAAAACATATAATATTTTTTCTATGCTCGTAACATTGTCAATAAAAAGACTTATAGACATATACGAACTCTTTGACATGATAATAAAACCTCATTGTTATAGCCTCAGAGCATAAACAATCAATTCTATATTTAGTACTCTACCTCCACGCTATTGATTTTTAAATTGCTACGAGCTACGAAATTGCGACGTAGCCGTAGACGTTCTACGATAACCTCTGCACTTTGCTACGAGGCTTTAATCGTTTGGGGTGTATTTTTAAAAGCTACTGCCTTGTTGGTTCAGTGGTTGTTGAGTGTTAAGTGCGATTACTCATGACGAGGTCCCGGGTTCGATTCCCAAGCAGAGTAAAAAAAAAGATTTGGAAAATAGCGGTGTTTACACACCCATGCCTCTGAAAACACGTCGTGGTAGCTCGTGTCGGATTGCCATCCTATCGGAATATGACAGTGAGGGAATAGAGAAAGCACCTTTTTTTTCCGCACACACTTGTGCACTATAATATCTCCCGCGTAGCGAAATTCGGTTAGGAAGACTTTATTAGTACCTACATTAAGTAATAAGTAGACTTTTTAATTTCAAATAAAATGATCTCCAAAGCGGATTTAAGGATTATAAGCCGCTGCTATTTTTCCAGGGCTTGTTGGTAATAAGTTATAATGAAAAGACGGCCTCGGTTGCTCACTGGTAGGTGCTTACGATTGCCGTACTTTATATTTTGGGCATAGTATAAGGAAGAATCTCATCTCTCTCAATATAGAGAGGACATTATTGCATTATGTCAAAATAAATACCTACCGCTCATAGACCTGTTGACTTGGCAAACAAGTGCAGGTTGGCAATGTAGCGATGTTGGCAATGGGCGTTGGGTGTGCCGAGTTTTCAAACAGTCGGCAATCCTACGGGGTAAGTAGCGCTGTAGGTATTTATTTATCGGCTTTTGAGCAAATATAAAAGAGTGACGCTACTATATAGTCTTCCCTATACTATGTCTCGGGTTTGATATCGTAGACAAGAAAATTGTATTATTATTTTTGTTTTTTTGATACAACCTGTTTTTTTTTTAAACTCTGTTTGTTTTTTTAAAAACAACTCCCGCCCTAAAAAACAAGCCCTGTGTCGCTGAGGACTTTACAAACATACTATTTACACACACAAATTACACCCGGACTATAAACAAACATTTACGAATCACACAAAGTTTTGTCCCGTGTGGGAATCGAACTCACGACCTCCGGCTTAGCAGTCAGAGTCACTAACTACTAGACCAAAAATAGTCCATCCTGCGTAGACGTGTTATATAAAAACAAAGCAAAATGTCGTAACAAACTAACGTGCCTATATATTTATATGACAGGTCTTACATAAGCACTCTTACTTTGAAGCGTTTGAAGGGAGTCGGAGCTAAATATAGCCGATCAATAAATTTGCAAGTTTAGGCAAGCTTGTTATGGTAAATTTTGTAGATTGGTGAGGGTGGCTTCACTCATTTAATAAGCGGACCAGTAGAGAGGTAGGGCACCATACTAGCAAGCAAGCTGTGTGTGAGTTCCTGTGTGTGAGTAAAGGTCTCCAGCGCTCATTTAGGGATGCGTTTCGAAAGAAACGTATTCCTATCTTAGGGATACTCCCATCATAAAGCCCTGGTGTTAAAAAAATGGGTTGGTAACACGCAAGTGATACTTCTGTTATTGCAAACGTTAAACTACGGTCACTGCTTAATATCAGGCGGGCCGTATGCTTGTTTGCCATCTAAGTAGTATAAAAAACATTATAGTGTATTTCAAATAGCATGGGTATAATAAACATTTGATATTTGAAGATAAATATGAATGAAAATGATAGACGACTAAATTAAAACCTAACGATTAAATACTCTAGGCTTTTGATCATTCTATTAGCCAATTGGTAAGAGACTGTTTTAATCTTTTTCTTTCATCTTCAACGTAAAATGTTAAACGTCACAGTACCCATGCTATGTGATATAGACTATAATCATCATCGGTAAAATGTATCTTCTGAGTCTGGTTGTAAATGTCCGTTAATTGTATGTTTGTAAAGTCCTCCGCGACAAAGAGCTTGTTCTCTAGTGCAGGAGTTGTCTTTTTAAAGAAGAAGAAGAAAAATAACTTAGGTTTTTTAACGGACGCTTTTTTGTCGCTCGTCCGGAATAGGACTCTTATGGTCGTTGAGTGCGGCAGCTGATCTCAAGCTGTCTCAAGTTAAGTTACCGGTAGCCAAAAATAGAAAAGCATAAAGTATTTACAAACAATATAGATCTATGATATATATATATATACATAATAGCTGTTGCCCGCGGCTCCGCCCGCGTGGATGTCGGTTATCGCTACAAAAATGTCCAAAAGCCTATGTGTTATTCCAGACCATAATCTATCTCTGTGCCAAATTTCATCCAGATCCGTTCAGTAGTTTTCACGTGAAAGAGTAACAAACATCCATCC
The DNA here is from genome assembly GCA_947095525.1 of Trisateles emortualis. NCBI lineage: Eukaryota > Metazoa > Arthropoda > Insecta > Lepidoptera > Erebidae > Trisateles > Trisateles emortualis. Next base: position 10,444,569 of record OX352751.1, on the reverse strand, counting down.
ATCCATCCATTCTTACAAACTTTCACATTTATAATATTAGTAAGGATATACAAGAATAATATTAATAACTTATTTTAACTAACTAAACCTAAATAAGAAAAACTGATTAATTAAATAAAAGGCAATATTTTAGACGTCATAATATTCCTCCGCATCACTGTCAACCGGAAAAGTGCCCAAACGGCGGCATTGCCACGTTGAATGGCAATGCTGATTTTCTGTGCAAGAAACAAGTCACAAGAAGCGTCGATCATTCGTTTCGCTGTTTCCCTAAAAACAAAGCGAGAAAGAATAGAAATTGAGTTTTCCTGTCAACTAGTTACTAGATGTCCATAGTTTAAAATCAAAAATCGTGATTGCAAATACATTGACTCGCCTGTTATTCTGGTGGTTAGTGGCTCTGACTGCTAATATCGTGGGTTTGATTCCCACCCAAGACAAATCTTTATGTGATGAGCCATCTGTTTGTTCAGTGTCTGATTACAAGTACAAGCTCTGCCTGATCAGATGATATGGTATGATAGCTATGAGAAAATATTACAAAACTTTTTTTATACTACTTGGGTGGCAAACAAACATACAGCCCGCCTTATGTTAAGCAGTTAGCAGTTACCGTAGCCTATGACCACACGCTTCCACTACTAGAGCTATCACTTGCGTGTTGCCGACCCATTATTTTTACACCAGATCTTTAAGATGGAATATCCCTGGGATAGGAAAACGTTTCTTTCAAAACGCTTCCCTAAATGAGCCCTGGAGACATGTACTTACACACAAGAATACAACTACATCACTATGTGTAGTTATTTGGCTGTAGTCTTCTGTACAGTAGAGGTCCTTTTCCAGTCGGGATTTCTCCCTAGCATGGTCATGATCCCTCTCTTGAATATTAATCTATGTATAATTACAACATTTTTATTAAGTACTAGCTGTTGCCAGCGGCTCCGCCCGCATAGATGTCAATTATCGCGATAAAAGGTAGCCTATATGCTATTCCAGACTATAATCTATTTCAATGCCAAATTTTATCCAGATCTGTTCAGTAGTTTTTACGTGAAAGAGTAACAAACATCCATCCATCCATACTTACAAACTTTCGCGTTTATAATATTTGTAGGATCTCGTCCATATTTCACGATAAAACTTTCAGTTTCTCCGTTTATCACTTTCATCTATTAGTTTACTTAAACTTATACTCTTTTATTAAGAGATAGGGCATCATATTAGTGAGAAAACCCGACTGGGGAAGGACCTCCACCTTACAGAAGATCACAGCCAAATAGCTACACACTTCTGTGTAGTTGTGTTCCTGTGTGTGAGTACAGGTCTCTAGCGCTCATTTAGGGATGAGTTTTGCAATACCAGATGTACGAGTATCAGCCGCGTGTTTCTGACCCATGTTTTTTACACCCGAGCTTTAAGATGAAGTATCCCTGGGATAAGAAAACGAGTTTTTCAAAACGTATCCCTAAATGAGCGCTGGAGACCTGCACACAATTAGTAGTAGCTATTTTATGTTTTGGCTATGGTCTTCTGTAAGGTGGAGGTCTTTTCCCAGTCGGGCTTGCTCGCTAGTATGGTCCCAACCTCTCTTAAGTTGAAAGCAAGGTCTTTAAAGTTACATTTTTTTTCAGGTGCATTCCTCATTCCCTTCCTCATCATGTTAATCTTGGAAGGCATTCCGCTCTTTCTGATCGAGATGGCGATTGGTCAGAAGATGCGGCTTGGCTCCCTGGGTGTGTGGAACACTATCCACCCTTGGTTAGGTGGTATTGGCATCTCCAGCTGTTTGGTCACTCTGTTCGTGGCACTCTATTACAACGTCATTATAACATGGGTGTTCTTTTATCTGTTTAACAGTATTCGGGTAAGTGTGTTACCTTATTATATTACTTAGGTGGTAAATAAACAAACGGCTGATGGTAAGCAGTTACCGTAGCCTATGGACGCCTTAAATACAAGAGGTATCACTTGCGTGTTGCCGAATTATTTCTTTTACACCAGGTCTTATCCTTGGTGTAGAAAAATGTTTTTTCCAAACGCATTTCTAAATACACTACTCTGTATATATATATATATAGCCTAATCGTACGTGGTAAGAAATTCCTCTGGAATCTTACGGTACGGCAAGTTTGAGGTGCAAGGATGTGAGGATGAACTCCCTGTCGGTGGCTGCGTTGATAAAATGTGGCCGTGGGCATCATCTCGAACAATTCCTCAGAACACAGCCCATTGTACAGGCGGTAGAACACACACAAGGAGGCGAAGTCTCTCCTTAGACTTAGTGGATCAATACCGCCTGTGAGCTTGGGATCGTCAACAATCCTCACAGCGCGTCTTTGGATAGAATCAAAGGGTCCAAGCTGGTATCCAGGTGCTCCCGCCCAAAGGTGGCAGCAGTACTCCATGTGGGGCCGGACTTGCGCTGTGGTCTTCTGTAAGGCAGAGGTCGTCTTCCAGTCGGGCTTGCTCGCTAGTATGGTGCCTTATCTCTCTAAAACGCTTGCAATATAGTGCATCACACGTGTTTCCGAGCCAACAATCACCGCTGTGGAAGGAAAACGTTTGTTTGAAAATATATCCCTAACTAGCCCTCTTGATTTTTAACTTGATAGAATGCATGGTTGGTATAACCATATACCACTGCGTGATGGATTGTGGGTTCGATTCCCACACGGGACAAAAAAAATGTGATCCGTAAATAGTTGCCCCAAGTCTTTTATAAGACAAAGAAATAAAAAAATACTCGGACAATAACCTAACTAACTATGTGTAGGTCTTTGGGTATCTGTGGTATTCTATAAGGTGTCCTACCACTTATATTATCAATACCAATCCTCAAAATAATAATGACAAAGTTGAGCAATATTTTTTGAATCCAAAATAGCTTAACTGATATTCTTTCACAGCTTACAGCAGACCAGCTGCCCTGGTCATCATGCCCCCACGACAACGGCACAGCAGAAATGGAATGCAACAAAGCCTCAGCCACGGTATACTTCTGGTACCGTGAAGCTCTGGATGCGTCTCCCAGCATTGATCAACCTGGAGTACCACGCTGGTGGATCGTGTGCTACCTGTTCTTGGCCTGGGTTATTGTGTTCTTCATCGTGATGAAAGGGATCCAGAGCAGTGGAAAGGTAACTTACTAGAATTCTCTTTGGCAGTACCAATGTGAATTTCACTGTGTGGAATTTTTCTACAAATGTGTACTAATGAAATCATTCGCCATCTGCTAACGGTGAAGAAAAACATCGTGAGGAAACCCACATGTCTTAGAAATAATTCTAAAGACATGTCTGATTCACTAACCAGTATTAGGCCAACTTGTGTGAATTAACCTAAACCCTAAAGCCCTAGAGACTCTCTTGATAAAGAAGAGGAAACCCGTGCCCAGCAGTGGGACGTATATTATCTAAATATAATATCTAAAAAAAAGAAATAGTTTTTTTTAATTAGTTTTTAAAAATCTTAAATTTCCTCACTGTACCTCATTACTTTGTAACATATAACATAAGTGGAAACGTTGTGTACTGTACATTTAAATGCTTTGTATTAAAATTTACTGTAATATACAATGTACACTTGTTTGTTGCCCTAATAAAAAAAAAAAAAAAAAATATTGCTATTATTATACAAACATGACGCAAAGGCTGTATATTAAAATACTCCTCGTTCTTGCAAGCGTCCATAGGCCACGGTAACTGCTTAACATCAGGCGGGCCGTATGCTTGTTTGCCTCCTTAGTAGATTAAAAAAAACATATTTGTAAGCTATAAGGTTTGAATATTACTTATCTAAATTTCATTCTGTAAAGAAACGGAAACCAATATACCAATATTGGTTTCCGTTTCTTTTCGTTACCACTAATATTGTAGCTTATGCCAAGTTGTAAATGTTATATTCTGGCGATTAAAAAGAGTGACCCGAGTTTCTTGCCAATTCTTCTCGAGGCCCTACCATAGTCAGCGAATTTGCTGAAGGAAAAAAGTATGCTTGCATTTGTTTTTATGACGTTCAAAAAAAAAGGTTCGTGAACTACTCTTGCACAGATTGGTAGAATCATCTCATCAGTAACGTTTTCTATTTATTATATTTATATAATTAATATATATTAGTTTATTTTAGTATATATGCATTTACTTTATATATTATGTACCTTATACTAAGTATTAGTATCGTATTTTACATATATTGTCTTTTCTACATTTTATTATCCCTAAAATGTATTACATATTTACCTACTTTGTAATATCTCTGCACCACCTTCGGTTGACTGGTCAGAGAATGCCTATGGCATTAAGCCCGCCTTTATACATTTGTTTTTGTGTATATTAAGTTTTAAATAAATAAATAAGTACCATGTATTTTTGATCTAAATGAATAAATGAGTTTGACTTTGACTTTGAACTCTTATCTTCGTTCCAGGTGGTATACTTCACGTCCATTTTCCCGTACGCAGTGCTGACAATATTCTTCATCCGAGGCATCACGCTGCCAGGCTCTGCGGACGGCATAATCCACATGTACAAGCCAAAGGTAGGAATAATTTTGAAGGTTATTAACATGATGTCTCACCAGTCCCTCTAGACAAGTGGCATAAACCGTAGTTGAATCGAATAGAATAGAAAGCAAATGTGAGGTATTTGATATAGCTTAAGATATAATGTCGTAAACTTATGTCAAATCCGATTCTAATGCTTTCTATCCTATTCGATTCGACTACCGTTTATGCCACTTGTCTAGAGATTTGTTCTTCTTTTTCTTATTCCAAAAAAGACAACTCCCGCACTAGAGAACAAGCTCTGTGTCGCGGGGGACTTTACAAACATACAATCATCGGACACAAATGACACACAGTCTCAGAACAATTCTTTATTCTTTATGGGTCACACAAAGTTTTGTCCTGTGTGGGCATCGAACCCACAACCTCGTGCACAACAGGCGCATACTGCGGCCATTGGACCACCGAGGCAGTCTATTTTTTATTTGCTAAAAATGTAGGTACAAAAACAGGTACAACAGTATTGAAAATAGGTCCTCTACATTTTATCGCTTGGCGACGTGCAAATACATAATACAATTTTTATATTATTATTTATTCCTATTACATTGCAATATTTCACTTATTGAATAAAATGTCTTGTCTAAAAGCCACAGTTTTAGTTTTTTAGAGAACTTATAAGTAGGTAGGTCTTTTATGTCATGTTTTATGTAGGCCAGTACTATGATCTAACGACTGTTAACAATCGGGAAAGACTTTTAACGTGCTCTCCATATGGAGATGCTCAGAAACTCAGATGTACCACCTGTGGCGTTTATATGGTATCGCGCCCTCGGCAGCTCAACCCACTGGTCGCACCAGTCCATCTAGACAAGTGTCATAAACGGAAATCGAATAGAATAAAAAGCAAATGTTTGGGATTTGTCGTAAGTCTACGATATATATCGTGTACTTTTTTTTATAAGAGTATACTTGGGTGGCAAACAAGCATACCTACGGCCCGCCTGATGTTAAGTAGTTACTGTAGCCTATGGACGCTTGCAATACCAGAGGTATCACTCGCGTATTGCCAACCCATTTTTCTACACCAAAGTTTTAAGATGAGAGTGTCCCTGGGATAGGAATACGTTTCTTTCAAAATGCATCCCTAAATTAGCGCTGGAGACCTGTACTAACACACAGAAACACAACTACACCGCTCTCTGTAGTTATTTGGCTGTGGTCTTCTGTAAAGTGGAGGTCCTTCCCCAGTCGGGCTTGCTCTCTAGTATGATGCCCTACCTCTCTTACATCAAATCCCATACACCGCCCTACCCTTAAGCATGTAACTAATATATATCGATCCGTTCTTTTGCTTAGTCACTAGCTCACATTGCATGTCATGCAGCATTCTAAAAGGTTAATTTTGGGCACTATGCAATTACGAAGTATTCTAACTAATTGTACGATAAACACAAGGTTACGGTATCATTTAATTAACCTTGACCTAGAGAAATATGCACTTAAATAGGTATGAATAGTCATACGTGGTAGTCACATGAGTAACTAGTGCCCATCCTGACTTCGAATAGGTAGACATTTACTTTTTATAATAATAACTAGCTGTTGCCTGCGGCTCAGCCCGCGTGGATATCAGTTATCGCTGTTTTTTTTTTTTTTTTTTTTTTTTTTTTTTTTTTTTTTTTTTTATAATGACAACTCCCGCACTAGAGAACAAGCTCTGTGTCGCGGGGGACTTTACAAACATACAATTAACGGACACAAATTACACCCAGACTCAGAACAATTCTTTGTGGGTCACACAAAGTTTTGTCCTGTGTGGGAATCGAACCCACAACCTCGTGCACAGCAGGCGTATACAGCGGCCACTGGACCACCGAGGCAGTCCAGAGGCTGTAAAAAGTAGTCTATGTGTTATTCCAGACCATAATCTATATCTGTGCCAAATTTCATCCAGATCCGTTCTGTCGTTTTTACGTGAAAGAGTAACAAACATACATCCATCCATCCATACTTACAGGTGTATATTAGGATAATGTCCTCCTAATCGAATTTCGGTCACGACGTCTAATATCAAAGGAGACTAACCATCTGCGCAGGAGATATTATAATACACAAGTGTGTGCGCAAACAAAAATGCACTCTTTATTTCCTCACTCTCATAGTCCGATGGGACGGCAATCCGACACGTCCGGATAGAGATCAGGCGTAGGACCAACTGCTTTACGTGCTTTTCGAGGCAAGGAGGTGTAAACTCCGCCAATTTCCAAACTCTGGGCATTTGATACTACTTAGGTAGCAAACAAACATACGGCCCGCCTGATGGAAAGCAGTTGCCATAGCCTATGGACGCTTGCAATACTAAAGGTATCACGTGTGTGTTGCTGACCCAAATTAATACCAGGGTTTTATGAAAGAGTATCCCTAGGATGGGAAAACGCTTCGTTAAAACGCATTACTAAATACTTTTTGTTTTTAAAGACAACTCCCGCACTAGAGAACAAGCTCTGTGTCGCGGGGGACTTTACAATTAACGGACACAAATTACACCCAGACTAAAAACAACTCTTTTACTAGTCACACAAAGTTTTGTCCTGTGTTGGAATAGAACCCACAACCTCGTGCACAGCACTGCAGGCCACTGGACCACAAAGGCAGTCATTACTAAATGAGCGTTAGAAACCTGTACTCATATAAGAACGCAACTACTTTGCTGTGTTGTCATTTGACTGGGGTCTACTCTTAAGGTCCTTATCCAGTCGGGCATATGTATGACATCAGTTTACGATATTATGTCGACTCGACTACCATTTATGCCACTTGTCTTAAAAGGCAATGTCTGGCGGAAACCGCCGCTAGCGATAAGACCTCCGTTTGTACTAGATTTATAAAAATAAAATGTACAAACTTTAATTATGATGTACAATAAAGATATTGTACAATACAGTAAGTACATAAATAACCTATTGATATACGACTGACAGACAATACTCGTCTGTATATTTCCTGACGACATTTACTTTTTATCTGGTTATTTTTAATTAATATCAATATATTATATTATATGAAAGGAAACATTGTTGTACGTTGTTTAATCGGTATTTTTATATTAATCTTTGTAACATAATAATAAAACTTTATTTAACTCTGTTAATAATTTTAAGTATATAATATTTAATATTTGCACTATACAAGCTATTTACAACTACAACTATATTTACTCAAATTAGAAATAATAAAAACAACACAAAAATATTTTATTTTATTTTATTTAGGTTAATAATATATAATATATTGTACGTTCTTTGTTGCCTTATTAATTAGATACTTTTGATTTAGGTACTTACCTAAATTTCATTTTGTATGGTATATTGGTTCCATCACTTTTGGTACCATAGCTCATACCAAACTGTAAATTTTGTACTCTACCGATTATGAGAGTGGCCCCATGCAGTTTCTTGTCAATTCTTCTCGAGGCCCTACCGAATACCTCCTCAGCGAATTGGCCGTAGGAAAAAAAACTGGTATTTGTTTTTATGACGTTCATAAGTATCATGTATTTGATCTAAATGAATAAATGAGTTGATTTTGCCTATATAGCTTAATTAACTATATTTATTGATAGCGCTCATAGCCATAGCTCATAGCCTACTGCTCATTTCATCAATGGGTTAAGTTACCGAGGCTAAATCACCCATTGGATGGTTGGAGGAAGTAGTATTTTCATCTGGTTGTCACGTTTAGAAGGCTCTTGAAGTGTCTATCCTAACTATAAACAGTCGTTAGATCACGACAGAGACCTATAAGGACGATCTGAACCACTGTGTCATCAGGTTGACCAGTGACAACTCAATACGAAGTGCATCATAACAATAAAGCGTACTGCCTACCTGATGGATGGATGGATGGGTGGAGCAAAGGCATTGCATTACAGCATAAGCATTACTCACGCATTTTGACCCTGCATTTTTTTATACTACTTGGGTGGAAAACAAGCATACGGCCCGGATGGTGAGCAATTACCATAGTCCATGAAGATGTCTAGAGGCTTTGGTGTTGCAGGCGAACACCAAACCCTCGAGACAAGTGGCATAAGCGATAGTCGAATCGAAAAGTTAAAAATTAAAATGTATGGAATTTGACGTGAGTCTACAATTTAATGTCGTAAACTTACGTCAAATCCCATACATTTTCTTTTTTGACTTTTCGATTCGACTATCGCTAATGCCACTTGTCTAGAGGCTCTGAGGTATCTAATACAATTGTTTTATGTTACCCACACTCGGATAAGAAAAACAAGAAGACCTTTGCTATTGCAAGGGTCCATTAGCTGCGGTAACTGCTTACCATCAGGCAGGCCGTATGCTTGTTTGCCATCGAAGTACAAAAAAAACACACTAAAACAACGCCTTTATTTCCAGCTGGAGAAACTGCTGGATCCAACAGTCTGGCTAGACGCAGCTACCCAAGTCTTTTATTCATTTGGCCTGGCCTTCGGATCCCTCATAGCCTTCGGTTCCTACAACCCTCCGAACAACAACTGCGTCAGAGATGTACTCCTCGTCTCCGTCTGCAATGCGTTGACTGCTATATATGCTTCTGTGGTCATCTTTAGCATTTTGGGCTTCAAAGCTTTTACTATGGTGGAGAATTGCATTACCAAGTAAGTATACCTTTTTATTAAAATTTTGTTTTATATATACAACTTCCGCACTAGAACAAGCTCTGTATCGCGGGGGACTTTACAAACATACAAATAACGGACACAAATTACATCCAGACTCAGAACAACTCTTTGCGAGTCACACAAAGTTTTGTTCTGTGTAGGAATCGAACCCACAGGCCTCGTGCACAGCAGGCGCGATATTGCGGCCACTGGACCACCAAGGCAGTTGTGTAAGGCATGGTATGAACTGCCTGCTGCAGTGTATCCCAGGTGTTATGTCATGTACTTCTTGAAGAGAGGTTTATAGGGAGCACTAATTTTCACGGAGAGCACACACTTCTGGTGGACGATTCACGTCCCATAAGACGTCCACTGGTGGACATAGCCCTCCCCAAGGTTTTCCTCATCAACCAATGTACAAGGTCAGCCCAGGATCGAGCCTCTCACCCGCACCTTTCCACGGAGAGACAGCGTTCCCGATGCACCCGGACGCTGTCATTGGAGTGGAGCCACTTGGTGAACCACTGACGTCATATCACGTTCCGGTGGTCCACCCGTGAAGGCGGGTGTAGGTGCACACTGCACAGCACCGGCCGCCTACCACCTTTAGGTCGGAGAATTCGACAAATCCGCTTTGCTTCCCCGAACGGGGTGGTATGCGTAAAGCATTTTCCCTTCTACAAAACAAAAAGGATCGAGCCTGAGCTGACCTTGTCCATGAGCGGTAACCACATATCATCACATGGGCCGTTAGCTCGTCTGACACCTTTTGCAATAAAAAAGACTACGATATTACTTACAGAGTATTTATTATTCTCTTTCGAAATGTACAATTTTTTAAATTTAGACAATAGATCATGTACAGTTTACAAAAAGCACGCAATAGTAATTTGGATGACAAAAGATTCACGAGACCAGTCTGTGTATACGTGATGCATTATAAATTAGATACAGCCTACTGTTGTGAATATAATTATATGTTCTATACCCAGCATAGAACTGGATATAATTATCATATACGAATAAGTAAAAATATTTTATACTAGCTGTTGCCCGCGGCTACGCCCGCGTGGATGTCGGTTTTCGCGACAAAAAGTAGCCTATGTGTTATTCTGATTTATATAACTTACTAGAAGTTGGCCGCGGCTCCGCCCGCGTGGATGTCGGTTATCGCTGTAAAAAGCCTATGTGTTATTCCAGACCATAATCTATCTCTGTGCCAATTTTTTATCCAGATCCGTTCAGTAGTTTTTACGTGAAAGAGTAACAAACATCCATCCATCCATCCATTCTTACAAACTTTCACATTTATAATATTAGTAAGGATAGCGGTCCCCCGCGGCTCCGCCTGCGTGGATGTCCATTACCGCTAAAAAATTTCGTACGAAAATTATTAGAAACCGTGCGCGACCGCTGTGTAAGGAGCCAACCACGCGTTTGAGCCGCGCGGTACCTTACTCATAGACCTAAACTCCCCTTCCGCATCCGCCTTGGTGACGCTTACTTCACCTGTCGCCACGGTCCGCGGAGCGCAGAAATAGTATTATATGGATTTCGCCATAACTTTCAAACCAAACGTCCAATTTTAATGAATTAAAATTGGTTTATTTTTAGTAGTTTAGTTGATTTAAATAAGTTTTTAATATTATTCTCGTATATATAAAGCATAGTTCTTAATATTTACCTAAATAATTGTGAATCTTCCAGAGAGATCAAAGTGCTCGCTAATAACAACGTGGCGGGCTTCTTACTCAACTCTACTCAGGATTACTACAAGGAAGAATTCCCACTACTCAACAACTCCGTCGTCAAGGCATTGAACCTCACCGGCTGCAGCATGTCGAAACAACTTGAAGAGGTGAGCTTATTAATATTCTAGAGAAGAAAGGTAGGGCACCATACTAGCGAGCAAACTAGGGAAGGACCTCCATCTTACAGAAGACCACAGCCAAATAACTACAAACAGCGGTGTAATTGTATTCCTATCTGTGAGTACAGGTCTCCAGCGGTCATTTAGGGATGCGTTTTGAAAGAAACGTAGAAATATAATCTATGTGTAAAATTTTATGCAGCCGAAAAAAAACGAATAGAATAGAAAATGTGTGGGATTTGACGTAATTTTACGACATTATATCGCAAACTTAGGTATGTCAAATTATATATTTGCTGCCGATCCATTCTTCAGAACCGCCGCGTTTACCCATTTTTGAAGCGTACACAAACTAATTTAACATTTTTATATAAATACATAACTGATTAAATGAAGAATCCCAAAGAGGTATATCGTGCAAGAATAAATAAGAGATGTCGGTAGGGGCCGCCCTAGGAGAACATACAGCGACCAAATAGGGGATTTGCCAGAATCGACGTTCATGCATGAAGAGGTTGATGAATCTAGAGGAAGCGGAAGATGTGTGTTTGGATCGAAGCAATTGGCATACCATAGTCTCTGCCTACCCCAGTGGGAGATGATATATATGTATGTATAACTGATTCTATTATTTGTTTGCTTTTCCAGGCTGCTGAAGGCACAGGATTGGCCTTCATTGTATTCACCCAAGCTATCCTAAAGCTCACCCCTGCTCCATTCTGGTCCATCATCTTCTTCCTCATGCTGCTGTCTCTTGGACTCGGCAGTCAGATCGGTATCATGGAAGGCATGCTGTGCACCATCTTTGACATCGATTTCTTTAAGCGGCTTAGCAAGCCTGTTATTACGGGTAAGTGCTTTTTTATACCACGTTGACAGTACTGACTTTCAAGCAGACGGCCCGCCTGATGGTAAGCAGTTACCGTAACCTATAGGCACTAGCAATACTTAGGAGTATACTTCTTTGTCACCTTAATACTTATATAGCTGCCTCAATGCCAGTCCGTGGTCGATCCCCGAGTCGGACCAAATATTGATATTGGGATTTTCTGTCAAGAAGTTTACAATAGATGCCTGGAGTTTGGAAATTGGCGATGTTTACACCTCCGTGCCTCGTAAAGCACGTAAAGCCGTTGGCCCTACGCCTGATCTCTCTCCGGTCATGTCGGATTGCCGTTACATCGGACTATGATAGTCAGGGAATAAAGAGTGCACCTGTGTTTTTCCTAACCGAAATTCGGTTAGAAGCACATCATTAGTTATATAAAAACATCCAGTCTTCTTCAACCAGTATTTTCTTTCTTCAGGTGTGGTATGTGCATTCTGTTTCCTGGTCGGTTTGATCTTCACGACTGGTGCTGGAGAATACTGGCTCAAGATGTTCGACTCCTTCGCTGGAACCATTGGGCTGGTGGTGGTCGCGCTGCTGGAAATGGTCTCCGTCGTCTATATATATGGACATGAGAGGTAAGGAAGAGCTAAACTATTACATAGATCACTAGCTGTGGCTCGCGGCCCCGCCGGCATGTCGTATGCCATTCCCCAGGATTCAGAGAAATTTCCTCCTACGTACGATTAGGTTGTGGAATGAGCTGCCGAGGTTTTCTCTAGAGACTATAGCATGGGGTTCTTCAAGAAAGGAGTTATAAGGTTTGTAAAGGGTCGGCAACGCACGAGTGATACCCCTGGTGTTGCAAGCGTTCATAGGCTGCGGTAACTGCTTACCATCAGGCGGGCCGTATGCTGGTTTGCCTCTTTGGTAGTATAAAAAAAAACTATCTATCTTCTTGCCATTTTGTTTTATTCTACTGGAGTGGCAAACAAGCATACGGCCCGCCACGGTGACCCATTTTTTTACACTAAAGCTTTAAGATGGAGTATCCCTAGGATTAGAAAACGTTTATTTTAAAACGCATCCCTAAATGAGCGCAGAAGACCTGTACTCACTCACAGGAACACAACAACACCGCTGTGTGTGGTTATTTGGTTGTGTTCTTCTGTAAGGTGGAGGTCCTTCCCCAGTGGCGCTTGCTCGCTAGTATAGTGCCCTACCTTTTTGAAGCGTACACAAACTAACTCAACATTTCTATGTATAGTGTGAGTTCGATCCCAGGTGTCACTACCAATGCTAATTTGACTTTCTGGAATTTATACGTTCTAATCAAATGATTTACCATCTGCTAACGGTGAAGAAAAGCGTCATGAGGAAACCCACATGTCGTAAAACAAATTCTAAAGGCATGTCTGATCTACCAACCTGTATTCGGTCAGCATGTGTGGATAAAGCTCTTGATAGAGGAGGCCAACAGTGGGCCATAATTATATATATTGCTACTAGCTTCCGCCCGCGGCTTCGCCCGCGCATACAATCCCTCAGGAACACAGATTTTTTCCGGGATAAAAGTATTTTATGTGTTATTCCAGACAAAAACTCACTCTATACCAAATTTCATCCAGATCCGTATAAACTACTGATAGTTTTAGCGTGAAAGAGTAAAAAACATACTTTTTTTTTCTCTTTATTTTAAAAAGACAACTCCCGCACTAGAGAACATGCTCTCTGTCGCGGGGGACTTTACAAACATACAATTAACGAACACAAATTACACCCAGACTCAGAACAACTTTTTGTGGATCACACAAAGTTTTGTCCTGTGTGGAAATTGAACCCGCAACCTCGTGCACAGCAAGCACATTCTGCGGCCACTGGACCACCAAGGCAGTCAATACATTCAAAACATTCTTACAAACTTTTGCGTTTATAATATTGGTAGGATGATAGGATTATAGGTATATGTACTAGTTTAATACGGAATAGTGATTTTCCGTGATAAAAAAAAGTCTACGTGCTATTCCGGACTATATTCTATCCCTATGCCAAATTTTATCCAAAATCGATCAGCTGTTTCGGCGTGATGGAGTTACAAACATCCATATACCATTTATTTTGTCCAGGTTCACCAACGACATATACGAGATGACAGGCTACAGACCTGGCTGGTACTGGCAGGTGACCTGGCGCTACGTTGGACCCTTCATCGTGACCTGTATCCTCCTCTCTTCGCTCGTCTTCATGCTCATCAACCCACCCACTTATGGAGCCTGGGATGCTAATGAGGTAAGAACTATATTAACTTCTTCATTTTTAGATGGCAAACATAGCTAGGTGCACTCCCTGTTCGGTAAACGATCAGCGGGTAAAGCTACCAAGGGAGCGGTAACCCTAAAGATGGGTGACCGCATAGTCGTATTTTATTAAAGCGTCTCCGTGCTTCTGAGGGCACGTTAAAAGTCGGTCCCGACTGTTATCAGTCGTTAGATCACGATAGAGGCCTAAATATGGGCGATCTAAATAACTCTGTCACCGGGTAGGCCATTAACCAAACGATAAGAAGAAGATATCAAACAAGTATACGGCGCGCCTGATGGTAAGTAGTTACCGTAATATTACTACCAGGCTTTTATGATAGAGTATTACTGGGATAGGAAAACTTTTTCCCAATGTGCGCTGGCAACCTGTGAAGCTAACACGTTTAGAAACATCCTGTGTGGGAGCAACTGAAGGAAAAGTATCGAAAATCGAAACGTTTCTTAAAACTTAGTATCTAAAATGTGCTGTTCTAACAGTTTATTCATGAATGATGTTAAGCGTTTAATCGACGCTTCTTTTGGTCACAAGGCTGGTTTTTATTTGGCGCAAAGAATAAGTATTATCATTCAACGTGGCAATATCTTCTGGGCATGTTTCCAGTAGACGTGTCGATGCGGAGGAATTTTATGACGCCTATTAAGCAGTCCCTCCCCCTTTTTGTTCGTGTATTTTCTATAATATTGTTTTCTTTTTTAATAAGTGTAAATATAGTAATATTGTATATATAGATGTATAAAATGAATTATGTTAAACATTTCTTAACAAAACATTTAGCACCTATCCTTTTGCTACAAAATAAAACAAACTATTTCTAACTAGTTTCCGCCCGCGGCTTCGCTCGCGCGTACAATCCCACGGGAACAGTTTTTTTTCGGGATAAAAAGTAGTCTATGGGTTACTCCAGACTATAATCTACCTCTATGCCAAATTTAATACAGATCCGTTCAGTAGTTATTGCGTGAAAGAGTAACAAACATCCATCCATCCATACTCACAAACTTTTACATTTATAATATTAGTAGAATAGCGATACGAAGTTTGCTGGGTCAGTCAGTGGTTAATATATTTGTCCAAATAAAAATAAATTTAAACGTTAATAAAATTTATTTATCATTCTTCACATACGAAGTGACACACAGAGAAGGTCCCAGAACGCTATCCTGGAATGGTACACGAAGTTGCCCATCTCCATATTCAAATCTATATTTAAATACTGCCTGTTTAAACCACTTACTGGTATCCAAATTATTGGCAGCAAGTCACTTCGTCGAGGTGTTGGGTTTCTGGGAAATAATAATGAAAATAACATTATATGTAATAGCAACCCATATAGATCCCACTGCTGGGTACGGGACTCCTCTCCTCTATCAAGAGAGAGAGAAAGGGTTTAGACCTTAATTCACACACGCTGACCTAATGCGGGTTGGTGAATCAGACATGTCTTAAGAATTTTTTCTAAGACATGTGGGTTTCCTCGCGATGTTTTCCTTCACCTTACATAGTAATATATGTTTTACTAGCGGCCCGCTTAGACTTTGCCCGGGTTAAATTGAAGACTTATCGAGATAAAAGCCTACCTATTTTTTAAGTTGGATAAAACTGCACACAGTGTGCAAAATTTAATCAACATCGGTTCAGTAGTTTAGGAGTCCATAGCGGACAAACATACATAAATTCACAAAGACAACTCGTATATAAATTACGTGTACGTGTGTGTTTCAAAGGCCTCCTTTTCCTAATTCCATTGGTCACAGTTGAGGACCTGTCGCTTGTCAGTCAGCACGGTAGAATTTAAGCTCATTCCACATCTTCATCCATCTTTTCCTACGCCTGCCGCACCATCTTTTTATGTTCAGTGGCGCCTGGTTGTGGTCTTTGCCCTAAGATCATCGGACATACAACAGGTATGTCCAGTTCAGGTCCAGTTCCACTTCAGGTCCTCACGTCCTAAAGCACAAATTGGTTATTTGTGTTTTAGGACGTGAGCTTATTCATATATTGACGGTGCGACCTATATATAAATTTAAAAAATGAACTAAGTATTGCTATATAACTAAGTATGTTATATTATATAGCAATACTTAGTTCATTTTTTCAATTTGCATTGTCCTTCATCCAAGGATTCCGTGAATTCTTAACAATAGGTCGCACCGTCAATATATGAATAAGCTCACGTCCTAAAACACAAATAACCGATTTGTGTCTTTATTCTTTTTTGAGAACATACTAGATTATAAAAATCAATAAAATGTCTACTCACCCATACTTAACAAACTGAGCCCACATCGTCGTCATCCTCTCACGCATAAATCTTTGCTCGTCAGTACTTAACTTCGCATCCATTTCAAATAGATACTTTAATTCCTCCGTATGTGGAGCTCCGGCTCCAGTAACATTCTGGTAAATACTCCCTCCAATATAAGAAAACAAATATTTATATACTGTTGCTCCTTGTTCAACGTATCTATCCACTGACCATTCAGCAGCTCGATTAAGCATAATATCTGATGAAAAGTCACTTAATTCTAACATAACTTCAGGACTTATATCTTTTTTGTTTATATAAAAACTTCTAACTATACTACTAACAATTTGTAAGTCTTTCTCTTCAAAAGCGAAATTATTCTTCAATTTATTGTAAAAGATGTCTCCTAAATCATCGTAAAATTGTTTTGGTTTGTTAGCGTAAGTGCCAAAGTCTTCTTTGCTGTTATACCCAATCATTATTGGTATATTTCTTATTCTTTTTGTATTATTTAGATGATAAGGATCTTCAGTGACAAAGTTCTGTACACCATTAAATCGTTTTTCTTTACAAGCTGTTAGTTTTAAACTCAAATTTCTAGTAGCAGTCATAACATCAATTGGATTTTCTTTAGCTAATATTTTCAATGCTTCTTTTGATTCGGTGACGTTATGTCCTAAATGTTTAGCTATTTTAATAGCTGTTTCATAATCTGGTTTAAGAAATAAACCTTCAGAGAACATAGAACCGCTTTGGATTATAGCTTTATTAAATAAAGTTTCATATAATGAATATAGATGTAAATCTACAGCTCCTCCGCCATAACTTTCACCGGCTATAGTAATTTTACTAGCATCTCCGCCAAAAACATCTATATTTTCTTTAATCCATTTAAGAGCTGCTATCTGATCTTTCAATCCCTGATTGCCTGGTACAGACGGATCATCCAAACATAAGAAACCGTAAGGTCCAAGTCTATAATTCACTGTCACAACTATAATGCCGTGTTTGATCAAATGTTGGCCACCATATTCTCCAGCACTGCCTAAAACAAAGCCTCCTCCATAAAACCAGACCAATATTGGTAGTTTGTTGGTGTTGTTGGTGGTTGGCACGTATATGTTAAGTTGCAAGCATTGAAGGGTACCGCCAACCTTGCGGATCACTTGAGGACATATTGTTGAAGAGTCGTTGGCGTTGAAAGGTGTTTCAAACTGCGGATAGTCTAGGCTTTTCTGAAAATAAAAGTCACCATGTATTTATTTATAAATTATTATTATTTTTATTAGCCTATATTTTCCCGCTGCAGGGCAAAGGCCTCCCCTTCCTTTTTCCATGATAGCCAATTTCTATCTCTTGCCAATTGAAGCCAATCGCTTTATAGGCGTCAAGCTCATCTCGCCATCTCATTTTGGGTTTACAACGTGGCCGCTGGCTGGTGTTTGGGACCCACTGCGTCGTTATTTATAAATACATAACAGAAATAAAAGGAACGAGGATGAATTTAAATATGAACAAAAGGTTTTTGTTTTTTACTGCAAAAAAAAAACAATTCGGTCGTTTAAACGAACGAAAATTAGTTTGCCAGTACTTTTTGGCTGTAGTGTATTTAGTTATTTGGCTGTGGTCTTCTACAAGTTGGAGATCCTTCCCCAGTTAAGTTTGCTCGCCAGTATGGTGCCTTTATTCGATACGAGATTTAGTGTCATCGCTACTCGTATAGATTACATAAAATCACTGATAAGCTGATTCCTGAGATATAACACGTCGAATATATCTCTCGTTTGTAAATATAATCTGTGTAAACGGCCACACAGATACACGTTTGCGATAAATATGTAGTTATACCTACTGATTCTGTTGTAAGTATTATTGGATAGGTCGGCGGGAACTGACTCGGAGAGACACCCATTTGTAATCCATGAGTTTTGTATGTTCTATCCAGCTAGTACTAATGTGGAATTTATAAGTAACTAGATGTTGACCACACCGCGATAAAAATCACTAGGTATATGTCTTTCTCTAGGATACCATAATTTATCTCTTTGCCAAATTTCTTAAATATAGTTTCAAACTCAAAATTCATTTATTCATTAAGGTTACAAAGTAAAACTTATGAAGGTCATAAATTATGAATAAACCAGAAAGATGATGTCAGCTAAATTTTCCTACGGCTAGTTCGCTGACGTGGAGCCTTGAGAAGAACTAGCAAGAAACTCAGGCCACTCTTTTTAATTGCCAGATAGTTACAATGTTTTGTAAAATACAATTATGATAGCATGCAAGCTGATGCAGTCAAAACACGATGCTAACTTTATTGATAAAATAAGGTAGGTAATCGTACTTAGTACTGGTCGTGCGAGAAAAAAAAAAGTATGGTGTTAAAGTCTGCTTCAATTTACATATGTAACGCGACCTTAAGTAGTACGCTCGAATTGTGCTCTAGCGTGTCCAGTTTACACCGCCCGCGCCCCTCCCGCCAATAGACAGTGGACGACGCGTCGCGAGAGAGTAAACCACGCGACGCGACACACGCGCATAATTATCGTTTATCCTGTTGTTATTGTTGTTTTCTGTGTTTTATCGTTTTATCTGGACAATATATATATATACGTTTACACTGTTAGTCGTGTTCAGAACTCATTTACCCGTAAACTAACCTTACACATATTGTTAGTAAAGAATAAGGCAATATGTGAATAGTGACAATTTTTTTTGTAAAATTTAACGTTTTGCTACTAAATAAATAAACAAAGAAAAAAAAAAGTGCAATGTGTTTACTTGTGGAAAGGTCACAGACAGAGTTAGGTTCGCAAATTTTAAATTTCTGGCGATTAAAAAGAGTGGCCAGTTTCTTGCCAATTCTTCTCGAGGCTCTACCCTAGTTGGCGAATTGGCCTAGAGCAGCGTTTGATGATTTAAGAACACCTAAATAATCAAACGGATTTATAACAATAATCCTTTCTTTGTTTTATCTTTAATTGAGAGAGGTAGGTTACCATACAAGCAAGCCCGACTGGAGAAACGAAATAGGCTACAGTAACTGCTTACTACCCGACTAAAAACTAAAGATAAAAATATACTGACCCCAAACGGATTATCCATATCCACTCGAGCGTACGGCACTCCAAAGAAGGTGTCATACCCATAATTTTTCTGTCCAATGATTTTACCTCTCTTCGTCAGTACAGTCACTGACTCTGAGCTCACAATAACAATTAAACTTAATGTTATTATATAAAACATCATTACAGACGCTGCTTGTTGGATGCTTTCGGAAGAAAAAGCGTTTTGTTATGAGTCGTATTCTTGTTATCGTGACGCACACTAAAATAAATATAGCTTAGTTTTCCTGGAATCAAACGATGACATCATTTATCGATTGATATTTGCAACAGAATATTGTAAACAACAAAAACTATATTTACTTGATTAAAAAATACTATAGATATAAATAAGACTGCTTTAAAGGTCAGCGCAGACAGAGAGGAATAATCCCCGCGCGGTCTCAGGCATTTTCTTTACGCATCGCGTATGATTCCCGCATACCTTCGAGGACGCGCGAGCATTTTTTGTTAGGTTCAAGCATTTATGCTCTTTATTGCAATAATTTTAACGTTTATTTTCAAGTGCGTTAATAAAATCCTCTCTGCTGCACTCCGTTCCGTCTGCGCTGATACCCCGTAATGTCGATTCCCGCCTTAGGCTCAAGCCTAAGGCGAGAATCGACGGGGTCGCCTCGCGAGGAATGCCGTGCGAGGCAGTTTCGTAAACGTTTGCCTCGCGGACCAATTAAGAACGTTGCCTGACTGACTGACTGCCTGCTCAATGCGAGCACCAAGTGTCACACCAGTAGCCTCGCGAAGCAGGTACTTATTTCAAATTAAGAAGAATAAATCACAATAAGAACGTCTTATTACGTACCCGATTCTTTATCTAATTTGATTTACTCGCACTAATACTAGTACTCAACTAAACACTACGAAATCACAATGAATACTAGTCAAGAGTGTCTTGACGAGGTTTTTATAAGTGTTTGAACAGATAAAGATGATTCAAAGGTCACTTTGTATGTTGTAAACCAGTGGGAAATACCTCGACCCAACGTTATACATACATATAATAAAATTATTAATAAAAACCTAACGATTCATTTTATAGTACCTAATATGATCTGAGCCTCTAGACAAGTGGCATAAGCGATAGTCGAATCGAAAAGTCAAAAAGTAAAATGTATGGGATTTGACGTAAGTCTACGATATAATGTCGTAAACTTACGTCAAATCCCATACATTTGTTTTTTTGACTTTTTGATTCGACTATCGCTTATGCCACTTGTCTAAAGGCCCAGTGCCGGTTTTAGGGTGGTTTGGCGATGGCCCTTGGGCGCAAGGTGTAAATGCCTGACACCTCTTTGAGTTTGGTCAAGACAAAGAACAAAGAACGATCAAGACATACTAAATCAAGACTACCAAAATCTATACCTATATCTTCACTTTCAGGGAAAGGGGGCATAGATCGCCCAAGTTCGCCGGTAGTGCTAAAAACACGTTCTTCTTGATGCTGGCTACTTATTAAACAAATTACTTGAACATCCTTTTCTATACTATTTGGGTGGTAAACAAGCATACGGGCCGCCTGATCTTAAGCAGCTACCTAGCAGTACTTGCATGTTGCCTGCCGTTTATTTATAATAATTTATTTTGTCTATAATACTTATAAAAATGAATCGCTGAATGTGTTGCTAAGCGCAAATCTCAAGAACAGCTGAACCAATTGCGCTAATTCTTTTTCTGCTATGTTCGTTATTGTTAGGAGAAAGTGCTTATATAAAAAAAACTTAAGAAAGTTGAGCTGAAAATAGTTTATGCCGGGTAAAGTCGGGGTGGGCCACTATTTGTAAATAAAGACAACGTCCGCACTAGGGAACAAGCCCTGTGTTGCGGGAGGGTTTATAATCAAACATTTTACGGACACAGATTAAACCCAAACTCGGAACAAACATTTATGGATCACACAAAGTTTTATCCCGTGTGGGAATCGAACCCACGACTTCCAGTTTAACAGGTCACTAACCACTAGACCAACAGGCCAGTTCTCCGATCATTCTTTATATTAATAACCTATAATTTGGTATATATTGAATATGATTCCCACGCCTCGTCGTGGCTCAAGCTAATAATAATTGTATTAAAAAGAAAGTAAATATAAGAATTATCCGGTCTCGTGGAAACTTCTGGATAGGTAAAAAGATGAAAGTACCTTTTCTTTTTAGTTAGATGGCAAATAAGCATACGGCCCGCCGTAAGCAGTTACAGTAGCTCAGGACGCTTGCAATACCAGAGGTATTAGTTGCCCGGCAACCTGTTGGAATATGCAAGGGATAAGAAAACGTTTAAGTAAAAACGCATCCCTAAATGAGCGCTGGAAACCTGTACTCACACACAGGAACACAACTACACCGCTGTGTTATTTGGCTGTGGTCTTCTGTAAGGTGGAGGTCCTTCACTAGTCGTGCTTGTTCCCTTGTACCTATATTATCTCAAATCTACTAAAATACATACCTACATAAAAACGCAGTTAAAAACATTTAAAAAATATGATACTAATATTATAAACGCGAAAGTTTGTAAGTATGGATGGATGGATGTTTGTTACTCTTTCACGTAAGTTTTTACGTTTTTACTGAACGGATCTGGATGAAATTTACCACAGAGATAGATTATGGTCTGGAATAACACATAGGCACACTTTTTACAGCGATAACCGACATCCACACAGGCGAAGCCGCGGGCAACAGCTAGTATTGATTTATTCAAGTAGGTACATACTTATTTAAATTCCATTTCTTTCTTTTTTCAGGGTCGTACAGTTAAAACGCCATATCCCACTTGGGTCCTTGCGATTGCTGTGGCAATGATCTTGGCTGGCGTACTCCCAATACCAGCTGTGTTTATACTCCGTCGCTTCCAATGCCTGGCCTTTGACGTGGACATCCACCAGGGGTCCATCAGGAGGATCGAGACCACCGTATCAACGAAGGAGATGATGAGTGACCAAGATGTAAGTAGATCGTTAGATGTTGAAGTTAGGGGTAGTTTTTGGAAGGGGGTTTGTTACTAACCGGGATTTATACTGGGTATAAGGTAGATAAATCATTAACATCCTCATTATTGGAGAAATGTTTTTTCGGATTTCGGAAACGAATAAAATACGTCAAATTTACAAAGAATAAAAATTATGGCACCTTAAGGCGCTGATAACAGCTAAATAGTCTAATTTAAAATATTTTTTTGCAAAATCTATTTAATTTATCACATTAAAAATCATAATGTTGTTCTTCATGATATTTACAATTAACTAAGTACCTATGTAGTTGTCTCAGAAATACATTTAATTATAAAAAACATACATTACCCTTAAAATAATTGATAGAAAAAATATCTCGTTATTTACTGAATTTAATTGGTAATATTACGGATATTAGCTAAATAAATATAACATGTTCAAAAATATTTCCGTTCTTATTTAGTAAAAATAAAATTTTTCTTAATTCTGTACTCAATTTCAGCGGTTCGCCGACTCAGTTGTACTATTTGCTTCTCTTTCATTTCTATGCAGACTAACAGTGACCAAATGACTATTTATTTCTCAAGGCAGTAGGCAGTTATCAGCGTCTTAAAGATACACATTAAAAACAGAAATATAGACAAATAATAATTAAGTATGTTGATATGTGTCTCACAATACCAAAATAGGATCTAGCTCACACCAGTGCCGGATCTAGGTTTTCAAAAAGAGGGGGCAAACTGCGAGTTTGTCGCCTCCTAGGCAAAATTACCTAACAAATATTTAAGTACATTAATGTCATTACTTGTTGACATTTTTTTTGGACAAAAAAATCAGCTAGAATAGCTGCGTCTAGTGACTGCCCCCTAGTCTTTGCCGCCCGGTGCGACTGCCCCTCGGCTCACACTGGTTTTTGCCAGTCTCTTTCTGAGATATCTGGAATCTGTACTAGATTCGTAACTCGTCTGATTTATAGGCATCATCCTTACAGTGCTCTTGTATTTATTGTTTATCTAAATAAAAATGTAATTTTTTAATAATATTGTAGGGATTTTAAATTGTGCGTGATTTTTGCGGATACCTATAATTCATATAATTAACTAATTTTAATGTATCTTTTTCTTATAATTATGTGAATTTTATAAACAGCACTTATAAGAAAAGGATATATTATATGAATTGCTACAAATTTGCCTGGTACACGAAATATTAGCCAACATTATAGCCCTGTTAACATTTCAGATTAATTTATGAAATATTATATATTAATATTAATTAGCTGCTGCTCGCGGCTTCGCCGGCGTGGATGTCGGTTATCGCGATAAAAAGTAGCCTATTTGCTATTCCAGACTGTAATCTATCTCTATGCCTAATTTTATCACAAACATATGTCACAAACTTTCAGATTTAGAAGGAAGACCCGTGTCTAGCAGCATACTTAAATTATAATGGTTGCTACTATTATTATAAAATTGAATATTTTTGACCAATTAAAAACAAACAATGTTTGAATGGCAGGCAAGTTTGTAACATTCTAGTATTAAATTAGAATAACAATACTTATAACTATTGGATTGGCATACTTTTATAGTGAGATTCAGCAATTATATGTTACATACACTACAAAAGTGGCATTTATTAAACTAAGCCAATTAGCAACGTGACAATTTACCCACAGTGCCGGCTTTAGCACTAGCGGCGCCCTTGGGCGAAGATCTACGCGTAACGCAAAGAGGCGCCAGGCAGGGGCGTCGATGCCCCTTCAAGCCTTGCGCCCTAGGGCCGTCTAAAGTCTAAAGCCGGCACTGTTTGCCGATAGGGAAAAGGCACCTAATTCCGAGAAGTGAAGACATTGGCACTATATTGGACGTATTTAGAAAAACAGCTTTTACAAGAAATTTAAAAGCCCAGCAGATCTTGACATTTATATTCTTTCGTTCAGATTATTGAAATTTTCATTATGATTTGACTTTAGTATAAAAATGTCATTTGTGGTGTACGTATCATATATGTGTTCTATATCTATACCTAAATATAATCTTGGTGTCGGTTCATTATACCTAAATAAAAGCTAGTTGCGATATTTCATGTGTGTAAATAAATCATACGGCGTAGGTATATCGACTATTGATTTCTTAATATTCTGTATGGACCTGGTGAATATTGGTGACTATGAATCTTTTTTGTACGTTTGGACAATCAAATAAACAATATACAATGCTATTCTTGATATAGAAAAATACCATAAATTTGTTTCCATTAAAAGAGTAAGTAAGAAAGAAAAAAAAGAACACTCACGATGTTTTAAGCTGATTTCATTGTGTAGTTTTTCCTGCACAATTATGGTCACCTAGCGGAAACTGCCGCTGGCGCGCTTACTAGAGTACAAACAATTTCGGTATTTTGTGCATTTGTAAAATAATATGACCCGTTAATAACCCGTTAAAATATGGGTGCCCAACTTTAAACAATTTTTACACATTATTGGGACAAAATATAAAATGGTCTAAAAATTAAAAAAGAAAAAGAATCTATTACTGATTCTGAATAATCTACTTTCAGGTTTCGCCTATAGCATGAATAGCATTGTACACAAAACAGACAACAATTTTAGCTACCAGATAACGGTGTATACCGACAGATCAGGCTTTCTAAAGCACAAACATGGCTCTTCCTTCAACACAGGGAATCTTAGTGTAGGATATAGGACTTCACCGCCTTTTCTTTATGGCTATCCATCCCCTTCGATGCTTGAAACAGTAATTTCGCGGACATAGTCGGATAACTATGTCGTTGGTCTAGTCGTTGAGTGCGACTCCTGATCACAAGGTCTCGGGTTCAATTCCCGTGACAGGCCAAATATAGATATTGGTTGTTTTATGTCAAAAAATCACATTAGATCTCGAACTTTGGAAATTGGCGGTGCTTAACGGACGTAAAAGAACGTAAAGACTTTGGTCCTCTGATCTGATCTCTCTCCGGTCTCTATTGAACTATGAGAATGAGGAAATAAAGAATGCCTGGTCTGTACCTGTGTTTAGACAGCACAGGACTGATGCTGCATAAAGCCTTGATGCAATCCTATGTATAACAGCCGGAAAACATCTTGACAAAAACCACCAAAGAGATCTCAATAACAGATAGCGTTTTTCAGATCTCATTGGTGGTATGTGCGGGGCGCGACGATCGGGGCGCAGAAACCGACCAATCAGAGGATTAGAGGATTCGCGTGATTGGTTAAAACTGTGTAACTATGCACCTTGCAGCACGACTGCAATTGGCTGCATCACTGTACACGCGCCAACTACGCCCACTTTTGTTCAAAATGTTTACCAGAATTTAGATACTTACAGCAGTCGACGTATTTTAACTGTATATACAGTGGTCATCAATAAATCACCAACTAAAATAGAATCAACAGTCGATAAACCTAAGTAATATCTATGCTATTGCTAAATGTTCATACATGTACTAACATTGTACGGGCGGTGTAACGGCTAGGTGCTGTCTCCGGAGAACGCTCCGCCTGCGCCCGCGCAGTTGGTCGCCGATGCCGCCGCTACAAAGTTCACTATCGGAGATTTTGATGTAAGCTGGTATTGACGGGCTTTGGGTTAAAGTTTAAAGACTGAATGTAAAATACGCCTTTTTGTTGGTCTTCCTATCGTGGGATTTTTTTTAATTTGGACTTCAAATTTAGGTCCTTTCCCCTCCTTTCTACTACAAAGGGCATAACTTTTGGTTTATTAATTAATACAGATTGCCTCTGGTATTAAGTCCACCATTATAATAATATACGTTGTGTATATGAAGATTAAATAAATAAATAAAACTGAAAATCTCAATTATTTAGTATTGAGCAAAAAACAAAAATAATACAACATTGTTTTAACCGAGTTTCAAAAGGAAGAAAAGGTTTTATATTCGTCTGTATGAATATAAAAATAAGTAAAGAAAGTGATTTTGAGTTACCTACGCCATTTGTGACATGGGTTGATAGGTATGGAAAGAAAACACAGAATTGACAGAATATTGACCAAGACCAAGAAAACACAGATCCTTGTATATGAACTTTCAAACTCCTTGACATTTGTCCAATAGGACATTTGGCAATACGGCTCTTGAGGTAATCTTCGGTGCAGATTTAACCGATTTTTGAGATTTATATTATAACCAAAAGAGCTCAAATATAATTTCTTTGAACCTATTAAATTTAAATTACATTCAGTCTTTGAATTTTGATATTTAATATTGTTATTTCGTTTGGTTTTGGGTTTTAATTCGTTATATTATAGCTGGTGTAATTATGTAAGTTTAAGACAATATTATATTTAAAATTAATTTTATTTAATTAGTGCCGCGAACGGAAGCATGTCGAAAAATACAAAAATAGCATAAGGATACTATTTTTTGATTTTTGAATGAAATTTGCAGTACAATGCTTGCAGCGTTCAAATGAGCAAACCAGTGAGGGGCTCATAGCTAAGCATCAAAAGATCTGCAAATATTAAGCATCCTTGCCGCGGTCAATCCTTGAATGGGTGACCGTTTGCTTGAGACCTCTTCCTCATAAAGCACATAAAGCCTTGTGCTTCTCTCTCCGGTCATATCGGATTCCTGTCCGATCAGACTATCAGAGTGACGGAATAGAGAGCGTACTTATTTTTGCACACACAATTGTGCAGTATAATACGTCCTACGCAGTTGGCTAATCTCCGAGAACTATGAGCAAGTTAAGCCTAATGGAAATTATATTTTCGGTAATTAATTACTTACCCTACGCCTTCGTCGACGTACTTAGATGCACAAAGGCGTACCTAAGTGTTAACTGACTGGATAACTTGAAACTGGAAGCTAAGCTATCCAGTATCCAAAGGAGAAGATATATTTCAGCTTATAGCAGTATCTATAAGCTCAAATTGTATATCGTTTTCTGCACGAGTCAAAATTTGTTTGACCGTGATTGTATTTTGCATTAGACATAGAAAACTTGTAAAAGTTTGAACTGATTTGCGAGTAAAGGATAAAAATGATGGCAAATTTGAAATCCTAAATTAATTAAGTATATTTTAAATAGTTTTAAGTGTATAATACTATATTTATAATGAATGTGATGTAAATATGTTGTATCTAGAGCGTGGATAGCAGTGACGACCGCCCGAACAAGCGTCTGCCTCAAGTGATCGCTCGCGGCCGCCCCAAGAAATAAATGTTTGTCTATATATGTTTTTTGCCTTGTGCTTTACACAATTATGCTTTTTGCATGGTTATTGGGCAATTAAATATATTTTTTTATTCTTCTTATTTTATATGGCAACACAATAATTATTGTGGCAACTCTAAACTAAAAATGACCTCAATTAATATAATTGAGGTCAGTATTGTAGCATTATAACTATAGTAATACTAGTTTTTTGTAAATTACCAAGAGCTTTGAATTTCAAGCATTTTGTGGCATAATAAAGCATCTAGATGCGAGAAAGAAAGAGTCGAACTATGTGGCATTCATTTGGAAAGGCTTAAGTATGTACAGCAGTAGACTTAGATAGGTTCGTAATCCTTAAAAATGCGGGAAGTATATTTATAATAGAGTTGCCATAATCTTATTATTTACTTACTATTTTTACCACACTAATTTTTTTAATTGACAAATATTTTTAAATATATCTGATTTACTTAAAAATACCGTTATAGAGCATTTTAACGTTTGAAAATCAAGTAGTCATTGTCGTTTCCATTTTAATATTGTTTTTTTTTAAATACTGCGGGCATTCTATAATACAACTATTTGAATGATGAACGTTAATTAGCTCCAACTATCCTTACTATTTGGCATGGATCTCTTTTTATTTTTATTATATTCTTTTAATTTCATATTATTTTGCTTTTGGGATGTTTCTTTCACAGCATGTTGCGGTTATGCAGCAACCACCGCCCGACATGATAGCACCATAATATACATGTACCCGCATGTCAACATTTCGTATTAACACTTTGAATGCTGTGTACAGACCAATAACTTTTCTGTCGGCTATATCCGACCGCAGTGTTCAGAATGTTAACAAGCATCAACATAACCATTCACTATTGTGCTTTTTAGAATATATTTACTAATCAAGTACGATCAACTACTTTAAATTTTAGTATTTTAGAAAAAAATACATTAAAAAATTAACAATATTCCACTTGCGAGTACCTTCTCCCTTATTTTACTATTAAATAACGTGCTTAATTTTCTACAGGTAATTAATATTTCTATTATTTCTTTTACAGTCATCAGATTCAGAAGACGACGTAGGCACAACCGGCCGCTTCGACAACTCAAGCAGTAGTGACGAAGAAATTCTAAATACAAATTGCACAAACGGTAAAATACGTAGGCTAGCTATGAAGCCGATTGGCCGAAAGCCAACCACGTTTATAATGGACGTCGTCGACGAATGACCGTTAATTTTGAATTTTAATTTCCGTTTCCTCTTAATGTAGATAAGTTAAGACGCCGCCAAAATTTAATGCTATCAATAGGTATATTATATACTTTGACAAAAATAAGGAGGTAACCTAAGAAAGTACCTACCATTTTATTTTCTTAGTCTCTGAATAAGAAAATAAAGAAATTACTGTAAAAATATGACAATTATTATAATTCGCAAATAATACTTAATACCTATGTATTTGAAAATCCAGGGCCGGCTTTCAAGTGGAGTTTTAAATGAATTTATTTATATCGGAAGTTTGTTTTTCTAAAAATCTGTCGCTGCAATCATTGATGATTGATTATTTGAATATAAACAACTGAAAATTAAACAGACAATTTTCAATCTTGTTTATAGGTTGAGCGGTGGCACTGTTTGTAACGACATAATATTTATAATATGAATTAAATTTGTTTATCTTAAACCAATCACTCATGAATCCCTCTAGAGGTTTAGAATATCCATTTTTTTTATAACCTTCACCAAAATAAAAAATGTCACCTTCAATTCTACCTAAACACAGTCGTTTCAAACAAGATATGGTGTCAATTGATTACGATTAAGCTAGAAGTATTGCTTAGAAATAAATGATATTTATCGATTGACGTATCCATATCTGTGAAAGTTTTAAATCGAACTAAGCCTTACCATAATATTTTTATAGCGATTTATTTTCAATCTTAGACGTCATGGTACGATCCCTGTACCTATTTTGCTGAAAATGACAGTATAAAATTACATGCGGAAATATAATCCCACTCTGCTATGCTTTTTAATGTAGAGCTAAATATATAAATACTCATTTAATATACATTAACTTAGCTTTTACGATTCGGAAAATAATACAGAGTGTGATTAGATGCCAAGCTTAGCCGAATTCCAAATAGATCCGCGTCTAAAAAGAGCTATTTCTGTTAAAATCCGCAATAGTTTCCATTCCTTATCCCAGCGGACTGTACTACATATAACTTCCCTATAGTTATTTATTTTCGATCTTACTTTAAATTTCGTACCATGACGCAAAAGTTGACATCTTACGAACTTTTAATTAAGATTGAAAATAAATAGCTTTAAGGACATCATAGTACCTCCACCCGATTCAGAACAAAGGTGCACTCACCGATTGGTAAACAATTAGCTTGTTAAACAATCGTTCCTACATAAGTAAGAAAAGCTAATCTACTCTAAGGTATATATACCCAAAACAAATAATTGAAATTTGGCTAGGTACAAATAACTCCGGCCCTGTAGTGCTAAGTTGTTAAAAATTTTAAGCGAATTGTTGAATACACAGGCTATTAACGCACGTCTGTACGTAGCCTTACGATTAAGTAGCCTAGAGTTAAGATCTCGTCACCAATAAGCAAGATCGAGATTATTTGGTTCAGCTTTGAAGGTAGCATCGACAAGTTGTTTATATCCATACTTTTTAAAAAAGCAAAGATCAACACATTTTTTTATCGGCTGAATAACTACACTTTGAGAAAAATATATCGTGTAAAACATACGGAACACCCTTTGTTGGCCTTGACGCAGTATACCCATTGGTATCTGTAGAAAAGAGACGTATTTCACGAGTACATTTTTCTTAGACTTTTCATATCGGGTAGAAATACTCATACATCATCATCGTCAACATCAAACTATGGCAGTGCAATACACTCCAGGACATAGGCCTCTCTAAATACACGCCACTTGGCACGATGCTCGGCTTCTCGCATCCAGCTCGGCTACCAACTACTTTGCCAAGATCGTAGCTCTAAGAAATAGAACAGCGCCGCAATTCAGGAGGCAGCTATAAGTATCAAAACGATCTTTAATATTTCAAAAAGTATGGAATAAATCAAAACATTGATAGACTTATTATCTATGTGAAATAGTTATTGAAATAGGAAAAGTAAAATGACTAGGTATGTTAAGGGTAAATACATCTTTTAGATGGAATTGATAGGCCGCCGTATATAAAGGTATTTTTGGAAGGGTAGTAGAGAAATTGTTAGGTTAAATCTTGTGAAGTGTTCGTCGCGGTGGCTTTAAACGTTATTGACGGTTATTTCAAATTTAAAAATGGAAGTTTAAGCTTAAGCGTACGTTGGAAAGTATAACTTACATTATGGGCGATAAAGTTGAAAATGTCTTGGACAAATTGTGGAATAGAACGTTGATCTTATTCTCGAATCTACTTGGAGAGTACCCTCTTACGATTCAAAAAAGTACATTAAACGTAAGTTAATCTAACATGGTACAAAGATCTGGATGTTGCAAACTTTAACATTACATTGACGCCCATGATTAGAATGATAAAATATGAACCAGTGTTAATCTCGATCTAGTGTCCAAGCACTTTAAACGTAAGATACGAATAAATTGTTAATTATAGTAAATTATTTAGATATTTTGGTTAAGCTAAAATTGACCAGGCTGTTTACTGAGGATAGACTGACAGAATTTATACTTCTTCTTTTTAAAATCTCAAATAAAATACTGGTTACAGTTTACAATTTTAAATGTACCCCAAATGTTTTCAAATAAGTATAAAAAAGAACAAATATTATGAAAGAAGGCTAAAAAAGTAGCTAATCTTTTCTGCGTCATGGAAATGCGCATGGCAAAATTTGAAACCGGACGCGGTTACGTGAAGAATTTGCTCCATGAGTCGAACTTCGAAAGCAGTTTGCAATATCAATACCCAGATTGTAAGTTTGGATATACCTACCACCATCTATTGAATAAGTATAAATTCTGTCAGTATGAACAAAGTTACCCCATTCGCTTTCTCGACGAAAATAAATAAAGTATTGGATACTGAAAAGCGATGCTAGTCACTGATTAGTTTAGCATTAGTTTAGTACACACGCGTTCGACGCACATCTGTTGGGACTGTGTTACGGGCAGACTGTGACATTCAAAGAAATAATACGTACCTATTATAAGATTTTTTGCTGGTTATTGGGCGACAAAACTTATTTTTAGCAAATAAGCTATATTTTTAAAGTTGGCAACTGTAGAATTTATTTTAGTTAATAACCCATGTTTGGACATTAACCTCAATTTTAAAGATAACTTTGAATATTTTTGCGGGTTATTTGTAATTCACAGAAAGGAAAGAAAATTCAAATTATTAATTGCTTTCATTCACAAAAACAACGCTTATTAATACGCTTATATATAACCCACTGCTACAGTGCCTTTGTATATCAATTAACTTTTCAGTCTAACAAGAGTCCAATGTCGTCTAGTCGTTATCTGTACACATGTACTTACGTATAGTAGATAGTAGTGACTCTAGTCTGCCCTTAGATCGATAGTTAGAGCGTTGTAAAAACTAAATGCAAAATTATATTAGCCGCGAATTATTATTAATTCTCAAAGAGAGCTGTCACAAACAGGTTAAATAAGCTTAAAATATTCATAACAAATAAGTTATTTTTAAAACGTTTTAAATTTAAAATCGGTTATGTTGTTTTTTTAGTAGTGTATTGATAGCGGCGAAAATAACAACTAGCAGTATCTTCACTTACAAAAAAATATTTTCCTTTATGGAAAATAAATAATAAAAATCACAAGAAAAAAATGTTTGACGTTTCAATTATTTCATTATTCACAAAACATTTATTGACTCATTTTATATTTAATTCCAAATAGTTATAAATTTATGTCTCAACTATAAAAGTGTTTAAAAATTATTAAATTATAGAATATCACTTTTCGAATATTCAGGGTTTTATATGCGCTGTTATTGTGTATAGTAATATTAATCCTGTCATTGCAAAAAAGTGGACGTATGTCTGGCTTACTTTTAGAAAACAGGCATTAAAACAATTACCACTAAAACTGCATAATTCTAATTGTAAAGAGCCGGGCCGCAAAAGATTTCAACTCTATAAACGCCACGGTCGTGTATAGCCGACAAGCCATTGTCGGTTGCTTTATATGTTGGCTATACTCGACAGTGGTATTCGAAGGACCATAGGTACTGATTAATAAACATTTGTATCCAACACCAAGGTTATCTATATAAATATTCGGACTTCCACCCTTATTAAAAGGGTAGGCAAGGTGAGCTCACAGAACAATTAAGATTAACAAGAGATTGGTGAGATATTTGTAACTTAACAATTTATGAGTCAAATATATAAAAATATATTATACTATTAATTTATGTAAATATAATAGGTACTTACCTATCGTTTATTTCACGTAAGTTTATAATTATAATATTATGTTTTAAATGTCGTGATACCTGATTATTTAAAGATATTAGTGTATAGAACAATAAATAATTAACTATGGTTAATTTAAATCGTGGAAAAATGTATTAAGTATTTTCTTTTTTTAATGTTTGCAATTTTATGATGGCGGGACCATCAGACTCATGGCGGATACGAAGGGTTTAAATATAATATTTTATTTTTATTGCCTAATTAGAGCACTTTTCAACTATACAAACAATTTATGGCTACCTCCATTAAAATTCCTCGTCATATACAATTTGCCGCCAAAATAGAGTTGTACCATAGTCACCATTTTTTAAAAATTATCGGCCATGGACAAAAGTCCCTTCAGCCTAAGCTGTCAAATGGCGGCTGTTTGTTTGTTTTTTGAAACATGTTCCTATTTTCTATTACCAATATGATATTTAAATTACAAATCAGTTTTATTATATTATTTATTTGCAAATTTATGCTTAGTATGTAAGTAGTAGTCTCAACAAGAGCGCATATAACCCATGTAGTTACAGTTGACGCTCAGCAGAGCAACAATTGTTTTTTGTAGAGGGATGACATCCCGCATTAGATGTAGGCGAAAAAAAAACAATTTATTAATGTATAAGATGAACATTTTGAAATGCAAGAATAAAATATTGCCATCAGTTTTGTGTTTTATTAATAGATACCAATTTTTATTTATAAAACTAGCGGCCCGCCCAGACTTCGTCCGGGTTAAACTATTTCTAACTTTCTTTTTTTTATACATAAGAACCTTCTCCTGACAATAACAAACACAACAAAAAAAGAATTACTGAAATCGGTCCTGCTGTTCACGCGTGATGCCGTGACCAAGGGAAATAGGGATTCATTATTCATAAAGAAGATAAACAGACTTCAATAATACAATGACAGCCACTAATAAACTGAATTTCAAATGGAAGTCAGAGCTAAGGAAAATATCTACAATCAATTTCCAATAAGCATGATTTACTTAAAAAATCAGTTGTTTTCTTTTTTTTAATAAGCCTATATTAAATACGTATGGCTTCCAGAATAGGGGCACTAAAGTAGCAATACAATAATGTGAGGGTAGATTTAGATGATTCTACCTCATAATTGGAGTCCTGATACTGGTAACATTATTTTCTAGGAAGGTGCATTCGAATCTATAGGTAGGCACTATGGACAAAGTTTATTAACTGGGAAAGGTACAAGTACAAAATAAATAAAACACTAAATTTAACAAAATTTATATTAAAATGGATTTATCCCTGAATAAGTTTTTTAATAGGTACATTTTCTTTTACATCTGTCTTAGGCCTATAGGTATATGGTCGAACTTAATGCTGAGATCGACCTATGGGCTTGCAAGACAAGTTTTATGCTATCTTTATCTTACACATC
This sequence comes from Trisateles emortualis, assembly GCA_947095525.1. NCBI lineage: Eukaryota > Metazoa > Arthropoda > Insecta > Lepidoptera > Erebidae > Trisateles > Trisateles emortualis. Next base: position 10,409,973 of record OX352751.1, on the reverse strand, counting down.
AAAACAAGAACAACAAACAGAGACGACATGAGACTTGCCTTGCAAAACTTGCATCTTGTAAATGACGCATAACATTTGCATTAGGGTCAGCTCACACTGAGACGCGGCACGACGCGGCAAAGTTTGAAAGACCATTACAGTACCTACGATTGTGAATTGAAAAAAAAAGACGTGTGGCACTCGGTGACTGCCGCGGTAAAGCTTTTTATCGAAACAAATAAAAAATTACTTTACAGAATTATCTAAATCATTTTATTTTATTCTTTGAATCATAAAAATATCTAATAATAAAAATGAATACTTGTAATAATTCCTTAAGACTCCTTATACTATAATCTTTTTCACATTAATATTCTCTTAGATCAAAACTTCCTTACATAAATTTGACAAATTATTGGCCATTTAGAGAATTGGTCATTAAAAAAAGTATTACCGCTGTGCCGGTGGGAGTAGGGGGTGTTAGGTTTATTATTTTCGTTACGGAATTTCTGGATTCGGTCTCCACGCCCAAGGCCCGCGATATCGTATTCGATATCGCTTGCGTGTTCGCGACCCTTTTTTTACAGCAAGGTTTTAAATTGGAGTATTCCTGGGAAATATTTTTTTCGAATCCTCCTAAAGGAGCGCTGCTGGAGACCTCAATTTCTTTAAAAGTGTCGCGGCCACTCGCGTCGCATCTCGGAGTAAGCTGATCGTTATTTATTACAATATACATTCAGATAATTTATTTCAGTCAAAACATATAAAATATTTTGTTAACGGGCTTTCTTAAGTACACAAATTTATCTACAACAAATATAAGCGTAAAAAGCGAAGAATTAAAGCTATAAGCAATACATTTTTTATTTATATTATTTATTTGAAGAGAACAGAGGCTAATAGTAATATAAACTAATGTTATAATAACATTTAAGAGAGAGATACATTGATCTAAAATTGAGATTCATATAACATTAAAATTTTATGCATTTAAATACATTTTTTGTGAAAATTCATTAAAAACAGAGCGAAATAACTTGTTTGATAAAGTCCGTAAGGAGTTTCCGTGATGATTTGCGGATGTATTCCATTATAGTGTCACGTGAATGTTACGTGTGACATTAGAATAGAATAACAGTTCATTGTACGCAAAATTTAATTAATATTAAATAAAATACTCATAGAAATTGTACAATTAATGGTCCTGTCGCTAAAAGCAATCTCACAGGCAGCCTTTACTGCTAAAATATCGGTTTAAATTGACGCGGATTTATCAGTACGGAAATCTTTCCGCGCGAAGCCTGTACCGTACACAGAGTCCGAGGCCTGTACTACACATACGTATGCGTAAACATTTTGCTACTCATTCCGGATTTTTACAGCGTTGTAAACCGAATATAGTCCAGATTAGTAATAAGTATATATGTAAACCCCGTTTTTAACACAGTGCGGACGATCCACAAGTGGACAGCATGAAATGCCTACATACGCATAGTGCAGACCCAAACTCAAAATAAATATATATGGATTAAACAGAATACAAAAGATAACGAACAAATAAACATTATCATTAAGCACGATTTCAGTGGCGAGGTTACTAAATTGGTCATATACAAAATAGGTTACCATATTTACAAGCAAAGGCGGATTAATTGTCGACAGCGTCCTAGACGTCCCGATGAGAGTGAAAAAAGCAAGAGGAAAATTTTCGGAAGTTCTGCATCTACATGGAAACTATGATTTTTATTCAGGTTAGTATTTAGGTAGTTGCTTTTTTTATAAAAAATAATTAGATTTTTTTAAATTTCAATATGCCACCTGCACCTTTTAATGCCCTCGCGCCCCTTGGCACGTGCAAAGTTTGCCTTAAGAATAATCCGCCACTGTTCACGAGTAAGTAGATTTGCCATCGTAGGCATTTGCCTTTAGCTCCATACAAAATAAGAGCTGGATAACCATAACTAAAGAACAGTCAATAAATTAATTATATAGTTATACCTACTATAATTACATTATTTATAACAGGAAAGCGTATATAAACCTTAAAGAACATTTAAAAATGTACATTAATACGACAAGAGAATTAATATTGACATGATAAACATATAAAATACTGAAGATTTGTAAAGGGAGGAAGGGAGCTCCTGCAGCGATTTCTACCGCGCCCGCATGTCGTGGCCATACAAAATGAAAATGCGCAGAGTTAGAATAACTAAGATCCCAGTGCTCTGACGGAAAGGTAAGAAATAAACAAAGACTTCCGAGGCGTATGATGACATTCTTAAAGTAGTTCGTATGATGCCAATTTTATTACCTAGCTATTAGGTTGTAATAGTTCTAAATTATTTTCAAAATCGATTAAATCGCTTTGAGGTACGGTACGGTACGTAATATTTAGTTGTGTTTTGTTTTTAATTTTGCCCACAAACTGTATCATGAGATATCTAAGCGTTTAGTCGAGTCATCTCAAGATCCTAAGGCTGGCCTTTACTTGGGTCAACGTATTAGCCTTGCAATCTAGCGTGGAAATGTAGCCAGTCAAGGCAACTTTCCTCAGAACTGCGACCTCAATCAGATATTTTATTTAAAGGTATTATCTTTAAATATAATATCTGATTGTTTGTAAGTAGTTTACGTTAAGTTACTTTTGTTTTAATAACTATTCGTGTAAATATCTTATGAGATAAATTATTTCCTTTCGTTGAATTACATTGTAAAATATGTTGGGCATGCTAATTTCCGCAACCGCACGCGGACGCCGGTAATAATCACTAATTAAATTTTAAGTACAAAAGTGTATTTAAATATACACTTTCAAATAAAATAATTCGTTAAAAGCAAACTGCAGCAGTGTTAAAGCTAATTTAAATAGTGTAATTTCTATTTTCATAAAATATATTGCACTAATATCTTATAAACTAATAAACTAAATTCGCTCATAAGTACCTAGCCTAAATTTTTTAGTCAAATTTATAAAATCTACGCCCCAAACTTGTCCATTCCAATGATGATCATGATTGAAGCTTTAATAACTAATAAAAATTAATTACAAACCTATCACGGGGCTTAATTTCATTAGGATTTAGTTATGTAATATGCATACAACTATGAGAAGAACTTTAAAACGTGTCATAATATATCAAGGCGCTTCTTATATTGAAATTCATAAGATGTCAACATTAACTGGGTTTATGATTGTCATTGTACGAAATTCTAATGAAATCACTATAAGGACGTCGTCATGGTAAGGCCTTTGACCTCACTTCTGTACAGCAAAACTCAAATAATTGAATTATGTTCGTAAAAGAATCTTTGGTAAAATAAGTTCCTACATTGGGACGCGCAAACGGTGCGAAAAGTTCTGGAACAATAATCGAAACGCGCGCGGATTCGGTGCCTCCGCAATCCGTTGCGTACAGATCCATCTTAAATTGGTACGAGACATACTAATAACTATTTAAGTTTCAATGAATTTCTTATAGTTGCGCCTGAGTAGTCTAAACTATATTCTAATAAAATAACTAATGAGATTCTTCTTATAATACATATTGTAAGTACATTTTTAATTTCATTACATTTCTTGACACTCACAGACAAATAAGTCTAAAATACGTAACATAGAGATGAGACAGAAGCAGAGGCAGAAAGGGAAAATGAGATAGAAGAACTCCGGTATGCCACTCACCAAGAGTAGTGTACCATGGTTCTATGGGAAAGCGCTGAACTGGCAGCAGGGTAGATTGTGTTAGATGCAAAATATGGTCTTGGTCTATTTGAATTTAGAATGATGAAGGCAATTCTAACGATTACTATATTCGCAATGATGGTAAAAGTCAAATATTAAGACTTATTTGTTCGTGAAGTTGAAACAATCAACAAATTGGAGAATCCCAATCAACAATTTGGCGAAAGGATCTGTGAACTTGTCAAATATGATGATAATAAACTGTACAGAAATCACTTAGATAAAAAAATGCAGTATATAAAAGATCTACATACAGTTTTGAATTATCTGTATAACCTGTGGTATTTATCCCGAGTTCCAAATCTCCTTTTTACGTAGTTCACGAACCTTTTCGCGATTCCAATTTATAAAAACGTATATCTAAATTAATACATGGTTAATAAATTAGAATGATGGTAAACAGTTTCAAATATAATACGGTATTTCTTTTTTCTAATATATTTCATTATGTAGAATAGGTACAATAAAATTTCACTAAACATGTTGTTAATAAATAAATGGCAGATGATACAATGAATTTGTAGAATACTTCTTGAATACCTACACAAACTGTTTGCGATTAAATAGAGGCAGACGCCATGATATTATAAAGAAGTTCAGTTTTGTTTCCATATTTTTGCGCATCGTAATTTGCTTACAATTTCAAGTATGAATGCCTTTTAGTTCCTATCAATTTTTGAATCTTCGAGTCAGATTATTCGAAAATTGACAGTGAATAAAGTAAGAAAAAAGAGAGGTTAGGATATTGAAGATATTCAAGAAGTATTCTACATTGTTTGCCAAACTCTGTGTAAGCTGTCAAAACTTGGCATTTTAATAAGTTTCCTTTGCCACATCAGACTTTATCAGAAATAATAGAGCTTACCTAAATAGTCATTTCCTTAAAGTATTTATAACTGTATATTCATATACTTTCATTTATACAAAGTTTAAAGTTTGTCTTAAGCAATTAATTTAATAAATCTAAGGCAATATTTTGGTAAAAGCACATGGTAAGCACCACTTTTTCTGCCGATTCCCGCCAAAATTTTGACAGCTCACGTCAAACCACAGAAGTCACAACCAACCTTCAAGGTTGGTAGCAGAACGGGCATAGATTAAAAACGTACCGTTACATGGCCTCGCTTTTATTATTTTTTTGTGTCAGCTTGCTCAAAGTACTTAATTGTGGGAACGCTGTTTTGTTTTGCACTGGATTGAGACGTGACGTCATGAAGATGAATGGTTCATATAGAGATGGTCGATCCATAGCAGAAACTTCAAAATGGCGGACCTTTTCCCGCGCGCACCAGTTCGATGCTTTTGAACATGTGTTTTCTAGACTATTGATATCGTCGGGACCTGTGCGGTTGCCAATTACTAGCATGACTACCTGCAACAAAAATTAATAGATTATGATTAAATATTTTTTTGGAAATTAATTCTTAGCTAGGACACTTAAGCAGATCCAAGGACCAAGAATAGAGCCTTGAGGCACTCCTATAGAAAAAGGATAGCTGAGAATCTTCATAAGTTAAGCTAAATATAGAAATGAAGCGGTAGGACACCAGTATTTTAATTACATAAATAATTTGACTTGACACGCAAATCATGCTCCTGGTGCAAGAAAAAAAAACTATACCTCTTTTTTATCTTTATTCCTGTCAATATCTTTCTTCAAATACATGAGTACATCAAGTGACTCAGGTCTAGTGGTGTCATAGACCATGACAAATCCTTCTGCAAAGCCTAGGTAGTGTCGCTGGAGCACCTGGTTGGCTGTCAGCTGCATTGTTGGAGATTGTGGTGGACCTGTCGATTACATGCTGTTTAAAGTATCATTGTGTGACCTGGAGGCGTGCACCTCCACTTAACCGCTAGCTGGGGCCTGCATATAAGGAGTACCGGACGCCGCCAAGGGCTCTTTTTTTTCGACCTGCTAGCTGTCGTGCCAGTTAAGCCTGGGCTCTCAACAAACTTTGTGTCGAAAGAACCTAATCCTGACTCTAGATTATATTTAACTAGCTGTTGCCCGCGGCTCCGCCCGCGTGGTTGTCGGTTATCGCAATAAAAAGTACCCTATGTGTTATTCCAGACCATAATCTATCTCTGTGCCAAATTTCATCTAGATCCGTTTAGTAGTTTTTACATGAAAGGGTAACAAATATCCATCCATACTCACAAACTTTCACATTTATAATATTAGTAAGGATTCTGTATCTGTATTTACTATATTGTAATTGTTAACCCGTGTTACTTTTTTGTTATCTGCCTTGACCTAGGTATAAGTATAAATTTAACCCTAATTAACAGTAAATTTCTATGTCAATTTCGCTTTATAGAATTGAATAATTAATACTCTGCTTAAGGTGAAATAAAACATTGTGACAATTGGTTAAACCTTCTCCATTTTATCAAGAGAGGAGGCCTATGCCAAAGAGTAGGACAAATATGGGTGGGTCTTATAAAACATAGCAGCATGTCCGGGCTGCACAGGTGGAAATTTATTTAGTTTTCATAGGGATACCATTTTTTCAATAAAATATAGCCTATGTTACCCGCTTATAATACAGCTTTCTAATGATAAATGTTTTTTTTTTAAATTGGTCCAGTAGTTTTGAAGGTAAATCATAAGGAACAAAAATATTTTTTTCTTTATAATATTAGTTAAGATTATATAAGTAAACATTAAATAATAGAAATGTATAATAGTTATGTACAAAGTAAAATATTAAAGGTAAGTTAAAAATAAATAACATCAAATAAAAGTGCTTGCAAATGCAAGTGCAGTGTTAAAATTACAATCTAAAGACTATATTTATTGCTCAATATTAAATTTTATTATAGCTCAGGTTTAGGTATATTAAAAATATTTTATTTATTGTGCAATTTTATTATAGCTGTGCAAATATTAAAACTAGAATAACATAATATTAAAAATTAAAATTAAATTGTCTATGCTTCCCAAGGCTAATACTCTACTTTTATATACAAACAAATATTTAAAAATTAACCTTGACCTATAGACAATGAAAAAGTGATTGCTAAAGCAGTGCCTCCTGGCCTGTACAAGCACACAAGCTGTAACAAATCAAACTAGACTAAACCTTTGAACTCGCCTGTAAGCGGAGGCTCCAGACCCGCTGTATCATAGAAACAGACTCTCTCTTTAGACCCCCTATCCGTTTCTATGTTCGCCACGTAAATATCTTCAATTGTAGGATAAAAAGACGACTTTAAATTAACATTTCCGTATATAAGCTGTTCTAATACCGCGGTTTTACCCACCCCTTTCATACCACATACTACTACTTTGCTAGTTTTCCCCATTTCTGCTACAATTTAATGGTACAGTTTCACTTTTGTAACATGGTGGGAATTTGCTCTAAACGCTTTGTATTTGGACGGCGTTAAGCGTAACAGATGGTAATGGTTTTAAAGTTCTAATTTATGGTGTCGTTTTACATTTGATTTTCATTGGTGTGAAGCAAAAAATTAATTTCTAAAATTTACTTTGCGACGTCTACTGTTTGTTGACAAATTTGACATTATTATGACAGTTGATAACCATAGAGCAGTCAGACCACAGCAGTTAAATACTACGTTTTGTTGATAACAGCAGCACTCATTAACAATGGATTCCAACTGTGCCAATACCATCACTGCATCTATCGTACTACCATAATTATTATAAAATATATGTGTGTAAAAAAGAATTTTTAAGTATACTTATTAAGAAATTGAAGTTAAGAAACCTCGTAACACTTGCAAATCATATTACGTTTTTTATCCTCCTATATTCAGTTTTATATACATACTATTTACATATCGTTTGTGGTAATATTATTTAATGAAAATTGTCGGCGCATTTACGATATGGTCCTAGATGGCGCTGCAAAACTGTAGGCCAGAAGCTGGTCACTGAATCACAGATTACTAAAAAGTTGTAGTAACTTTTTACTTACAGATACTTCACTCATAAGAAAATTACCAATACCTACTGCTATAATAGCCTACTCTGTCGCGTCAGCAACCGCTGCTTGCTAAAATGTGCCTAAATGCTCAAGCGTACAGTTGTGATTCCTTCCGACTGCGCGACTCTACAGCAATCGCAGGGCTGCCTCTTTGATAAAATTAAATTTACATAAATAACTATTTGTGTCTATTTTATTGAGAACTGTGAATATGTTCTGACTATAATAGGTGGTAGTTTAAAATTTTTGACTGTGCAATATATCTAAAACATAATTATAAAAGTCAGTGTGTAGGTAAAATAAAAAAATCTTTAAAAGGTACGTGTTTTATTTTTATATATATTTTTATAAATTTCTTACTTTTTCTAAATTCTCGGTTATTAAACGAACGATTAAAATTTAATAACGTGCATGCGCTTCGCTTGCGATAATCGTATTTAATCGCCCGCAAGCGACACGACGTACGGTAGGTAATTATAGCGCGCAAGTAAATACATGGAGTGACGGAGGCCTGACTGAATGAATGTCTCTAAGTTTTCTAACGATCTTTTTTTTAATTACTATAAAAATAACATGAGTAGATAAACAGAATCCAAGTATCTACTCATGCCTATGTGGTCCAACAAGTTAAGCTGTTTTGAATTCGTTCTTAAGAGACGTTTGCATGTGCCGTTAACACGATTCAGATTCATCAGATTTTTTAAGAATGTGTAAGTTATTTAGATTATGAATTCAGCGAGACATTCCGGCTGTGTGTGGCCAGCATTAGCATTGCATTTGCATTGCATCATTGCAATCGCAAATCGCAATCATTGCTTTGACTGAATAAGGTATGGGGCAGATAGTTTTTTTTTTTAAAGATATTTATTATATATTAATGAATTTTAATTACAATATATATAGTAATTTTTGTAATTGTATAAAATGATATGGACTGAATTGTTTGAAATAAATAAATTATTATTATTAATTGACTTTGACAAATTTGACATTTACGATTTGACAGCATGGCGGCCACGGTTTCAGATTCCGAAATTACAAAAAGCGATAAATATTCAATTTTATTGCCGACTTACAATGAAAGGGAGAACTTACCGATCATAATATGGCTAATTGTTAAATATTTGGACAAAAGGTAAATCCTAACACACCTATTTCACAATAAAACATGTAAATTCAAATCAGTGTTTGATCATTATTTTATTTTATTTTTTTACAGTGGATATGATTACGAAGTTATTGTAATTGACGATGGAAGTCCGGACGGTACCCTGGATGTCGCTAAGCAGCTGCAAAAGATCTATGGTTCCAGTAAGATAGTGCTTCGCCCTAGAGAAAAGAAGTTGGGCTTAGGGACAGCTTATATACACGGTATTAAGCATGCTACGGGTAACTTTATCTTGATAATGGACGCAGATCTGAGCCACCATGTAAGTAATTAACTTATTTATACTATAATTTATTAATCTACCAGTTACTGAATATTTTTGTTTGGTATTACTACCCAATTCTTGTTTATTGCATCATGTAAACAATTATAAATGACTAAAAAACTATACTCACGTACAGAACAGCAACTACACCACTGTGTAGTTAGGCTGTTGTTTGAAGATAAATATCAATAAAAATTATAGGCATACCCTATTGACGTCCCCATGTCTTGGTACCCATGCTATGTGTATACACTATAGTATACACTGTAGTTGAGCTTGCTTTCCTGTATTGTGCCTTACCTTTCCCAAAATATTTACACTCTTTCTTTATATATTATATATATTTTTTCAGCCTGTACTGTCTAGGGAAAGGGAGGCCTTTGCCCTGCAGTGGTGCAGGGCAAAGGCCTCCCTTTCCTTTTTCCACTCAACCCGATCTTGTGCTAGAATATACCTCTTTCTTTAATAAAGTTTATTTTCTCAACATAAGGTGTTATTAAAGGTATATTATGTGGTAATTAAAACTTGTCTTTTTACTACTTTCTACAATACAGAATATATTTCTTTCATATTTTCAATATGTTAATATATGTTAAAATGTAGATCTTTCTTTTCAGCCAAAATTCATTCCAAAGTTTATAGAGTTACAACGGCAACACGACTATGATCTGGTCTCTGGTACTCGGTACCTAGATGGAGGTGGTGTCCATGGATGGGACTTCAAACGCAAGCTTATATCAAGGGGAGCTAATTTTGTTACTCAGATGCTGCTGAGACCCAGAGCTTCTGATCTTACGGGATCCTTCAGGTAATGCTAATTTTAAAGTAATAATGATTAAAATAAAAGTCTATGGTATGGTATGGCTGGCTGTTCTCTGCTACTCGTTTATGCACATAGTTTGCATGCGGGATCATGGAAAAGTAAAAGTCTGTGACAGAGAAAGATGACTGGATGAATCATTACACAAAGACTAGTCCTTAGTGGCTCTAAACAGAGAAAAAACTGATTTATAATAATAACGATGTCGGTTATCGCTGTAAAAAGCAGCCTATGTGTTATTCCAGACCATAATCTATCTCTGTGCCAAATTTCATCCAGATCCGTTCAGTAGTTTTTACATGAAAGAGTAACAAGCATCCATACTTATAAACTTTTGCGTTTATAATATTAGTAGGATAAAAGTCTTCCTAACCGAATATTAGTCTCAATGGATGCTTCTTACACTCATAGCTTGTTTAAGCCCACTTGAAGGACAGAGTCTATTCTTAATTTGCCCCATAACACCCGTTTGTCCACCTTACGCCTCACTTTGACTTATATGTTTATGGTATTACATATTATTTCTGTCATTCCAAAGATTGCCTGGCAAGAATTTTAGTGATAACATCACTAATTGCACTGACATAACTGTGTGAAATAATAATAATATAATAATAATAATATTCTTTATTGTACACCATATTATGTTAAGGACACATAAATCCATAAAATACACCAAAGAGTATGTACAATGGGCGGTCTTATCACTTAAAGCGATCTCTTCCAGAATAATGTCTGTATCATATATCATAATCTAACTAGTGTACAATAAAGAATTTTCTACTTATTTATTTTTGTTTACTTTCAGATTATACAAGAAGGATGTTCTTCAGAAGTTAATAGATAGCTGTGTGTCTAAAGGCTACGTATTCCAAATGGAAATGATTATTAGGTAAGAATAAGCTGTAGATTCTTTTATATAGAGAGAGAGAGAGCCACAAATATATTTACTTTTTGGAACGAAGTTCGTTATCGCGCGTTGTGAAAGGGGGCTAGACGGAAAAAAATCTTACGAAAAGTTGTCACGACGCTTTTTGCTATAGTAAGCTATTGTAAGCTGCGCGGCGTGCGCATGTTTCTCTGTCTGTCTCTCTCTCTCTTATAGAAAGCAAGCCAGATAACATTATAATAATATATTTATATTAAAATATTAATATTATTTATTAAATAATAATTTAATTATTTATTTAACATAATAAAATAAAAATATGTGTGTTATGTGGAACTTCGTTCCATCCGGGTGTCCCTTGACACCTCTCAAGTTTTTATTTTATAAGTCATGAAAATTCACATAGAAACTCCTATATCATCATCTTAACCCATCAATTGCTTACCATCAGGCGGGCCGGATGCTTGTTTGCCACCAAAAAATATTTTTTGGTGGCAAACAAGCATCCGGCCGGACCGGATACGGGCCGCGAGCACAGATACGCAGCGATAACCGACATTCAACAGCTAGTAAGAAATAAAACTATAAATTATATTTTAATTTCAGAGCAAGACAACTAGAGTACACCATAGGCGAAGTGCCAATAACATTTGTGGACCGTGTGTATGGAGAGTCCAAGCTTGGAGGCTCCGAGATCGTGCAGTTTGCTAAAGCATTACTGTATCTGTTTGCTACCACATAACATAAAAATACATTCCATTATATATATATACATAGTTGTGAACAATGATGGCAAGATTTTAATGATTTATATGATGATGATGAAGCGTATTTAGTTTAAGACTAGCGACACGTCCTGGATTTGCACGGGTGCCATATTTAAAAATATATATATAGCCTATATTGCCCGCTGATAATGTAGCTTTATAGTGGTGAAAGAATTTTTAAAATCGGTCGATTAGTTTTTGAGTTAAATCGTAACAAACAAACAAATCTCTTCTCTTTATAATATTAGTTTAGATGTCGTTACAGCAGTTCTCGCCTAAAAAAAACAGTTGTACCTGCACTGCCTGCACTTGTGTTTGCGCACACACTTGTGTACTATATGTTTCGCTCAGATGGCTAGTCTCCGTCGAGATTAGCCACCGTGACTGATTTCGATTATATGGAAATGATTATTATATTTGCTATCATTGTCCATAAATAAAGCTTAAATTATATTTATTTAAGATACATGAACATACAAAACGATCAGTAATGCATATTGCTATCACAAAATATAGTACAAAGTATCCTACAATTTATTATTATTGTACTATTTTTAAATGACAATATTTTACAAATTAATATTTTTTTGCAATGGCAATACTGATTGTTCTGTTTTTAAAGAATTATGAAGTTTTAATAAAGTGATATTTTAATATTGTAAACTGTTTTTTTATGTATAATGTTGTAATCCCATAGTAATAATATATAACACGGTTGGTACAGAGGCTAAAGTGGTTACGACGGCGACGCCGCGACGGCATGTTGTGGATTCGAATCCCTCACGTCAAAAAATTGTGTGATCTATTAACACTTTGAAGGACAGTGAACGCGTATAGACGTCATGACAATAAAACATCTATTGTGTCTTCGTTACTGTACGTGGAAGTGTTAATGGTTTACCTGAATATTATTATCATTATTATAATAATGAATGTATGTAAATGTGTGAAAGTTTGAAAATAGCAATAATTATAAATTATTTAATAAAGTTTGAAAATAGCAATAGTTATAATTAGTGCTTTACTCAAAAACAAAAGTTGACAAAAAATTAACATGCTGGTCTTTGGGGATTGCCGATGTGAATTGTATCTTCGACGACACTAGTTTCGCGCTTTTTGTTCTCCCAAAAGTACCTACACATATTCATGGAAAGCGTTCGGTGAAGATGACGCGAGTACCATAATTTTTGTTTACCCAAAAAGTGCTCCACGTTCCTAAATAAGTTTTTACTTCAAAAATAGTTGATATATTCGCTTGTGCCCGATAAAACGACCAAGAACCTTTAGTGTGTTAGGTAGGTAGGTACCTAATTGTTTCAGCAAATATAATATTTATACAGCTGCAAAATTTAATTACGCACGACGTTAATAAGTAGGTAGGTACATAATTACAATTACCTTCTTATTTAGTTCATTATTTTCATTACAGAAACATGTTTCGTTCAGTAATTATAACTTTTTTATTACACAATTCTTTCGCTAAAGTATATCATGAAGATCCTAATGGAGAGTTGGCGGGATTTCGAGATTTAGATAATAGGTATTATAATTACCGGCCAGGGTCTATTATTGGAGACCCACTGTGGGTTATACGTTTTAAAAATGATTGGTTAGACCCTAAGTTGCAGTTGGGAACTTCGGAGGAGCAGGGAGATTTTTATGAAGCTATTGGATATTTGGAGTAAGTATAAATACTGTTTATGATTTGGTTTGGAGAGTTTCCTGTGAGTGATGCTTCTGCTATGACTGGTCTTTGTTCTGCTTCTATTATAAGCAGGGACTATATGTTCGGATCACAGAAATAGATCGGACGGATACTCGTTCAAAGAAGTATTATTAACAAAACCTTTTGATATATATGAGTGTTCAACGGGTTCAAATACGTAACCCTAGGTTTAGGCAATTGTTTGAAAATTACATATCCACGACTGCGTCTGCTGCGCCAAGTGGTAGATAGTTATCGCGCGCAGTATTTTTAAACGCATAAAAATAACTCTTTGAACGAGTAGTATATTGAAGAAGCTTAAAAACCTAGTAAACGAGTTACTATGGAAACCGACGGTCCCTGATTTCAAGCGTCCAAGTCGAGTCTTAAATCGAACCCAAGATTGATATCTATAGATATGACTACTAACCCAGAATACAGAAAGATACCTTTTACAGGGCAGCCCGCCCTTGATTAGGATAGAGCGAGACGGCTGCTGTCCTCTCGCTCTACCCCTGACTCATAAGAGTTCACCCATACCACCTGAAAACGATTTTGACCAACACGATAAAGTCTATCCTATCTATCTCCCAAGCAAGACATAATTATTTAGGAACAAAATTTTATTATAATAGGTAATTGGGAGATTATTAGCACGGTTATATAATATTAGAAGATTACAGGTGTTCGTATCTTTCACTCACAGATTGCCTACATAAAAAATAATACTTACTTTCGACAGTTCTTTCATACCTTCGATAGCTCAGTTGGTAGAGCGGTGGACTGTAGTTGGTTTTAAATTGATATCCATAGGTCGCTGGTTCAAATCCGGCTCGAAGGAATTTCTTTTTGTGATTTATTTTTGCTGTTTCGTATTTTTATATTGTTTATTAGTTATAGATAAGATAATAAGTTGTAATAATACATTTGTTTTTTCTATCTTAATTATATGATATTTACTTGTAATGCCTTAAGTACTAGAGATAGGCGTTATTTACATGATTTCTTTGTTTGTTGTGTTTTTTTACCTTTCACCTACTGAGGAAACAAAAAAACATACGGCCTGCCTGATGGTAAGTAATTACCGTAGCCCAACGACCACACCGGCGATGTTGCCGTTGCCTATTCGCTTGCATGTACCCTCGTAACAACGTAAAAACTCCTTTCTTTCTATATTTATAGAAAACCTCGACGGGGACGGCATTTCACAACTGTGGAGAAAATTTCCTTCATACAGTACATAAACTATGGGACGATTTTTCTGATATAATAAAATTCTCATGTCGCGGTGTTTGTAGTTAAATTCTAGGTCTGAGAATCGGACAACATATATTTTTTAAATGTTAAGGGTAGTCCACCCTATTTTTTTAAATTTTTAGATATATTTTTTTAAGATTCAGCATTAAAAATACATACATCCCTCTATGATCAACCCCTATTTTTTAATAGCGATATTACTGTTTTAGTAGCAAAACAACGTTTGCTGGGTCAGCTAGTTTTTTTATAAAGGAGGTTCCATTGATGTGTTTGTTTGCGCTCAAACGAAGAAAAACTCTGTGTTAGTTAAACATGTACCTACATAATAATATTTAGGGATAAGCTTCAGATCAAAATAAATAAAACATAGATTACGCCATCACACTCTTATGGTCGTCAATGAAAAATGCAGTGATACCTCAGTTGTTTTTCTACTGCCAGATTCATTGACTGAACAGGCAGTAACACCCCTGGTGTTGCAAACGTCCATAGGCTACGGTAACTGCTTACCATCAGGCGGGCAGTATGCTTGTTTGCCACCTTGGTAGTATAAAAAAAGGCAGGGGTAGAATATAAGGGAAGAACTGGCTAGTAATTCAGGATACGCTTTTTAATCTATAAATTGTTAGTTTTTAAAAATGTGTTACAATTACAGTTACAGTTAATTACAGTTTGTACAGAAAGTGAGTATTTTGATAGCCTGAACATAAAAAGGTATATGCGGCAGATTGCGGATATTTTTTAAGTAGGCGTTGAATCATGAAATTCGATAGAGGCATATTTTATACTGTCTCTATCATTAGTATTCTCGTATATTAAAAGGACAATATCCAGACCTTTGGAAGGTTTAAGTGGAGACATTAGTCCAAGATAGAATAGTATAGTAGTCATAACACAATATTATAAAATCTAATATTTTTGAGCAATGAAGCGGTGGACTTAGTTAAAAAAATCTATGGCATAAAACTTCTCCTGTTAGTACCTACTTACTTGTTTCCACCCGTATACAATCCCACGAAACTGATTTTCCGGGATAAAAGTAGCCTATGTGCTTTTCCAGACGGATAATCCATCTGTATACCAAATTTAATCCAGATCCAGCCGTTCTGGCGTGTTTGAGTACCTAATAAACATCTGTCCATCCAAATATTAGTCCCTATAGATTTATTCTTACCTACTTATTATTATTAACAGCTACTTATCTTCTTTTTTCAGAAAGTTTCCACCTAGGGTAAAGAAAGATGACCCTAATAAACCTAAACCAGCACCACAACCTAATGACAATAGATCGAATGCTGATTTAAAAAAAGAGATCATGAAAATGATCAATAAGTTTGCGTAAGTTTTAATACCTAAGTATGTATAGTACCTAAGTAAATTTTATACTTTTTAGAAATAGGGCCATCTGCCATTATGCTATTAAGATACCTTACAAGGGAGCAAGCCCGACTGGGGAAGTAACTCCACTCCACTTTACAGTAGGTTACTTGGCTATGGGCACACGATGGTGAGTCGTAAAAGTTTGTAAGTAAGGCTTAGGTTGTCATTGATCTAAATTCAAATTAAAATTAAAAATAAATTAGGTAACGGTACAGTTCCTAAACTGTTATGACTTTACCTATCTACATTTATATATTTTAGGATCAGTGTGAGGTCGCTGACCCTAGAGGTCGGTAATTCGAAGCACTAGACCGGACGGGTATGATAGCCCTTAGACCGTCGCTAGTAAGAGTAGGTAGGGTTTGAAGAACTAGACCGGATGGGTTGAGAGCCCTTAGACCGTCGCTAGTATGGTAAAGTAAAGACGTTTCGAGGTACAATACTGAACTGATTTTTTTTTTTTTTTTTTTTTTTTTTTTTTTTTTTTTGTGTGTGTGTAGTTGTTAGCCTCAGATGGCTTTCACAACTTTACGCGGTCTGTCGGCGAGCGGAAGGCTCTCAACCGTAACTGATTTTTTTTTTTTTTTTTTTTTTTTTTTTTTTTTTTTTTTGTGTGTGTGTAGTTGTTAGCCTCAGATGGCTTTCACAACTTTACGCGGTCTGTCGGCGAGCGGAAGGCTCTCAACCGTAAATAAACTAAACAACGTTGCCTAAGGGCACCCCCTAAGTGGGGCTAGGACCTCGGCTTAGGGCGTTGTTGAACAAAATGGGCCGGCCATTATTATTACGCGACGACGGTTCCCTTTTTTTGTTAACTCCCCTGCGGCGGGGGCGGAACCGTGGGCGGTTATGTGCAGTGTGGGTCTGAGTGTTATTACGCTCTAACTGGAGGAGTGTGATGGCGTCGTCGGGCTCAACGAGAGCGTGCCTAGGGCGGCGTGTGCGTGAAATCCCTGACGGAGTGTAATTTGCTGCCGCTACTACCAAAGGGTTGATGTGTGTGGCGGCTGAGTCAAAGAACCTGCGAGAACAGCGTTTAATGAACTGCCTGATGGTCGGCAGATCTAAATCTAAATGTAAATTTTCATTACGCATAAACCATGGTGCTCCCGTGGCTCTGCGCATGAAGCGATTCTGAACTACTTGTAATGGTTGGATCCTGCAAGGCGCTACGTGTGCGAAAACTGGCGCCGCGTAAGTCATGATCGGCCTAACGCAAGTTGTAAATAATCTGACTTTGTTACGTAAGGAAAGTTTTGACTTTTTATTGACTAAGTAATGAAGCCGACCTAGAACGAGTCGGGCGCGGTCGCGGACGGCTTTAATATGGGGTTTGAAGGTGAGACGATCGTCTAAGATTACACCTAAATATTTGGCTTTCTTCTCCCAAGGGATCGGATCACCGAACATTTTAATTTGCGGGGGATGAAGATTATGTCTTCTCCTGCTGAAAAGCACTGCCTGGCTTTTAACGGGATTCACCTCGATCCTCCATTTCCTAAACCAAGCACCAAGTGCATTGGCCGCGGATTGGAGGGTCTTAGTGATGGCCTGAGGACATCTACCAGAGTAGTAGATAGGAGTGTCATCTGCAAACATAGCTAATTGCGTAGACCGGTGCAAAGGTATGTCACTGGTGTACAGTGCAAACAATAGGGGCGAGAGTACTGATCCCTGCGGGACCCCGGCTTGAATGGGGTGGGGAGAGGATAGTGACCCTTCCACTCGGTAACGAAATTGGCGATTCGACAAGTAGTCTCGTATGATGAGCACGAGTCTGTGAGGCACGCCCATAGTAAATAGCTTATAAATTAAGCCATTGTGCCACACTTTGTCGAATGCCTTCGCTACGTCGAAGAAGAGTACTCCTGTTAGCATGTTCCTCTGGAACCGATCGCTGATGTGTTCAACTATACGATGGACTTGTTGAACACACGAGTGTTTGGTTCTGAAGCCAAACTGCTCGTGTGGGATGAGGAGATTTGCATCGGCGTACGCTTTCAGGCGACTATATAATAGTCTTTCATAAATCTTACCCAAGCCGTTGAGTAGACTTATGGGGCGATAACTAGTGGGTTCGGCGCGGGGCTTGCCCGGTTTGTGAATGCCTATGACGGTGGCTTCTTTCCACTGCTGTGGGAATATGTTGTGGGACATGGCCGCGCTAAAGATCGCGGTCATGAGGGAGATGAGAATCGGAGGAAAGAGTTTGATGACTCGATTCGTGATTCTGTCCGACCCAGGGGCTTTCTTGGTTTGTAATCCTCTGACGATCTTTTCAACCTCATCGGACGTAATGGGGGGTAGGGGATTTTCATCCCCTTCTGGCACTTCTGGTAACGGGAGGGAAGCTCTCCGTTCAACTTCAGTGTTTACATCAAGGACGTGATCTAGGTCGACTGGAAGTGAGCTAGGCGTACATTGAAGCGACAGGCTGTCCGCCAGGCATTCGGACTTCGTGACGTCGTCGAATGCGGGAGGGAGGTTGGGTCTGTTTAATGGGGGTAGTGAAACAACGGTGTCCTTAGTTAAGGCGCGCGACAACTGCCAAAAAGCGAGATGAGTAGGCTCAAGCTCGCTCAGGGTTGTCTCCCATTGTATCTGACGATATTCGTCAATACGTGCTTTGACGGCACGCTGAAGTGTGCGCATTCGTGCCCTATTGGGCTCGGAGGGGAAACGGTCATGGGCTCTGATAGAGGCGTTCTTCTCCCTTATCAAATCACGTACGTCGTCGGGAAGGCGCCAGCGATTATTTTTTTCTGCCACTGGTACTTCTCGCGAGCAATCGTTAATTAACGATTGCACGTGACTTGTAAGAGAGTCGATCGCCCCCACCGTGTCACCCACAGACAGTATGCTATCGGGTATCCCGTCAAGATGCACAGCGGTTGTCGACTTCAGGCTTTCTCCGAGTCGACCCCAATCTGTACATCTCCTAGTTTGAGTGGGCTGACCTGTACCAGGGGGACCTAACCTAGGGGCAAAGTCTATGATAACAGGTCGGTGATCAGAGTCCAATTCCTGCAACACTTCGATCGAACACAAACGTAGGTTTATGTTCTTCAGAAGTGCTACGTCTAGAATATCTGGCCTGTGATTGACGTTACTAGGGTAATGAGTTGGCTCTAAAGGCGCAATAATATCAAAGTTCAATGACCCGGATAAGAGTTCTAAGGTTTTCCCTTTAGAGTTTGTCGAGAGACAGCCCCAAAGAGAATTCTTAGCGTTTAGGTCGCCCGCCAGAAGGACGGAGCTACCTAGGTCGAGGAGGGCTTGGACGTCACTACTAAGTAACGGCCTAGGGTTGTCGGCAGATCCGCCTGGCGGTAAGTAGACCGACACCACAACAATAGACTGATGTCCTGTCATGCCAATCTGGCAGACCGAAGCTTCAATGTGGTCAAGCTTTGGAGGATCCATAGGCGAACAGTGCAAGGACCTTTTATAATAAATGAGCGTGCCCCCGCAGGCAGAATGAACCCTGTCGTTACGAACTATGTGATAGTTCGCAATTCTAGGATTCCTATGAAATGGTTTTAGAAATGTCTCTTGCACTAGAAGAATGTCTAATTGATGATCGCTACAGAAGGTAGCGATCTCGTCGCGCTGCGTTCTAATGCTATTTGCATTGAAACTCCCTATGCGGAGGGATCTCGGTTTGACTCTACCTGTGTGGCCTAAATCCATTACGGGTGAACCCTAAAACTCCCTAATCTCTCGAACACGGTCGAGTACCTAATCGATACCTCAAAGAGGGCCATGGGGTTACCCTCGTTTTCTCTAATGAGAGCCGCCATTTCACGCAACTCAGCGTAGTTGACTACGCTAGCGAAGCGTGCCACCAGGGCGAGATCGGAGTCGCCCGGTGGGTTCTTGGGACTGACACCGGTGCGGACCGGTGTCGGGACAGTTTTAATATTTTGCGCGGGATGTTTATTAATCACGGCGGCGTTAGGAGTTGGGGTAGGGGGTACGGGGATTGAAAGTCCCATAAGGGGAGGTGGGGGAATTGTGAGTCCCATAAGGGGAGGTATGGTGTTGGGCATGGGGGGGAACTCACTCTGGGAGTTGAGTGCGTTCCATGGGGAGGAGCGTTGTGGCCTGAGGGGCGGGGGGTTGTGCACCACTGCTTTGGTGGCCCATGAGGAGCGGGCAGATGATGATTTTGGGGGGGGCCGGGGAGCTTTAGGGCATCCGCGGTAGTTGGCGGGGTGCCCTGCTTGTCCGCATAGGACACATGACGGGGGCTCTGTGCAGAGGGCCCTATCCTTAGGGCGGCTGCACTCGGCGGTGGCGTGATCACCTAGGCACTTGACGCACCTAGGTCGCGCGAAGCAGTTACGCGCTGAGTGACCATAGAGCTGACATCTATGGCACTGGGAGATGATGCCTTTCCTTAGGGGGGGCTCTACTGATATGCCGGACAAGTGGCATATGGACTTGATTTTAAAAATTGCCTTCCCGGTCTCGGACCGGTCCAGCGATGCTAGCACCATGTCGTATGGTTCGTGGTGCTTGCCACGTACCATACGATGCACGTTGTGCACTGGTAGGTTTTGGGCCTGAAGGGATTCCTTAATGGCGTCTACGGCCAATTCCTTAGGGACACCGCGTATGACTACGCGCAGGAGGCGCTCTTCAGGGAGAGCGTATGTGTGGAAGGAGACCTTTGTCTCCTTCAACAGTTTGGTTAGGGCCCTGTGATCCTTGGAAGAGGTCACTTGGACCTTAATGCCCTGGGGCGTGGAGCGGGCCGATGAGAAGTTGATATGGTGCTGAGTGCACCATCCAGCTACGGTGGTCCATTTGTCCTTGTCCTGAATGAACAAGGGCGGAGGTGGAGGCTCTTTACGAGCGGCGGGGGGGGAGGGAGAAGAGGGCTGGCGGTCGCCGGGGGAGGCGGGCCTCGGTGCGGGTTGCGACGTCTTAGGCGTCTTGGAGGGCGCCGGGTTGGGAGACGAACGAGTTCGTCTCTTTCCCCCTTTGCGGAGAACCACGGTGAACCCCTCACCGTGGTCTGAGGAGTCGGAGGAGGAGTCGGCGGCGCACATGTCACCGCCTAATTCCATCGCGCTAGCGCGGCTGGAGGATGAGGCATCCCTGGGGCGGGGGGCGCGGGGAGCGCGCGGGGGGGACGGGGTGCGGAGGGTGCGGAATGTCGCAGGCGACGGGGTGCGGAGGTTGGGGTTGCGGAGCGGAAGTGGGCTTCGGGAGCGAGAGGGGGTAGGGGAGTCGGGGGATAGAGGGAGGGGGGCACTGATTTATTTACAAATTTGATCGATCTTTATACACAAATAAGGTCACGCAACATCTAAACATTACAGGAGCGATATCTGAACATTGGCCAATCACGATGCGTATTTACATTTAGCTTTAAGATTACAGATATATTTTTGGCGGGAACCAATCAGCGTGTGTTGAGATTGGAGTTGCTATTCGCCACCAGACGGCACCGTTGTCGACGTATAAATATGCCACGTATAAATTGCTTGGCTCTGTAACTTGCATCGTAGTCGGCTGATGTAGCGCGTCGCGAGCGGATGCACGTTGATGATTTTTAGGGCTGCGGGTGCTCCGGTGTTGTACGCGGCATGCGTACGCCACATCACTCCCCCTCAAGTGAAACGTACGTTGGGTTTGATAGCTCTGCCGGTGCGGGTGATGTAGGTACTTCGCTGTGTGACTGGAACTGATGTACCCGGGGCTGTTGTTGTACTTGGATTTGCATCTGTCGTTGTATTCTTCGCAGTAGCAGTCGTTTGTGAATAAAGAGGCGATGTTTCGTGATTATACAGGTGGGCAGGCTTCAGTCGGTCAATGGATACGACTGCAGTGCGAAGTGGTAGTTGTAATGTGAATTGCTTGCCATTCGTACTACGTTCAATGACCTTGTAGGGGCCATCGTAAGGTGGGGTCAACGGTCGTCGCACGGTGTCGTTGCGTACAAATACGTATGTACATGTTTCGAGATCTTTGTGAATGAATGTATGCAGATTTGATGAATGAGATCTTTTCTTCGGTGTGAGTGACGACATTGTTTCAGTTAACTGACGAACGAACTCTGCGTCTTCGATGTTCGGCTGTGTAGGCACGAAGAAATCGGACGGAATGCGTAGTGTAGATCCGTAGGTCATCAATGCGGGGCTGACTGAAGTGTCTTGACATAGTGCTGTACGTAGTCCTAGTAAAACAGTAGGTAGTTCTTCGCTCCATTTGATAGTCACTGCTCTTGCCATCAATGCAGCTTTTAATGTACGGTGCCATCGTTCTATTTGTCCATTTGATTGCGGGTGAAATGCGGTTGTACGTATTCGAGTGACGCCAAGTTTCTTCATTAAAGAGTGAAAAAGTGACGACTCGAACTGTCTACCTTGATCCGTGGTAATTCGTAATGGGCAGCCAAATCTTGTAATCCACCCGTCGTATACTGCTTTCGCTACTGTTTCGGCGGTGATATCGCGTGTAGGTATTGCTTCGGGCCATTTAGTGCAGCGGTCGATCATCGTAACTAAATACCTATAGTCGTTCGATGGAGGTAGCGGTCCCACTATGTCGACGTGTAGATGTTCGAAACGCGATGATTGTTGAAACTCGCCGAGCGGACTGATAACGTGTTTTTGAATTTTCGCGCGCTGACAGCCAATGCATGATCTTGCCCATAGAGTTATATCTTTATTCATATTCGGCCAGAAGAATTTTGTTATGATTATTTTTCTTGTTGTACGTACTCCGGGATGACTTAAGAGCGTATTCACACTTTTCAGTAAAATAAGCAAAAATACGCAGTTTTCTAAGTGATAATTCTCGGCTATGAAGTGATGCAGGTTTCAATTTCCAAGGTTTAGTTATAGATATGTCGTTGACAAAGGGGCTAACTATAGTCAAAGTCTACTAACGTGGTTGGTTATTTTTTAAATAATTATTTTCCAACACACGAATTCGTAATGGCGCAATTCGGGGCATCGCAGACAGCATATTTTGAAGAATTGGTTATACCTATTACTTTAAAACATATATGTAAGTACTAAGCATATAGTCTACAAGTGATTTTTTAATGAATAATTTGCGATTTTATAAGGTTTAGAGAACAACAAACATATTTATCCAACAATAATTCGTCAAAAATCGCGTGTTATAAAACATGCAGCCAACTTTAAATTAATAAAATAAAGCATAAAAATACTTCACCTTATCAAAATATAGTGCTTTATCTTGAAAATAAAATATATTTCTGATTAATTCATAGTATATTTTTTTTGTTATATGTGATCAAACATAACGTATAAAACTCGCAAGTTCGCAACACTGACATGATGCATGATTCAGTGCCGCGCGTGCGCCTTTAGAGGAAGGACCTATGTCGCTCGCGCTCCTGGCCGCCGAACCTCAGTTTACGTAATTTATTAGATATCGTCACAGATAATATGATATCGTCAACAGTGGGTACAGTACTCGTATCATACTAATGTTATTATTTTACTACTGATAATCTTACGAGTATACGGTCATACTTTTGTCAAATAATTGAATGATTTATGTTTAGAATGTGATTTTAACGTTAGGCTCAGTGGTGGATGTGTGTGACTGCTGATCACGAGGTCACGAGGTCCCGGGTTCGATTCCCGGGTCGGGCAAATAAAATGAAATGAAATAAAATAAAATAAAATAGAATAAAATGGAATAAAATGGAAAAAAAATGGAATAAAATGGAATAAAATAGAATAAATAGAAAAAATGGAATAAAATGGAATAAAATGGAAAAAAAATGGAATAAAATGGAATAAATAGAAAAAATGGAATAAAATGGAATAAAATGGAATAAAATAGAATAAATAGAAAAAATGGAAAAAAAATTGAATAAATTGGAATAAAATAGAATAAACAGAAAAAATGGAATAAAATGGAAAAAAAATGGAATAAATTGGAATAAATTGGAATAAAATAGAAAAAATGGAATAAAATAGAGAAAAATGGAATAAATTGGAATAAAATAGAAAAATTGGAATAAAATGGAATAAATTGGAATAAAATGGAATAAAATAGAAAAAATGGAATAAAATGGAAAAAAATGGAAAAAAAATGGAATAAAATGGAATATAATGGAATAAACATAGAATAAATAGAAAAAATGGAATAAAATGGAAAAAAAATGGAATAAAATGGAATAAATTGGAATAAATTGGAATAAAATAGAAAAAATGGAATAAAATGAAAAAAAATGGAATAAAATAGAATAAATAGAAAAAATGGAATAAAATGGAATAAAATGGAATAAAATGGAAAAAAGGGAATAAAATGGAATATAATGGAATAAAATAGAATAAATAGAAAAAATGGAATAAAATGGAAAAAAAATGGAATAAAATAGAAAAAATGGAATAAAATACGAGGTCCGGGATACGAAACCCGGGATCTCGTGACCTCGTGATCAGCAGTCACACACATCCACCACTGAGCCTTACGTTAAAATCACATTCTAATTCTGTTAAATATACATATGTAGTAAGTAAGTAGTGTAAGATACCCACAAGCCTACTACTGTCGAAGGAGAGTAACGTTAGGTTCAGTGGTGGATGTGTGTGACTGCTGATCACGAGGTTCGGGGGTTCGATTCCCGGGTCGGGCCAAAAATTGATATTGGGTTTTTCTAAAATAAAATAAAATAAGTAAAATAAAATAAAAAAATAAAATAAAAAATAAAATTAATAAAATTAAAATAATAAAATAAAATAATAATGATGATAAGCAGTTATCGTAGCCTATGGACGCTTGCAATACCAAAGGTATCACTTGCGTGTTGCCGACCCATTTTTTTAACACCAGGGCTTTATGATGGAGTATCCCTGGGATAGGAAACGTTTCTTCCAAAACGCAGGAGTACTCACACATAAGATCACAACTACACCGCTGTGTGTAGTAATTTAGGTGAAGGTTTGGGCTCTCCTCGCTGATGAATCGCCGGAATTAGTACGTCTAACACTTTCATAACAATTTTGTTTATATTTATATATTTTATGTAAGTAGGTATATTTATTTTATATATTATATATACTACAGCATATATATTCATTATATTTTTTTTAGATGTTGTTGAATCTATATCCTTATCTTAAATTTGTTTCTTTGTTTTATCCATTTTTTTTTGTTTTTGAGTGCACCTACTATGTTCATCTCTGTATCACCCAAGGTCAACTGGTAGAGAATGCCTATGGCATTAAGTCTGCCTGTGTGCGATTGTGCATAAAGTTTTAAATAAATAAATAATTTGGCTGTGGTGTATTAATATTATGATCCTTTTTTGTTTTTTGTACCTACCTACCTAGCCTACAAAAAACCACCACTACCTACTACTTTTTTGTAGGCTAGGTATCATGTTATGGCATTAGTTTCCACCCACGGCTTCACCTGCACTTACAACCCCAGGCAGAAACAAGCAAGAAAAAGGTCCATAGGTACTTAGGTACATCAATTCATCCAAACATTCGCATTTATAATAATAATAATATATATTAGAATAGATATGGTATGCCAAAGTGTTCCTTTACTTCTCTAATAATAACATATTCTACAAATTTACAATACAAATACCTATTATAACACCAAAAATCTTACCGTAATATAACAATAAAGTTTACGCGGCCCTGGACTGTGCCGAACATACTTCACGAACAATGTATGTGTGCGAGGATCACGCACACACGCGCACTCGCCACGCGCACGCGGCCGGTCGACCGATAATTACCTAATCTGTAGCTGCGCTATTTTGTGAATACGCTCTTAATTCGTGTTGTGCTTTGAAAGCTACTAGACGATAAGTCGGCGGTAGGTATGGTCTAATGTTCGCTGTCGATGTTTCGCACCATATCGGTCGTTGAACTCCAGGTAGATTAACGCGCGTAAACTTCAGATTGGGCTGTTTCATACATGATTGTAGTTCTGTGTCGTTCTCTTGCTCGGCGGATAATTTGTTGTAGTCGATTGTGTTGTTTAAGATTTCAACTTCTGCGATACGTGATAACGCGTCGGCCGCTTCGTTTCGATTTCCGTGTATGTACGTAATATTAGTACAGAATTGACTAATGTAGTGAAGTTGTCGCTCTCGCCTCGGTGTGTCGCTGCTACTCGCTGTTCTTGTAAGTGCGTAGGTCAGTGGTTTATGATCGGTATATATTGTGAGGTCGTTGCCCTCGATCAGACGTCGTAAACTTTTGACAGCGGTGTATATAGCTAATAATTCGCGATCATACACGCTGTATCGTCTTTGTGTGTCGCTCATCGTCTTGGAGTAGAATGCGAGTGGTTTCCAAATATTGTCGATCTTCTGTTGTAAAACGGCGCCGAGACTAGTGTCAGACGCGTCAGTGAGTAGGCATAACGGTGCGGTAGGTATAGGATGAGTTAGCGTGGTCGCCTCGAGTATGCTTTGTCGGCATTGTTCGAAGGATTTCTCTGCCTCCGATGTCCACTGTATAGGTGATTTGTCGTTTTTCTTAGTGTTGTGTAGATACTTGTTTAATAGGTATTGATGGTCTGCTTGATGTGGTAAACAACTGCGGTAAAAGTTTATCATGCCTAAAAATCTTCGTAATTCTTGTACTGTAGTAGGTTTGGGATAGTTTACTATGGCTTCCATACGTTCTTTCGCGGGTTTGATTCCTTCCGCTGTAACTTCATAACCGAGGAACTGTGTCTTGTCTTTGCCAAATTCGCATTTATCGATGTTGAGAGTGACTCCGAAGTGGTTGAGACGTTCGAGAACCTGCTGTAGATGTTGTCTATGGTCCTTTTCGTTGGTGGAGTATATTAAGAGATCATCTATATAGCAGAATACGATGTCGTCGAGTCCGCGTAGTACTTCATGCATGAAACGTTGGAATGTTTGTCCTGAGTTACGTAAGCCGAACGTCATGCAATTAAATTCAAATAATCCAAACGGTGTGATGATAGCGGTCTTAGCAGCGTCTTCTTTCGAGATGGGTATGTTGTAGTATGCCATTTTCATATCGAGTTTAGAAAATATTGTCTTCCCTTGTAACTGGTAGGTAAAATCTTGAAGTCTAGGTATGGGATATCTGTCGGGTATAGTCGCGGCGTTAAGACGTCTGTAGTCGCCGCATACACGTAGTGAACCATCTTTCTTCTTTACGACGTGTAGTGGACTAGCCCAAGGACTGCTGGATGGTTTACATATGCCCATTTCCATCATTCTCTCGAATTCTAATTTCGCAGCTTTGTACTTGTCCGGCGGTAGAGGGCGTGGTCGAGAGTAGATAGGTTGTCCGGTTGTTTCTATGCAGTGCACGACGTCATGTTTCGCTGTAGTCTTGAGTGACATAGGTCGCAGGACGTCGGGATACTGTTTTAAGATGTCGTGATAAGCGTGATTGCGATTTACTATGTAGACGGTCTCTTCTGATTTATGTATAATTGCGTTTACGCTTAGGTCGGTGATTCGGTCGATAAGTTTTCTTTGATGTAAATCTACTAATAACTTGTACTTTGCGAGGAAGTCTGCACCCAGTATTGATGTCTTCACATCGGCGACGGTGAATGTCCATTTAAAACTTCTACGTAAGCCTAAGTTGAGCTCAAGTGTTCGCTCTCCGTAGGTACGTATCTCTGTGCCGTTCGCGGCGTGTAACTTGTATGTACTCGTACTTTGCGTTGATTTTGCAAATTTGTTTTTCGCAGCTAGTACTGATATATCAGCTCCGGTATCGATTAGGAACTTTTCTTGGTTGTTTTTATCTATTATACATAGGCGGTGGCTTCCTTGATTAACATCGACGCCCGCCATAGTCGATGTTTTCATTAGTTTTCCTCTTTATTAATTGTCTTAGTCTTCGAACAAGGCGATTCACATTTGCGAGCTTCATCCCCACAGCGGTAATGATAAAAACATAACCAGTCGGCGTCGCCCGGTTGTCGTCGGTTTGAATTAGAGCGGGAACGCGGGCGCATTACGTAGCGACCGTGACCTTGTAAGGACGGACGGTGCGGTTGCGGTGATCTCTGCGTTGAGCGGTACGTCGGTCGTAGGTTGTATTTTCTTAATTCGGCTACTTCTAGTGATAATTTTTCGATTTGTTTCGTTAATAGGTCGAATTTTAGGTTATTATTTATGGGATTTTCACTTTTTATCGCGGCGACTGTGGCAGGTTCGAAATGTTCCATCATCTTGTTGGCCATCGCAGCTAGGACTTCTAGTGATGATTCCGTGTTGACAGATAGCACGCCACGTACTTGTGATGGTAGTTGGTTTAGCCAGATGACCTTGAGCGCTTCGTCTGTTAGTAATTTCCCACTTAGGTCACGCATCTTGCGAAGTAACTGGCTGGGTTTTGAATCGCCGAGCTCTAGGCCACCAAGTAGCTTTTGTAGCTGGCGATGATCTGATTCCTGGAACGTGGAGATGAGCCTATTCTTCAGTGTGATGTATTTACCGGTAGCAGGTGGGTCTAAAATGATGTCAGCAATTTGTTCTAGGTCGCTGCAGCCGAGTAACGGGACGACGAGGTTGAATTTTTGTTCTTCTCCTATCTTGCTGGCAGCGACGGCGGCTTCAAACTGTGCGAACCATAAACGGGGGTTCTGCCGCCAGAATGGTGGTAGTCGTGCAGGCAGCGATATAGTAGCTACGTCGCTCGTAACGGTTGTAACTCCCTGGGCGTCGCTAAGTAGCTGCTTATCTTCGCTCGACATCGTGTTATGTAGATACACGCAGTCAGCTGGATCGTAGGTAATACGCTGGTAACTTGAGCGATGATGCGGATGTGTTCAAACGTCTTGGATAGGGTTTGTAGGGGTCACCAATTTAGGATCAGTGTGAGGTCGCTGACCCTAGAGGTCGGTAATTCGAAGCACTAGACCGGACGGGTATGATAGCCCTTAGACCGTCGCTAGTAAGAGTAGGTAGGGTTTGAAGAACTAGACCGGATGGGTTGAGAGCCCTTAGACCGTCGCTAGTATGGTAAAGTAAAGACGTTTCGAGGTACAATTAACTGAACTGATTTATTTATTTTTTTTTTTTTTTTTTTTTTGTGTGTGTGTAGTTGTTAGCCTCAGATGGCTTTCACAACTTTACGCGGTCTGTCGGCGAGCGGAAGGCTCTCAACCGTAAATAAACTAAACAACGTTGCCTAAGGGCACCCCCTAAGTGGGGCTAGGACCTCGGCTTAGGGCGTTGTTGAACAAAATGGGCCGGCCATTATTATTACGCGACGACGGTTCCCTTTTTTTGTTAACTCCCCTGCGGCGGGGGCGGAACCGTGGGCGGTTATGTGCAGTGTGGGTCTGAGTGTTATCTCGCTCTAACTGGAGGAGTGTGATGGCGTCGTCGGGCTCAACGAGAGCGTGCCTAGGGCGGCGTGTGCGTGAAATCCCTGACGGAGTGTAATTTGCTGCCGCTACTACCAAAGGGTTGATGTGTGTGGCGGCTGAGTCAAAGAACCTGCGAGAACAGCGTTTAATGAACTGCCTGATGGTCGGCAGATCTAAATCTAAATGTAAATTTTCATTACGCATAAACCACGGTGCTCCCGTGGCTCTGCGCATGAAGCGATTCTGAACTACTTGTAATGGTTGGATCCTGCAAGGCGCTACGTGTGCGAAAACTGGCGCCGCGTAAGTCATGATCGGCCTAACGCAAGTTGTAAATAATCTGACTTTGTTACGTAAGGAAAGTTTTGACTTTTTATTGACTAAGTAATGAAGCCGACCTAGAACGAGTCGGGCGCGGTCGCGGACGGCTTTAATATGGGGTTTGAAGGTGAGACGATCGTCTAAGATTACACCTAAATATTTGGCTTTCTTCTCCCAAGGGATCGGATCACCGAACATTTTAATTTGCGGGGGATGAAGATTATGTCTTCTCCTGCTGAAAAGCACTGCCTGGCTTTTAACGGGATTCACCTCGATCCTCCATTTCCTAAACCAAGCACCAAGTGCATTGGCCGCGGATTGGAGGGTCTTAGTGATGGCCTGAGGACATCTACCAGAGTAGTAGATAGCAGTGTCATCTGCAAACATAGCTAATTGCGTAGGCCGGTGCAAAGGTATGTCACTGGTGTACAGTGCAAACAATAGGGGCGAGAGTACTGATCCCTGCGGGACCCCGGCTTGAATGGGGTGGGGAGAGGATAGTGACCCTTCCACTCGGTAACGAAATTGGCGATTCGACAAGTAGTCTCGTATGATGAGCACGAGTCTGTGAGGCACGCCCATAGTAAATAGCTTATAAATTAAGCCATTGTGCCACACTTTGTCGAATGCCTTCGCTACGTCGAAGAAGAGTACTCCTGTTAGCATGTTCCTCTGGAACCGATCGCTGATGTGTTCAACTATACGATGGACTTGTTGAACACACGAGTGTTTGGTTCTGAAGCCAAACTGCTCGTGTGGGATGAGGAGATTTGCATCGGCGTACGCTTTCAGGCGACTATATAATAGTCTTTCATAAATCTTACCCAAGCCGTTGAGTAGACTTATGGGGCGATAACTAGTGGGTTCGGCGCGGGGCTTGCCCGGTTTGTGAATGCCTATGACGGTGGCTTCTTTCCACTGCTGTGGGAATATGTTGTGGGACATGGCCGCGCTAAAGATCGCGGTCATGAGGGAGATGAGAATCGGAGGAAAGAGTTTGATGACTCGATTCGTGATTCTGTCCGACCCAGGGGCTTTCTTGGTTTGTAATCCTCTGACGATCTTTTCAACCTCATCGGACGTAATGGGGGGTAGGGGATTTTCATCCCCTTCTGGCACTTCTGGTAACGGGAGGGAAGCTCTCCGTTCAACTTCAGTGTTTACATCAAGGACGTGATCTAGGTCGACTGGAAGTGAGCTAGGCGTACATTGAAGCGACAGGCTGTCCGCCAGGCATTCGGACTTCGTGACGTCGTCGAATGCGGGAGGGAGGTTGGGTCTGTTTAATGGGGGTAGTGAAACAACGGTGTCCTTAGTTAAGGCGCGCGACAACTGCCAAAAAGCGAGATGAGTAGGCTCAAGCTCGCTCAGGGTTGTCTCCCATTGTATCTGACGATATTCGTCAATACGTGCTTTGACGGCACGCTGAAGTGTGCGCATTCGTGCCCTATTGGGCTCGGAGGGGAAACGGTCATGGGCTCTGATAGAGGCGTTCTTCTCCCTTATCAAATCACGTACGTCGTCGGGAAGGCGCCAGCGATTATTTTTTTCTGCCACTGGTACTTCCCGCGAGCAATCGTTAATTAACGATTGCACGTGACTTGTAAGAGAGTCGATCGCCCCCACCGTGTCACCCACAGACAGTATGCTATCGGGTATCCCGTCAAGATGCACAGCGGTTGTCGACTTCAGGCTTTCTCCGAGTCGACCCCAATCTGTACATCTCCTAGTTTGAGTGGGCTGACCTGTACCAGGGGGACCTAACCTAGGGGCAAAGTCTATGATAACAGGTCGGTGATCAGAGTCCAATTCCTGCAACACTTCGATCGAACACAAACGTAGGTTTATGTTCTTCAGAAGTGCTACGTCTAGAATATCTGGCCTGTGATTGACGTTACTAGGGTAATGAGTTGGCTCTAAAGGCGCAATAATATCAAAGTTCAATGACCCGGATAAGAGTTCTAAGGTTTTCCCTTTAGAGTTTGTCGAGAGACAGCCCCAAAGAGAATTCTTAGCGTTTAGGTCGCCCGCCAGAAGGACGGAGCTACCTAGGTCGAGGAGGGCTTGGACGTCACTACTAAGTAACGGCCTAGGGTTGTCGGCAGATCCGCCTGGCGGTAAGTAGACCGACACCACAACAATAGACTGATGTCCTGTCATGCCAATCTGGCAGACCGAAGCTTCAATGTGGTCAAGCTTTGGAGGATCCATAGGCGAACAGTGCAAGGACCTTTTATAATAAATGAGCGTGCCCCCGCAGGCAGAATGAACCCTGTCGTTACGAACTATGTGATAGTTCGCAATTCTAGGATTCCTATGAAATGGTTTTAGAAATGTCTCTTGCACTAGAAGAATGTCTAATTGATGATCGCTACAGAAGGTAGCGATCTCGTCGCGCTGCGTTCTAATGCTATTTGCATTGAAACTCCCTATACGGAGGGATCTCGGTTTGACTCTACCTGTGTGGCCTAAATCCATTACGGGTGAACCCTAAAACTCCCTAATCTCTCGAACACGGTCGAGTACCTAATCGAAACCTCAAAGAGGGCCATGGGGTTACCCTCGTTTTCTCTAATAAGAGCCGCCATTTCACGCAACTCAGCGTAGTTAACTACGCTAGCGAAGCGTGCCACCAGGGCGAGATCGGAGTCGCCCGGTGGGTTCTTGGGACTGACACCGGTGCGGACCGGTGTCGGGACAGTTTTAATATTTTGCGCGGGATGTTTATTAATCACGGCGGCGTTAGGAGTTGGGGTAGGGGGTACGGGGATTGAAAGTCCCATAAGGGGAGGTGGGGGAATTGTGAGTCCCATAAGGGGAGGTATGGTGTTGGGCATGGGGGGGAACTCACTCTGGGAGTTGAGTGCGTTCCATGGGGAGGAGCGTTGTGGCCTGAGGGGCGGGGGGTTGTGCACCACTGCTTTGGTGGCCCATGAGGAGCGGGCAGATGATGATTTTGGGGGGGGGCGGGGAGCTTTAGGGCATCCGCGGTAGTTGGCGGGGTGCCCTGCTTGTCCGCATAGGACACATGACGGGGGCTCTGTGCAGAGGGCCCTATCCTTAGGGCGGCTGCACTCGGCGGTGGCGTGATCACCTAGGCACTTGACGCACCTAGGTCGCGCGAAGCAGTTACGCGCTGAGTGACCATAGAGCTGACATCTATGGCACTGGGAGATGATGCCTTTCCTTAGGGGGGGCTCTACTGATATGCCGGACAAGTGGCATATGGACTTGATTTTAAAAATTGCCTTCCCGGTCTCGGACCGGTCCAGCGATGCTAGCACCATGTCGTATGGTTCGTGGTGCTTGCCACGTACCATACGATGCACGTTGTGCACTGGTAGGTTTTGGGCCTTAAGGGATTCCTTGATGGCGTCTACGGCCAATTCCTTAGGGACACCGCGTATGACTACGCGCAGGAGGCGCTCTTCAGGGAGAGCGTATGTGTGGAAGGAGACCTTTGTCTCCTTCAACAGTTTGGTTAGGGCCCTGTGATCCTTGGAAGAGGTCACTTGGACCTTAATGCCCTGGGGCGTGGAGCGGGCCGATGAGAAGTTGATATGGTGCTGAGTGCACCATCCAGCTACGGTGGTCCATTTGTCCTTGTCCTGAATGAACAAGGGCGGAGGTGGAGGCTCTTTACGAGCGGCGGGGGGGGAGGGAGAAGAGGGCTGGCGGTCGCCGGGGGAGGCGGGCCTCGGTGCGGGTTGCGACGTCTTAGGCGTCTTGGAGGGCGCCGGGTTGGGAGACGAACGAGTTCGTCTCTTTCCCCCTTTGCGGAGAACCACGGTGAACCCCTCGCCGTGGTCTGAGGAGTCGGAGGAGGAGTCGGCGGCGCACATGTCACCGCCTAATTCCATCGCGCTAGCGCGGCTGGAGGATGAGGCATCCCTGGGGCGGGGGGCGCGGGGAGCGCGCGGGGGGGACGGGGTGCGGAGGGTGCGGAATGTCGCAGGCGACGGGGTGCGGAGGTTGGGGTTGCGGAGCGGAAGTGGGCTTCGGGAGCGAGAGGGGGTAGGGGAGTCGGGGGATAGAGGGAGGGGGGCGCGGGTGCGTGCGGGTGCGCGACCTACAGTGGACGTAAACGCGCCTGCAAATTTGCGCTTGAGGAGCGCGTATATCTCCCTATCATTAAGGATGTCCGCTAAGGATAGCGAACACCCTTCTAAGTCCTCCATGGTGGAGGAAGCCTATAAAAAATTTATTTTTATTGGCAGATTTGCGAAACAAAAAATTTTTATTTTTACGCGTCACCCGGGCGGGAATGGCCCGGGGTGTGTGCTTTGCTCCCTCCCAACCGGGTAAGGTTGGGAGGATGTACTTAATATAAGTGAGCCCTAAGCTTGTAATCCCTTCGCCAATCTCAATGTGCGAAGGGTTCCTAGCAGCCCTAGTGACGGGGTGGTATGGGCCTGACGGCCGGCACACCCAATCTATCACTAAGGAATAGGAAGTAGGGAGGGGTAGGGTGGGAGGGGGAGATGGCTAGGTCCGACTAGGGGGCACCCCCAAGGCCGGATTATCTAGCCCCCTCCGGTGTATACTTTGCCCTGAAGGGACAAAGTAAGGCAAACCGGGTCCTTGCCTCACCCGGCTTCGTTAACACCGTTAGGTATCAACCGGGGACCAGTAATAAAATACTGGTTTTACCCAGAAGGGGTCTAAACACGCGAATAAAACGATACCAATCTTGTTACAAACAGAAACAGTCACTTTCGTATTCTGAAAAGAACACTACGGTGTAAACACTTACAAGCGCTTATTATTATATAAAACTCGCTACTCGAAAGCGGCGAGTAATAATAACAATAGCGCGTCGTCGACGCTGTGACGTAACGCACGCAGGTGCGAGTCGCCGGGCGCGTGACGTAGCGCACGCAGCTGTGCGACCTCGGGCGCTGTGACGTAATCTACGCAGTGTGCGGCCTCGGGCAGAGCTCGGGAACGGTCGGAACCGTTCGGGCGCAGTGCGGCGAGCGCTGTAAGCAGAGAGCACGGTAAGGACACGCGACCGCTCGGGGCGAGTGCGCGCGAAAAGTGAAATGAAAATGATGACTGATTTATTTACAAATTTGATCGATCTTTATACACAAATAAGGTCACGCAACATCTAAACATTACAGGAGCGATATCTGAACATTGGCCAATCACGATGCGTATTTACATTTAGCTTTAAGATTACAGATATATTTTTGGCGGGAACCAATCAGCGTGTGTTGAGATTGGAGTTGCTATTCGCCACCAGACGGCACCGTTGTCGACGTATAAATATGCCACGTATAAATTGCTTGGCTCTGTAACTTGCATCGTAGTCGGCTGATGTAGCGCGTCGCGAGCGGATGCACGTTGATGATTTTTAGGGCTGCGGGTGCTCCGGTGTTGTACGCGGCATGCGTACGCCACAATATTTTAAAAAGAAAATATTACATTTTTTGTTTGTTTAACAACTTAACTCAAAAACTACAGGACTGATTTAAAAAATTCTTTCACCATTAGAAGGCTACATTATCAGCGGTTAGCATAGGCTATATTTAATGAAAAAAAAATACGGGATCCCTATAAAATCTATCTAAATGTCCACCGATGCGTAGCCGGGACTTGCCGCTAACTTTTAATAACTGAAGTGGTCGAAATCGAAAATTTTAGCTTTCTGCTTTCAGACTTTTACTATGTCAAATTTCACACTCCCCGTGCTCGCAATGTGCCTAAAAAGATGCACAATGATTTTTCTTATTTTACTTCATTAATTATATAAACTTAAGATCAACTTTGCCAATTTCTTTTCATGAAGATCTTCAATATTTTTTCAGCTTAACAAGTAGATCCGAACCTGACTCGTATTTAACTGAAAACTATCGTGAAAATGATCCATCTATAACGGTAAGTAATTACTCCTATAACATAATATCATCACGCATATTTCCCCGGAGAGGTTAGCAGAGGTACTATGTATTACTGCGGCGATGACTCGGCGCAGCATACGCTTGAGTCATGTACGGCTTAGGCGGTGGAGCGCCGGGACCTCGTCGCAGTCATCTGTGTAGACTTGTTGCTGCCCATGCATGCCTATGGTCGCCAGCGACAGGGATGGATGGCAGACACATCGTTCTGCGAGGACGTCATCTCGCAGAAGGCACACATGAGCGCCTGATGCCACCATAGTGAGGCAATTGAGCCTCATCCGCACCCTTTCGCGGAGGGACAGCGTCACAGGTGCACGTGAGCGCTGTCACTGGTGATGGAGCTCGCGTAGCGCGGGCAGCCGCTGGGTGGACCACTGATGTCATATTACGTTCCGGTGGTCCACCCGTGAAGGCGGGTGTAGGAGCACAAGGGAGTTTTAGTCGGTATGCCGGCCGCCTATCACCTTTAGGCCGGTGAGTCCGACATAACTGCCTCGCATCCCCGGGCGTGGCGGTATAAGTAAAGCATTTCCCCTCTACAAAGAAATAAAAAAGGTACTATGTATTATATTATCTGTGGCAGTGGTTTAATTTTGACTCACATTTTAAAAAAACAATCAACCCAGGACAAAATCTTTGTGTGATGAGCACGAATGTTTGTTCTGTGTCTGGGTGTAATTTATCTATAATATGTATGTATTTAGAAATAAAAAAATAAAATAAAAATTAAAGTATGTTTATCAGTGTCAAGTGTTATTCTTATAAGAAGAAGAAGTGTCAAGTCTGGTTACCATAGTACAGGCTCTGCCTAGTTTGGGATCAGATAGCGATGTGTGAGTTGTCCAGAAAAAAAAAATTATATATTTCCATGTCAGCTCCTGTAATATGAAGATGAATGACAATGATTGAATCAATCTCTCTTACCAATTGGCTAATTGAATAATCAAGAGCCTAGAGTATTTAATCGATAGCCTGTAGGTACTTTTAAGTATTGTGTGTCGATAGTTTCTCATTGAATCTTCTATCATTTCCGTATATATCTACATTTATGTATATAGTATATATTATTAGTAGTACGCCATAATCTACCATCTCCTCTATCAATAAGTCCATCCTAAGGTTGTCTGGAAGAGTTCGCACTTAGCGATAAGACCGCCCATTGTGCCTAGGTACTTGTTTGTGTGTCCTGCACGCAAGAGGACTTGATGGCTGCCTCTGACAATGCAGTCAACGTAGCTGAATTTTGGGCCGCAATAATATAAATTTAACGATGTTTGCCATCTAAACGTTAAGAAGAAGATTGTAATTAGTTTTAGTACTTATGTGGTGTACAATAAAGAATATTCTATCTATCTATCTGACCTATCCATTTTTGTTGATCCTGTGTAACGTCACAGTAAGTACACATGCTATGTGTAATATAATATACTATAGTTATATTTTATAGTACCTATATTTTATTTTTCTTATTCCAGCTATACTTCAAAGGGCCCTTTACTTGTTTGATAGTGAAGTTAGGTAACAAAGAATGGCATTACCTTATCAGAACATCACCGTTTCCATCATGGTTCAGTGAACACCACGACACATTCGAAGCTCCCTTGGCGATTCCGGAAGACATCAAAAATACATTTTATTTATCACTTTTATCTTTATTAAAAACTATTTTGAATCATCCTTTATAAATATACTAGATTTTACCAGCCTGTATACATATTTATTAAACCAATGTCCTTCCCCATGTCTTTTCCCTTGTCCGTGTGGTGACGGATTGAGATTATTGAGAATATAATTATAATTTAATTTAATTTAATAATAATAATTTTTTTTTTTTTTTATTTCTCTCGTTAAGGTACATGGGTTTGTAATTTAACAATAAATAAACTAGGTACCGCATAATCTTGGACCTTAGCAAGAGCTGGAGTTTGTACTGGGTTCGAAACCCGTGTTACAAATCTCCAGGCTCTCTCCTTAAGGAATTAAAGTAAAGATGCAGTTGTTAGTAATTGTACATGTTACAAACTTGGTGTACATAAGAAAAATTATAGTAGAAAACAAAAATAAAGGAACATTAAAAATAAGTGAACAGCGAGTGTGTGTATGTATGTGCGTGTATATGTGCGTGTGTGTGTGTGTGTGTGTGTGTGTGTGTATATGTGCGTGTGTGTGTGTGTGTGTGTGTGTGTGCTTTGTATGTAAGTCAGCAAAACATAGTGTTACTTCATAGTGACAATGATATTTTCGGTCCCTGCATAGTCCAAGTCTTTCAGCCAGTCAATGACTGCTTTTTTACATTCAGTCTTACTCATTGGGTATATATTTAAGATTTTGTTTGCCTTGTTGTACACAAAGTTACCTAGAAAGCAAAAAGACCATTGGGCACGTCTTGTCCTAACTGAGATTGAGGGACAGACAGTGTGCTTTCGGCGTGAAGTTACAAGTAAGGAAGGATCGTATGGGGTCTGTGAATGAGTGGTGAGGATAAGGTTTAGAACAAAAAGTTTACGGACAGAGAGGACATTACATGTTTTGTAAAGTTCAGTTGTAGGGAAAAGGTACGGCAATTTCCACCCAACCTTTAGGAGGGCTCTTTGGGCTCGTTCCAACTTAAGAAAATACGTTTTATTTGCTCCTCCCCAGGATACAATACAATACTGTATAAGGGATTCGCAGAGAGCAAGATAAGTAAGTCTTAGCACTTTGGTATCAACTGCGTGACGGAGAGTCTTAAACACAATACGTAATCTAGAGGTGAGGACATCAATGTGAGAGTGAAAGGAGAGAGCGTCATCAATCTGTACTCCCAAGTATTTGACACAGTTAGTTCTGTTAAAAGCTGGGCAATTGCATGGTACTTGAGATGGGTTTTGATAACAAGAGTGTGCAATGAGAGAGTAAGTTCTAGATGGAAGTTTACCCGCTAGTTAGTTTTTAATACAAATGTCACCACCCCATTCCATCCCGTGGGTGTCTTGAGAGTCGACTAAGGGAGTTAGTCCGGCAGACAATATCCACTGCAAGAGAGGGAAAACTTGAAATAAAACCCTATGCCAACCCGTCTGGCCAGTGTTTGTATAGTAGGCTAATATCCCTCCAAGTATATGGAAGAGACCCGTGCCCAGCAGTGGGACTTGTTGTGATGTGATGATGAATGTCCTTCCCCACGCCATATTATTATAAGACCCATTAATTACGTTAGGCGGAGGGGGGAGGAGGTCTCGTGCGAACATTACGTTTTTTTTTTCCGCATTTCTTTGTTATACTTCTTGGGTGGCAAACAAGCAAACGGCCCGTCTGATGTTAAGTAGATACCGTATCCTATGGACGCTTGCAATAGCAGAGGTATCACTTGCGTGTAGCCATTTTTTTACGCCAGGGCTTTAAGATCCCTGGGATAGGAAAAGGTTTCTTCCAAATCGCATCCATAAATGAGCGCTGGAGACCTGTACTCACAGACAGCAGGAACACAACTACACCGCTGTGTGTAGTTATTTGGCTGTGGTTTTCTGTAAGGTGGCTTTTCCCCAGTCGGGTTTGCCTGCTAGTATGGTAACCTGCCTCTGTTATTCTAAAACTCTAATATTATTCTTATTAGGTACTTAATTATGATTCAAATATTTTATTATACATTCTCACTGTGAGTCTATCCTTCTTTCTAAGCAATCTTAGATAATTAG
Source organism: Trisateles emortualis (assembly GCA_947095525.1). Lineage (NCBI taxonomy): Eukaryota > Metazoa > Arthropoda > Insecta > Lepidoptera > Erebidae > Trisateles > Trisateles emortualis. Next base: position 10,370,821 of record OX352751.1, on the reverse strand, counting down.
TAATCTTAATTCTTAAATAAATATTAACTTTTATTTTTATTAATGAGTCTAACGCATTTATTTACATTGAAAACACAAATTTAAAAATCTCACGTGTGATTGAGGGATGAGGGAGGACGTTTAACCAAATCTCACGATATCCCACCAGAAAGGAGGATAAGGGGGTCGGAAAATCGAAAAACCACTCACATAATTAATGGACGGCCCCTAAACTAGTCTCCCTGTCAAATTGAAATAAGATCCACTTAGCCGTTTATACCTATGAAATTATAACAGACAGAGTTACTTTCGCATTTATACAAAGTAAGGCGGCAAAGGCTCAGGTGGCAAACATGCATAGGTAACTACGGCTCACCTGGTGATAAGCTGTGACGTAGCCTATGAAGTGGTTTAAAAGGGTACGTCTATAATTAATAAGTATTTGGACTAAATTGTACCTAAGTACTTAATAAAGCATAGGTAAATATTTAAGTATATTTTATTTAAATAATATAATTTTAACAAAAAAATCGACTTCAGTACGGCAAGTTGCAGAATTTCAAAAAGCTTAAAAAGGCTAGATTACATTGTATAATTATGAAGTTCCGTTGCCTAGCTACCTTTGCAACCATATTGGAAACTTATTTAATCGCCATCCGTAAAATACTTATTATTGAGAACTTCAGGTAGCCATCTGTGGTCTTCTTCATCAGTTTTATTTCATCATATTATACTTTCTGAATGCAAATGTTTGATGTGTTGTTAAAAATATTGAAATTGCTATATGTGTGCCTATAATTTTTGAGGAGTTCCCTCAATTCCTCATGGATCCCATCATCAAAACTTTCTTTTGATAAAAATGGGACCAAACTGGAAGTATGTCCTCTCAGACAAAAAAAGAATTTTTCAAATCGGTCCATAAATGAGGGAGTTCTGCGGTAACAAAAAAAAAAATACACACGAATTGATAACCTCCTCTTTTTGAAGTCGGTTAAAAAAAGGTAGGTATGAAATTGTTGTTTACATTCATTCACCATTTTCATCCTACTAATATTATGAACGTGAAAGTTTGTCAGTATGGATGGATGTATGGATGTTTGTTACTCTTTCACGTAAAAACTACTGAACGGATCTGGATGAAATTTGGCACAGAGCTAGATTATGATCTGGAATAACATATACTTTTAACAGCGATAACCGACATCCACGCGGGCGGAGCCGCGGGCAACAGCTAGTGATAAATAAATTTGCACGATTGTCTATATTGCACGCCCATAAACAGAACAACTCTAGCGTCTTCTACTGGAAACATAATTATACCATTTTTCTTTTAATGCAAAAGCCTCATATTCAAATTAAACAAAAGAACGCTAATTGGTAACACCACAGTATTACTTAACTTAAGAAGGAATAAAGAGTTCTTTACACTGTGGTAACACTTTAGTTAGTAAGTTATTCATTCGTTCATTAGACTAGGTACCTATCATATTATTTTTATCAAACTCTAAGCCCTATTAGTTCGTAGACCTGTGACGAACTAAAAAGTTTGTTTTGACATTATACTAGTTCTCATATACAAAATATAACCATCAGTATGTTAATAAAATATAGTTAGTACTACTCGTTAGGCAATAAAATCTTCCTAAAAGTCCCCGCAGACTGCAGACTTAATATCGGCCGATAGTTTGATCGGGTTCTTAATCAGTATGAAGATGTAATTAAGTGCGCACATTGTAACTTCAAAAACGTATAAATACTTTAAAACCAAATTTAAAACAAATCTTAATTATAATTTACTTAAATTTATTAAAACTAAACCTTTAATTCTTATCTTTCGTTGATTTACGAACTAATAAGCCGATCCACATATATAAAGATGAACTAGTGGACGCAGTTCGTATTTCAGCTTATAGTTCGTTTTCGAACTAGTTATTCGTCGGCTTAAGTCTATTGATTCCCGTTCATTCGTTCATTCGTTGATGAATCACGTTGACATTATATGACGTTTATTCCTTCATTCGCTTCGCAAATTGTTTTTGTGAATTTGTGCAGTTGCATTGTTTTTGATCGAATTATTATCCGAATTTCGCACAACTGATGTAGTATATTTGTAACAAAATGTCGTTTGGAAATTTTGAGAATATCGGGTCGTTTATACGGGATTGCAATGGCACGGTATTGCGTTATGACCAAGCTTGTTTACAAATTAGTGCAAATGTACCAGTTGTATTTTGGAGTCAATCTGATGAATGTGAGGGGTGTAATTTGCTGAAAACTGCTCAGATCCCATTATCTGGTGCCGTAATATTGGATACGACGAGCCCTCTGAGATACGCCATCAGAAACGAAACTGGAGAGATATGTCACGGTAAGTCGATAGCATGACACATTATTTACAAAATATCTTTGTTCGGACACCTTTGTCTTGCAAACTGCATTCAAAACAACACGTAACATGAAATGTATGATTCCTATATTCCATTCTAAAAAAAATACATAGTATATAAATGACTAAATAACATTACTCTGATTTTACAAGATAAGTACTTATTGAATATATTATTTAATAGTTTCTGTTATGTTATGAGTCATGCAGCTGCCCATTTCTAGTTTATGCATTGTGAAAGTTAAAAAAAACCTTATGATTTCAGTTGTGTAATAGACAATACTGAATGTTTTATGAACAGTTTGTTTTGAGGCTATGATGATACTCTATACAGCCAGGTACAGAGCAGGCTGTATAATATTTAGCCTCTCAATGTTATTGAAATACTTGAATGACAAAAATACATTAGGAGATTGAATCTGGTTTAATTTCATATTTTTATTGGTTTTATTTGATAGGATTCTATAAACAAGGGCAAAATATATTATTACATAGTTTTAAATTTCTAGAACAGTCAATGATTTTATATCATGATATTAACTTGTCACGCAACATTTGCACTTAAAAGTAGAGTTGGGGAAAACAGCCCCCTATTCCATCAGCTATCAAGATTTCTTTAGTGTTAAGAACCCATTGCCTGTTGAAATTTTGGCAATGGGTTCTTAACACTAAAGAAATCTTGATTGACCCAGATTAAGATTATATCATACTCTATGGACTAGTCTTTTTTTTTATATACTACCAAGGTGGCAAACAAGCATACGGCCCGCCTGATGGTAAGCAGTTACCGTAGCCTATGGACGTTTGCAACACCAGGGGTGTCACTCACGCGTTGCCGACATCTCGTACATCTCTAGATAGGGATGGAATGAGAATAGGCAGGGCATTCAATAACAAATTAAAAGTAGTAAGGCTCAATACAAGCTCGTAAACCTAATGCGGGAAAGATTACAACCAAAAAACTACACACATATATAGTTCTGTTCTCCAGTACTCATTTAGGTGTTTAAAAAAAAATGTTCTCCTAGGGCTTACTTACGGGTTGGCAATATATAAGGGATGCCCCAAGCATTGCAAGTATCTATGGGCTATGATAAGCAGTATAAAAAAATCATTTGATGTCACATAACAAGTTTGTAATGCGTACATATGAAATTTACATTCAATATCAAATCGGTTCCATTGCTTTCTTTTATTAAGATACACCTTAGTTTCATATATTTAAGGTTTATAGTCCAACAGCATTCTTTCTCGTGTTCATTATGTATAAGGAAGCTATTTCAATGCATGATGAAGTTAACCTGTTTTATCTAAGTTCAGTCATGTGACTCATAAATATGTAATATATACGTTTACATATATATTACATATTAATAGGCGTTGTAAAATTTCTCCGCATCAATGTCTACTGAAAATATGCTCAGGAGACTGGCAGCATTGCTACGCTGAATGGCAACTAATCTCTTTATTATATTTTTAGCCGACTTCAAAAAGAGGAGGTTATCGTCGAATTCGTGTGTATTTTTTTTTTTTAATGTTTGTTACCGCATAACTCCGTCATTTATGGACCAATTTGAAAAATTCTTTTTTTGTCTGACTGGACATACTTCCAGTTTGGTCCCATTATCATCAAAAGAAAGTTCTGATGATGGGATCCATGAGGAATTGAGGGAACTCCTCAAAAGTTATAGGCACACATATAGCAATTTCAATATTTTTAACAACTAATCAATCATTTGCATTCAGAAAGTGTAATTTGGTGAAGTAAAACTGATGAAGAAGACCACAGATGGCCATCTGAACTTTTTAATAATAAGTATTTTACTGATGGCGATTAGATAAGTTTCGGTTATTGTTGCTAAGCAACTATTAATAAGAAATAATGACGTGAATGAATTGAGCGCGGATTGCACAGATTAAATATTGCTTTTAATACCTACTTGACCTGTGTTCAGCCCGACGCTCAGTTGATTTTATTCGATTGTAACAAACAAATATTTAAAATTTTACAACTTGCCGTACTGAAATCGGTTTTTTTTTTGTTAAAATTATTTAGATGAAGATTAAAAAAAGTATCCTAGATATAATGTATATTTAAAATTGCCGTGTTTTTGAAATTTGCAACTGTTACGTTCTTGAAATCCAGAACATTCTATTTTTAATTTCTTGTCACCTTAATCGCCTTAATATATATATAATATAATAATATCCTTCATTTTCAACTACCCAGCACGTTGCAATGGTTAACATCGCCTCTAATTTAATGTACAAGTTTTATTAATAATGTTCTAAATATATACAACTTGTTGTTCTGCATTAGGTGCATGCATAACTTGTTTGACTCGTGTCAATACCTGCATAATCGTCAAGTTTTAAACCGGTCCTTGTTTCTGTAGATAGGTATGCGTTGACACTATGTTTTGAATAAGTACATCTGCGAGGCAAGGATGAGGAGAGTTTATATTACAATAATGGTTTATATATACAGTGTCCAGCAGTGGACGTGTTTTGACTGAGATGATGATGGTTTTGGATATTACTTGGGTGGCAAACAAGCTGGTGCTGGTTACGGAGTTACCGTAGCCTATGGATGCTTGCAATACCAGAAGTATCACTTGCGTGTTGCTAACCCTTTTATCCGTATGGTGACGGATTAAGAATACAAATGTCTCCATCCCATTCTATCCTGAGGGTGTCGTAAAAGTCGACTAAGGGAATAAGCCAGGCAGATAATATCTACTGCAAGAGAGGGAAAACTCGAAACAAATCCCTATACCAACCTGTCTGGCCAGCATGGTATAGTAGGCTAATATCCCTACAATCTATGGAGGAGACCCATGCCCAGCAGTGGGACGCTTATGGGTTGAGATGATCCCATTTTTTATACGAGGGCATTAAGATGGAGTATCCCGGGATAGGAATAAGTTCAAGTATCTCTAAATGAGCTCTAACTGCTCCACTAAAACATTTCTTCACTTTGTTCTTCACCAGACACGTACCAATTCGCCGAATATGGCCAGTACTCTATCAACATCCCCACCGATAGCTGCACCCCCAAGATGACAGCTGAGCCGGATGCTGCTTACCTACCGATCTTGACTCTTGTAGTCATACTGCTTGCTATGGCCACCTTGTGGTATATCGTCAAGGGTATTGGCAAGAGGATTGTAGCTGGAAGAATGTATGCACGGTATTTTGCAAGGTAAGCTCTTTATTATAATAATATAATAGTCAAATATTGAAAGTATTTGACTGGCCTATTGGTCTAGTGACTAGTGGTTAAAGACTTTAACTGCTAAGCTCAAGTCTAATCAAATTTATAAAAATAGCAACCCATATATGTCCCACAGCTAGGCATGGGTCTCCTCTCCTCTATCAAGAGAGAAAGAGGGTTGAGGCCTTAAATCAGACGTCTTTAGAATTTCTCCAACCCGGTTGCTGCTAATATCTAACTTACAGTGCTCCTTTTCATAGGTTACAAACCTATACAGATTTATTTTGTCTCCCGCTTTGCTATGGAGGGAAGTGGAAACTTTTCTTTCTAACTCCTCCTATTTACTTCTGATTAAATTCATTGCGGGGTCCAAGACAGTAGGTTTAGTTGTCCACGGGACGCACGAGTGTCAAAACTCGGTGTATCAGTTGGTTACTCCGCTGTTAATCCTGGCTCACAGGAGTCACAGCGGTGGGCATGTGGGTGGGATTGTCCCGAAGTACAGTCGGTTACACAATTTACATATTATTGTTACATAGATACAGTCATGTACGACCGCTACATACTTTTAGTAGTTCGTACAAATATGTTATTAAATATGTAAGTTTTATGAATAGAGAAGACAACGAGTTGGGCTCTGAGACCCGCGTGTTGACCACAGAAGCCAGCGTGCCCCGCTCTCCGACCCGCGCCCGCCTCCGCTCGTTAGACATATTCAGAGGATTCTCTATCGCGCTAATGGTAAGATAGATTTTGTTAAAAAGACAACTCCCGCACTAGAGAACAAGCTCTTTGTCGCGGGGGACTTTACAAATATACAATTAACGGACACAAGTTACACCCAGACTCAGAGCAACACTTTGTGGGTCACACAAAGTTTTGTCCTGTGTGGGAATCGAACCCACAACTTTGAGCACAGCAGACGCATACTGCGGCCACTGGACCACTTTACAAACATACAATTAACGGACACAAATTACACCCAGACTCAGAACAACACTTAAAGATAAATAAAGATACATTTAATTTTAGGACAAATTACAATTTTGTCCTAATATTAAATTTATAGCTTTGTATTTACAGTAGGCGGTCTCATCGCCATAGTCTATTTCACATAGCTTGGGTACTGTGACGTTTAACATTTACAATGAAGATGAAAGAAAATGATTGATTCAATCTCTAACCCATAGGCTTATTGAATGATCAAAAGCCTAGAGTATTCAATCGATAGGTTTTAATTTAATCATCTTTTATTTTCATTGATATTTATCTTCAAATGTCAAACGTAACAGTACCAGTCACAGCACGCTATGTGAAATCCTACTAATATTATAAACGCGAAAGTTTGTGAGTGGAGTGGAGATGGATGGATGGATGTTTGTTACTCTTTCACGTAAAAACTACTGAACGGATCTGGATGAAATTTGGCACAGAGATAGATTATGGTCTGGAATAACACATAGGCTACAGCGATAACCGACATCCACGCGGGCGGAGCCGCGGGTAACAGTTAGTATACTATAAAAGCAATTTCTTACAGGTACCTTAGGATGGACAGAATAGATATAAAAATAATAGATACTTTTTAATTAGGCTGCATGGCCAACAGAGGTGTAGAGGCAGTGCGTTAATATGCTTTTCAAAAAAGTATTTGAGATATTTTTACAGGGTCGATAACGCGCGAGTACCCCCGGTTTTGCAAGCGTCCATAGGCTACGGTAACTGCTTACTACCAGACAAGCCATATACTTGGAATACAATCAATTATTTTCCTTATGCATGTCTGTAATCAGCCTTCCTTATTAACGTATAGACCAACAGGTAAAAACGATTATATCAATCGAAGCTTGCCTTGAAGACTGCATCGGTGGTCCAGTGGCCGCAGTATGCGTCTTGACACACGAGGTTGTGGGTTCGATTCCCACACAGGACAAAGCTTTGTGTGACCCACAAAGTGTTGTTCTGAGTCTGGGTATAATTTGTGTCCGTTATTTGTATATTTGTAAAGTCCCCCGCGACACAGAGCTTGTTCTCTAGTGCGGAAGTTGTCTCTAAAAAAAATGCTTAAGACATACCATAGTCTCTGCCTACCCCAATGGCAGACAGGTGTGATGATATGTATGTATCTTTTCTAGATTTTCGTGAACGCTGGCGGCGGCGGTTACGGAGTGTTCTCTCACAGTGTATGGAACGGCCTCACGGTGGCTGATGTTGTGTTCCCTTGGTTCGCCTTCGCAATGGGAGAGGCGCTGGTGCTGTCCCTCAACGCTAGGCTCAGGACCTCCATGCCCAGGCTCACGGCATTGAATCAGGTGAGTAATGCCTTTTATCTATACTATTAATATTATAAAGCTGAAGAGTTTTTTTGGTTGAACGCGCTAATCTCAGAAAGTACTGATTCGATTAGAAAAAATATTTTTTTTGTTGAATAGTGCATTTATCCAGAAGGGCTATAGGTTATATAACATCACGCTATGATCAATAGGAGCGGAGCAGTAGTGAGATATGTTGCAAAATCGGGGAAAATATTCCAAATGACCACGCGGACGAAGTCGCTGGCGACTCCTAGTTTATATTTATGTATATTGGTTTCCGTCCCTTTTTGTTACCACTAATATTGTAACTTATACCAAATAAATTTTATACTTTAATATGGCGATTAAAAATAGTGGCCTGAGTTTCTTGCCAATTCTTTTCGAGGCCCTACTCCGCCCTACCCTAGTCAGCGAAATTTGGCGTAGGAATAATGTATGCTGGCATTGGTTTTTATGACGTTCATAAGTATCATGTATTTGGTCTAAATGAATAAATGAGTTTGACTTTGATGTAGGTGACCGAGATACCGTCTAAAACCCCCCTTTGTACCTCCGCTCCTGGAAGTTGACACCATAGTCTCTGCCTACCCCATGATGATATGTTTGCGTGTGTCAGGTGGCTCGTCGTTCCCTGATGCTGTCTCTGATCGGCGTGGTGTTGAGCTCGTCGCGCGTGTCGTGGGTGGACGTGCGACTGCCCGGGGTGCTGCAGCGCCTCGCCGCCATGTACTTCATAGTGGGCGCGCTCGAGTGTGGCCTCATGAAGACCAGCCAGAATATTACTCCTGGTATGTTGGATATATGCTGTTTATTCGATTCGTTTAATTTAATATCAAATAGAAGTGGTAAGTAGTATGCAAATAAACTAATTATTGCACTTTTTTCGCTATATAAACTTCAGAGATAAGGGCAAAGGGAGGGGGTGACATTTCTATACTAATATAATATTTATTATAGTTGTTTAGTTTTAGTCACACAGACTAAAGACTAAAAGTACAGACAAATAAAAATAAACAAAAATTTTAAACAAACAGGGAGCTATAACATGTTAAAACGTAAGTCGTTCGAGTGAGAAAAAGGGATGGCGCTATATACCGTATATAGCTCCATCCTTCTTTCTCGCTCGGAAGACTGAAGTTTTAACACGTCGTCGTGGTAAACATTCGAATATGATATGCTCAAATAGAGCCCTTTCATATGATACCCTGCTCGACGTAGTAACATAATTACATTTCTTAATTTTCATAAAAATATTTTTTGCTTTTATGGCGGGGCTGTAAATATTTATGTAAAAAATATTCCTAATCCCAATTATTTTGTTAGTTTTAGAAATACACATTTGTGACAAATAAACAGACAAATATTGTAAAGGTTCCATTTTAGTAATTTAGCTTGTAACCCTAAAATCTCTGATTGCAGGTCGATCTCTGTTCCGTGACATCAGCGCTGGTTGGCAACAGTGGTTGGCAACCCTCGTGCTAGTTGCCATACAGGTCAGTTGACAACTTATTTGTATTTTAGATAAAAATCGGTATCTAAGACCTTTCTGTTAAGCTCCTACCATACACAAGCTTAACCACAGTTTTGCCTGCGCCACTCTCGTTTAAATTTCAACTTTCGGGCTGTCTTTTTTTACTAGCAAATACTTGAAAATTCTATACAAATATCATAAAGCTGAAAAGTTTGTTTGTTCGGTTGAACGCGCTAATCTCAGAAAGTACTGGTTCAGTTGGAAAAAATATTTTTTTTGTTGAATAGTCCATTTATCCAGGAAGGCTATAGACTATATTATTATTATATCACGCTATGATCAATAGGAGCGGAGCAGTAGTGAGATATGTTGCAAAATCGGGGCAATGTACGTTTCAAATTACCACGCGGACGAAATCGCGGGTGACCTTTAGTACCTAATAACATAAGAAAAAGCTGTGAAATGGTTTTTTTTTTTTTTCTAAAAATCCCTGTGTCGCTGGGGACTTTACAAACATACAATTAACGGACGCAAATTACACCCAGGCTCATAACAATTCTTTGTGGGACACACAAAGTCCTTGTCCTGAGTGGGAATCGAACCCACAACCTCGTGCACAGCAGGCGCATACTGCAGCCACTGGACCACCGAGGCAGTCATATTGTTTCTACGCCAACGATTTTGAGAAGAATGAACATTGCCCATACTTAACTATGCCGTGTGGTAGCCCCCCATGAGTTCAGTATTTTCGTGCGAGAAGCCTGCGCAGATGAAACTGTGGTGAAACTTGTGCGTGTGGTATGCGCACTATTCATTAATTATATATAATGAATATTATACAGATATGCATAACCCTGGTGGTGGCAGCCCCTGGGTGTCCGCGGGGGTACATGGGCCCCGGCGGTCTGCACATGTCTGCTCACGGAATGTCGCTCGAGAACTGTACTGGGGGCATCGCTGGATATATCGACAGGTATGGAATATAACATCTTTTTACTAAGTTTTCGTATCAATGTAAAAAGGGTAAATAAGAAAGAGAGGTAGGGCACTACACTAGCGAGCAAGCCCGACTGAGGAAGAATCTCCAACTTACAGAAGACTACAGCCAAATAACTACACATACCAGTGTAGTTGTGTTCCTGTGTGTGAGTACAGGTCTCCAGAGCTTATTTAGGGATGCGTTTTGAAAGAAACGCATCTCTAAATAAACCCCTGGTGTTGCAAACGTCCATAGGCTACGGTAACTGCTTACCATCAGGCGGGCCGTATGCTTGTTTGCCACCATGGTAGTATAAGAAAAAAATAAAAATAAAACGTATTCCTATCTCGAGGATACTCCCGTCTTAAAGCCGTGATGTAAAAAAAATGGCAACACGCAAATACCTCTACCTCCGGTATTGCAAGCGTCTATAGGCTACGGTTACTGCTTAACATCAGGCGGGCCGTATGCTTGTTTGACACCCAAATAAAACACAAAGTACTATCAACAAAATTGGCACTTGACTCATTACATTTTATCGAAGCAATATGAAAGTCAACGGTCAAAGTTGCTTTATTAAAAACTCTGATAAATCAGTTGTGTTACTTAATTTACACACAGACCATGTGCAGTATGGCGATTTTATACCATATGGTGTTTAATAATTGTCGGTGATCAATCGTTAATATTAAGCGGTGGTGGCCGAGTGGGAAAGTAACCGACTTGCACGCAAGAGGCGCGAGTTCGATCCCAGGTGGCAGTACTAATGTGAATTTCACTTTGTGGAGTTTATATGTACTAATCAAATAATTATTGGCCTCCAACAAGGTGGACCGACGAACGGACAAGGTCTGAGAGTTGTGGAAAACCTTGGGGGAGGCCTATGTCCAGCAGTGGACGTCTTTAGGCTGAGATGATGATGAATCAAATAATTCGTCATCTGCTAACGGTGAAAGAAAACATCGTGAGGAAACCCACATGTCTTAGAAGTAATTCTAAAGACATGTCAGATTCACCAACCCACATTGGGCCAGCGTGTGTGAATAAAGGCCTAAACCCTCTCTCTCTCTCTCTCTCTCTCTCTCTCTCTCTCTCTCTCTCTCTCTCTCTCTCTCTCTCTCTTTCTCTTGATAGAGGAGGGGAAACCCGTGCCCAGTAGTGGGGCATATATGTGTTGCAATATAATGTTATATTATAATCGGTAATATTGTCGGTAATCCCTCCAGACTCGGAATAAATATGTATGGGTCACACAAAGTTTAGACCCATATGGAAATCGAACTTACAACACTCCCTAATCACTAAACCATACGTGCAATCAATTTTATTTTACTGTCCACAGATTGATATTAGGCGAGTCTCACCTGTATAAAGGCGGCTCATTCAAAAGGATTTACATGACGAGTATACCGCACGACCCTGAAGGCATCCTGGGCATCCTGTCTGGTGTTCTCGTGGTACAGGCCGGCGCACACGCCACTAGGATCATGCTCGCTTACAATCATGCCAGGTAACTATGAGATGATCATGCTCGGTTATATGTCATGCCAGGTAACTATGATGCTTGCGTTCAATCATACCACGAAATTATGAGATATAAGCAAAAAGTTTTTTTTCCCCGATTTTGCAACATATCTCACTACTGCTCCGCTCCTATTGATCATAGCGTGATGTTATATAGCTATAGCTTTCCTGGATAAATGCACTATTCAACTAAAAAAGATTTTTTCTAAACGAACCAGTACTTTCTGAGATTAGCGCGTTCAACCTTTTCAAACTTTTCAGCTGTATAATATAAGTATAGATAGATTATTTTGATCGTAAAGCTAGACTATCCAAACCCTGAAACTTATCTTCTAAATTCCGCAGCAGTCGAGCTTTTAATTAGGTTAAGTGTTTAGAATAGGAAAACTAACATAGAAGTAAGTAATATTGTTACTAACACACTGAGTCATGTTACTTGTTAAATAAATTATTATTAATATATTATTATTTTGACATATTTAAATATTTCCCACAGAGCCCGAATAATGCGCTGGATATTCTGGTCTATCATCTTCGGCGTGACCGGTGGAGCTCTCGCCATGTTCTCGAAGAATGACGGCGTCATACCCATCAATAAGAACCTTTGGTCCGTGTCCTTCTGCTTGGTGACATCTTCGATGGCACTCTTCATACAGGCAGCGCTGTACTTCCTGGTGGATCTGAAGACTAAGTGGGGAGGAAGGCCGTTGTATTATGCTGGTAAGTTTTTTTATAATAAGCTGTTACCGCAGACTAGTAGAATTATTTAAGACTAGCCGACCGCGCCGGCTTCTCACGGGTAATGTTTTTGTTAATAAAATATATATAGCCTAAGACACTCACAAATAACGTGGCTTTTTATTGGTAAAAGAATTTTCAAAATCGTTTCAGTACAGTAGATCCAGAGATTACCCCCTATAACGTCACAAAACTTTACTTTTTTTTTTTTTTTTTTTTTTTTATACTACTTGGGTGGCAAACAAGCATACGGCCCGCCTGATGTTAAGCAGTATCCGTAGCCTATAGACGTTTGCATTACCAGAGGTATCACTTGCGTGTTGCCAACCCATTTTTTTTTATACCAGGGCTTTAAGATGGAAGTAACCCTGATAGACACTTTAACTACTTACTTTTAAAGTTTATGGGACACATAAGCTCTCAACCTTGAGATAAATATAAATTTGGCTCAGGGGGGTGCTATGTCATATGCTATGGTATCAAGTTACCATTTAGTATCGGAGTGAAAAGTTGTATTAATTTTTTTTTAAACTTCTTCGGGGACAAACTAGCATACGGCCCGCGTGCTGTTAAGCAGTTACCCTAGCCTATGGACGCTTGCAATACAAGAGATATCACTTGTGTGTTGCCAATCTAATTTTACGCTAGTTTTAAGATGGAGTATTCATGCAATAGGAAAACGTTTCTTTCAAAACACATCCCTTAATGAATTTATCATCGAATCGTAGAATAATCGTAATAAATTTTTAATAATTAGAAATATAGAATGATGAAGTTATTAATGTGACGATCTATATACAATTCGCTACCTACCGTTAGGATACCTCTTCATAAAATGTAATGATGTCTAGATTTAAGAAACCACTCTGCGATGCCTGAAAAGGGCGCTAAGTCATGTGCTACCTAAATATAAGACCTACAACTGTACACTTAGCTGCCAAATAAATATTTGAATTGGAATAGATAAAACAAAATTCAAAAATATTATGAACTGAATTAAAATCATTTCACTAATATAATCCTTATTGCTTAGCTACTGGTTTTATGTGTATATTAACGCCTATTCTATTCTTATAAAATGCTTGAAATAAACAGTATTTATTTTTTCCCTTAATGAATAATATGTACCATTGGTCAACAGGTCAAAACGCATTATTCCTGTACATCGGCAGCGAGCTCCTGAAACACAACTTCCCCCTCTGCTGGTACCTCCACGCTCCCACACACGCACAGCTGCTCGCGACCCACGCGGCCGCCATGCTCATCTGGCTCGCTGTCGGCGTCGCACTACACAGGAAACGAATCTTTATTACATTGTAACAAGACATACTTTACCTTGTTTATTTACTAAGTAACATCAGCTTAAGTATTGGCACGAAAATAGACTTTATAGGCCTTGTAATAACGTCTAATGTGACAAAAACGATGACCTAGTTGATAGAGAAACATTTGGAATGTTAAAGAATTGTGTAAAATTGGATTTTATTGCTTGGGGAATAAGGTTAAGAACACAGGAACAAAGAAATGGACTAATGTGCATTTTACTGCAAGCTGACTGTAAACCTATGGTGAATCGCGCCGTGGACTAATTTTTCGAAGTCGGTCTTTTGCGAAGCATAAAAGCGGTAAAAATATGCATGTATATCTGTATAATGTCAAGAAAAAACTTTGTACCCCTTTTTAAGGACATGATATGGCATAGTTGAAGTTCATATGGAGAAGCATTGCAGATAGCGATTACGGTCGAATTTCGACCACCAGACAAGGTTTTCCAGTAGTCGAAATTCGACATAGTATAAATATAAAGGATGAAGTAAAGTTTTAACATCTTTCTTTGCTTTTTTCTGTAACTACTTTAATGTCGTGTATAGACGACAACCTGCAAACATGATGTGCAGTCAGCAAACAGTTTAGAGTCATGTTTTAATATGTTACCTATAGAATGCCAAAATATCAAAGTCGTTCTATATTGACTTGTGTACTATCGACTTAGTTGGTGGTCGACCACTTATAGAATATTTATGTCTAGTATAACAAAGACAAATTGCACATAGTCCACAAATAAATGAAGTGACACTATAAAATCTTACATTTTTTAGTTAAGTACTTTTGGTCGTAAAGGTCAAAATCACTTGGCTAGAATTATAAGAGGTCGATCGCCAACGTTGTCGATATCACGTTGAATGTGTAAAGTGTGATTAATAAATTGCTAATTAGGCGGTGTAATTAGGCGGTGTAATTGCCAAAATTTTATAATAAATTTGTTGCTCAATTGAAGTGACAATATTAGAATGAATGATGATTGACAAAAGATGGTGGTAACAAATGACGTCACAAGTATGTATTTTTCTTCTTATCAAGTAGTTAGTGGCCAACCAAGTGACATAGTTGTTCAGAATTTTCATATGGGCCTCTGTCGTGATCTAACGACTTAACAGTCGAGACCGACTTTTAACGTAATGAAACACTAATATTCACTCGCGTACTAATGATTTGTTGCGTGTAAAAATGGTGGTAATAAATTACAATAAAAGAGCAATAACCCAAGTAGGCCTTGTAAATGGCCGATGACGTTATCAAGTGACGTCACAGTATGCATATATTATTTTAAATTTTTGGCGCTAAGGTGTTGTTATGAACGCGCCCAGTGTTACTTAATTCGTTTAAATGAAATTGTAAAGTTTGAATTATCATATTATATTTCCGACACATCAGGTAAGTAAGAAAACGGTCACGCCCATCTAGACGTACAAGTTCACATTAAATTATATATTTTAAACTTCACGATTTGCACATATATTATTACTATAATGGACAACGGATGAACAAATCGTTAAGATTAAACTAAACTAAAGTCAGACGTTTACTATTCAAAAGTAAGCTGTCTGTCTAGATGTGAGTGTGCCTTTATTACCTAAGCCGATATGCCAACTGCGTTTGGCTCATAGCATTCCTCCAAAAACCATACTTTTTTTTTTAATTCGTAAAGCTGATTATGTTAAATATTTTATATCTTTTTATTTAATCTTTGTCCACCATAACTTCATAATTATGTTAAAATGAAATATAAATATGGATAATATATAGTTTAGTATTTTTTTAAATAAAAAGCCAGATATTAATTATAATTTAATTTTGTTTATTTGCGCGCGAAATGTATCGGACTGTTGAAAAAGAACATTAGATTTAAAAAGAAGTGAATAAAACATAAAAAAAAACAAATATATGTAATGTCATTTAATGAAAATTATTTGTTTTTATTATTTTTTCACATAATATATTCTTAATAAAATTTAAATTAATTGTAGGTACAATAAAAATATTTACCTACCCACAGGTCCAATGCAAATCCCGCGCAAAGTTATTTTTTTAACAATCTGTAGTCAATGGTTTAGTTACATTACATTTAATTTTATTATATGATTTTTGACTATTAATTATACATTAATTAAACATATATTTGTTCAACTGTTTTTACTAGCATATTTTTTCAAATTAGAAAACATTTGAATAAATATTGACCAAAGGAATATTTTATTACTATCCCAGTCATTTTAAATTATAATATTGTAAGTAAAGGATGCGAAATCCGAGGATCGGGCTTAGTAACGTGCACTAGAGGGGCCTATGTCCGGCAGTGAACTGCGATAGGCGGATGATGATATAAAAAAGGTTGCCGAAATACATTTTGATCTGATTTTTAAAAAGAAAATTGGCAATTTTAATGGCGGATAGTATTAAAAGCAATCCTTCACTAATATATTATTATAGATTTTAGTTTCTCATTATTTGTTTATTGAAATTGACAAAAAATATACACAGACTGCCAAATAAACAGTATCAAAGTACAGAATGAGTTTCAAATAAAAAGGTTGATAGTTTGAAAGTTCCTCTTTACTTTGATGCTGCTTACGTGCCCGTCAGTAAATATACATTGGTGAAATTTATAGAACAAACAATAAAATGATGAAATGTATATTTTTTGGTTTAATTTTCTATCATACTCTCACGTGAATATAATGAAAGTTAAGTTTATTATTGTTGGTTTTTTTCACGGCCCTTACTCACACGAAGGAAGCGGAATGGCGCTGGCGGTGGCTATTGGTTAATTGAGTAGTGTAATTTAAATAACTGCTTCATGGTTTTCCTTTTATTTCTGACACAATGTTATTTAGCAAAAAATAATTCTTATGATGAAGCCTTTCGATCGGTATGATAAAGCTACAGGGTAATTATTTTTCTCGTGTAGAAAATGGATTCGTTTCCCGGTTCAACCATGTAATTATTTAAATATCTATGAATGCAGATTTAAATTGTTTTTAAATTCATATAATGTCTTCTTTCAGTAAAATGTTCCATCTACAATATTCAAGGTACTTAACTTCCATGTGGCATAGCCGTGGGACGCCCTGTATGCACAGGGCGTCCCACGGCTATGCCTACTAATATTATAAACGCGAAAGTTTGTAAGAATGGATGGATGGATGGTTTGTTACTCTTTCACATAAAAACTACTGAACGGATCTGGATGAAATTTGGCACAGAGATAGATTATGGTCTGGAATAACACATAGGCTTTTTACAGGGATAACCGAAATCCATACTTACAAACTTTCGCGTTTATAATATTAGTAGGATAGCATAGTTTTTGAAACACAGCTGTGACAAATGAGCTTAAATCTGGAACCATAAACACCAATACTTAATTTGTGAAAACATTATAAACATATTTTATTTAAAAAGGCTTCATCTCTGGTTTTTAATTTTAAACCCTGGAATAAAATAAGATTCCATTAGAAAATGTCAAACAACTTTCGACAAATTCATGCAATAATAAAACGCGAATAACCTTCTAATAACATTGAAATGTCAAAGACACTCGATAACAATTATAACAAATCTAATACAGTTACTCAGGAGCCGGACTCTGAACACCCGTGTAATATCAATTAAAAATATGGATCCCAAAGTTAATTTAAAACAAGACCCTGCTTACGTAGAGATTCAGAAATTCTACGATGCGTACGGTTCAAAGATAAATATTCAACAATTATTCCAAGAAGATTCCGATCGCTTTAACAAATTTAGGTATGTTATTTTTTCTTTATTGTTTTTTTCAAATAAATATATTTATTTCTGTGTCGGTTTTAAGGTCTTTCGTAAGTTAAAATACTATATATTAAATAAAATTAAGTATTTATTCAATTAAATGATTAGTTACGTTGCGTTATGTCTTTAACTTTCAAATTTTCCTAAAGGTCGCGCATGTTCAATAACTTGTTCTTTTTTGAAGTGATAGGTATTTACATTGATAATAATTGTTGAAGATTTAATTTCAATCAATATGGTAATATGTAATTCTTATCTAATTCTTGTGTAAACGAGATTTAAATATAAACATAAATCTATAATTATTCAATTTAAAAGTAAGATTAATATTATCATAAAATGAGAAAATAGTTTAGGAATATGTAGGTACATACTATTCTTAGTTTAATTTTTATTTTACGGAAACATGCTATTATGGTGCATACCAACATCCTTCTTACAGAACCTCTTTTCTCTTTATTATTTTTTCTTTTCTTTTTAACTTTTACTATAGGTTTGAAAGCAATAACCTGCTGTGTTCCTCTCCAAAATTAAAAAAAAAATAGGTGCCATAGAGCCCAATTTTTTAAGTAGGTAGGTAAACAGCTTTATTTTTATTTGCTAAGTTAATTTTTGTTTTTTATTTAAATCTTTAAAACATAGTTTTGTTATAGTGCAAGAACCATTTAACATCAAATAATCCATAGTACTGTATATTTTATATTCATATAATAGTATCCATGTTAATTTTAATTAGCCTACGCATTCCAACTCCAAATGATGGTGAGATCCTGCTTGACTACTCAAAGAACCGCATCAATGATCAATTGTGGAACCTACTTCTCAACCTCGCTAAAAGCCGCAATGTGGAAAAAGCTAGGGATGCTATGTTTTCAGGTTAGTACTGGGTTTAGTATAATACTTTTGAAAATTTATTTATTAACTGATTTGTCAGTGCAGTGACTTAAATGGTTACCTTGCCAATTACCACTGTGTGGCGTGTTGTGAGTTCAATTCCCACAGGGGACAGGGATAGTAAAAGAATTTTCAGAATTAAATTAGTAGTTTTAGAGTTTTGGTAGTTATGCCTGTAAATTTATGGTAAGTCATATAAAAAAGATGGAAAGTGCCACTAAGGCCGCACGTACCAGAGTACAAACCATTTTTAATGTATAAAATTGTACATTTGTAAAATAAAAATATAGGTGTCCCACTTTTAACAATTTTAATACACTATTGCGACAAAATATAACATTTGTTTAAACATTATTATCCTTAAATCTATTTTTGATATATATATATATATATATTTTTATACTATCAAGGTGGCAAACAAGCATGCCGTGGCCCGCCTGATGGTAAGCAGTTACCGTAGCCTATGGACGTTTGCAACACCAAGGGTGTCACTCACGCGTTGCCGACCCTTTAAAAATCTTATAACTCCTTTCTTGAAGAACCCCATGCTATAGTCTCTTGGGAAAACCTCGGCAGGGAGCTCATTCCACAACCTTATCGTACGTGGTAAGAAATTTCTCTGAACCAAACATGCATGCATGTTTGAGGTGCAAGGATGTGAGGATTAACTCCTAGTCGTTTAACTTTTAGGTTTTGCCTATATACTACATAAAGAAATATAGATAATAAAGATCTTTTTTTTTGTTAAATGCAGGTGAAAAGATCAACTTTACTGAAGACCGAGCGGTGTTACACATTGCTCTACGTAATAGACTGAACCGTCCTATCCTGGTCAGCGGTAAAGATGTCAGTCCTGATGTTAATGCGGTGCTCGCTCATATGAAGGAGTTCACTGGGCAAGTTGTCAGCGGGCAGTGGAAAGGGTGAGTTGACTTAAGCAGGTGAAATTGGTGCTTAGGCTAGTCCTGTCACCTAATTCAGCTTGACACCGACTTCAAACGATATTCAGTTATTTGTAGCTTTTTGAAGTTGGTTAAAGTTTTTTTAAATCATATTTATTGTTGGTAGATATAATATTTTTGTTTTGTTTTTCTCTAAAATCGCTGAATCAATCTTGATAAGATTTATATAGGACCACCTCTGAAGTATGAGCTACCAAACAATAAAAAATCATCGAAATATTCTAATATTATAAATCAGAAAGTTACTGATAATGGATGGATGGATGTTTATTATTGTTTCACATAAAAACTACTGAACGTATGGACAAAATTTGGCATAGAGATAGATTATAGTCTGGAATAGCGATAACCAACATCCAGTAGGATGAAGACACAGGCAACAGCTAGTAAATCGAATTAGTCAGTTAGCGAATTAATCGCAATACAGTCATACAAAAAAAACACAGTAGAAGAACCTCTTCCTTTTTGAAGTCTGTTAAAAATATCTCTCCTACTTCCTAGGATAGCTAGGCTAGGTTGCCTATAGCTCCAATTTACATAATACTTCCTTTCTACAGCTACACCGGGAAACCCATCACTGACGTAATTAATATTGGCATCGGCGGATCAGATCTGGGCCCCCTGATGGTCACTGAAGCGCTGAAACCTTATGCCAACCACCTTAAAGTAAGTTACCTACCTAATTAAAAAACAAGAAATAAATTTTGAGTAACCGACTGGGCAAGGGTCTCCTCTCCTATATTAAGAGAGAGAAAGAGATTTTCGATTTTCTTGCCAATTCTTCTCGAGGCCCTACCCTAGTCAGCGAATTGGCCGTAGGAAAAGAAGTATGCTGGCATTTGTTTTTATGCCGTTCAGAAGAATCATGTATTTGATCTAAATGAATTAAAGAGTTTGACTTTGACTAAGGCCTTAATTCACACACATTGGCCATGTCTGATTCACCAACCATTAATTGGTTTATATGGGTTTCCTTACAATGTGTTCCTTCACCGTTAGCAGATGGTGAATAATTTAATTAGTACATGTTAACTTCACAAAGTGGAATTCACATTGGTACTGCCACCTGGGGTCGAACTCGCACCTCTTGCGTGCAAGTCGGTTACTTTCCCACTCGGCCACCACCGTTTGTGCTTCCTTGGATAACGCGTAGGTAATTTGTATAAGGTAATAAGGTTATGTGGTATCTTTTTAGGTGCACTTCGTATCAAACATTGACGGTACACACTTGGCAGAAGTGCTGAAGCGGCTGAACCCGGAGACTGCGCTCTTCATCATCGCGTCCAAGACCTTCACCACGCAAGAGACCATCACCAACGCTACTTCAGCAAAGACCTGGTTCCTGGAAGCTGCTAAAGATGTAAGTAAAATTTACAATACGATTCATAAAGTTGTGGGTTTGATTCCTAAATGTGACAAAACTTTTTGTGATCTATAAATTTCTATCTCTCTCTACATTTCGCTCTTTCTCTTCTTATGTTTGTTTGTAAAACAACAACTCAAAAACTACTTAACTACTAATAAAAATGCTTTCACTTTTTACTTAATTATATAGGTTATTATTTTCTTAAAAAAGTGATCCTTTCGCAAAACTAAATCTTTGTTATCTACAGAAACTGCTGTATCTATTTGTAAAGACCAAGTGAAATATTTTAATATGGCATTTTGCGAAAATGTCATTTTGCGAAAAGGTATTTTAAGAAAACATCAGTATGTAAAAACGTCATTTTGCTAATGTGGCGTTTTCAGGATATGTCAATTTAGGAATATGACATTGGGCAAAATTCAAATTTTTGCGAATATGGCATTAGGCGCCTAATCCGTGACTACATACATTCCTATTGTTAACAAATAGAGTGTTGATTAAGTGCAAGTTAAATCCATTCAAGTGCGTTCGATATAAACTATATTGATTGAGTGTTTTGCTGCAATGCTCGACAAATGAAAACCAATATACATAGTTCTGTGTTGCACTTCATTTGAAAGTAATAGGATTATCGAATGATAGTTTACATACCATTATTGATAATAATAGCAACCCATTCATGTCCCGCCGGTGGGTGTAGGCCTTTATTCACACACGCTGGTCTAATGCGGGTTGGTGAAGCCGACATGTCTTTAAAATTACTTCTTAGACATGTGGGTTTCCTCACGATGTATTCCTTCACCGTTAGTAAATGGCGAATCATTTGATTAGCACATATAAACTCCATAAAGTAAAATTCACATTGGTACTGCCATGGGATAGAATCTGGGATCGAACTCGCACCTCTTGCGTGCAAGTCGGTTACTTTCCCACTCGGCCACCGCCGCCTTTGTTTAATATTATTTAAATAATGTTGTAGCCATCAGCAGTAGCGAAGCACTTCGTGGCGTTATCTACCAACGGCGAGAAAGTGACTGCGTTCGGAATAGACGCTAACAACATGTTCGGATTCTGGGACTGGGTCGGTGGCAGGTAAATATAATTTTAAAATATGTATTGTAATGAATGGCTCAGTGGTTACCTCGCTATTTCTACAGCGTAGATTGTGGGTTCGATTCCTAAAAATAATTCTGTGATAAATGATTTTTTCGAGTCTGAGGGTGCTTTACTCGCGGGACTTTTTTATTCGGGACAATCCCACCCACATGCCCACCGCTGTGACTCCTGTGAGCCAGGATTAACAGCGGAGTAACCAACTGATACACCGAGCTTTGACTCTCGTGCGTTCCGTGGACAACTAAACCTACTGTCTTTGACCCCGCAACGAATTTGATGCTAGATACAACTCCCATGTTCATTTCCCAGGTTGGACCAACATTTTTTTTGTTAAGAAATTTACAATAGACCGAAGACCAGGCGTTGCACTATGGGGCCAAACGGGGTCGATCGTCTCATTCTGTATAACTATGAATGTTAATATAGTAGGGGTCGCCCGCAACTTCGTCCGCGTGGTAATTTGGAATATTTTCCCCGATTTTGCAACATATCTCACTACTGCTCCGCTCCTATTGATCATAGCGTTATGTTTTATAGCCCATAGCCTTCCTGGATAAATGCACTATTTAACAAATGATTTTTTTTTTCTAATCGAACCAGTACTTTCTGAGATTAGCGCGTTCAACCAACCAAACAAACAAACAAACTCTTCAGCTTTATAATATTAGTATAGATTATAAATATATTTGCATAATAGAATAACTAAAGCATGTGGTAATGCATTTATTATATGTATTATATCCATTATATACCACCAATTCAGGCACTTATAGATGCGAGCTAAAATTGTATCATCCTCGCAATGTAGCAAACCATTACTTTAAGATGTCGATTAATCGTTGGTTTTAATGGTAGAGTACATGTATTTTATATTGTTAGAGAGGTAATACATTTGTATTTTTGAGTATTTTATTTTTAAATTTCATAAACACTTGTACAGGAAGTTTTTTCAGTTTTAAAAACTTTGAATAGAGATTTGACAGTTACCTAAGCTTCTCTATGTTGAGATATTTATTATATGAACTTAACTTATAAATATTATTTATATGAACTTAATGAAAATTACAGGGCAAAAAAGAAATTTCCCCAATTTGTCCCATTTCAGATGAAACACAATTATGTATCATAAGTAGATTTTTTTGTTTTTCAAAAAAGTTAATAACAAAAAAAAACTAAATTTTAATTTAATTAATAACAAAAAAGAGTCCATCCGTTGGTTTCATGTGAAATATACTTTTATCAATTATATTAAGTAGGTATTTTAAATATTTTTGTCTATATACTTGGTTTGTGGTCGGAAGCATGGTCAGTCACGTCTATGATAAATAGTTAACAAATAACATTATCAGCAGTGACCAAGTTGATTGATAGTGGTTTTTTATAGATAGTGGTCATTTATATGTGAGGGGTGACTATAAACTACTAGAATTGGGTCGGTTATATACCATACAGTTTACAAAATACTCGTACCTTAACTTAATTACCGTATACTTAATAGCAATGTCGATTGCTTTAAGTATACTATATAGGATTATTCGGGACAATCCCACCCACATGCACACCGCTGTGACTCCTGTGAGCCAGGATTAACAGCGGAGTAACCAACTGATACACCGAGTTTTGACACTCGTGCGTCCCGTGGACAACTAAACCTACTGTCTTGGACCCCGCAGCGAATTTAATCAGAAGTAAATAGGAGTTAGAAAGAAAAGTTTCCACTTCTCTCCACAGCAAAGCGGGAGACAAAATAAATCTGTATAGGTTTGTAACCTATGAAAAGAAGCACCACGGAGGACCTTAAACTATGGGACCTATGTGAGCTAAGTTTGATTGCTATAATATGTATGGCAGAAACGTTTAAATGCACGGAAATTTCCCCTGGATGACATTAAATCCCCATAGTAGGCCGCTCCAGATGATACATGTAAGCTGTTCAACATAATAGTACGATCATTATGCCAAAGACTACACTCCCAGAGTATGTGTGTAAATATACGGATTGTTAAACGATTCGCGACGCGAGACAACGAATTCAGTCATTTTTGAAAAATATACCGTCCGTCGAAAATATCCGTATAATTAATAGCAATTGACATTGCTATTAATTATACGGATTGCTGATTAGGTTTATTTTTCGTCGTCGTTCGTCGTAACGTTTTCATCATTAGTTGAACCAAGATTGAAGATATTCAAAGGCATTTGAAAGAAAATTACGGTTTATCTTAAAAGCCAACAAGTCGTGGAAAATATCCAAAGACCTTTAATAACAAGTCCCAACGATCGTTGGGCAATAACTAGTCGAACAAAAGACCGATTTTATTACAAAAACTCGTAGTGGCTAGACGGTGAATATAAGGTGATATTCAATGAAGCAGTGCCAATAGACACCTCATCAACAGCATCAGGTAAACGTGGTCGTCAGTCAAAGCCGTATGAAAACTTATCGGAGAAATCCAAAAAACGCAAAAACATGGAGTTAATTTAAGAATACGGGTTTGAACGAGTACACAATGGTTATGTACAAGAACTAAAGTCTCTAAGGGAGCTGGAAGAATCTTCTTTAATAGTCACATTGCGTAATTTAAGTAGATAAGAAAAAATAGTGGTCAAGGGAAAAATATTGCAGGAATCTGTAACTATAAATTCTTTCTCTGTTCACGAGGCTAAGTATTTATATTTTTTTATTTTTTTCTATTTTAAAAAAGACAACTCCCGCACTGGAGAACAAGCTCTGTGTCGCGGGGGACTTTACAAACATACAATTAACAGACACAAATTACACCCAGACTCAGAACAATTCTTCGTGGGTCACACAAAGTTTTGTCCCTGTGTGGGAATCGAACCCACAACCTCGTGTACAGCAGGCCCATACTGCGGCCACTGGACCACCGAGGCAGTCAATATTGATTTAGATTTATCAAAATCTCAATATGATTACTTAAGATCCTCTCTCATTGAGGAAAATCTGCAATATTTTGCTGAGTTACAATGTGTTTTCCTCCTAAATCAACCATTGAAATAACTGATACCTATTCTAAAGTAAATAGTAAATGTATTTGATTAGTACATATAAACTCAACAAAGTGAAATTCACATTGGTACTGCCACCCGGGATTGAACTCGCACCTCTTGCGCGCGTGTCGGTTATTTTCCCACTCGGCCACAACCAATTTACAATATCTATTAAAATTATTATTGATTAATATGGATGTCACAAAAAAACTACCACAAATATTAATTCAAAAGGTAAAATGTATTATTAGCCGGTAAGGCAGAAAGCTAAAGTCATTTGTTAAAGGTATTTTTTTAAAGTAGTACCTTTAAAAATGACTTTAGCTTCAGGCCGTATGCTTGTTTGCTACCTAAGTATCTACCTAAGTAGTACTCAGGTACCAAACAAGCATACGGCCCGCCTGATGATAAGCAGTTACCGTAATCTATCAAAGCTACGGTAACCAATTTCCTACGACCTCCTAAAATCTCTATGTAATTAATTAATATTGTTTTATATAGGTATTCGCTGTGGTCAGCCATCGGTCTGTCAATCTCACTGTACATCGGCTACGATAACTTCGAGAAGCTTCTAGAAGGAGCCAGCTTTATGGACAACCATTTCGCCACTGCACCACTGGAGAAAAATGTAAGATATAATCGATTTGTTTTAATTTTACTGGTATATTGATTTAGTGGTTAGTGACCCTGACGGCTATTAATGCTGTAGCGTCATCTATTAGGCCAATAGAATAACGCAATAACAAACAACGAAGTTCAACATAGAATACACAGATGTCACTATATCTAGAAACACGCAACCGCAGAACAAATGTTCGAGATGCTGAATCGCGATATCGAAGTTTACACAGACACTCAGTATATATACAACGCCCAACAACTAACCGTTGGGCCGCGGCCTGCCAGCCATGATCACTTAGCCTGCGAGGAGGATCTTCCCTTTTCGTTGGAGGTGTGTGTCAGCCTCCACAATGCTAGGTCGTGGGTTCGATTCGTAATTAGAACAAATCTTTGTATATTGAAATATTTTGACTGCCTTGGTGGTCCAGTGGCCGCAGTATGCGCGTGCGGTGCACGAGGTTATGGGTTCGATTCCCACATAGGACAAAACTTTGTGTGAGCATAAATGTTAGTTCTGTGTCTGGGTGTTATTTATCTATAATATGTATGTATTTAGAAATATATAAGTAAGTTTATCAGTTGTGTGGTTGTAAAGGCTCTACCTAGTTTGGGATCAAATGGCGGTGTGTACTTACACACTGTCCCAAAATATTAATATTTAATTGGCCAAATTAAAAGTACCAAGAATCGACGTTCATGCATGAAGAGGTTGATGAATGTAGAGGAGGCGAAGGAAGTATGTTTGGATTGAAGCAAGTGGCGTACCATAGTCTCTGCCTACCCCACTGGGAGACGGGCGTAATCTTAATATATATATTTCTTGTGTGCGTGTGTATGTGACTGAACTCCTCCTAGACGGGTGGACCGATTTTGATGAAATTTTGTGTGTGTGTTCGGGTAGGGCCCTGGATGGTTTAGATTCACAATTGGACCCGGTAGGTGGCGCTGCTGTCGGTATTTCAGCCTTTTCAGGCAGGACGACGTCTGCCAGGTCCACTAGTATATATTATAAATTACAGGCTCCTATTATCCTGGCTCTGCTTGGCGTGTGGTATTCTAACTTCTACGGCGCAGAGACACACTCACTACTGCCTTATGACCAGTACTTGCACAGGTAATTCTTTTTTATACTATCGCGGGTCGCCGGTGTTTGACAAGGACGATCATAAATTATTTACTTTTCGTTAAGCTTAATATCCATTACTTTCGCTGTACCATGTGCTTACTCTTAACCATTAATTGAACGCGCAACGAACATCGAAACAAATGAGATTTACAATATTTCGAAATCGGTAATGAGCCGGCAGTCCTTAGCTGTGATTGGTTGGTCGACGCATCGAATGCGCTAAAGATTGACGCAACGTGTCGTCACAGTCGTTGTATTTATCGATAAATAAATTATTTATACAAAGAACACATGATCTTAGCTCATCTATTTATTTATTATATTCTCTTTGTGATTTACGTAACATTTTAAATGGTTCAAGCCTTAATTCACACACGCTGGCCTAATGCGGGTTGGATCTGACATGTCTTTAGAATTACTTCTAAGACATGTGGGTTTCCTCACGATGTTTTCCTTCACCGTTAGCAGGTGGTGAATCATTTGATTAGTACACTTAAACTCCACAAATTCACATTGGTACTACCCGGGATCGAACTCGCACCTTTTGCGTGCAAGTCGGTTACTTCCCCACACGGACACCACCGCTAATTTTGAATTTGATAATGTTAAATGTAATGTTTAATTGTAGATTCGCAGCATATTTCCAACAAGGCGATATGGAGAGTAACGGTAAGTACGTGACAAGGTCCGGAGACGTGGTCAACTACAGCACGGGGCCCATCGTGTGGGGGGAGCCTGGCACTAATGGACAGCACGCCTTCTACCAACTTATTCACCAGGGTACCAGGTTTGTATAATAACTATATAATTATTATTTTTGAATATGGAAAGCGTTCAGTAACGATGACGCGAGTTCCATGATTTTTGTTCACTCAAAAAATGCTCAACGCGCATAAAAGAAAGAAGTTTTCACTTCGTATATCATTCAAAATAAAATATAGCCTAATCAGTTCAATCGTTTTTGAGTTTATTTTTTCAAATTGAAAGCAAATATTTGTATTTTTGTTTGTAATCACTAAACTCAAAAACTACTCGTGGGATTACAAAAATTCCTCCACATGTAAAAAGCTACATTATCAGCGAGTAACATAGGCTATATTTTATTTATATAATTAAGGGACCGAACCCAATTCACGCGTGCGAAGATGGTACGTGCCACTAGTATGTATATACTTCTGTAATATAAAGCACATATCGCACCCACAGTGGAAAAATGACTTAAGGTGAACCGTGCAAGTTTTGCAATTTACATCCTACTTTTTACATGCTAAGGTTCAAAATAGCTCAGTGACATTTTTTAAGTTACTCCATTCTTCTACTAATGATGCGATATCATCATCATCATCTCAGCCAAAAGACGTCCACTGCTGGACATAAGCCTCCCCCAAGGATTTCCACAACTCTCGATCCTGAGCAGACCTTGTCCATCGGTTGCCCGCAACCTTTACCAGGTCGTCGGTCCACCTTGTTGGAGGCCTGCCCACGCTTCGTCTTCCAGTTCGTGGTCGCCACTCTAGAACCTTTCTGCCCCAACGGCCATCAGTTCTGCGAGCTATGTGCCCGGCCCATTGCCACTTAATGGAAGCAATTCTTCGATATGCAATTTTTGAATGATGCGATATGATATTGTTATAACAGACTGATCCCGTGCGACTTCATAGCCCCAGCACAGACACACAACCCCATCAGTAACGGCGTGCACCACAAGATCCTGCTCGCCAACTTCCTCGCGCAAACTGAAGCTCTCATGAAGGGGAAGACTACTGCTGAGGTCACTAAACATTAATTTTTCAAATTATAAAGGGATTCTTACGTCTGGACGACGGAAATAATCGCTGGCCCGTGCGTCATGCTCGTGAACGCGGGTGCTACTTGGGATGGCTAGTCAATCTTGGCATGATTTTTTTAAATAATAAAGATAAAGTTTTTAGATTTTTACTAAGTTTGCAATGTGAATCTCGACACGTGTGAGCCACATCCAATCTGAATCTGGGTGTACTTTTATGTCTGTAGAGCCAGAAGTAAAAAGGTGTAAAAGTCGTTTTGAGTGTCGTTTTCATGACTAAATTGCTAAACAGATTTTTATAAAATTTGATACAGATACAGTTTGAGCTCTCTTATATACGTCACATCGTACTGTTTTATATGCCATACGAAATAATCTATAATCTAATTACAGGCTAAGGCTGAGCTGGAGAAATCCGGCATGGCTCCGGACGCGGTGTCCAAGATTCTACCTCACAAGGTGTTCCTCGGCAACCGTCCCACCAACTCCATCGTACTCAAGAAAGTGACACCTTTCACTCTTGGAGCACTTATCGGTACGTACTATAAATAAATCTTCTAGGGGCTCCTAGCTGTAGATCTGTGAGGATGGAACCTTGTTGGGATCCATCCATCTCGGCCATAAGACGTCCACTGCTGGACATAGGCCTCTCCCAAGGTTTTCCTTGTCGGGATGGGTAACCAAAATCGAAAGCTGAGTTTCAAAGATAATCTTGAAAAAATATTATTACTTCGAATTTAGCAAGATTTATTTTTACACAAAATAAATTTAAGTTTTAATTTCTATACTACTTAGGTGGCCAAAAAGTGTATGGCACGCCTGTGGTAAGCAGTTACCGTAGCATTTGAACGCTTGCAATACATCACATTGTAAGGTGGACCTTTCTTAATTGGGTTTTGCTCTTACTCCCTTAAAGATAGATAAGCTGCCTTCATACTAAACGGCGTTCAGTTCTGTTGCGTTATTATTACGCCTACCTACTTTTAGATTACAAAAAGCGATAAATAATACCGAATATTACGCATGATATGGAAAAAGATAGCTGTTAGCAAAATGACAACAATTAGCCACTTTTGTAAGCAAAAATTTTAACTTTTTTTTTATACTACTTGGGTGGCAAACAAGCATACGGCCCGCCTGATGTTAAGCAGTATCCGTAGCCTATAGACGCTTGCATTACCAGAGGTATCACTTGCGTGTTGCCAACCCATTTTTTTACACCAGGGCTTTAAGATGGAAGTAACCCTGGGATAGGAATACGTTTGTTTCAAAACGCATTCCTAAATGAGCGCTGGAGACCTGTACTCACACACAGGAACACAACTACACCGCTGTGTGTAGTCATTTGGCTGTGGTCTTCTGTAAGGTGGAGGTCCTTCCCCAGTCGGGCTTGCTCGCTAGTATGGTGCCCTACCTCTCTTAAACTTAACTATTTCCTTTTTAACCCCCGAGGGTTATCTCGGGGATGAAAATGGTAATTGATGCTTGGTCAAAAAGAGGGGTGTTATAAAATTAACGTGTCTATTTATGTATCTGTGTGTCTGTCCGTTACATCATAGCTCCCAGGCGGATGAACGTATTTTGATGTGATTTTCTTTATCATCATCTAAGCCAAAAGACGTCCACTGCTGGACATAGGCCTTTCCCAAAGAGTCCACAGCATTCGGTCCTGAGCTGACTTTATCCATCGCGGTTATTTCATCGTCTCAACCCATAAACGTCCCACTGCTGGGCATGGGTCTCCTCCAAACATTTGGAGGGATATTAAGCCTACTATACCACGCTGGCCAGACGGGTTGGTATAGGGTTTTGTTTCGAGTTTTCCCTCTCTTGCAGTCATTTAATATAATTGTTCTAATAAATAAAATGAGCACACGAATTTAATAACTTTTGTATCCACAGCTCTCTACGAACACAAGATCTTCACTCAAGGTGTCATCTGGGACATCAACTCGTTCGACCAGTGGGGTGTGGAGCTGGGCAAGCAGCTAGCCAAGGCCATAGAGCCGGAACTACAAGACAACAAGCCTGTCACCTCACACGACGGGTCCACCAACGGGCTCATTAACTTCTTGAAAGCTAACTTTTAATTTAATAGCATTAGTACTAATCACTTTGCGAAGTTGTTTATTTGATGTTTACTTAAGACGACTTGCAATGAATATTCGGCCTATTTGACAACTTGTAGAGCCGCCACACACATACGGTTTTCAGATTCTAAATCTATGTGGGATTGTATGGCAAAATAAACGAGCACAAATTACTAATTAAAACTTTATTCTTAAACATGTTAAAAATCAGCGTTACACCGTGGCTGTCCGTCGTATGCATTTCTGTCTCCAATCTTGGATTAAATATTCGTAAAACTGGTTTAGTAGTCAAACGTTCCTTCAGGCAATTGAATGCACACTGTTGCTCAGCATTGAACTTGAAATCAACATCTTTCTTAAGTAAATCTGTAAGTGGTCGTGCTATAGATGCAAAATTCTGGATATACTTCCTAAAATACGACGCCAATCCAATAAAACTTTGCAATTGCTTAGCTGTTTTAGGTTCTGGAAACTTTGTAACTGCATCAATCTTTTCACTGGCAGGCCTTACTTGTCCATTCTCAATTGTATGACCTAAATAGGTTATGCTTCGACATATCAGCTGTGCTTTCTTCCAGTTTATTTGTAAGCCATATTCAGATGCCACTCTTAAAACTTATCTTAATCTATCAACAGCTTCCCGTTCGTTTTTTGCTGGACTAAGAATATCATCGACAAATATTAGAACAATCCCCTTAGATATTAGTTCTCTGGGCAAACAGACAAGCCAAATAGAGCTTTCAGAAACTCGAACTGACCGTGGTGTGTAACAAATGCAGTGTACTTTACAGACTCACTGCTGACATTCAGATGGAAAAATCCGTTCTTTAAGTCCAGTACACTAAATACTTTTGCCTCCGCCAATTTGTCAATGTAATCTTTTTTGTACAAAATCACTCGTTTGTATGGTAGTTGTCATTCAGATTTCAGAATGTTCGGTATGTGGCCGAATTTACCAATTGTTGCAAGTCTACTTAAGACAATAAGGGCGTAAACATACTATTGAAACGCGATTCGTGACCATGAAACGCGACGATTCAAATCAACGGGAACTACAAACATACAATGAACGGACATCAATTACACCCAGACTCTGAACAAATATTAATGAATTAATTACACAAAGTTTTGTCCCTTGTGGGAATCGAACCCACTGCGACTGCTAGGCCGGAGGTCGTCTCCGACCTAGCAGTCAGGGTCACTACCTACCAGGGCCCTGTTTAATAAAGCTGACAATTCGACAAGTCCGACATATGTCAAAAAGTTACAATTCGACAATATTTCTGTTTAATAAAACTTACAGGCGACAAAATTGTCATAGTGGAAAATTCACAAATATGTCGGTTTGTCACGACAATCTGACATATTTCTGTTTAATAAAACTTTTTGAGCGACAGGTGACAGGCGACAATTTGTCGTGAAAAACTTGTCAATTCTGCTTTATTAATCAGAAAATTGTCATGACATTTTGACATATTTGTAGAATTGTCCAACAATTCTGACAGGTGCATTACCTTCTGTCGCGATTCTTATTTTGAATATTGAAGGTGTAAGAAAGTGTTTATAAAAGGTTTAATACAGCAGTGAGAGTAGTGATAATGAATACTTGGAACAAATACAAACGGGGAGGCAACGACGGTCATTTAAAAGCAGAATCAATTTCTCTTTCACAATTACTGATTTCTACTTTAACGAAACATTTCGGGTAGGTACGTAAAACTACCGTAGAATATTTAAAATAGATTTCTTGTTTTACCCTCCTTTATCTTCATAAAACAAAATGATCAGCAAATATGTCACAGATTGACATAATTGTCACGTCAATCCGACAATTGTCGGAAGTAATTTGACTGTGGTTTTTTGACATATGTCGAGTTTTATTAAACGCGTTTTTAAATGACAAATATGTCAAAGATTTCATGTCGATTTTTAACATATTTGTCACCTTTATTAAACAGCCTAAGCGCGACAATTCTACAATTAAGTCATTTTTGGACATATATGTCGAATTGTCAGCTTTATTAAACAGGGCCCAGACCAACAGGCCAGTCAAAATTCCCGCGTGTCGTCGCATTTCAATTGCATGTGTGCCCAATTTATGTTGTGCAGTCTTACACATATATCTATAGACAATTTTAAAAGCTTTTTATCTCATTTTTGTAGTGATATTATAAATGTCTAAAAATAAGCATAATCAAGTTGATATTATCGAAAAGTGAACAAAGTTTATATATTATTATTTGGTGTAATGTTTAAGATAGTAAGTAGTAGTCTGCCTACCCTCGTGGGAAAGAGACGTGAGTCTATATAATGTATGCTTTTATTGCTTTGAATGTCCGCTTAATGATTGATGATTGTGGCGCCATCTATCAGAAAAATAGCAACTTTATAAGCCAATTTTTAAACTGTGCAACTGTCATTGTCAAAATTTTGCAATGTTGGCTGCATTGGAACAAATTTTAAATGATAATTATAATCATTTTGATTGATAACTAAGTACAGTAATGTGAATAAAAATCATTTTTATTATATCAAGGAGGGATATGGATACTGAAATAGCGCAGACGACACGAAAGTGCAGACCGTACTGACAGGGACAGGCGCCTGCGGGGAGGTAGGAAGGGAAGCGGGCGGGGGAATTCCATCAAGCCAACCAAACGATTTTGACAGCTTGCACAGTTAGAAAAATTGAGTTATACATGACATGTGAAACACTGCCCTGCCTTTAAAGAACCACGCAAATGCAAGATAAGTATCAAAGCAAAACATGTCTTAAATCTGATAGGTTACAGGCGTGTTTACCGTAGCCTTCATCATGCAGTTACGTCCTTCTTTCTTAGCACGGCAGAACAGTAAGAAATATGTCTACTTACGACTTGTCCACAACACCACGTCACGCAGTCGCAATAGTGCACCCATATCATTCAATTATGAAATTATTATAGCAACCCATATATGTCCCACTGCGGGCACGGAGCTCCTATCCTCTATCAAGAGAGAGAGAGTCCTTAATTCACACACGCTGGCCTTATGCGGGTTGGTGAATCAGACATTATGAATAGGTGATTTTAACAGAAAATACGACGCTGCAATACTGTGCATTAGCACGTATCGTGACGTGGTATTGTAGACAAGCCTTTAGAGGGACTTCCCTAGGGATTGACACACTGGTATTTTCTGAGAATACTGACATCTGTTAAAAGTTATAACTTCGGTTCTCATGTCTTGCGAAGTTGCTATTGGTGTTAGAAATAATATATTGAGTTGATATTATTCAATTAAATTATTATTCTCATGTTTTTTTTTATAATTAGGACAAAAACTGAAGATATCTACTATCAAAGTGTTCTATGGGAATCATGGTGGTGTATTATTTTTTATAACAAAAACAGTTTACCAAATTCGCAGTTACAATGTCACAGACAGACCAAAAAAAAGGTAACCTTGTAACCTTGGAGGCGCCCATAGCCAGGTGTTAAACTAACAAGGTCGTGGTTACTCAATAACAATATATGGGTGACCGCATATTGGTATTTCAGCTTAGTCTCCGTATATTAAAAATCGCCAAATCAGTCGTTATATCACGACAGAGGCCTAATATGTACGATCTAAACAACCCTGTCACCATTTTGGCCACTATCCACTCAATTTGGGTCCACCCATCACATGATTCCCTAATTATTATTTTCGTCGTTTAGATATAAGTATAATATTTGTATGTAATAAAATTATGAAATGTTACTCTTAGTGAGGTCTATTTATGTATTGTAAAATATTTATTTTGTTTTAGAAATAAAACATTGTTATGCACTATTTGGGTGTTTTTATTTAATGCTAATTGTTGCCGGCGGCGCCGCCTGCGTGGTTGTTGGTTATCGCGATATAAAGTACCATGTTGGCTTCCCCAGGGTACCATGGTGAGAACTATGAAACGATAACCTCCTTGCCTTACTGAGCGCCTAGTACTTCTGATTCTACTGTATATTGACTAGCGAGAACCATAAAATGAACTCCTTGCGTTTTTGATAAGCGCCTAACTTCTAATTTTATAAACGCGAAAGTTTGTAAGTATCGATGGATGGATGGATGTTTGTTACTCTTTCACGTGAAAACTACTGAACGGATCTGGATGAAATTTGGCACAGAGATAGATTATGGTCTGGAATAACACATAGGCTACATTTTACAGCGATAATCGACACATCCACTATTAAAGTGAAAAAAAACTTTATATATTTAACTAGCTGTTGCTAGTTAAATATATAAAGTTTTTTTTGAAGATAACTCCCGCACTAGAGAACAAGCTCTGTGTCGCGGAGGACTTTACAAACATACAATTAACGGGCACCAATTACACCCAGACCAATTCTTTGTGGGAATCGAACCCATAACCTCGTGCACAGCAGGCGCATACTGCGGCCACTGGACCACCAAGACGAAGAAGATATTCTCTTGCTATTATTATTATTCTTTTATTTCTTAGATAGCAGATATTTTTTAAATGTAGAAAAGAAATTCTCAAGTAACGGTAAATAAAAATCCGAGGATTTCAAAGATTATTGACGATCGTGGAATTCTTAATTAAAAATAATACTCCGAATTAAAGTTATTATTTATTGTAATTATTAATCATACTAGCAACCATGCAAACATGTAATTATCCAATTAATCATGTCAGACGAACATGTACTATCGACAAAATTGGCGATCGACCATAGTACATAGTCTACGGAAAGTGACACGATAACATTATAATGTATTTTAATATACCAGTTTGATTTTCAAATAGTTTTGGCTATTCGCTCGATTGATAATAGTCTAGCAAAAACATACATTGCGTTCCAGCGCAGATTCGGCATGAATTAAGTTATTATAATTTTTCATTGATGAACAACACCTAGTAAGGTAGGGTGTAAGTCTAGCAGACAAAATCCCCTGCAAGAGAGGGAAAACTCGAAACAAAACCCTATACCAACCCGTCTGACCAGCGTGGTATAGTAGGCTAATATCCCTCCAAATGTTTGGAGGAGACCCGTGCCCAGCAGTGGGACATTTATGGGTTGATATGAATGAATGAACAACACCTACATAACTAATACTAAACTTTTATATAATATCTTTAGATATCCTCAGCCTTGGGTAGGTTGAACATGTTTTTAGGAGGTTCCCCTATGTCGCGGGGGACTTTACAAATATACAATTCACGGACACACCCAGAAACATCGTGGCTTAGCAGTCATGACTACATATTTATTTAGTAGATGACTACATATTTACCTAATTCGAAGATGTCTGGCTCTTTCACTATGATCATACTAAAATGTTTCAATTTAATTTTGACATTATAAATGCTAGAGAATGTTTAGCAAAGCGGCCCGCTACCGACAGACAAGACACACATGAGATTTTTTCTAGAATATAAGTAGGGACACTGTCTATACTATGTGGATTATACAATGTTTGTATTCTTTATTGAGGTGATTTAAAACAATCGTTATACATAAAAAACAGGTTCTGTTTGTTTGTCTGCAAAACTCAAAAAGTAGTCGACAGATTGACTTGAAACACAACGCATGCATTTGCATTTCATACAAGAGTTGTATACTTTATATCCCGATATTCCCACGGGAATGGTAAGTGCAAAATGTCTTAGGAGCCAATACATAGGCGAGGGAGAAATACTTTAGATTTAAAACATATTGTAGGTACATTTAATACACATAGATTATTCCTTAGTAGAGGCCTCGTTATTTAACATATAAAACTAGTTCAGCCATTTAGGATCTACAACTCCACAAACTATATCAATTATTCCACAATATCTCCAAACACATTCACAACTTAACAAATACTTATAACTAAAATGTTTATTTTAGGTAGTTAGGTACAGTCGGCAATGGAGTTAGCTGTACAGGGCCGCTGTATGAAGATTAGTTTTTTTAAGAAAACCAATGTATGAATTTGTGTGAAATATATTTTTATCTGTAGGTTTAGTCTAATTGTACACTGTTACCAAATTCCATAGAAATATTTACAATGGTTTTCTTACAAAACGAATCTTTATATAGCGGCCCTGTACAGCTAACTCCGTTGCTGTGTGTACGTTTATTTAGGTTTCCTTCCTCTACCGCCGCCACTCGTCTTAGCTTTCTTCTTAGCGGCGTTCTTTTTATCTTCTTCAGCTTTACGCTTAGGATTCGGTGTTGTTGATATCTGAGATTAACAAAAAATAATATAAACAATTAGTAACCAGTGAGGCTATGACTCTTTCGTGGCTCAGTGGAGAAGTTAAATTAAAGAGTGGACTGTATATAAAACTTATATTAAACTAGAAATGTACAATAGTAGTCGCACTACGGGAGATTATAATAGGATGCGCGAGCGCAGGTGTGTGTCTACGTGGTATTTGTGTGACTGGCTGTAGTCGGTCTCGTAGTGAGGGCTCTGAGCGCGCCCCTCACCTCTCTCCTTAGTGTTGTACTCAACAGTAACAATAAAAAAAAAAATGTGAGCCATCACGGGACGCCTGGCAGATGTGAAACATCGACATTATTTTGTAAAAGTAATATGCAGAAAAAAACAGATTTAAAAAAAAAAAAAAAGTGTCGCGGGGGACTTTACAAACATACAATTAACGGACACAAATTACACCCAGACTCAGAACAATTCTTTGTGGGTCACACAAAGTTTTGTCCTGTGCGGGAATCGAACCCACAACCTCGTGCATAGCAGGCGCATACTGCGACCACTAGACCATCGAGGCAGTCAAATTTTCATTAAATACAAAAAACTACGAATTTATTTCAAATCGTTATCATGACGTCATCGCGTCGCCACGCCAGAAATCTGTTTTACGTGCGGCTATAGATATGAAACATCAAAAAGTATATGACGGCGCCGCCGCCGTCAAGACTAGTAATCATCGGATACAGCGGACATGACGTCATCTGTCACGTCACTATCTAGCGATATAAAAGGTCGCACGAGGTCGCCACGCGGTCTTGAGATGATCGACTGTCTTTCCTGACGGTCGATATGTGAATATCGGCGGTTCGTATAAACAAAAAAAGCTATGGAGACGGCCTGACACAAAGGCCAGCAAAGTTATAGTATAGATAACTTTTCTGATCTGATGTTTGCTAATCACGAGGTCCCGGGTCGGGCCAATAAGTGATATTGGGTTCTTCTATCAAGAATTTCACAATAGATGCCTGGAGTTTGGAAATTCGATGTGTTTACACCCCCGTGTCTCGTAAAGAACGTAAAGCCGTTGGTCCTACGTCTGATCTTTCCCCGGTCGTGTCGGATTACCGTCCCATCGGACTATAAGAGTGAGGGAATAAAGAGCGCACTTGTGTTTGCGCACACACTTGTGCACTATAATATCTCCCGCGCAGATGGCTAGTCTCTCCGTTGAGATATGCCGCCGTGACAGAAATTCGGTTAGGAGGACATTATAGTAAAGACTAGCTGTTGCCCGCGGCTCCGCCCGCGTGGATGTCGGTTATCGCTGCAAAAAGTAGCCTATGTGTTATTCCAGACCATAATCTATCTGTGTGCCAAATTTCATCCAGTTCTGTTCAGTAGTTTTTATGTGAAAGAGTAACAAACATCCATCCATTCTTACAAACTTTCACATTTATAATATTAGTACTTATAGATATAACTTACAGTGAAGAACCCATCAAGTCTGCCCTGCGTAGTGCCAGAACGTGCCTTCATCAGTTTCTTGGCTCCGTTACGTACTCGTTCCTCGTTGAACTGCTTGTCACCACACAGGAACTTCACCAGACCTTCCTCGTCAGGGTCTGACCATTTCAACTGGAAATTTTACCAATTGTTGTTTAACAATTCGTTTTTATAATAATACTAGCGGCCCGCCCTGACTTCGCCTGATAATAAAAAACAAAAGAAGAATTACTGAAATCGGTGCAGCCGTTCACGCGTGATGCCGTGACAAAGGGAAATTAATAGGGATTCATTTTTATATATAAGAAGAAGATTAGCAAACCATGTGTCCTATTGGTGAGCAGTGGGACACCTTTCTCTTTTTTCATATCAATACATACTCTAACCTAATGCTCTTTGATGGTGTACCTGGGTTGCCCAGGTACTTCTATGGTAGGTGATCGGCAACATTAGAAGGCTACTGGCCATCTTCAACAAGCTGGGGTGGATAGAAATATAATATAATCCCCCTACTACCCTTCCAGCAGCTCTCCATACCATACTAACCTCAATATCCTTAGCATCAGTGACCTCTGGCTCCAAGAACAGCTCCCTCGCTCTCTTAAAGTCCCAGTTCTCTGGTGGAGGATACTTGTCAGTATCAATGTTCCTCAGTATCTCCTCTAAGCTTCGATGCTGTCGGACCAGCTCGATGGCTCGCTTAGGTCCGATACCCCGGATAGACCCGCAGTAGTCACACCCGAGGAGGATGCAGAGGTCTATGAACTAGAAAGAAAGTTATTTATTGACAATCTTTTGTATACCAATAAAATCTGTTTTTTTTTCTTTCTTGTGTAAATGGTTGTCAGTCTGGGTGTACTACTACCAAGGTGGCAAACAAGCATACGGCCCGCCTGATGGTAAGCAGTTACCGTAGCCTATGGACGTTTGCAACACAAGAGGTGTCACTCACGCGTTGCCGACCCTTTAAAAACCTTATAACTCCTTTCTTAAAGAACCCCATGCTATAGTCTCATGGGAAAACCTCGGCAGTGAGCACGTTGTGTCCCTCGCGACACAGGGCTCTAGTGCAGCAGTAGTCTTTAAAAAAAACAGAAGTATAAAACGGGTATATTAATAGACGGCACGGCAGGCCCAGGAAAAGATGGCGGGATGAGCTTGACTCCTACCGTGCTGACTGGCAAGTGAGAGGTCTCGACCGTGACCAATGAAAGAATGAAAGGGAGGTCTTTGCCCTGCAGTGAGACAGTAATGGCTAATAATAATAATAATAATATATATCTAGTGTATAGGCGAGTCACCGTCTGCCTATTTTACATTTAGAGTATATCCCAACTTTCAAATGATGGCAGGCGACGTTTTATCCCATAATAATTGTAAATCAGTCCATCGAACACCCAATCCCATAGCCCAAAATTATTTGATTTCTCATGTTGCAATAGCTCTACACTTACCATAGGCATGTCATGGCTGTACTGCAATAGTGCAGCTGTGGCATGACTATGGTAAGCGTCTCATCCCATTTTAAATTAAAATTCTCTAAGGGCCTCTGCGTGTTGGATCTATGTCCCCGCGTAAGCCTTCCAAAGGCCCGGGTATTCTCCTTGAATGATGGGAAAATACCCGTGATAAAGAGAGACATAATAATAAAACGGGTAACAATTGTTAATGCTTACCTCACTTTGGTTTAACTCAAGTCCTTTCAGTACTTGGTCCAGATGGAACTCTTGCACGGGCATCTTGCGAGCCTCGGAGAAGGTCAGGTGACGCAGCAGGACGCCAGTACCGAATGTTAGAGCGTCCATATCTTCAGTCGCTGTAGCGAATACTTTACCAGCTTTAACCTTGAGATAGAAACAAGTTGCACTTTTAATAGTTTTACAATATCGTTAAGTTAACAATTTAAGTCCGGAAAACGCAAGTGATACTCCTGGTATTGAAAAAAAAAAAAATAATAATAATAAATTCTTTATTGACATAAGATAAATTACAAATTTGTGTGTGTGTGTGTGTGTGTATGTGGTGTGTGCTGTGAGGGTGTGTGTGTGTGTGTGTGTATGTTGTGTGTGCTGTGAGTGTGTATGTGTGTGTGTGAGTCTTTAAGTTGACCTATCTCTTCAGAATCATATCTTCAATGTTGTCGTTGTTATAATCCTTTAACCATTTTATAACTAATGTTTTAAATTTATAGTTTGTGTTAAAAATTTAAAACATTAGTGTAATGTAATGTAATGTTCATAGGCTATGGAAATGTTCGCCTCCTTGTGTGTGTTCTACCGCCTGTACAATGGGCTGTGTTCTGAGGAATTGTTCGAGATGATGCCCTCGGCCACATTTTATCAACGCACGTCTCGCCACCGACAGGGGAGTTCATCCTCACATCCTTGCACCTCAAACATGCCGTACCGTAAGATTTCAGAGGAATTTCATACCACGTACGATTAGGCTGTGGAATGAGCTCCCTGTCGAGGTTTTCCCAAGAGACTATAGCATGGGGTTCTTCAAGAAGGCAGTTATAAGGTTTTTAAAAGGTCGGCAACGCGTGAGTGACAACCCTGATGTTGCAAACATCCATAGGCTACGGTAACTGCTTACCATCAGGCGGGCCGTATGCTTGTTTGCCACCTTGGTAGTATAAAAAAAAACTGGTTACCATCAGGAAGGCCGTATGCTTATTTTGTTACCTAATTAGTAATAAATAAGCATACTAGCTGTTGCCTGTCCCCAGGATATCATCATCTATCTGCTTGGCAACTTTTATTAAGTTCTGTTTAGTCGTTTTGTTAGGTTACAAACAAACTTACTAACAATCAAACAGAGTTTTCACATTTATAAATATTAGTATGGATTTCTATCCTAGCTTGTAACATAGTCAAAGTCAAACTCATTTATTCATTTAGATCAAATACATGATACTTATGAACGTCATAAAAACAAATGGCATCATAATTTTTTCCTACGGCCAATTGGCTGACTAGGGTAGAGCCTCGAGAAGAATTGACAAGACACGCGGGCCACTCTTTTTAATCGCCAGGGTATAAAATTTACCATTTAGTAGTAGTAGTAGGGTATATTAGTGTTAACAAAAAGGGCCCGAAAACAATATACCATACAAAATTTAATTTAGGTAAAATATTTAAATAATAAGGATACAATAAATAATGAAGAAAAAAAAAAGAATGAATTTAGCTTTCCACTGTATGGCAATGAGGGATCCTTTCCTTTTATATGCATTAGAAAGAAACGTGTCGAGATCACATTACGATCTTAGTAAAATCTAAAAACATATCATAACATATCTTTACTAGCTGTTGCCCGCGGCTCCGCCCGCGTTGATGTCGGATATCGCTGCAAAAAGTAGCCTATGTGTTATCCCAGACCATAATCTATTTCTGTGCCAAATTTCATCTAGATCCGTTCAGTAGTTTTTACGTGAAAGAGTAACAAACATCCATCCATCCATACTCACAAACTTTCACATTTATAATATTAGTAAGGATTATTTAAAAATAATTTTAACAAAAAAAAACCGACTTCAGCACGGCAAGTTGTAAAATTTTCAAATATTTGTTTGTTACAACCGAATAAAATCGACTGAGCGTCGGGCTGAACACAGGTCAAGTAGGTATTAAAAGCAATATTTAATCTGTGCAATCCGCGCTCAATTTATTCACGTCATTATTTCTTATTAATAGTTGCTTAGCAACAATAACCAAAACTTATCTAATCGCCATCAGTAAAATACTTATTATTGAAAAGTTCAGATGGCCATCTGTGGTCTTCTTCATCAGTTTTACTTTACCAAATTACACTTTCTGAATGCAAATGATTGATTAGTTGTTAAAAATATTGAAATTGCTATATGTGTGCCTATAACTTTTGAGGACTTCCCTCAATTCCTTATGGATCCCATCATCAGAACTTTCTTTTGATGATAATGGGACCAAACTGGAAGTATGTCCAGTCAGACAAAAAAATATTTTTTCAAATCGGTCCATAAATGACGGAGTTATGCGGTAACAAACATAAAAAAAAAAAAAAAAAATACACACGAATTGATAACCTCCTCTTTTTGAAGTCGGTTAATAAATCATGTCAAGATTGACCAGCCACCCCAAGTAGCACCCGTTCACGATTGTGCCCCACCCCAAATAGCACATATTCACTGCATGTGTGGTTTAGTGATTAAGGTTCTTTTCGCACTAAGTGTTGTGGGATCAATTTCCACACCTGACAAAACCTTAGTTCTTAGCATGAGTGACCCCCGCAACATAAAGCTTATTAATAAGTTTGGCATGTTGCCTTTTAAGAAAATCCTACTAATAGTGTAAGTTGTATGTGGGAATGGATTGATGTATAGAAAGAAAGAAATACTCATTTATTTGATGCAGACTAAGGAAACAGAATGATACGAATTCATGGACGAGAATTGGGTGTGATTTTGAGAAGTAGACTACAGTCATGGACTAGAAGAACGCAGTAAAAGTGTGGTTAGAATAAAATCTTATGGATATTTGTTCAGTTTGGTAACAGCTCAGTTCATAAATTTAGTTTTTACTTATTATTCGATCATTTAGCATCGCAAACCTCGAAAACCAAATTATCAAAATGACAAAAATGAACCAAGTTAAAAAAAAAGAAAAAAATGACTAGGAAGAAACATTTTTAATGCTTAACTTTTATTACATTTTTTTCATAGTGCATAAAAAAGGCTATGGCGTGGATTCCAGTCAGTATTTAGTGTTGCCCCCTCGAGCTCTTCGCACTGCTTCCAGTCGCATTGGCATACCTCTAATCAGATTATCAATAAAATCTTGAGGGATTGCGGTCCATTCTTCCAGTAAAGCATTTTTAAGGTCTCTCAGATTAGCTAGGACAGGATTTCTTTTTTTAATTTGTCTACCAAGATTATCCCATACATGCTCTATAGGGTTCAAGTCGGGCGAGCGCGCTGGCCACCCCATAACATTGAT
The DNA here is from genome assembly GCA_947095525.1 of Trisateles emortualis. Taxonomy (NCBI): domain Eukaryota; kingdom Metazoa; phylum Arthropoda; class Insecta; order Lepidoptera; family Erebidae; genus Trisateles; species Trisateles emortualis. Next base: position 10,327,471 of record OX352751.1, on the reverse strand, counting down.
TTCCACGGCTCGAAGGTATTCGAAAACTACGGCCGCAGTATGAGGACGTGCATTATCATGCATAAAAACAAATCCATCCCCTATAAAAGGGGCAAATGGCATTACAATTTCTTCCAAGATCTCAGTTACATAGCGTCTCGCTGTTAGAGACCCATTCTCAATGACGTAGAGTTCCGTACGTCACGGCCACACTTTTCCTTTTTCGTCCTTGTCCTGCGAGTCTTGTATACTGTCCGGTCTGCTGATACCTCTTGACAACTCGGTGAACCACGGATTTTGATACTTCTAATGTTTGGGCCACATGTTGATAGGTGTGCCCAGTTTCAATTATAGTAACAGCCCTAGCAACTTGAGTGGCGTTTAGATCTGGCATTCTCAGTTTATTTGCAGTAACAACTCACCCTCAATCGATAAACAAGATAGTCAAGGCAAAAATTAAAACAATATCAAATTTAAACTTAAATTCAAACTTAGCAAACATTTTCGTAGTAGGAAAGAACGCTTATTAAGCAATAATTACAGAAAAAAACAAATGAAATACGAAAATAATAAATTCCAAAACATTGTTTTTTAAATAGGATTTAACAATATTTGTGGCCAGTATGTAGGATAATTACAACGTGAAATATTAAACCTTTTTTTTTGCGTTCCTCTAAATTTGTCCACGAGTGTATATTATAGCCCTATAGAATATAGTCTACTTTTAAACCCAGAAGAATCACTCTTCCCGTAAGATAGTACCCGTCAGATGGAAGCTAGTAAAAATTATAATTAAATTTACCAATGCAGCACATTGTGCTTCAGCTTCACAAGGTGCCTCCACAACAGGTACACCCATCAGCTTGAGAAGCTCACGAGCTTCCTCATTGTGTTGTTTTGTCACTTTTACTAGCCGACGGTTAAACTTCTCTATAGACTCCTGGTCACCTGAAAGTAGATATAGACATTTATTATATTTTTATAAATCCAGGTACGGCATGAGAAAAGTAGGTACCATACGAGTGAACGAACCATGAAAAGAACCATGAACTTACACGAACTCAAGCATATGGCCCCGCTGATGTTAAGTATTCTGATGAATTGTCATTGGTCCTTGATAAGTATATTAGAACGCCGAATATCCGAATTAATTGGGACCAGGGGCAATTAGGATAATCGAAATAGAAAAACGAACTGTCAGTGTCACACATAAAGTAAACTTTATTAAGTTTAATAAACACAACTCTACAATAACGCTTATCATGTTCAAAGTTTCCGTTACTTACATACATAAATATTTATGAAGCTAATGAAAGCGTGTTAAAAAGGAGTATCTTCTGACAAACCTGCTTCTGTAGCCTTCTGCAACTCCTTTTCAGCTTCCTCTCTCTTCTCAGCTCTCTTGTTTAGCTGGTGAGACTTCATGTCGGGAGGTTTCCCGTCAAAGACATACACTGGTTTGATGCCGTTCTCTACCAGCCTGATGGTGCGGTAAAATGTACCCATGAGGTGGGACGTTGTTTCTCCATCTGTAGACACTAGCTGGTTTCCTGCGGGAGGTTTATAAAGGTTAGTTTAACTCAAGTCATAGTTTGGGACATCATACTCCCATGAGTAGAATGTCCCAAAATATGACTTTCAGATACATCAGATGGCCATCCATCTGATATATCTGAATCCAAACAAACTATCAAATATTAATATCAAAATATTTCCTAAGACTATAGCATGGGGTTCTTTAAGAAAGGAGTTATAAGGTAAAGGTATAAGGTAAGGTCCCTGGTGTTGCTAACGTCTAAAGGCTACAGTAACTGCTTACCATCAGGCGGGTTAAGTTTGCCTCATTGGTAGAACAAAAAGAGAGCATGATTTGTTGTGAGTGGAAATCAAACCCACGATCTCCAGCTTAGCAATCAGTGTCATGACTACAGCTAATATGCCTACTGATCCTAGTACAAAGAATATGGCTTATTTATTATAATGTAATAGTACTATGATAATGTTTTTAGAGATTTTTCATCTTGGTGAATGATGATTTTTCAAGTGAAGTCGGACTGTCGATGAAAATTATATCATCAGTACAGTTATCAAACATATTGTCAGGAAAGTAAGATCGCGGATTTGTAAAAAAGATTTTTTAAATAAAATAGTTTTATTTAACGCTTACCTTCACTTCTAACGGCAATTAAGAACTGATACAAGCTCATGTACGCATCAATTGCAATTTTGCGACCTGAAAAGTTAATAAACATTCAAGTTTTGTTATTCTCTTAGGTTATATTTATCGAGTATATTTTCTAGATTTTCTACTTACCAAAGTAATTTTTAATTTCCATTTCTTTAACGGCGTGAGGAGCAATATCTGCTATTAGCTTCGATAAGCCTAGAATACCCATCGTGGTTTGTTTTTTCTATTAATTACACGAAAATATTTACAATGGACACTTCATTCATACAATATTTCAGTTTATGAAATTGGCGGGAAGCCGGGAATTTTTGACATTTGACAATAAGTAGTGACGAGCCCGCTATCGATTATGCAGTATACATAAATCAAGTTATAAATAAATACTTGACTAAAGATTGGAAAAGTCGCTAAGTATGAAATTAAAATACAGCAATAATTTAAAAACAATAATAATAATGAATAAAATATAACTTACAATTTGTCAAAAGCACTGCAAAACTTAATCAAATAATATTAAATAAAGGAATAGATTGTTCCTATTGTACGTGATTTTATTCTCTAAATTCAAATATTTTATTTGTGATTTTTACCGGCAATTTATTACGAGCTGGTTACGATGACGATAAAGCAAAAACAAAACGAAGCTCTAACGAGCGCTAGCCAAGCAGAAAAAAAATGTTTTGACAACAAACAGCTGACCGGATATTCACTTCGCGATAGTATAGGGCGTAGATCGTCGTTTGTTCTGTTTAATTAACAGAGATTGTAAACATTCCGTAAAAATGGGTAACTATTTTACAGTGAATATGGAAGAAAACTTTAAAAAGAATCAGGAATTCATACAAAGTATAAATAAAATAAAGGTAAGTTACGAAAGCATATTGTGGATATTACTTATCTTAATGTATGTATTTTGAATTACTTGATTTAAATTCTGAATTATTAAATATAGATGGAGAGACAAATACAGTTGCAATATCAAATGCAAGAACGTCAAATGGCGATGGAAATAGCCAAGAGTAGAGACACTTGCCTTTGGCTAACTACTTTCTCAATTACTGCAGCTGTGGGCCTCTTCACTGGGTATAGTAAAACATCATAATTATTATATATATTAAGTCAAGAATTGAATTCCAAATACGTAAAATCTTTTACATGAAAATTTTATAATTCTTTATCCAAAAATATCCAGAAAGAGATAAACAAAGAGAGTTTATTATTATTTGCTTAACTTTCAGTACTCCAGTATACAGGCGGTGTTATATCATACAAGATAATAATATAAATACGAATATATTTCATATATTTGAGTGATTCTCGAAGCTAGAAATAATTTATACCTAAATGGCTTTCAGTCATTATGACCAATGAAAGTTTGATCACAAGAGAATTAGAAGAATTAAGAAAATCTGAAAGCTCTAGTTCTACTCTGAGTTACGACATTAACCATGACTATCAGCAGCAGCTTACAGAATTTTCTGATTGATGAATTTCTTTCTGACTTTTTATAAATTAATTTAGTCCTCGAACAGTTTCAGGAGGACTAAAAGACCCTATCTTTTGATGCCATTGATACCTCTTACTTTTGCGACTCTGTATTATTGGGACCTTGCTTACGGGAACAAAGTGCACAGGATAAGAAGTAAGTATCATTATCTTCCATATTGCTATAGCAACCAGTTTACTGCAATTTTATTAAAATAATTTATATGATGATGACTTGCTACTTCTACTTATAAATAAGTACTTATATCTTTCGTCATAATATCATAACAACAAATTACGTCAGGCACGTTTTTATATTGCGTGTAATATAAACAAAATTGCAGGAAACCGACTTTTGTATTACATCATTTAAAATTTGGTTCAAAAGTCTGTGCTGAATAGGATTTGGTCAACACTTTTTCCGATCGAATCGTTCTGATCATAAAACATGTGAATACGTATCTATTTATTATATTAAATGTATTATTTATTTAAGTTATACATAGTGTACTATTATGTACTACTATCATGTGCCGGTTTTAAGGGTACTGTAGTTAGTGAGGCATATATAGGCATAACAAGAGTCTTATTCAATGAACATAATCTTAGGATCATCGATATTTATCATCAACTGACCTTATAGAACTATATTTTAATACATAAATCTTCCAGTGGAAGCTGAACACATAATGACACATGAGGCTGATTCCCTCGAATGGCCTTGTGGTCTTCCAACGCCATCTTCAATCGACCTTGGCCGTTTGGACGTTGAAGAAAAGAAGAAAATCCACCCACCTCTACTCTAAACGAAATACTTTAAATTATAAAGTGTGCCTTTACCGCAACGTAGATCGAATTAGCGGTTAGGATAGATTCCACAGTAGGTAGGCTGCATTTCTTTACGCGAAAATATAACTCACATTTTGCTTTTGCTTTGTTGGGTTGGGATGCATAGAAATTGTATTTGATGTTGTGTACTTAAAAAATAGGGATTGAAATAATTTTCTCAGATGATCTGTGCTTTAGACTACACGTTAAAAGTTGGTTCCGAGAGTTGTTAGATCACGGCATGCAGATGTTTTTTGGGTGATGTGAAACACTCTAAGATAGATGGGCACATGAATCAAGCTGAGCTGTAAAACATCTAAATAATGGTTTAAACGTTACACGAAAACCTCAGGGGACAACCCAAAATAGTACTTATTCATGTGTCTATTTTAGTTAACTTGTGCTTGGTAAAGTACTAATTAAGAGTTACGACCCTCTTGGGAATAACAACACGGCTAAAATAATGAGGCTAAGTACAATCTCCCGTCGGTGCTGTGAACCCATTTATCAAATGATACGTCGTTAGGTCTTGTGTTATGTACTTAAGGTTTATAGCAGTTTCTGTATATTTAAGTAAATTCTTTTGTTTGTTATAATTATGAAGCTTTGGCTTAAGGAAATGTGGCCATGGCTATCAACAGCTAGATTAGAGGCACGAAAAAACGCAAAAGTATTTAAGAATTGTATCTAATATTATTGTTTTTTTTCAATAATTCCTTCGTATTTGTCAATAAACATCGAACGTAAATGGACTTAATAATTACCTGAGATAATAAAAGTTTTAGAATTTTGATCCTAGTTAACATAAGAATAAAGTTTATTGTAAACTTGTAAGATTGATATCTTTATTAAATACTTTGCTGTATTGTACTTAGATATAAGTATAACAATATCCAAGTTACTTCGAAAGATAATAATAATTATAGTACTTACCTGTTACTTAGAAAAAACGTTTTGGTCTATTATATAAGAAACGATATTATTGAGTAGTCATACGCATAGTAGGTACGTAAGTTTCTGTGTAAGTGATCGACAGGCTTCATATATCTAAATTCTGATTAGACAATTTAAAAAGACTCCAGATCCAGTATTGTAATAGTCCTCGATAAGCGCTTTCATATCCTTATAAAATCAACATATTGCTCTGTGCTGTCAGCGGCTGTACCATAACGTCCTTATACCAATCCTTTTTCGATCTTAATTTCAAATTGATGTCAAATTTATTACCTAATTTTAAAGCTAGCTAGGTTGTCATTGAGCTAAATTCGAATTAAGATCAAATGTAAATCGCCATAAGGGCGTCATCGTACTGTCAATGGACATAAGTATGTAAGTCTGTCAATGGACCTAATGTATCGCTCTAAACCCCTCGTTTGATACAAAACTTGTAGAATACTTTACAAAACATATTTTTTTGTTTTATACATGTATTGAGACTGTCTCAAACATTCTTTCGTTCACACTTTGTAGCCACAACAGTTTTTTTTTATTATTAGAAATTATAAAAGTAGGTACGACTGAATTTGTCTCGAATTCTACAAGTTTTGCTACAACAAAAACATGAGATCATAAACATGTAGGCAACTAGAAGTTTTCAACCAACAAGTTTCATATAAGTTTTATACGTATATAACAAATTTTGTATACAACATGTTTTACACATGTATATGAGAAACGAAAACATTGCATCAAATTTGTAAAATACATGTATTATACTTTGGTGAAAACGAGGGGTTAAAATGCTGTACCTAATAGTTTTATAATGATTATTCCTTCCTTAAAAAAAGGAGTTTCAATGCTTTAGCGTTAGTAAGTGTGCTCATGTTTGGCGAAACAATTTATTATTCGTCCGGTAGAACTTATTTAATATTAGTTTAAGTTTAGTCATAAATACTAGGTCACAATAAAGAGCGTTGCTACTATATATATTTTAAAGCCTTATTAACACACGTGGTGTAGCGAGTGAATAGTGAAGCCATACTTCGTCTTCTACTTTTGAATGTCAAATTACTAATGACAAAATGAGAGATTCTATATAAAAAATTACATCTATTCTATGTATTACACGTTTATTAATAAGGCGGATAATTATTAATTTATGTTGGTGATAAGTACAATAAATATTATATTTTGTGATATTGCAAACTTTATTAAGTTTAGTGTTCATTTTATTTTTGAGATTTTATATTTATTTTTGTTTATAACTTTATGTAGTTATGTAGTATTATAAACCGATATCAGTTTTGATTTTTTGTAAGAATTTATCACGTTCCATTTTTTTCTAAATTTAATAATTGCCTTATGCGTTTGCAAGTTAGAGCATATTATTATCTTTTTACAGCTGTAATGATGTGAACAATAGCTGCATGTATGCATCTTTATTTGGAGTGTTTCAAAGATTTTTGGGTTTATTTAATCTGACTGAATTATGAACGAATGGCCAAAGCAGAGAAGGAGTCGAATTTTCTCTTTCTTGTAGTGGATATTGTCGGTCTGATTTATTTACCAATAATCGATAATCTCAAAAAAATATCTTGAATTGTTTATACTCGTCCCTATTAAGTTTGAGAATATCTAAGTACACTTATATGGATGTGCTACTATAATTTGCACACACTATTCTAGAAATCCCTAGTATATTTCCCTATTGGCGTGTTAAACATACTGAATTGTCCTCTTCCTCTGCTCTAAAGTTTGCTCACATGTAATTCCTAAACAAGTATTATAGTATATGCATTTACTAACTTACCATTTTATAAAACGATATAATATTTTATTCTAAAATCCATGACAAATATTTAAATGTAATGTCTCAGTGATTTGAGCCAAAGAGATTAAGAAGTTCCAGTTTTGAGCTGTTCTCAAATTTACTGTACAAATGTTAATAAAAAGAATTATTCACAAAATAAAATTGTTTTATTTATCAGTTACACTACGTTTACAAAACATAAGCACATCGGCAATCATCGTATGTATGTTCATTGTATAAATCGATGAGTTTTATGATGACTGAATGTTTCTTACATCATTTAATTAATGCCTATTGTAATAGCTTTTTAATAAGTAAAATCATTACACTATCGTATCGCACACCTTTTTGTAAAACTGTGAGCAGTATCTATTAGTTATTATATATTGGAGGTCAGTGCTATATTATTATTTTGTTTTAGTATAATAGATCACGTACTTGCTAACAAGCAAACGTTGCTATGAAACAATGCTAAGTAAATACTACATTATGTTGCATATATGAAGTCTCGCGATCAATAATATATAAATTAAAAATACATAAAGATGTCAAACGATCCCTTGACATGATTTTTGAGCAAATATCGATTATACATTTTCACCCCATTACTAAAGTTGTCATCTTAGTTACCATGGCAACTGACATTTGTTTGGGTATCCGTAAACAAATGAATCTCGAATGGCACAATTTCAAATGTGCCGATGACTGTCTAGTTATATGGCCAAAAAACCAAGACAATTACAACAAATAGCAAATTGATAATGGGATTTGTGAGATATTATTCCAGTTTTCTACGTAAGTAGTGTTTATAATACTTTAATTTAATTGATATGTGAATACTCTTTCAATTAACTATTGATATATTTTCGTTGCTTAGCGTAAATAATCAATATTTTGACAATGATTGTAGTCACGCTTCTCCGATATTCAAATATGCTCACGATATCTTTTGGATTTACATTTTATATTGCCATTTGATAGCAAAACATGACTTTGAGGAATATATTAATTTTAATTTTAAATCGATTACAGGATTTGATTTTACAATTGTGGTATAACTTGTGTTGGCAAGAAGTACTGATGAATCAAAATCAAGTGAAAAAAGATGATAAGAAAAAAGATGCGGGTCACAAGCAGAAAAAAAGTCCTGATAAAAACATGTCGGAAATCGACGAGCATATACTAAAAAGGTTTGAAGTAAAGAAACGACTCGGCAAAGGTGCCTATGGGATTGTTTGGAAAGCTATAGATAAGAAAAGCAAAGATGTGGTAGCAATAAAAAAGATATTTGATGCGTTCCGAAATCAAACTGATGCTCAGAGGACTTTTAGAGAAATAATATTTCTTCAATCGTTCAGAAACCATCCTAATATAGTGAAACTGCATAGTATACACAGGTGAGCTTTTATTTATTTGACTGGCCTATTGATTATTGTTTAGTGATTAATGAGTTTGTCCACTAGCCGGACGGAGCTGACGGTTGTGGGTTTGATTCCCACAAAATACAAATATTTTGTGATGAGCAGGATTGTTTGTTCTGTGTCTGGTTTTAATTTATCAGTAGGTATGTATTTAGAATATATAAGTATATTTTCTAATTGTCTACTTGCTATAAGGCTCTGCCTAGTTTGAGTGAGCTATCCAAAAAATAATTATTATTTTATTGTAGTAAGTAATTCTTGCTTGATTGTGTGTACAATTTTCCCAAAGTTTATATAAAAATGATAACAATTATACCTACAGTTATACAGCTTATAATTAAATTATATTTACAAGTTTTTAAAAAAGAACAAGAAATTATAAACAATAATTATAATAAGTATGGTTCAGTTGATGTCATATAATTCCACCGCATTGTTGTCTCCTATTTTTAAAAAAACTTTTTCTTATCACAGGGATATTCCACAATACCTGTAAAATTTTGGGTTGGCAACACTTAAGTGTTGCAAGTGTTGTTTTTGAGACTTCTTGGTATCTGGATCTTTTCAAATAATACTATAAGTAATATATGAATGCATGGTTGATCAGTGGCTTAAGTGGTTACCTCACCATTTACCACTACGTGGCGTGATGTGGGTTCGATCACCACACAGGACAATTCCATCATTATTATCATCACAACCCATAAACGTCCCACTGCTGGGCACGGGTCTCCTCCATATACTTGGAGGGATATTAGCCTACTATGGGACAATTGATTTATATAACTTATTATGTAGCTGCAATGTTCTGTAGGGTCTTCCCCAGTCACGTCTGCTTGCTTATATGTTGCCGTACCTTTTAAATGTTTTATTTGAATCAATTGTTTATCCACAGAGCCTTAAACAACCGCGACATCTACCTAGGCTTCGAGTACATGGAGACAGACTTACACAACGTAATAAAACGAGGCAATATACTCAAAGACATACACAAGAGATACATAATGTATCAAATGTTAAAGGCTACTAAGTATATACATTCGGGGAATGTAATACATAGGGATCAGAAGCCTAGCAATGTGCTTATTGACAGTGCATGCAGGTAAGTCGATTAGAATACCAATTTTTGCATAACATAACTTTTTCGATGGTGGACCGACGACCTGGTAAAGGTTGCGGGCAACCGATGGACAAGGTCGGCTCAGGATCGAGATTTGTGCGGGTCTGCCACCCGTATCGAGCCTGCCACCCGCACCCTTCCGCTGAGGAACAGCGTTCCCGGTCCACCCGTGAAGGCGGGTGTAGTGTATTTTAGTCGGTATGCCGGCCGCCTACCACCTTTAGGACGGTGAGTCCGACATATCTGCTTCGCTTCCCCCGGCCGGGCGGTATGCGTAAAGCATTTCCCCTCAACAAAAAAAAAGGGTTGAGAGTTGTGGAAATCCTTAGGGGGAAGTCTATGTCCAGCAGTGGAAGTCTTTTGGCTGAGATCAAAGCGTCTTTCTTTTAGGTTCCCTATCATAATATTATATGTCATAATTTAACTTGGTATACTTTTACCTGTTCTAACAATAGTTATGCACACAACTACACTGCTATATGTAGTAGTTTGGCTGTGGTCTTCTGTAAGGTGCAGGCCCCCTTCCCCAGTCGGGCTAAATTCGTTTTTTACCACATAGAGATAGGTAGAGGTGATTAACCCACGCGTTAGGCAGTAACTTTAAAATGTACCAGGCATATTTGCCTAGTTGGTCGGAGGCTGATGCTCACGAGTTCGATTTCCGAAAAAGGTGCACATATTGGGTTTAACACACATATCATCACGCCCAGAAGAAGGGGCAGTCGCCCCGGGCGGCAAAGACTGGGGCGGCAGTCACTAGACCCAGCTAGTATTTTTACTGTCAAAAAAAATCTCTTTTCCAGTCTGTCCCCCCTTTCTGAAAACCTAGATCCGGCACTGGCGCTGATACGTCAGTTACTCAGGTTCTTCTTTTATATACCTAGCCTACATTACTACTCTATCTAGGTCTTACAGTCTTACTGCATTAAGTTTGTCCTTTAAATAACTTTAGCTTAGTATCTACACAATAAATAAACCCTATTACCTAACTGACAAGTGACTATTAAGTTTGAAAGCGTTATTACAATGGTTCAATGAAGTACTTGCTACGACTAGGTCGATCGTCGAACTAAATTCATAGAATTTCAAGGTCTTTTTGATAATGAATAGATAGGTATATCATTGTATCGTTGAAACTTGTTTGAGGTAGCTAAAAATAAATAAAATTACCTATATTGATAGGTTGGTTTCGAAATTATTTGTGTCGTTGAATTAACTTTACGTATACAGAAAAGATACAAAAATAATATGGAGGTTTTATGGCAAAACATCGAGGAAGAATAAAAAATGTTTGAAATATGCTCGGACGACCTTTGTATTCCTGTGTGTGAGTACAGGTATCCAGCGGGGATGCGTTTTGAAAGAAACTTATTCCAGGGAAACTCCCATCTTAAAGCCCTGGTGTAAAAAAATAGGTTGGCAACACGCAAGTGATACCTCTGGTATCGGTAACTGCTTATCATCAGGCGGTCCGTATGCTTGTTTTCCACCCAAGTAGTATAAAAAAAAAAAAATAGTATAACTAGATAAACAAGTAACACGAGTTTTTTGTTCAATAGGGTGAAGTTGGCGGATTTTGGCCTAGCTCGTTCAGTATCCAGCTTGTACTCCGGAGGTGAGGAGGGCGCGGACCCTTGCCTGACCGACTACGTCGCTACGCGGTGGTACCGAGCTCCTGAAATACTCATCGCCAGTAAGAAGTCAGTATTTAATATTTAAAGACTATAGATATATAATGATAGCAACCCATATATGTCCTACTGCTGGGCACGGGTCTCCTCTCCTCTATCAAGAGAGAGAGGGTTTAGGCCTTTATTCGAACACACTGACCCAATGCGGGTTGGTTAATCAGACATGTGTTTAGAATTTATTTTAAGACATGTGGGTTTCCTCGCGATGTTTTTCTTCACCGTTAGCAGATGGCTAATCATTTGATTAGATATAAACTTCACAAAGAGAAATTCACATTGGTACTACCACCCAGGATCGAACTCGCACCTCTTCCGTGCAAGTCGGTTACTTTCCCTTTCCCACTCGGCCACCACCGCTATTTCACCACAAATCCGTGCTCGGTTACTTTGTAACCTAAGTAGATAAACAAATTTTAAGTATTTTTATTTATTACACGCTTTTTATTAGCTTCACCTGTATGTTTGTAACCGACTTCTTTGGGCGCGATTGTGACCCACTTTAAACGGCCAGATTTCGTTCAAACTTTGTAGATTTATCGAGGACCGATGACAATAGTACACTAATTTGATAAAATTATTATAAATAATATTACTAAAAAGTAAAAAAGAAATAATAGTAAAAAAAACTAAAAAACACGCTTTTTATAGAAAACCGAACTAAAAAATAGAAAATAAATTTTAATAAATTAATATTAAATTAAAAAAATATTTAAAAAAAGCGTGGGGTGCTTTTAAGATATTATCAAAATGATAATCACTCTACTCATATCTGTCAATAAAATATTTATAACTATTGACACCATTTTTTTAAATTCTTAATTTAATCTTAATTTAAATTTATTAAAATTTATTTTCTATTTTTTAGTTCGAATTTCTACAAAAAGCGTGATTTTTAGTTTTTTTAAACTATTATTTATTTGTCCATTTAGGTTACAAAGTAACACTTAGGTCTTAAATTATATGTATAAACCAAATTTGGATGTCAGCCAATCTACCTCCCGCTAGTTCACTGACGGTAGACACGTATCTAATAGATTTCTGAAATTCTAAAATAGATAAAGATATAATTGGTCGATAAAGAAATTCATGCAATATCTAATTATTATATTATATATATCGACAGCTACACAAAAGGCATAGACATGTGGTCTTTAGGATGCATCCTGGGCGAGATGTTGACGGGGAAGCCATTGTTCCCCGGCACGTCTACCGTCAATCAAGTGGAGAAGATCATGTCGGCGTTACCCAGACCATCTTCTGAAGGTATGTCACTTTAAAAAGCGTGTGTTCTAGAATATCTTCTTCTTGTTCTTAGCGCTTCGACTGCAAACATCGTTAGATTTTATTTTATTGCGGCCAAAAACATAGCCATTTCGACTGCATTGTCAGAAGCAACCATGAAGTCCTGCGTGCAGGACAGCCTCCTCTAGCGTTCATTTAGGGATGCGTTTTGCAGCACGCAAGTGATACCTCCGGTATTGCGAGCGTCAAAGGCTACGGTAACTGCTTAACATCAGGCCGCCGTATTCTTGTTTGTCACCTAAGTAGTACAATAAAAATATTGTAGTGGAGTATTGTTTCTGTGTGTAAGTAGGTACACGCATCCAGTGCTCATTTAGAGATGCGTTTTAAAAATAACGTTCACCATTGTTAGTCCACCACAAATACGTTAGTTATAGGTAGGTATTGAAACTAGACTATCCATAGCATATTTATAGGAAACTAGCGGACCTAGCATACGTAGTCCTGCCCGACAAAGCTGACATACCGACAGCAGCGCCACCTACCGGGTCCAATTATGAATCTAAACCATTCGGGGTTCCCCCCGAATACACACACAAAATTTTATTAAAATCTGCCGAGCCGTATAGGAGTAGTTCAGTGACATACACACGCACAGAAGAATTATATATATTTAAAAATTTACAATGACACCTATTGTAAATTTATTGATTTTTATAGGGTTAGCTACGCGCGAGTGATACCTCTATTATTGCAAGCGTCTATAGGCTACGGTAACTGCTTACCATCATTCGGGCTGTATGTTGCCATCTAAATAAATCTATTTCAGACATACAAGTAGTATGCAGCGGCTACGGTTCATCTTTAATCCGTGAGCAAGCCTCGACGACTACTGGCGGCGCGTCACTAACATCCCTGTTATCTTGTGCGCCGCGAGATGCTGCGGACATGGTCCAGAGGCTGCTGGTGTTTAACCCAGCTAAGAGGCTCAGTGCGGAGAAGGCACTGGACCACGAATATGTTGGCAAGTGAGTAATGATTACAGTCTTATTTCTAACTGGCAAAAACCTGGCTACACTTCGCTATGTCTCAGTCATGTAATAATAATCCGTTCCCGTGCTGAAACTAATTATTTTCTAAAATAAAAATAACCCAAATTACCCCCCATAACATCAGCTATCTGTCAAGTGTCAAATCGGTCCAACTATTGGGGAGATTACCCGGAACAAACAGACAAACAAGCACGTGTTATGTATTTTTGGTCATATGAATGATCTATGAATGTTTACACGGCACTTAGCCGTGTAAACATTAATATGAATTTAGTAAAAAGTAATTTTAATTTATTACAAACAGACACTTCAATTTTATTTATTTGTATAGATCATTTTATAAGTTTTGACTAGCAACTGCGTGTGCGCACTGAGTGGGACGTCAAGGGTGCTTTTAGAACTAAAGTCAAGTCAAAGTCAAACTAATTTATTAATTAAGATCAAAATGATGGTATCTACTGATGAACTTTAAAGATTTTTTAGCATTTTTGCTATGCAATTAGCTCAAATATACTTAAATATTAAAGCAATGTGGAAAATATTGAGTGGTTTCATTCTTTAATAACATTCTTTCCTCATAATTGGAAGATGTTGTACGTATAGACCTGTAACGGCTAACGTTTGAATGAAACTTACGTCACTCCAAGACGTAAGCAAGCGGTGGACAAATTCGAACTCTGGAGTAGGAGCTCGGATGGCACAGTTGGTAGTGCGCTGGGCCGGAACCCGAGAGGCGCAGGTTCGAGTCCTGCTCCGGGCTCGTCTTTTTCCACATTGCTTTAATATTTAAGTATATTTGAGCTAATTGCATAGCAAAAATGCTAAAAAATATTTAATAATATTGAGTGGTTTCATTCTTTAATAACATTCTTTCCTCATAATTGGAAGATGTTGTACGTATAGACCTGTAACGGCTAACGTTTGAATGAAACTTACGTCACTCCAAGACGTAAGCAAGCGGTGGACAAATTCGAACTCTGGAGTAGGAGCTCGGATGGCACAGTTGGTAGTGCGCTGGGCCGGAACCCGAGAGGCGCAGGTTCGAGTCCTGCTCCGGGCTCGTCTTTTTCCACATTGCTTTAATATTTAAGTATATTTGAGCTAATTGCATAGCAAAAATGCTAAAAAATATTTAATAATATTGAGTGGTTTCATTCTTTAATAACATTCTTTCCTCATAATTGGAAGATGTTGTACGTATAGACCTGTAACGGCTAACGTATGAATGAAACTTACGTCACTCCAAGACGTAAGCAAGCGGTGGACAAATTCGAACTCTGGAGTAGGAGCTCGGATGGCACAGTTGGTAGTGCGCTGGGCCGGAACCCGAGAGGCGCAGGTTCGAGTCCTGCTCCGGGCTCGTCTTTTTCCACATTGCTTTAATATTTAAGTATATTTGAGCTAATTGCATAGCAAAAATGCTAAAAAATATTTAATAATATTGAGTGGTTTCATTCTTTAATAACATTCTTTCCTCATAATTGGAAGATGTTGTACGTATAGACCTGTAACGGCTAACGTTTGAATGAAACTTACGTCACTCCAAGACGTAAGCAAGCGGTGGACAAATTCGAACTCTGGAGTAGGAGCTCGGATGGCACAGTTGGTAGTGCGCTGGGCCGGAACCCGAGAGGCGCAGGTTCGAGTCCTGCTCCGGGCTCGTCTTTTTCCACATTGCTTTAATATTTAAGTGAACTTTAAAGAACCGATAGGTGTAAATATATTCTTTCCTTCAGATAAATCTCTGTCTTTTTTGTAATCTTCTGTTTACGGTACCAAAACCGGTTTCTGTGGCATCGTGTATATTTAACTGGACAGTTACTGGTCTTGATCATGACCTATGGAGGAAAGAAAGGGAGGCCTATGCCCTGCAGTGGGACAGTCATGGCTAATAATAATAATTGAGGTTGTTGACATGTGGGAGGTAGATTCAGCGATCATTGTGCCGATAGTTGTATCAGTCAATGGACTGATCGCCAAGAGTCTCCATCAACACCTTAGGAGGCTCTCGTTAGACGGTTGGATCGTAGAAGACAGTCCTGTCTCCTGTCTCTGGAGGCCTAACCACCGCTAGCTTAGTCCCTGTACCCGATACTAATAATAAAATAATAAAGAGAATAATAATAACATCTATATAATAAGAAACGTATTCCTATCCCAGGGATACTTCCATTATAAAGCCCTGGTATAAAAAAATGGGTTGGCAACACGCAAGTGATACTTGTGGTATTGCAAGCGTCCATAACGGTAACTGCTCAACATCAGGCGGGCCGTATGCTTGCTTGCCACCTAGTATAAAAAACTCTGTTTTTCGTCAGATTCCACCGCGAACGCGACGAGCCAACATTACCTTCGGACGTGCTTCTCCCACTGCGAGATGACAAACAGATGTCGGTGGATGATTACAGGAACAAGTTGTACAGCATCATAGCTAAGGGCTCGCAGCCTCACAACGGACAAGTTAGGCGGACCCACTATGGTAACCACACCAACCACAGGTACACACCTATTTTGATCTTTTTCGTACTTTTAAGAGAGGCAGGGCATTATGCTAGTTAGCAAACCTGACTGGGGAAGGACCTCCACCTTACAGAAGACCACACTGCGTTATTGTCTAACATTTTCGTATCCCAGAGAAATTCTGTCATAAAAACCCTGGTGTTTATTTTTGGGTCGACAAAATCCTAGTGATAACTCTGGTATTACCATTAGGCACTTTTCAAAAAGTATGACCAATGGGATGGGTATATGTATATAAATTTTGCTGGTATTTGAATCTCCTCAATATATTTATTTTTCTTTTTGCAGCAACAAAACTCATCCCTTACCCACAACTACAAGCAAAAGTACCAAGAACTTCCACGAGTCTGACCACAAAGTCATCAATAAGAGCAAAACATTATCAGCCGACCAAAAATTGCGACCAAAATTAACCAGACCACCTGACCGACCAATAAAAGACTACCGCACCGACCAAACCGTGCCGAAACCTTTACGAGTGTCCAAAATATTTGAGAGGCCTGAATGGGTAGAATCTTCGAATTGTCATGGAGATTATTTCCAACCGGTAACGAGACAGAGTCCTTCAGAGAACAGCTTCATGAGTGGTGGTAAGAAAACTTCAATGCAACAAAGAAGGAATTCCACTTCCTTTTCAACTGTCACTATAGGTGGGGATGCTGATTATGGCTCTTGTGTGAGTAAGCAGAAGCACGGTGTCATCACAGCGAGTGCTCTAATGGACCTCAGGACTAGCATACGATGAATATTTAAGGTAAGGTTTGTCGAATCTCTAAAATTATTGTCACGACTGTTAATATTGTCGCTCGTAACTGTCAAACGGGATGTCCCACTTGTAACTATCAAAATGTGAAAAGTCCCACTCAAAACTGTCAAAATGCGGATTGCCCCGCTCGTAACTGTTATAAAATGTGGATTGTCCCGCTCATAACTGTCAAAATGTGGATTGTCCCACTCATAACTGTCAAAATGCGGATTGTCCCACTGTTAACTATCAAAATGCAGATTGTTCTGCTCGTAACTGTCAAATGCAGATTGTACCGCTCGTAATTGTCAAAATGATAGCCTATTTGTAACTGTCAAAATATTGAATGTTCCATAAAGTTTATAATATTTAAAGGTATTTTTAATATTTACTATGTAAAGTGCATAAATATATACCAATTGAAGGCGAAATGATAATAATTTTATTAAAACTGTATGCTCACGTGTGCAATTAATAATACACAGATAACGAAGTAAAAATAGCCAATAGATAGGTATTTTTATGCATTACCTAATATGGTAGGTACTGATTTTTATGCAATAAAGTTTTTTAAGCAATTTATTTGTCAAATGAAATATCGAGTGGCGTCCCATTTTTCTTGACTAAGTATTAGAACTCAAAAATCAATTTCTCCCGCTCCTGCTTGCGGTTGCGGGCACATGCGCAGAGTATGCCTTACCTACATTTAACATAAGTACTATATTTAACTTGCGCATGTCATATTCCCTTAACTGACTAATTTATCTATGCAGAGCCTAAACCGCTTAGGCTACAAATTTAAAAATCTTGCACAAAGTTTCTTTAAACGCCGTAAGTAAGCTGTAACAAGGGATTTTAAATTCAATCCCTAAAAGTAGGCGCAGAAGAAAATCGTTCATTGAGTTCTAGCATACTTATTTTCCTTCGTTTTTCATGTCATACTTAAATATAGTGAATATTGTAACTGATATTATAATCCGAGCGGCAATATTTTGTAGTTGTCTCGTTTTTTTCTATATTGGGGTAAGGGTAGGTCCTATTGTCGTTTATTCTGTTTTGTTGTACGGCATTTTATTTATGTTTGTCTTATATCTTATGTTTTTATCAAGGAAAGACTGTAGAATGACTCTCGTATCTCCTGTATTTTTATATAAAAAAACGTTAATTATAAAAAATATGGATGGACTTGGCTGCAAAAATGTACGATTGCCTTTTAATCAGAGATGACACCTTCAGTGGAAAAGAGATGTAAGTTTATATAGGTATGTTTGGTGATTTATATCTTGTGCTCAATAGTAGAAAGCTAAAAATTCCGACTGACTTTTTTCATTATACATCCTTTTTCTGCGGAGGATGCGTTGTATGCGATAGTTGAGTATATGTTTGAGATCCACCAATAAGAGCCCTATAAAGTCAAATAGCTATATATGCCTTAAATTAGGTATAGTTCTCCATAACACTGCGCATTGTGTTCTCCACAAAATTGTACAAACATTTGTCAGAACTCACCGCTTTGCGGAATATATGTAAATCTTACCATACTAAATATTATAATCTTTATTTTCTTCCAACAACCTGAACATAATTATGTGCTTAAAAATTAAGCTTAGAAATAGGCTATTAAGGATTGGTTGTAGAGAGCCGGTGCCTGTGGTATTATAAACATATACCTAGTATAGGTCACCAGGTCGATTTAGTGTAGTGTGTCAGACAGGTATAGAATTCATACATGAATTCTAACCGGCCTGACGCATCGTTGCGCGTCATAACAGTAATAACAGTGTTGTTTCGGCTTTCGCTCTGGCCTCGTTGGACGCTTAAATACTTACATCCCACATCTCTTTTCGAAAGGCAATTCTTTTACATACTGTGGCTTGGTTTCTTTTTTATTTAAAAACTTTTTGCATGTCAAAGTATACACGCATAAAAATCGTAATAATTACGCTTTATGAAATTGATGCCACTTAAATAACGTGTCGTTAATTTGACACATGGGACAAAAATATTATGAAATAAGATGAAAAGTGGTCGAAATAGTCTGTCCATTTTCTCCACTTCTTACAGAAGTGCTCTTCGTTTAGACCAGGGATTCCCAAACTATTTTAAGCAAGAGACCTCTTTTCCAATTTGAACTGATACCCTAGACCCCCATAGCCAATTACTTTAAAAAACATATATTATCTCTAGTTATTTCCCTATTGAAACAAAATACTTACCAATTTAAACTTGACATCATTTTCTCATCAAAAACTTGCCGAGTTTTTCATCTTGTACAAACTTATCGGCTTGCGAGTTTTTGAAAAGTACAACAATGAACTTCTGAAATATTAGTCATTTAAAAAAAAGTTAGTATACGTAATTCAACGCATACAACTTATTGAAAGTTTCGAATAAGAATTTGTATTAATTAATAGGGTCATTTTTTAAACTTCGTCGACCCCCAAAATTAATGTTTGCTACGAAACCGTTTTCGACCCCATGAGGTCGAAATAGATCACTTTGGGAATCCCTGGTCTAGACGAACAGGTTTTCGCCTCGGTTCATATGAAGGGCTTTTCGTGGAATGTGGTAAAACTTAGACCTGTTAATTTTCTAGTACATTAGTAGTTTGTAGGTTCTTGCAGTCTAATAAAATAGTAAACACTCAAAAGGTATTTCTGTAATGGCGATCCCAATTCCTGAATTTTTATAAGCGTTTGTTCAGTCAGTTCAGGTCCAGTCCTGTGCTAAGCTCATTCATTGCTCTCCCGCCTTTTTTTATTGTGTAGCAACTATGATTTCTTATGAATATAAAACGTTTTTAGTTATTACGATTTTTATGCACATCGGCAATGACAAAGCCATATAATTAATATAAAATCACTTGAACCCCTTCTTTTACCGGTACACTATATGCATAGGTTTGCATATAGGTGAGTCGCATGTTGTTCGTCTTCTATAAATAGACCTCTTATATATACCGACAAGATATTTGCTTTTGTGATTATTTTAACCTAGTGCAATAATGACGGCACAACCACTAGGCGCTTTGTTTTATTTGTTTATTAAAATAATTAACTTGAACTAAGACATGATATTGGTCACAAACTCTTTTCGCCACAGGTGCAGTATATTTCCCATTTTTCTCGACCTGTATACATGCAAACGAATAATGTGTTAACCGCTAAAAAGTGGTGATTGAAATTAGTTTTCACCACGTCCGCAGTGGTAGTGCTGTCGAAAACAAACATTATTTCATTCACGGGCTATGATTCTGTAATGCAAAGTCAGATATTAGATTCATATTATAATTATCGAACCGACATTTCAGTTTATTCCAGAAATAAATACCGACAAATCCCCGCCACTACTTATTGTCGTTTTGTTTCCTAAAATCCTCACTGTATTTATTGAACCAGTGAAGATTACAGGAAAAAATAACGGTTTTGTTTTCTTACAGAAATCCTCTTCAACGAACCCAGAAAACGCGAAGACGAATTTCTCGCAAAATGGTGATTACTGGAATAAACTGATATTAGGTAGCCATTCAATCCTCCATATTTAAAGTTGGTTTACGTTGCATACATTTTATTAGTTCATTACATAATCCATACACAGTACAAGCAACTTAAATAAGTAAAGTTGTAAATGACAGCTACAACGTTTCTTACATATCAGAATATTTTACGATGTTATACAGAATCATAGCCCTTATGTTTTCAATTGAACTGTGTTATTATTTCTAGTCATAATTTTGTTGTACGTTTTGTGTGAATTCATTTGAAATTTTATATTAAGTAATTGAATATTTGATTCTAATGTACGAATCCGTCCATTTTAAAGTGTTATTAGTAAAATTTAGATAATAATGTTTGAAATTTGAAAGAGTGTTTAAAAATATATAGTTTTAAAATCATTTAACATTTCTAGCCCTTTCTAGCTCTTGGGTCTCTCTCGCAGGAGGGTCTTATAGAGCCACTCAATGAGCTAGTATAATAGCAATAATATATTTCTGACTTTAGAATATAGTACTTACACTAAGTAGGAAATGGTGCCGAATATTGTATTACGAACTAAACTAATAATCATCCCTTATTAATGATATTGAATATAAGCAATTATATGTATACATAGCAAATAAAGCTAACAAAAATTTACACGTCTCCAGCGCTCATTTAGGGATACGTTTTGAAAGAAACGTAGGTATCCCAGGGATACTCCATACTAAAGCCCTGGTGTAAAATAATGGGTCGGCAACACGCAACTGATACAGAGCAATGTGAATATCATTTCGCATATCTTAGCAGACATTTTTGACTGCATGGATGGTTTAGTAGTTACTTAGCTATTATACTATTCCACTATGCGGGTGGTTCGATCCCCACAAGAGGTAAAAAAATATTTTTACTATTAAGCCAGGGCTAAGAAAACCGAAGGGGAAGTACAGATAGAAATACAAACATCAATACCAAGTTAATAAAATATCAAGCTCATTGCAAAAAACAATATGCGCGCAGTGAATTAGAACTGATCGTTCTTTGTCGGTGCTTATCGGCTCGTAGTATACAATTACACCGACTAGAGACCGCGTTATGTAAGAAGAATGCTAGGCAATAAAGGGGAGTCTGTGCATGACGACTACCATAGATACACCATCAAATTGAATGAGAAATTAGTTTATTCCTGATTTGTCGTAATCTTGTTGCGTCGGATTCTTGTTTTGTCAGATGCTTGTTTTGTCAGATGCTTGTTTTGTCAGATGCTTGTTTTGTCAGATTCTTGTTTCGTCGGCGTCTTGTTGTTTGCGTTTTATGATTTTAAATAATTATTTGACTACATTCTTATTCAGTTGAAATCGGAAAAAAAGTCCGGTTAAACTTTTACTTCCGAAATTATCTCAATGAGTGTTTGACAAAACAAGAATCGGGCCATATAATAAGAATTTATGAATCAGGAATGCACCACCCAGGTTACTTTTTAGCATTATTTTTTATGTTATGCGACCAAAGTAACAAGATTTGGCCTCGGCTTCTTTCGTGCGCATGACATTATCATGACGGAACTTATAGTGATCTGTTTTCGATCTTAATTTGAAATCCGTAAAATCAACTTCGTCGAGGTTGCATTCAGCATTAAGATTTAAAATAAATCGCTAGAAGGACGTCATGATACGGCCCTAGTTAAGTATATCTTAGCGAATATTGAGGAAACGTTGCGTATTTACAGTTTGAATAAATGAAGCTTTATTTGCAATCTATTCAATGGAAGTATGTATTAGTTTAGTTCGTAGAACATTTACTTAAGGTACGGTGTAATTTCAATTTCAAAACGTATTTTCGCCAATCACTATCGCCTATCGCAGTCTACTAATATATAATTATATTGGCCCGTTTTGTCATGCTATTAGTTATTTCATAATAATACAATATTTCGATGAAATAATGTCCTCTTAACCGATTTTTGGTCACGGTGGCTAATAGCAACGCAGACTATCTGCACGGGTGATATTATAGTGCACAAGTGTGTGCGTAAACACAAGTAAGTACACTTCTTATTCCCTCACTCTCATAGTCCGATGGACGGCAATCCGACACGACCGGAGTGAGATCCGGCGTAGAACGGCATATATTGATGCCGAAAGACGTCCACTGCTGGATATTTGTTTTCTTCTACGATTTCAACAGCGTTCGGTCCTATGGATGACTTTGTCCATCGGTTGTCTTCAACCTTTACTAGTTCGTCAGTCCACGCTGCGTCTTCGTGGCCACCACTCCAGAACCTTCTGTCCCAATCGCTATAAGATAATACTATGGCAAGGATCGTCTCTTCACGAAGAAACTCCTTAACGCTTAACAATACAGTCATGAAGTTAAACGTAAAAGTATTAAATAAACAATTAAAAATAGCTTCTGCTACATTTTTGTAACAAGTGTTTAAAGTCAGCGCTATTTTGTTATCTTATAATACACCTTATTATTTCTTTTTAAACATTGACTGGTATTTTTAGAAAGTTTTTTAAAATTCAAATATGTCTGATTTCATGAGCATGCTATTTATTAACTGTTAAGGAGTCCATTCGTCAGAAAAAAATCTAGGTTGTTGTCTTAAATATCACAATCATCACCATCTCAGCCAAAAGACGTCCACTGCTGGACATAAGCCTCCCCCAAACATTTTTTCAGCATTCGGCCACAGCTGACTACTTTGTCCATCAGTTTTATTTATTTATTTATTTAAAGTCAAACTCATTTATTAATTTAGATGAAATTCATGATACTTATAAACCTCATTAAAACATACTTTTCTCCTAAGGCCAATTCGCTGACTAGGGTCTAGAGCCTCGAGAAGAATTGGCAATTATGATTTCGATATGAGCTTTATTCAAACTCAAGTCAAAGTGTAATTATTTGGCTAAGATTTTCTGTTTATCTCATTATCTTTCGCTTGTTTCTTGTTCATGACTTTGATATTACACCGCGTCTTGATTCGGCACTAATTAATAATCCACTGCCGTAGTGTTATGAGTAGATACCTTAATATAATGTAATTATAACTCAGTCTATATATAAATTGTATTATATAATTGCTCAACGATCCGATGCCATCGATGTTAACTATTACTGGTCCAATTGTACTCGTAGTTATACTGACGGATACGATAACTGCATGAAAGTACTAATGACCAATACGTAAACATTTTAATCTTAGACTCTACTGGTCTACTGGTTAGTGACTTTGACTGCTAAGCCAAAGCGTGGGTTCGATTCCCTAACGGGACAAAACTGTGTGATTAATAAATGTTTGTTCCGGGGTGTAATTTGTGTCCGTGAGTTGTATGTTTGTAAACTCCCCCGCGACACAGGGCTTGTTCCCTAGTGCAGGAGTTGTCTTTGCCCACTCCTCTGGAAAGGTGTGAGTCAGTGAGTGAGACTGACCCAGGGTTAAGATTGAAAGGTCCATCTTTACTTTTATACAGTTCATATGCCCGTCAGTATATTACTTCTCCTTATTACTTCTGTACTATAATACTATGGTCAAGAATTTTTTCTCCAAACGAAGAAGAATTAAATAGTAAATAAGCCTTTTTATATTAGTGCAAACTTAATGGTGGTCGTAAACTAAGAAAACCTTATCACTTGAGGCGTAAATTCATAGCACTTAATACATAGAAGTGGCGTAAGGCGTAGACGTAAAAGACTTACGTATTCTAATAAATCTCTATTCTGCCATTGTAAGTCGCTTTCTAAGATGCTATAAAATGATTCCTAGAGTAGTCCTGATCTGTTCTTATCTAACGGCAGGCACCAGGTCATCTGTCCACCCTAGCCTGCCCATACTGCGTGTTCCAGTTCTGCCCAAACGGCTATGCGAGCTATGAGCTATATTTATATTTTGCGCCTAACGCCGCTTCTTTGTACATAATACACGCCTTAAATTTACGTGCATGTTGCTCAATTTAAGGCGTGTATTCAATTTTAGGTACCTACAAAGTTGTGTTAAATGTTCACTTATGGCCACCGTAAAGTTTTCATCAACTTTTAAAATTTACGATTTCCTGCATTTTTATAAGAACAATGTTTAACACGAATAGTGGACCAACAACAGACAGGTAGAAGACTTCAGTTCTTATGGTTTACACCCACTGTATTTGAAGTTTATGACATTTTGATTTTCAATTTCTACAACTTCATTTTGAACAATTTTCCATCCCAATCTACGCAGAGCCTGAACATCATAATATAGACAGATAGGTACATAAGATCTAAATTTATTATTTACTAGTAGCCCGCCCCGACTTCGCCCTAAACCGGGTTAAACTATTTTCAGCTCAACTTTCTTATATTTTTACATAAGAACCTTCTCCTGACAATAACGAATATAGCAAAAAAAGAATTAGCGAAATCGGTTTAGCTAAGTTAGTTAAGTTTTTATTTATTATGGATTAAAATTTAATACACAATAATTTGATGACTTAAGACATACACTTTAATAGCATGGTCATGAAATTTCATATACATGTTTGATTTAAAAAATCCTTTCTAAAAATACCAGCCAATATAAAAATATACCTTTAACGTAAGGTGGTGAAATAATTTGCGCTAATTTAAACACTTGTTACAAAAATCATTCATTGAGATCTTTTAGATTTTTTATTATACATTTTATGTCAAATTCCATGATTATGCCTATTAAGCAAGGAGGAGGTATATCACAAGGAGACGATATTAGCGGTAGTATCGGGTCATCAAAATATTGTATTACTATTAAAACTGGTGGATCGCCCCGAAGAACTGTCATCTCGCGATTACCCTTTGACCGATTTTGCTCGAATTTAACATTCTTTTTGCCTCTATTTGAGCAACAATACTCTAGTTATCATCGAACAAAAAAATTATACATACATACAAACATAAGGTATTTCTGTTAAGAAATTCACAATAGTTGCTCGAAGATAGTAAAAAGGCTTATTTTCTAGTCCGAAAAAATCTACCAAAGGATTATCTAATGATCTGCCTGTTTCAGTAAGTCCACTCTTCGTATTATACTTTGCCAAAAATTGTGGCTTGTTTTAACCATTCCTTCACGTACGAGGAATGTTAGCATTCTGAAGCGTGTTTGCTGTGTTTACTGCTGCGGTTCGCTACAATAGTAGCAAAAATCTCACACTACTAACACCTTGCTCAAAATTCCTATCATAGGAAAGGAGGGTTGCACTATGCTATTGCAATCCTACATTACCTATGATAGGATTTGGCCCTGAATAATGTCGTAGGGTTACCACTAAAATCGGACAGCATGTCAGTCAGATTTTAGAGATGCTTAACCTTGCTCAATATCCAAGTAAACATATATTTTTAGTTACTTTTTATGGTATTTTTTATGCCTGTGGCGAACAATCACACGGTCTGATGGTAGACAGGTACCGTAGCCTATGTACGCTTATAATGCCATGAGCATCATTCATGCGCTGCCACTCTGAAATAAAGATTTTACTTTTATTTCAATTTTCTCGGATTCGGATTTCTATTATCTCAGATTCGGATTGGGATTTTCTCAGATTCGAATTGCCATTTTCTCGGATTCGGATTTGTGTTTTCTTAGATTCGAATTGCCATTTTCTCGGATTCGCATATTCAAATAAACCTAATCCGAGAAAATAACAGAATTATTTTTTATAGCAATAATTAACCAAAATATGGCTTGTGATTCACAACCACATAATTATTATTACATTCTGATGAAATAGACGTTGAGATGAAGTGACCTTATATTTGTAAACGCTACAAATAGAACCAAATTAAATGTGTTAGATATTGATTATAGTGAAATTATATATGTATGTAGATAATAATTAAGGGCTGGATTGAAACTGAATGATGCCATTATCTGTGCGTACAATTTATGTATATAAAACTGTAGAATATAAAGAATATTTTTTTTGTACACCAAATAAATTATACAAATAGATATAATTCGTAAGATAAGTAGCTGTTTATTAAGCGGTGTTATAGATAATACCGATCTTTTTCAGGCGCAACAGTTTATTTTTATTAATAGGTATAGAAAAGGTTTTATAGCAATGTCTCGGATCAAAGTTAAGATTAACATAGGTGGTTTGATCTACTTACGAGGGTAAAACCTATGTTCATGTGTATTTATCATGTTTTAGTTGCTACTAAGTCCAGTGACGAGGAATTTTTGTCCGTTTCTCATGCCTGGTGTAGAAAGGACTGTTGTCCGCGGGTAATCGCTTGCAGAGCTCACTCATTGCGCGTGAGTACTTTTTCTGTTTTGCGCAATTTAAATACCTACGATAAAGGAAACAAAAAAGTGTGAAAGCCTTCAAAATATTACACAATTTAGATCCGTTGTCAATTAATGTAACTAGCTGCGGTTAGGGCAAATCTAACGGTTTTAGTTTCAAAAGTATTATGCCCAGGGCACAACAGTCTTTTGTCTACACTGTCCCTTACCAGTCCATAACGTGTTCATTGTCTCAAAGTTGTAAGTTGTACGTACAGATAAATAAATACATATTGGTATAGACACTTTTGTATTACGTATTTTACATGACGAATAAAACATTGTATGTGATTTTGCTGTTTCATTTACTATACATAGGTACTATATACAGTGGACCCCCGGCAATCTGGCAAATGTATTGCAGGGCAGTGTCGGACTATCGAATTTGTCGGATTATAGAGTAATGCCTAAGACCCTCTCTACTCCGGAATTTATTAAAAAAGGGGACCTTGTAATCCGCCAAATTGTACACCAAAATGATAAGATTATATCTGAACTACAAATCATAGTTGAACTACTACAAGATTTGCTAAATCGTGTACCTTAAACAAAAATAAGCATTCCGGAGGAGCGCCGGATTAAACAGGATCCGGACTACCGGAGGTCCACTGTATAGTAATGGGAATCAAACATAATCCGCAAACGCGTAGTAAAATTTATCTACGTCCATTGCTGGAAATAAGCCGGCTCCGAAGCATAATCAAATTTGCGTTTCTGGTATTTTGCATATCTGGTAATTTGCGAATCTGGTATTTAGCGATTCTGAGCCTCTAGACAAGTGGCATAAGCGATAGTCGAAAAAGTCAAAAAAGCAAATGTATGGGATTTGACGTAAGTTTGCGACTTTATATCGTAGACTTACGTCAAATCCCATTTTGTTTTTTGACTTTTCGATTCGACTACCGTTTTTGCCATTTGTCTAAAGGCTCCGGTTTAAGATTCAGAGCCGCCTGCCTCAAAGATCCGAAGAAAGAATACTAGCCAAATATGATATTTTATATTAAGAACAACTGTGTGCAGGGGCACAAGTGCATTCTCTTATCCTGTCCTGTCTTGTCCTGTCTATGAAACGGCGGCAGTCCGAATTCGAATACAGTTATTATTGTACGGAAGGCAGATTCAAGGAATGGAAGGGAGTTTCACAAAAGATCCCATAAGATCAAATTCTATGTCCATAGCACCAAGAATACAATTCTTTGGATAGCGAAGCCGAAAAATTTGCAAATTTTATGCCTCGTTCGGACGACCGTTAAAAAGGGTTGAATTTGAAGTTTGTTGAATTTTAAACTCTGGGTGGTACTGTACAGCGTTTATATTTCAACACAGCTTTATAAATCGTCACGTTTTAAAAGCGCTTATGCAATAAATACAAATTGAAGGAATCCATTTGTTTCTATTGGACGCTATTTTACCGCTTTCAAAACTACTACAGTGACCTTCAATGTAGGTACAAGAAGAGATACATCGACAAACATCTATCGCCGTTTGTGTAAGTTACGCCATGCATCATCGTCATCATCATCATCTCAGCTGTAGGACGTCCACTGCTGGCCATACCCACCACCCACCCTTACAATTTCCGCAGCATTCGGTCCTGAGATGAACTTGTCCATCATCTACCCGCAAACTTCTTTAGAGGTCATTTAAACAGATAAAATACTGGTCTTCGTAAAACTTTTCTTCTTCAGTACATTATTATCAAAGTGTCAATCAAATCTAATAGTATATAAATATAATAATTTTGAATAATTTTGTTGTTATAAAAAAAAAGTAAACATAATAATAATGGACTTTATAGTTTTGCTACTGTTGAATATAATGATTTATAATATAGACATTCTGAGTGCAAGTAAGGTGCCCGTTCTTTCTCTAGACAGAATGAATGAAAATGTAAATACATCAAAACTCGAAGGTGGCCTAAAGGTAAGAGATATCTACCCTTTCAATCATCATCGCCATTTTTAAGAGAGCCGATTGGGGAAAGACCTCTAAAATTGCTCTCCTTCCCTTCTTCGGGAACAAGCCCTGGGTTGCGGTGAACTTTACAAATATACTGACTGGCCTGTTGGTCTAGTGGTTAGTGACTCTGACTACAACGCCGGAGGTCGTGGGTTCGATTCCCACCCAGGACAAATCTTTGTGTGATGAGCACGAATGTTTGTTCTGTGTCTGGGTGTAATTTATCTATAATATGCGAGTATGTATTTAGAAATATATATGTATGTTTATCAGTTGTCTGGTTTCCATAGTACAGGCTCTGCCTAGTTTGGGATCAGATAGCGATGTGTGAGTTGTCCCGAAAATATTATTATTATACAATTAACGGACACAAAGTACACTTAGGCTCGTATTTCTAAACGAAGCTCAGGTATTGAGTACGCGTATTTTACGTACCGTCTCTTTCTAACTTCCGTCTCAGGCCCCTAGTTAGAAAGAGACAGGGGTGTCAAGTGCGCGTACTCAATACCTGAGATGCCTTTATAAATACGAGCCTTAGACTCAGGACACTCATTTATGGATCACACAAATATTTGTCCCGTTCAGATCGAAGAAGAATATGTACAGGTTCCAACATACTATCAGGTTGTGGAATGAGCTTCCTGCCGAGGTTTTGCTGAGGGGATCTTCACTACAGAAGCTGAAAGGTTTTTGAAGGATCGGCAACGCAGTGACAACCCTGGTGTTGCAGGCTTAAAAATCTACATACTTGTACTATTACGTATTCCTTGGCTGCGGTAACTCCTTACTGCTTGTTTGCCTCCTTAGTATTGATAATATTCAGGCAGCTTTTCGTCTATTTTGATTCCAAAAAAACATTGTTACCGTGGGATTTTAGAGGAGGAGAAGACATGGGTGGAAGCTTATATAAGTACATAATAATATACATCATGCCTGTTTGAAAAAAAAAACAAATTTATTTCAGTTTCTACCTTTCATAATGTTAGTAGACAAAAACATGGACACGAGTGAATATTGGCGGGAAACGGAGATATTGACTCTGGTGCGCAAACATGCGCTTGACATAGACTATGAGACGTGTGAGCAGAGTCCGCGGCACAATGCACTTGTGAAGTTCGCTTCGTTCAGGACTGTCAGACCTATTTGTAGGTCTCGAATTGGTAAGTTGAGATTGTTGCTGGATTCTTTTTTTGCTTTTTTATCTGTGCAAACTGTCATTTACACTCACATATATCAGACACAGCTACTTTAACGCTATCGAAGTCATATTGACAAAAGTTGTATACTAGCCTATGATCCACAAATGATTGATGATTAGAAAAGTCATCACATTTTCTGCAATGTTGCCAATGCCGGCTATAGCCAGCGGCCCTTTAGATGAAATATATTTTTATCTGTAGGTTTAGTCTAATTGTAGGTACACTGTTACCAAATTCCACAGAAATAGATAGATAACTCTTTATATACTATAGTTTTCTTAAAAAACGAGTCTTCATATAGCAACCCTGTACAGCTAACTCCGTTGCCGAGTGTACGTTGAATCTGATCAGCCCCTCTAGACAAGTGACACAAATGGTAGTCAAATCCAATAGAATAGAAGGCAAATGTATGGGATTTGACATAAGTTTACAAACTTATGTCCAATCCCATTTACATTTGCCATATTCTATTCGATACGACTACCGCATAAGCCACTTGTCTAGATGGGCTGTGACTTCTGATGCTGACTAATACATACCTACTAAAACATAAAAGTATCTTAATTTTTATACTTACAAGGAATTTTCATCACAAAGTTTTGTAAGTTTATTTTTCATAAATACCTTTTGTATACAGAACCAATTATTCAGCAATATGTCTCGGAAACGGCGTGCTTTTGTGAAAGATATCGTGCAGAACTTTATACACGTAAAAATAAGATTTTCGCGCATAAACCCAAGTGCCCCTGTCGCAGAAGAAGACTGGCGATTCGCAAGACACTTGAAGCTCCTAAAAATATTATCTTTAACAAATACTCGAGACGATCAAGATTGAATGTTGATTCAGAATATAGTATTGTTTATTTTATTTATAAGTCTTTTTCACCACTAAGAGCAGAGAAGCGGTACTTAGTAGCCAAGTGTGAAATTTACTTTGTGGAATTTATACCTACTTTATTTTTATTTTATTTTTTATTTTAAAACAGACAGTTCCCGCAATAGGGAGCAAGTCCTGTGTCGCGGGGGACTTTATAAACATAGAATTAGCGGACTAACATTACACCCAGACTCGAAACAAACGTTTATTAATCACACAAAGTTTTGTTCCCTTAAGGAATCGAAACCACGACCTCCGGCGTAGCAGTCAGGGTTACTTACCACTAGACCAACAAGACAATCAAATCTTAACTTACTTACTAATCAAATGATTTACCATCTGTTAACGGTGAAGGAAAACATCGTGAGAAACGAACATGATTAATATGGAATACTAAAGGCATCTCTCATCCACAATCCACATTAGGCCAACGTGTGTGGATTATTAACCCTCTCTCTACCCTCCCTCAATCCCTCTGAAAATTCCCTCTACCAAGAGAGCGTTGACTCTTGGTAGAGGGAAGAAGATCTGTACATCCTTGCGTTAGATAGTTTTATGTTTTTCACTTTAATAACCAGATTAAATTAGGTATACCTAGATAAAAAGTAGGTAATTTGCATTAAGCTATAACAGGTCGGGTACCAGGGTAACATAATCTCAGAGGAGTCCTTTACATTTCCTCGAATCCCTACGCGATTTTCAACCGTTTTCTTAAAAAATAAGTTTCAAAGTTTACCAGCAATATATTATATAAAAAATTGTATGGAATAATATAACAAGATTTCTATTTTTAGATTATCAACTGTGTCCACAATGTCCACATTTCAATAATCACACTGAATGCGAATTGTTTCGAGATTCATGCAGGTAAAGATAATTCTATTTATCTATTTAGTTGGAAGACGTTTATAGCTAGACTGGGGAGTCCCTGACTACGGCGCGTAACCGGTGCCGACAGAGAGCCGGTCTCAACGCCCTGTCACCAGATATAAGCTAAACGAAATGAAGTTTGAACAAGAATAAGTCGATAATAAGACTTAAGTTCTATGTGATGATTTAATGTTGCTAATTATACATGAGTTAGGTCTTCTCTAAGGATATTTGGAGCATTTAGTCCGAAGGGTACACTTATTCAAAGGCTGTCTGCGACCCTCTCTTCACTAGGTCCTCGGTTCCTTGTTGACTGCAGATCCCATAACTATGTGCCAAGAAAGACTTTCAGCTGACGAAGAAATCTAATGTGTTCGCATCGCTACTTCCTCTAGTACTATGAAGTCAAAATTTAGTACCTAAGTTTGACTGTAATATGTATCTGGTATAATTTTTTTTGGGTTAGCAATATGCAAGTGATAGCTTCGGTATTTCAAGCGTCCATAGGCTACGGAAATTGTTAACTATCAGGACCATATGCTTGTTTGCCACATAAGTAGTCTCAAAAAAAATGCCAGTCCGTGGATCAGTTTTCTAATAAGTAAAGAAAAAAAATTAGGGCTTAAATCTCTCTCTTGATAGTGGAGAGGAGACCCGTGCCCAGCAGTGGAACATATATCGGCGCGGATCGATAGATCTGCAAGGTTAAGCAAGCTTGCTGCGGTCGGTTCGTAGATGGGTGACCATTTTCTAAAAACACAACAATGTGCATCGGAAAGCACGTAAAGCCGTTGGTCCTGCGCCTGATCTCTCCCGTCGTGTCGGATTGACGTTCCATCGGATATGAGAGTGAAGGAATAGTGAGTGCACTTGTGTTTGTGCACATGCTTATGCGCTTATGCTCTATAATAATATAAAGTTAAGCTCCGTTAAGATTGGCCGCCGTGACCGAAATCAATCTGGACGACTTGTACTATTATTAGGTATACTTACATAATACCTAACAGAAGTTACTACTTAAGTAATTGAATGTACTTAAACCAGGGTCTGGTGTACACACGGCTACGGAGATATGTAAAGGGCCGCTATATGAAGATTAGTTTTGTTTTCAAGTTACAAATCTCCGTTGCCGAGTGTATGTACATAAATGTTTTAAATTATTACTTCTAGAGAAAGAAAGGTAATGCCATCAGAGTACCGAACATACTGCGATCGGAAATATGGTAAATGGCGTGCTATGTTTCTGCCAGCCGACTACGCGCAATGTCGATGTTGTGACGAATGTATATTTTATAGAGGTAACTAGCTCTTCTTATATTTTTTTATACTACCAAGGAGGCAAACAAGCTGCCCGCCTGATAATAAACAGTAATCGTAGCCTATAGGTTATGGCACATTATGCTGGCACCGTAAAGCGACCACGCATGACATTATGGACCCTTGCAACACCAAGGCCCAGTGGTATCACTCACGCGTTGCCGAACCTTATAACTCCTTTGATGAACCCTATGCTAAAGTCTCTCGGGAAAACCTCGGTAGTGAACTCATTCCACAACTTAATCCGAATTTGAAACTAAAGTCGGTGGCGAGAGATGCGTTGAAAAAAACGTGGCCGTGGGCATCATATCTATTTCTTCTGACACAGTCCATTGTATACGCGGTAGAACACACACACACACACACACACACACACACACTAAGTTTCGTTATATATTGAATGCTTCCATGGAAAATGGAAATGTTTAAAAACGGGCACGAGGCGAAATTAAAAAACTTCTTCAAAGTTTTTCTTGAAAAATTTAATTGATGTAACTACTATCGTTTTCAAGTCTTGTTTTTATAATATTGCAGAATTGGATCAATCATGCATGGCAGATGAATATACGTTTGAAAGTGAAGAGTTTCTACCTGTAACTACAATAGGTAAGGGAGTAACGGAGAGAGAGAGTGACTGACGGATACATAAACAGAATTAAAAGTACAATAGTCTGGGTATTTTATTGAATTTTATATGATAGATTTCAGAGCCGGCTGCAACCCCTACTGGGGACACCCTGAACAAGAGTTCAAAGCGTTGAGGTGTGATAAGACACTGCGAAGGTGTAAGTTTATTTCTTCTTTCTTACTATAATACTTAAGGCATTACTTACTTATAATACTTAAGTCCTTTCAATGGGAGAAGCAAGCCGCTAAAAGATCTGAGTGGAGGGCTTTGGTAAAATCGAAAGTCCGTGACTTTGAAACTCAGGGGTGTGCTGATCTCGACTTTAAACGTGACCAAATAAAAACCCGACCACCAGCGGTTATAGTTTATAATTATATTAACGGTGTGCTTATATTACCATAATGTGTGAGGACCTTTACCAAAAAGATTAGCTACATAAGCCACATGCGAGCGCACGAACGCCAACAACACAGATAATGCAGTCGCCGTGGCCGAAATCGGTCTGGATATCATTATCATCATCATAATACGTAATAATTTTCTACGGTCACGACGGCTAATCTCTACGGAGGCTAACCGTGTGGGGATATTATAGTGCACAAGTGTCTTCGCAAACACAGGTTCACTTTCATAGCCCGATAAGACGGCAATCCGACATGACCGGAGACAGATTCGATGTAGGATCAATGGCTTCAAGTCACGGGAGAAGTTCGGTCACGGAATACGGGCTGCGACCGCATACGGCCAAACGAAAGATTGTTTACACTAGTCGATGACCAAATACGGGATGTAACCATATTCGTAACCTTATATAATACGGGCTAAACGACTGATGTAAACGCGCCATAACTTCGGACATATTATGTGAATTAATTTATTTGAAAATGTTATTTAACGTGATTTGACTTTTTATTGTGAGGTAGAGTAGATAGAGCCTGGTAGAAATCGCTCTTGGCGATAAGGCCGCCCATTGTACAAACCTATTTATAAGCAGTTCTTTGTAATAGTATTATTAATGGTGTACAATAAAGTATATAATAAATAATAAATAAATAAATAGAGTTTTTTTCTATATTTTATCTGAAATATTTTTTTAACGAAAATTTTTATTAAAATTTTCATTGCACTTAAATGTTAATTTATAATAAATTTGCTTTTAGGTGTTCCTGTTACAGTGCCACAGATACCAAATGAAACATTAATTACGTAAGTATAGAGAGCTTGCGTTCCTGAGCTGATCTGTTCACTGGCTCCTTGCAACTCTAACCAGGACGTCAGTTAACTTTGTTATGTTGGAGGCTGCTCACGCTGCGTCTTTCAGCTCGTTGTCACCACTCCGGAACCTATCTGCTCCAGCGTGCGGCCAACGGTCTTTTTTTACAGTTTGCATTACTACAGGTCTTTTAGTGCTTATTTAGGGACCTATCAGAGGGATACTTTAACAAAAAACCCCTGAGCTACAAGTATCCACAGGCTATGGTAACTGCTTACCATCAGCCGGGCAGAAATGTGAAGTAACAACGAATATAATCGCTTCATTTACCTACCTAGCCTCGGTCAGCACAGTTTCTGTGAAGCGATTCTATTGGTTCTTAACAAACACATCTCTCGCTACGTAGGTATCGCTGAAAATGCAACCTTAGGCTGCGCGTCCACCAGAGATGTGTAGCGCGGTATGTATTTGTTAGAAACAATAGAATCGCTTCATTTACTTATCCTCGTTCCGCTAAGGTTAAATGAAGTGATTCTATTGGTTCTAACAAACACATTTCTCGCTGGTGGACCTGCAGCCTTATGCTTGTTTGCCATCTAACTACCTGTCGACTTTAAACTTGTTTCGTAGCCGTCGTAGCTTCCGCTACGAGCCTGTGACAGGCGACGACTGTCCCATCTCATGCCGCGGCTACGAGTGCAGCTTGGGGCAGGTGGCGGAGAGCACCTGTGCCCGTGGAGGGTTCCTGCCAGATAAGGATCACTGCAACTGTTGTGGACGATGCAGTGTTTATCAGCGTGAGTTATCCACCATTATTATTATTTATGTATATGTTACGGAACCCTAATGCATGGAATAATATGCACCGATAGCAGTTTTTTTTTTTTGTTTTTTTTTTTTGTTTAAATAAAGACAACTCCCGCACTAGAGAACAAGCTCTGTGTCGCGGGGGACTTTACAAACATACAATTAACGGACACAAATTACACCCAGACTCAGTACAATTCTTTGTGGGTCACACAAAGTTTTGTCCTGTGTGGGAATCGAACCCACAACCTCGTGCACAGCAGGCGCATACTGCGACCACTGGACCACCGAGGCAGTCAATGTCAAAGTCAGTTTCCACGATCTTCACGGCGCAATAAGTTACACGGTACCGAAATGCAGCGTCAACGGAATATTGCTTCCAATTATGTCAGTCCCACAAGCAAGGCGTGGAAATATTGCTTTCGTTATTCAATATTATTTCAAACATCGAGTAAATAATCTTGTACTTTTCAAGTTATAATTGTAACCTTTCTTTATTATTAAATTTAATTTGTATTAGTAGTTACTTAGTTTTTGTTGTTACCACCGACTGTAGACACCTTAATTTACAGTAAGTTTATGTATGCAAGCATCTTGAACAAAAGTCAATGTAGTGAGGAAAAGATTTTGCAAGTATACTTTTGACCTGTTTTTGTCTAAATATTTGCCAGCTACTATAATAGGGTATTTGCCTACGAAGGAAATTACGCATGCTTTTGAAGACGACTATCGCCATTTAGCACTGCGTGGCGTATAGTGGGTTTGTTTCTCACACGGAATAAAACATTCTCTGTATTTAAATATGTAAAGTAATGTGTAAAAATATGCGCCCAGTGATTCTTATTCTATAGCATGGGGTTTTTCAAGAAAGGAGTTATAAGGTTTCTAAAGGGTCGGCAACGCGCGAGTGATACCCCTGGTGTTGCAAGCGCACATAGGCTACGGTAACTGCTTGCCACCAGGAGGGCCGTATGCTTGTTTGCCTCCTTGGTAGTATAAAAAAAAGGATTCGAAAACTAAAAATATTTGTGAAGACCGTAAAACGGTTTGTTTTTTAGTGCAAGAGTTGTCTTTTGATAACAAGAAGATCGCATCTACCAATGCATCAGGTGTACGACACTGCAAGTAAATGTATTGTGAATGTAACCTTATACCTACTAGCTACCTACATTATAGAATTAACTCCTCAATGAAATTATTTCATTTTAGAATTAGGTGAAAAGTGTGCTGAATTCAAGAAAACGTACCAGCCCAGTGAGAATGGAACCGTTGAAATGGAGGTAATATACATACATGCATATCATCACGCCTGTCTCCTATTGGGGTAGGCAGATACGACGATTTCGATTCGACTATCGCTTATGCCACTTATCTAGAGGCTCTGAACAGTTTTGTCTTTAATAAATCACGGATGGACATTTATTTACTTTACGTAGGGATCCCGTATTTTTTTAAAAATAAAACACCTATCCTATGTTGAATTGGAAGGAAGGAAGGAATTGTCTAGAGGGGCAGTACTTACATTTTACAATAAATAAATTCAATGTTATTACCTTAGGTGGAAGAAGAGTTTCTAGAGCCAGGTTGCGACGACGGATTGGTGTGTCGGCAGGGACATTGCCATGACATACACACGGTGACGTCAGGCATTCACAGTCGGAAAAAGAGGGATGAACGGGAACAGCTATCCAACGGTATCTGATATATATATATAATATACTAGCTGACCCAGCAAACGTGGTTTTGCTACTAAAATAGTAATAACGCTATTCAAAAATAGGGGTTGATCGTAGAGGGGTGAAAATTAAGGGCTGTATGTATTTTTTAATGCTGAATCACAAAAAAATAAAAACAAAAAATTTAGTCTAAAAAATGAAATAAAAAAATTAGGGGTGGACCACCCTTAACATTTAGGGGGATGAAAAATAGATGTTGTCCGATTCTCAGACCTACCAAATATGCACACAAAATTTCACGAAAATCGGTCGAGCCGTTTCGGAGGAGTTCAAAGTTGAACACTATGACACGAGAATTTTATATATTAGATATGCTTTCTTTTTAATTTAATATTTTAATTAGGCTTACATATTAATAGTGGATTGGTGAAGCTAGCTAAGATTCTATGTATAAGTGGCTCGTCTGACGACTCCATCCTTAATAATAGCAACCCATATATGTCTCACTGCTGGGCACGGGTCTCCTCTCCTCTATCAAGAGAGAAAGAGAGGGTGTAGGGATTAATTAACACACGCTGGCCTGATGCGGGTTGGTGAATCAGACATGTCATTAGAATTTCTTCTAAGACATGTGGGTTTCCTCACCATGTTTTCCTTCACCGTTAGCAGATGGTGAATCATTTGATTAGTACATATAAATTCCACAAAGTGAAATTCACATTAGTACTGCCCGGGATCGAACTCGCACCTCTTGCGTGCAAGTCCGTTACTTTCCCACTCGGCCACCAGCGCTTTTATATTAATAGTTCTATAATGCAACGCAAAGTCTAAATGTCACAGAAGAATAATCTTAGTTTACACATTTGTAAATGTTTACAGAGCCTTGTAAACGAGAGCTCAAGTATTTCAAGAAGAAGTATGGCCATGATGGTCACTTGCACTACAACGCTCCGCAGTGCACTCCTCTCTGGCTGTACGCTCCAGTTCAGGTACACTTCTTCTATCTTCAGTGGAGAAAAGGCAAAAGATCTTAGTAGCGTGTTTAATCTTGTGCCTTTTTTCTACTGAGAATGTGGTCTGTTCTATTAAGTTTTTCTTCACTATAGTTTTTGACCAATCTATGTAGATCCATCTCTTCTTTACATATGCTTCTTAGAGAAAGGTCAGGGACAGTTTGACGTCGTTTAAATTATTTTGTTTAATCAATTTCTTTATACTTTAGTGTCGTCGTTTCGTATGCTACTGCGCTTTAGAAGACGGCTCTTTTATCAACGGAATCAAGGTGCCGCGTGTTGAAGTATCTAATATGAATTGTGGTAAGTATGAATGAAACTATAGCATGGAGTTCTTGGAGAGAGGAAGGTTGAGAGAGGTAGGGCACCATAACAGCAAGTAAGCCCGACTAGGGAAGCACTTTAGGGTGTCCCTAATACGGACTCCAGCCTATCACAAAGGATTTTATTTGAAAACATATAGGTACCTAATTAAATTAAGTTACGCCTTTGTGAAGACAGAAAAAAAAAATATTATTATTTTAATATACTTTTACCTCACAAAATACTACAGCCATATAATACAAACACTGAGGTAAACATATAGAGTAGAAAACTAAACATACATGTCAAAATATTGAGGCCTGCTATTCCATCGATGTAGCTTTGAAATCACCAAAAATTTCGAAGTAAACATATATCTATCTCTTTTACTCTAGTTCGTTAGCGTTATGGCATTATATTCGATACGACAGAGACAGTAATATTAGTTGCATCGACAAGCTCGGTGTTGCATTCCATATAAAAAACAAAAGACGCTCGGGCATATTACTATGACCGAGATCTTAGATTGTTTTGGTATCAGAGCCTCTAGACAAGTGGCAGAAACAGTAGTCGAATCGAAAAGTCAAAAAAATAAATGTATGGGATTTGATATGTCAAATCCCATACATTTATTTTTTTGACGTAAGTTTACGACATTATATCGTAGACTAATGTCGTAAACTTACGTCAAAAAAATAAATGTATGGGATTTGACATATCAAATCCCATACATTTATTTTTTTGACTTTTCGATTCGACTACTGTTTCTGCCACTTGTCTAGAGGTCAAATCCCATACATTTGCGATTACGATTTCGATTACGATTCAACGGGAATAAACCATATATGGTTTATTCCCGTTGAATCGTATCAATGGGTGAAGTTGTGTTTCTGTGTATAAGCAAAAGTCTCCAGTACTCATTTGATTCCAGTGATAATTCCATCATAAACCCTGGTCTTAAATGTTTTGGTTCAATACCCAGGTATTGCAAGTGTCTATAGGCTACGGTAACTACTTAACATCAGGCGGGCCGTATGCTTGTTTGCCACCTAAGTAATATAAAAGTAAAACTAAATTAATATAATATGTGGTATAGATTGTGCCCGTGAGAAGTGCAGGACAAGTTCTACTGTAGAGTGTGACGGATTCGGGAACTATAAGGAAGCGATGTTCACTCCAAAGACTGAGGAGTTCGGCGACTGGTTGCCGAAGTCTAACACTAACCAGTGTATGTATTTTATTTATTTAAACACTAGCTGTTGCCCGCGGCTTCACCCGCTTGGATGTCAGTTATCGCTGTAAAAAGTAGTCTATATGTTATTTCAGACCATAATCCATCTCTGTACTAAATTTCATCCAGATCCGTTCAGTAGTTTTTACGTGAAAGAGTAACAAACATCCATCCATCCATCTATACTTCTAACTTTCGCGTTTATAGTATTAGTACAGGTTTCCAGCGTTTTAATTACGCGCAGGCCACAACATCGTGCGGAAGCGGTAGCGGCAACCAAATATAGTTACTTATATTAAAACCTCTCGACGCTGTGCGCGGCGCCTCGTGGCATCATAGAACGTTTAAGTTTATTTGTTTTCACCGCCCGCCGCCGCCGCCGCCGCTGCCGCTGCAGCTGCAACGGCGTGTTCGTGACTGGGCTGTTAGGGATGCATTTTGAAAGAAAAGTATTTCTATCCCAAGGATGCTTCATCTTAAAGCCGTGGTGTAAAAAAATGGATAAGTAACGCGCGAGTAATACCCCTGGTGTTGCAAGCGTCCATAGGCTACGGTAACTGCTTAACATCAAGCGGCCGGCTGATTCTCTAAGAAACAGCGATGGCAAACTGACAGTTGTGATTGCTCGGTGACGGCACAATCTATTGACTAAACGTCAAAAAGGCTCGGTTTTGGCCCTTACGGAATCTCTTACGGAATACCGATTTTCTATCTGACGGCCAGATTTTGCTCGGTTTTTGCTATAACGGAATACCCCTGCGGGCTGTATGCTTGTTTGCCTTCTTAGTAGTAGGTTTAAAATATGAGGTTACAGATATTGCCTAGAGCTCTTCATTAAAGAAAGAAATATCAACATAATTATTTTGTCCATTTTATATTGGAATAATGAGTGTGAGCTGCAGTTGTCTCTTTCGTTCCCAATTCGGAAAAGTTTGAAAGAGCGCGACAGCAATATACCCGTCAACTTCGTTGCAGCCCTCGTTTCCTAGTAATTATACCTCATTATATATTATTAAGTCTAATTAAAACCTTTTTGTTATCTGACAGTAACCTTCTTGTCCACTTCGAGCCTAAACGAAGAAATAATGCATCCAACTACGATATCTGTCCCTCAACCAACGATCTAAAAATAAATAATTGATACTTATAACTATGAGTTTTATTTTATTTACCAATAGCTGACTCGTGTTCAGTACGTTGGGTGTGTTATTATAAAATAGCAACCCATATATGTCCCACTGCTGGGCACGGGTCTTCTCTCCTCTATCAAGACAGAGAAAGAGTTTAGGTCTTAATCTCACACGCGGTAAATCTGATATGTCTTTAGAATTACTTTAGATATGAAAGAAAGAAAGAAAGAAAAACGTTTATTCGAACAAACACAGGACATTATGGAGGGGAAAAAAAAAGGTACAAAATAGGTATTGAATTAAAAAAAAAATTTACAACAACTATTATCCAATTTTGTTATCCTGTGCGATGTCAGAATAGGTCCCAATCTCAGCTTTGGGCTGCGGCATTTGGGCCTTTCGCAGAGAGCTTAAAAAATCATGTCCAAGGTGAAAATCACTATAAAATGAATTACTAGCCACTTGAATTTTTTTTGTGTAGTAGATGAGAGCAAAATAATAGGGGGGGCTAGTGTCTATTTTTTGATTAACTTAATTTAACATACTTAAAAAAAATTAAAACTACCAAAATATTGACTTCGGTGGGGTGTCCCACACCCCATACTACTGCGGAAATTATTTTTTATCTTTTTTTCTTTAAAACAGTGTACTACTTTAGGTGTCTTTATAAACAGTTAGATAGTTACTTGCTTAACTGATAGTATTAACAAACAATAATAGACCTTAGTAAACAAGTTACAACCAGTTTTGTTCACGTCCGAGGTTTTGAGTTGATTTCAGTGGCGCGTACGGATTTGCTTACAATTCGTATGCTATAGTAGCTGCAAGAATAGTTGTTAGAGTAATAAAAACGATCAGTCGCGTCCACAGAGTACATTATAGGTCGCGTCGCATCACTGGCAAGAAGAACACGCCTGTACGTCTTCGGGCGGCTCTTTGACGAAGGTACGTAATCACTTTCGGTGGCTTGGTATACCTATATAGTTGACTTCGGTGGATCAATTTTATTCATATCTATTTAACCTTTTATTTTTATATTGCAATAAAAGTATATCATATGGGTACTAGATTTGATGGGAATAGATTCATTTTGCAAATAAGAGTTCATTTTAAAGATATTTGGGAAATGGCTTATTATTTTGATTTCGGTGGCATTGATTGCAGTGGTTTCGGTGGAAATAGACACAAGTAAATTGTCTCGGTCGTTTTATATTTACAAATTAAAACTATAAATTAAGAATAAATTTGCTTGTTTCAGTATTCTGACTATGGCAGATTCAAAAGAATATCGATTGACTAAGAAAAGATTAGCTACTTAAGCGACATAGGGCAACTCGAATCAAGAGTGATCCGAAGCTTTACGCTAAAATAAAATAATAAAAGGAAGAATGAAAGTGAGATAAAGCCTATAAGTGAATTAGATTCTCGCACAAAACTAATTTTACGAGAAAGAAATCGAATTACTTTCGATCAAGCATAATTTAAAAAAAGGCACAATTAAAAAAAAGGTTCAGTCTATGTGTACATCCGAATCTTTACTCCATGATGCACCAGCTATTTGGGAGAATTTGCTACCGATATTAAAACACATAGAAGATATAAATCTAAATATCCATTAACTGCATTTTGTTCTGACCGTCCCTCTGGCCAGTACTGGAACCGCAGAATGTTTTATTTGATCAGCAAACTTCATTGGTACTTTCCCAGTTAATCCAGTGTCACATGGAATTATACCGAAAGTGGCCATAAAAAGGGAGCTCCAGATGGTGTTGGTGCTACCCTTAAGGGAATAGCTGATCAAATAGTAGCTCAAGGCATCAATGACAATAGACTTCATTAGTCTATTGTCATTGATGTCTCATTTAAAAACTGTACAAGGCATTATTACAAAGACGAATAATAAATCTGGGATTTATGAAAAAGAGCTGCTAATTCCACCCAACCTTAAGCAATTTGCAGGGACTATGAAAGTATACCAGGCAGTTTGGCCAAAACAGCTGGCAATAAGAAAAATGAGATGCGCCGAAGATGACTGCAAAAATAATTCTGTGCCATGTGAACATGGGAAGCATATCGGATTTCTTTTAGTTTTCATTTCATTTCATTTTTTAAAAGACAACTCCCGCACTAGAGAACAAGCTCTGTGTCGCGGGGGACTTTACAAACATACAATTAACGGACACAAATTACACCCAGACTCAGAACAATTCTTTGCGGGTCACACAAAGTTTTATCCTGTGTGGGAATCGA
The DNA here is from genome assembly GCA_947095525.1 of Trisateles emortualis. Lineage (NCBI taxonomy): Eukaryota > Metazoa > Arthropoda > Insecta > Lepidoptera > Erebidae > Trisateles > Trisateles emortualis. Next base: position 10,284,195 of record OX352751.1, on the reverse strand, counting down.
ACCCACAACCTCGTGCACAGCAGGCGCATACTGCGGCCACTGGACCACCGAGGCTTTTGTTTTTGCAAAACCTAATTAATAAACATTTCTAATGTAAAGTTGATAAAATAAGATGTTTTATTATAAATTTGACCTGCAAATCATTGTAGACCTAATCCATATTTTAGTATGAATTATATCATACTATTTATTTCTTTATTATAATAAAGGTTCTGCGTGGTTTTACCAGCTTCTATGGGAAGTTAAGTAGCGTGATGATTGTTATATTATAGCATATAACTTTCCTTAGTAAGTGGGCTATCTTATGCATAAATATTTTTTCAAATCGGAGTGATAGTTCCTGTAATTAACAAGTTTAAACAAACAAAGCCTTCAGTTTTATAGATATTTGATTTCGGTGGCAGGAATATTGATTTCGGTGGACATCATTTTTTAAAAACTAAATAACTGCGTAACCGTTTGGTCGATTTAATGCCCTCTACTACTAATGTGTTCTAAAAAAAAACTAGATTTTATATTTATTAATTTTATGTTATAATTGACGAAAAAAAAATTGACCACCGAAGTCAACCAAATATTGAAGCATTTGAGAATGACCGATTTACATGCTGCAGCGCTGATTTTCATATTTAGATATGTGGGTATCCTCACGATGTTTTCCTTCACCGTTGGCAGATGGAGAATTATTTGATTAGTACGGTCGGCAACGGATTTAGCTATACAGATCCGCTATATGAAGATTAGTTTTTTAGGAAAACCAATGTATGAATTTGTGTGAAATATATTTTTATCTGTAGGTTTAGTCTAATTGTACAAAGTTACCGAATTCCACAGAAATATATAAAATGGTTTTCCTAAGAAACTAATCTTCATAACATCGCAACCCATAAACGTCCCACTGCTGGGCACGGGTCTCCTCCATACATTTGAAGGGATATTAGCCTACTATACCACGCTGGCCAGACGGGTTGGTATAGGGTTTTGTTTCGAGTTTTCCCTCCCTTGCAGTGGATATTGTCTGCCTGAGTTACGCCCTTAGTTGACTCTTACGACACCCTCGGGATAGAACGGGATGGTGACATTTGTATTCTTAATCCGTCACCACACGGAATCTTCATATAGCGGCCTTGAATACACATCTCCGTTGCCGTGTGTACATATAAACTCCTTTATAATATTTTCACCAGTGACCTTCCTCAGTCGCAAAAGGTAGCAGTAGCAACCTTCGCCGACGATGCGGCGTTCCTATCCTGCAGCCAGGACCCAAACGAGGCAAGCAGATTACTGCAGGTTCAACTTAATGATACCAACGCCTGGTTGACCAAATGGCGAATAAAAGCAAGTGCCCCAAAATCACTCCATATCACATTTACACTTAGACGTGAAACTTGCCCGCCAGTCAACCTAGGCAATGTTACACTGCCACAGTCATCATGCGTTAAATATCTGGGCTTCCACTTGGATCGTAGGATGACATGGAAGGACCACATAACATCTAAGCGCAATGAGATCAACTTTAGATTCAAAAACCTAGTCTGGCTCCTCGGTAGACAATCCGCCTTATCCCTTAGCAACAAGTTGAGAATATACTGCTCCATAATAAAGCCGATTTGGACATACGGTATCCAGCTGTGGTCGTCTGCTAGCAAAACTAACATCCAGTGCCTCCAGAGGTGCCAAAATAACATCCTAAGGGTTCTGTCCTCGGCACCCTGGTATGCTCGCAACGCGGAAATCCACGAATACCTGGAAATCCCAACTATCTTGGATGAAGTGAAGCGCTACACAGCCAACTACAGAGTCCGACTGGCGGCTCATCCTAACCCACTATCCCATGAGCTCTTGGAGCCTAATTATATCAGAAGACTCAAGAGAGCCGAGGTGCTGGATGACTAACTTGGGGGAGACATAGGGCACTGGCCCTATCTCGCCAAATGCCAATCTCCTTCAACAAATCTGATCATAGTCCAGGGACTGATAGCAGATAACAAGAGTAAAACAAAAAAAAAAAAAAAAAAAAAAAAAAAATACATAAACTCCACAAAGTGAAATTCACATTGGTACTGCCACCCGGGATCGAACTCGCACCTCTTGCGTGCACGTCGGTAACTTTCCCAGTCAAAACATTATTACTTGTGATGAAGTAATTGAGTGTGGTTCGGTAAGTATCGAGTGCTATGATTTATTTCCTGACTGCCAAAAGAAGGGTTATATTTTTCGGTTTAATATATAGTTTACTTGGTAATGTTTGAAGGTTTCAAAGCTACGTCGGCATAATGGAATAGCGGCAAAAGCAGGCTTGAATTATATATATGTTAGTTTGTAAGGTATATATCTATGGGAATATTATAATCTACTTGTATTTTAAGTACTATGTAAAATATGTAATTCCTAAATTAAATTATTATTATTTAATATTTAGACATTATATTGTATAGCTACTCTATAATTATGTTTACCTCAGTGGATCTATATCAAAGTAGAGATGGACTTGCAAGCCTTTGCAGCAAATAATCAGCCTGTATCAGCCTATACATAGTCTATCTATTTCTTTTATATATTTCTGTGGAATTCGGTAACAGTGTACCTAAGTACAATTAGACTAAATCTACAGATAAAAATAAATTTCACACAAATTCATGCATTTCTTTTTTTAAAGACAACTTCAGCACTAGAGAGCAAGCTCTGTGTCGCGGTGGACTTTACAAACATACAATTAACGGACACTAATTACACCCATGCTCAGAACAACTCATTGTGGGTCACACAAAGTTTCTGTCCTGTGTGGGAATCGAATCCACAACCTCGTGTACAGCAGGCGAATACTGCGACCACTGGACCACGAAGGCAGTCAAAACAAACATAGGAACACAACTAGGTACACAGCTATGTGTAGTTATTTGGCTGTACAAGGCTGCTCTACAAGGCGGAGGTTCTTCCACAGTTGGGCTTGCTCGCATGTATGGTGCCCTACTTAATGCCATGCTAGTAATTAGTGTGTGCACGAAAACGAGCGTAAGTATCTCACAAAACTATAATAATAATGCTAAATGTCTAGATTCTAAAACCTATCTCTGACATTTTAATCCTAAGATTAGACGCTCAAAATAAAAAGACTCGTGTTCCGTCCTCGGTCACACGCCCAATGTCATTTTGATTTGGCAAGATTATCTTCCGCATTGCGCATGTGCAAACTTCATAACAGCTGATTAATATGTCAATATTATAACAATAAAAACCTTGATTTCTATTCTACTTTTGCGAATTATTTCTTGTTACACTTTCATATTTCAATAATTATAAAGAGTTTCGATTTCAAAGTATTTTCTGTGTTTTTTACACAGAGTTGTGTCGCATTCGGTCATTTCATAACCTTCACCTAGCCGCTGAAAGCGAGTATTTCTGTGCGCCCTCGTGACGTCGGTGTCACGCTAGTGGTGTTAGTGTTGCCAGTTAAAGGATTTTACCCTGCTTTATGTAGTTTTATGAGACTGCGTAGTCTGGGTAACGGTATTTAAAGTTATATAACTAAATTAAGTAACACGTGGGTGAGAGCTATAGGTACCAATATTATAAATGCTATAGTTTGGATGAATGGATGTATAGAATGTATATAGAATGAAACGGATGTAATCACTCCAAAGAGGCTGAACGGATCTGGATGGTATTTGGCATAGAGAATAGATTGTCTATAATCCATTCCCTTTGCCAAAAGTCTGGAATAAGTCATAGGCTAAAATGCCGAAAAATCACTATTCCCGTGGGATTGTACGGGCGGGCACGATGCCGCGGGCGGTAACTGGTGTTATACAAAATTATAAACAGTAAGAATATCTTCTAATATATAAAATTCTCGTGTCATAGTGTTCAACTTTGAACTCCTCTGAAACGGCTCGACTGATTTTCGTGAAATTTTGTGTGCATATTGGGTAGGTCTGAGAATTTATTTTTCATCCCCTTAAATGTTAAGGGTGGTCCACCCCAAAATTTTTTATTTAATTTTTTAGACAAAAATTTGTTTGTTTTTATTTTTTGTGATTCAGCATTAAAAAATACATACAGCCCTTAATGTTCACCCCCCTACGATCAACCCCTATTTTTTAATAGCGATATTACTATTTTAGTAGCAAAACAACGTTTGCTGGGTCAGCTAGTACATATATGCTATTATGACCTGAATGCAGATCTTCTCAGCAAACTAGACCGTCTTCTTAATAACTGCATTCGATTCGTGTTTAATCTTCGCAAGTATGACCATGTGTCTATTTATCGTTCTCAACTAAAATGGTTACCTATCACTCAGCGTCGTAGTTTACGTGCTCTTACTACCCTCTATTCTATCCTGACGTCACCCAACCCTCCTCCTTACTTAACTCCTTACTTTCAATATCGCAGTTCTGTCCATGACAGAACGCTTCGCTCTTCTAATAATCTTCTCCTCACATGTACCTCTCATACATCTGGTTTTGTTCACTCTTCTTTCCCTATTCAATCCATCCTTCTTTGGAACGCCCTCCCTCTAGAAATCAGGAAGGCAACTAACCGATTTACTTTTAAATTAAAGGTTCGAGATTTACTTTTACCTAAATAGTATGGCAGATTATTTATTCATGTCTACTTTACTTCATACATTATATATATATATATTATATATATTTGTATATATTTTCATTTATGGTATGTATTTTTAATATTATTGAGTATTGTATATATCGGCTAAATCTATATTATTATCCCATTATTTTGTTACTTTTTGCACCTACCATGTTTATCTCTGCATCACCCAAGGTCGACTGGTAGAAAATGCCTCAGGCATTAAGTCCGCCTTTACCACTTATGTGTATAAAGTTTAAATAAATAAATAAAATATATATATATATTGATAAGTCATCTAAATAATAAGTGTGAATGCATCATTATTATTTATACAGTATATAAACATAATAAAAATATGCGATTCTATGCGTAAAAATCCGACCTAATGACGTAAACCTCAGACGAACTAAGTGGCAGGTCACATTGCTCGATGGAATGATAATTCAACGGGAAAGAAAGATTCTCAAGACATAACCACTGCCGGACAACAAAATAGATTTTTAAGTCACCCGATCAAAACGAGAGGAGTGTTAAACGACGCAACTAGTCAAATTCTCATAATTTTAAATTGGAATAACTGTATTTTTAGTATAAAAATGAAGAGAAAGTCATTTTTAGGGTTCCATACCTCGAAAGGAAAAAACGGAACCCTTACATAAATGTTTTTTTTTCTTTCTTTCTTTCTTTCTTTATAGGATCACTTTGTTGTTTTTGCTTGCCTTTTGCTGAAATTTATATCAAATACACAGGTTTACTGTCCCTTAAAGCTGTGAAAAAATCAAACTTCTAAGCGAACGCAATCAAAAGATACAGTTGTTTATGCCGCAAATTTTCTTCTTCTTTGTCTTATAGCACAGATAAAGGAAAAAAATTGCAAAAACCATAAATTTATAGTTACATCGTATAATAAAAATATGTACAAAAATACAGGTTTGTACGGAACCCTCGGTGCGCGAGTCCGACTCGCACTTGGCTAATTTTTTTCATTATTAGATGGAAAATAATAAAAATATAGGAGCGGCTTATGTGTGACGGTGGATGAGAAGATGATAATAATAAAGTCCTAAATTCGCACAAGCTTACGATACAAATTATGAGTAACAATTTCCACTTATCCATTTTCATATGTAGGTAAATTTTCCGGGGAAAAATTCTGTCATAACCTAGCAACCCTGGCTGCATTCGCCAGTCGATATTACGCGCGGGAAGCAACGCGCGGTCGTCTCGAGTTAAAACTCAGTTTTATTTTACGAAAACACTCTTGTGTTTAGTGACAAAATGCCTAATATAATAAACGAAGTTAAATTAGACTTTAAGGACGTGCTCCTAAGGCCTAAAAGAAGTACATTGAGAAGTAGAAATGACGTAAGTACATATTTTTTAAATTTTGAAACGCTTAACCAAGGTTTTACGGCAAATGCCAGTGTTCTTGTTTTTTTTTTCAGTTTTTAAATCGTTCTATTTTAATTGTTAGGTTCTTGATATTTGTAAAAATAGATAAATCGTTGACATTTTGTATTGTTACAAATACAGAGGTACAAGTTTTTTTAACATATTATAGATAATAATTAACGTATAATAATGCTGATCTATTTCAGTACATAGGTAATGCTTCCCGCTTCAGTAACCTTGTAAAGACGTCAATCTTATACATTATGTAGAATTTGCCGATCGAATTAATTTTTCAATTTTACACAACAAAAAACTCCAAGTGTATAATTTTGTTGCTTTTATAATGCACCTTTATTATTACTATAGGTATATTGTACATACTTATGTAGCTAAATTACATAAACAACATTTAATTTAATGTAAATATGTATCTTAACAATAAATCAATACTCTGTTCTTCCTTCTTTATTCTTCTAAACTTCTTTTCCTGAGAAATCCAAATATTATTTATTTTCGTTGGATTCCAAGTTTTTAAAATGCAATAGAATTACGTTTTAGTGTCGTTGAATCCCAAAAACTATTTTCTTTAGACCCCAAATGCTTAAAAAATCGGACTGGGATCCAACGAAAATAAATGTTGTAATATTTGGGGCATAAGTCTAACTCTTGCTGCCGTTTTCATAAATTTGTAACACCTGATTTTTTAATTAAAGTTTTATCTTCAAACAAAAGATTCCAATTAATTTGTATGTCAGTGTTTTAGCTGTATAATTGCACATTAATACGGACATAGATCACTAATAAGTTACGATGTTCGTCCACACAGTTAACACATGATCTATTAGTGTTAGGATTTGTACGTAATTGTTTAAATAAACAAGATTACAATGAGGCTATATCGTTCCCTAACTATCATATTACATAATTACTAGCGACATGTCCCGACTTTGGTCTGGTGGACGTTTAAAAAATATAAAATATAGCCTATGTTATCTGCTGGTAATGTAGCTTTCTTTAGGTGAAGGAATTTTGAAAATCAGACGATCGATATTTCCTCTTAAAGAGGAAATATTTGATTGTTTGTTTGTTACGATTTAACTCAAAAATTACAAGACCGATTTATTCGCCCTATGGTCGAATCTGATTATCTCAATATTTTAATCAGCTCAGTACTGAAACAGTGCACTGCTGGACATAGGCCTCTCTTTATTCACGCTACAACACTTTGGTATATCGAATGGTTATTCTACATAGAAGATTTATAATAACCCATAAAAAACGGAACATTGGTATAAAATCGGTCACTACTTATTATCAAATGTACTCAAAAGGTCCCCGATTTCAATTTTCAAACATCAGATTTTTTGCAAAACTATAACTTGTAAATAGTCTAATAATCTAAGTACTATTTATATATAAATTTGTAATATTTAAATGGTACCTATTGATTTTATGGTCTGCACTAATATTTATATGTAAGTATTATTACATTAACTGAAGTACAAAAGTAGGTTATACATGGTCATAAGGCAGTGATTTTCTGGTTAAATACATATTCATGTACCTACTTACAGGTACTCTTTACAGTGCCGTAAATAGGGCGGTGCCACCGGTGCCCAGGCACAGGGCGTAGAGTCTGGAGGGCGCAAGAATGACCAGACCATACAGGACTATTATTTTTTCGGTTAGCTCCTGATAAGTTTCCGATGCGCCCCTAGTGCTCGATTCCAAGACATACGTACCTACATGCCAGTATCATCAAAAAAGTCTATTAAATTAGACCAAACATCGCGCTTATTATTTGGCAGCGCACGGGCGTATTTGTGTACTAAAAAAACATGCCACTGTTTTGAGTATCAAATATTCAGCAGACTATTGCTACTGAATTTTGGGCTGAATTAGACACTTTAAAGAGTCAAGTTGAAACGACTATATTATTTGATAAATGTGACCGTAGTTCAAGTCTGGGTCTTCTTAAAGCTATAGTCGAACTAGATTTAAAAGAGATATTTCCCAATGTAGAAGTCGCTATAAAACTAGTGACTGTAGCTTCCTGCGAAAAATTATTCAGTAAGCTCAAATTAATAAAAACTTACTTGCGAACTAGATTTAAAAGAGATGTTTCCCAAATCCGAGCGTTTGGTTGATAGGCCTAACGATTTTGTTGATTGAACGCGACATAAGATGGTGCCTGTCTTATGAAAAGGTTATCAACGATTTCACAATGAAGAAAGCGCGAAAAGTAAATCTTTAAAAAAGTTTATGGTTTGCTTTAATAAATCTTTACTATCTGAACTCATTCATTTGTGGTCTCATTCATTTGTGTATTGGGTAGTTGTGAATAATCTTGCAAATATTTTTGAATAAACGTTTTTTCACCAATTCATACTTAAACGCAATTTATAATATGCTACCTTCCTTATTCAAAACTCTACCATACCAAGTACCTAAAATTAAATTAATTTACAGTTTACTGAAACTTTGCAGTGTTATTTTATTATAGAAGTATACCAAGTGGCCCAAAAATTAAATCTTAAGCATCAGGGTGCCCACCCTTTTTCTACGCATTTGCACTAGTGAACTTGCGTTTGAGTTTAAGTGAGTGACACACAATGGGTGGTATAATAGGTGAAGGGTCCACTTAACATGAGATGGCTTGTCTGCTTGTTTGTCCACATCAACTCTTTAAAAAAAAAAGATTTTTCTTTCAAAATATTAGATAATTGGTCCATGCCATTACTAAGCTCCTTGTGCTTTATTTTATCACCCTGAAAGAAATGGCCTATACATAGCATTGCTCTTGGGTACCTATAATATCGAGATGATGCCCATGGCCACATTTTATCAACGCACCTCTCGCCACCGACAGGGAGTTCATCCTCACATCCTTGCACCTCAAACATGCCGTACCTTAAGATTCCAGAGGAATTTCTTACCACGTACGATTAGGCTGTGGAATGAGCTCCGAGGTTTTACCAAGAGACTATAGCATGGGGTTCTTCAAGAACGGAGCTATAAGGTTTTTAAAGGGATGGCAACGCGTGAGTGACACCCCTGGTGTTGCAAGCGTCCATAGGCTAAGGTAACTGCTTACCATCAGGCGGGCCGTATGCTTGTTTGCCACCTAGGTAGTATAAAAAAAACAGGGGCGCAGTTATAAAACTCGCACAGGGCGCAAAAAGGGCTATTTACGGCACTGACTCTTTATATCTAAAGTAGAGGTCCTTGCCCAGTCGAGCTTTATCTCTTGTTTAGTGCCTTACCTTTCTTTTAATTGCTGTGTTTCGCTTCCTTTTATTATTAAGTATGATTTAATAAGGTTTTGGAATGAGCACTTCGAAGACGTCTTCCCGAGAGACTACAACATAGGGTTCTAAAGAACCCCAAACTCAATTCTTTTAAGAATTGAGTTTGGGGTTCTTTAAACGATTTTTACAGGGACGGCAACGCGCGTGTATCTACAGCTCTGGTGTTGCAAACGTCCATAAGCTAACTGGTTACCATCAGGCGGACCGTATGCTTGTCTCTTTCCTTAATTTTGTTTTTACTCCGTGCTCGGTAATTGTTTTTACAAAAGCCAACTCCTGCACTAGGGAACAAGCCTTGTGTGCCGGGGGACTTTACAAACATACAATTTTGTGACCACGGTCGGTTCAATTCGACCGAAACGTCGGGAAACAAAAGGGTATGAAAACCTTTAAAATATTACGCAATTTAGACCCGTTGCCCATTATAAAAAAAAAAAATGTTTTGTCCCATGTAGGGCTCACGACCACCAGCTTAACAGTTAGGTCAGTAAATTTTCCTTGAATTTTTACAAATTAAAAACAAACCATTTCTATAGGCGTCGCTTCATCTCGCCATCAAATAAATAAAATATCTACTAAAGACAAACATGACCTTTACTCCCTTTAGTAATTTCCTAAATTGACCTAGAAACGTTCCTTGCCAGATTACTTGGCTGCAGAGTGCCAGAGTGCGGGAAACACGTACCTACTAACATATCTGAGATAAAGGAATTGGCAGTTTTTCAAGAAGAAAGTTGCATCATAACTAAACTGGGTTATGTTATATTACTGACTGGATGCTGCCCGCGCTTCCATTAGAATACTGTTTTTTTTTTCGGGTAAAGTAGAAAAGAAAAACGTAGCATAGATTGGACTATAATCTATCTCTGTGCCAAATTTCATCCAGATCCGTTCATCCGTTTTGTTGTGATTGAGTAACAAATATCCATAGGTACATCCATCCATACTTTCGCATTTTTAATATCAGGAAGTATAGATTTATTTTATAATAATAATAATAATCATGCGGCAGTTTGTCTAATTTTATTGTTAGTGACCAGGTTGTTAAGCCTGAGATCGTGAGTTCGATTCCCATCGAGGACAAATCTGTGTGATGAGCAGTATGAGCACGTTTCTTTGTTCTGTCAGGTATCTTTAAATATATATAAGTGTGTTTATCAGTTGTCTGGTCGCCGTAGTACTGACTCTGGCCTGGTCTGGGATCAGATGGCCATGTGTACTTACTCCCAAGATATTATGATAAGTATTAGAAATGCGAAAGTTTGGATGGATGGATGGATGCTACTTTTTATCCCGATTACCAGCAAGTAGTAGTAGCCTAGTTTTCGGAAGTCTTGTGCATTGGCATCCTTATAGCAATTTATTTTCGATGATTTAAATAGAAAATGTTGGTTTGTCATTGTACGAAATTCAAATTGAGCTCGAAAATAAATTGCTACATCGTGACGTAAAAACGTGTAAAATGACGGTTAGGTAGCCTTATTTTTTCTGTTCACGTTTCTGTGGTTAGACGCACAAGAAACCATTTAATAAGACCGCACTTAGTATTAATTTCACATAAAAGTTTTCCTCGCCGTGCAATGATATTATTAAGAAAAGTTTGTTCCCATGTTTTAGTGTGTAGTTGCTTATACATTTCAAGTATGAATGCGATAGATAATACGGAACGTAATGATATAGAAAGAGATAGTGATAGACGATGTGAAGCGACTTAGCTATTGTTGACGACAACAATTTCTGCGCGTATGTGCGATTCCTACGTATTTCTTATTATAATAACATTGTCGGGTCACTTGTTATTTCTAAAAACTTTGTCATTGTGCCTTTTTAGGGTTCCGTACCTCGAAAAGAAAAAACGGAACCCTTATAGGATCACTTTGTTGGCCTTCCGTCCGTCTGTCTGTCAATACCCTTTTTCTCAGGAACGCGTGGAGGTATCAATCTGAAATTTATATCAAATACTCAGGTCTACTGTCCCTTAAAGCTGTGAAGAAATCAAACTTCTAAGCTAACGCAAACAAAAGATACAGCCATTTATGCCGCTAATTTCCGCAAATTTTCGACACTCGCAAGGGAATCAAAACCTACAGGGCACTTTCCGTGAACTCAGAATCTTGAAATTTGGTACAAAGCAACGTCTTAGAGCACAGATAAAGGAAAAATTGCGGAAACCGTAAACTTTTAGTTATATCATATAATAAAATTATATACCTACAGGTTTGTACGGAACCCTCGGTGCATGAGTCCGACTCGCACTTGGCTGTTTTTTTTATATTGCTTAGACTACCTCGGTGGCTCAGTGGTCAATGTGTGTGACTACTGATTGCGAGGACCCGGGTTTGATATCCGTGTCGGGCCAAAAATTTATGGGTTTTTCTGTCGGTGTTTGCACCCCCGTGCCTCTGACAGCACGTAAATCGGGATGAAATTTGGCACAGAGATAGAATAATCTGGAACAGCACATGGGCTACATTCTATCCCGGAAACATTGTTCTCTTGGTAATGTACGCGCGGGCAAAGCCGCCGGCGGCGGATACTAGTACGAGTATATATCGATACAATCTAAATATAGCTGTATTATTATGTACAAATGGTTTATTATTCCTCGTCACGCAGCTTTAGTCTGTCATGTACCATGTTCATGATAGGAAGGTTAATGGGTACTGAAATTTATTGTCTTTTTATAACTGCTTTGATTGTCTTGTATCCGTTATGATTGTATTCAAAGTACAGAATAATAAATAGTATCTACTTTCAAATCGATCGATCTATGAATAAGGTAAATTAACGGAAAATAAAACTACTCAGTAATTCAAGTTAGTAATCTATACTATCCTACTAATATCATAAACGCGAAAGTTTGTAAGTATGGAAGCGGTGCTAGACAAGTGGGAAAGGAAACAACTTATACAAATAAGGTGTGTGTTCTATCCCTGGTAGAAGTGTCAATATCAATTTACCATATGCTAAGTGAAAGAAAACTTGAGGAAACCCACACGTCTATTGTGAATGCATCGGGACAATCCCACCCATATGCCCACCGCTGTGACTCCTGTGATCCCGGATTAACACTCGTGCGTCCGGCGCGTCTTGGACCCCGCAACAAATTTAATCAGAAGTAAATAGGAGGAGTTAGAAACAAAGGTTTCCACTTTCCTCCATAGCAAAGCGGGAGACAAAATAAATCTATTTTTTTTTGTCGTTTGGTTATTGGCCAACCTGGTGACAGAGTTATTTAAACCGCCCATATTTAGGCCTCTGTCGTGATCTAACGACTGATAGGAGTCGGGACCGACTTTTAACGTGCCCTCCGAAGCACGGAGACGCTCAGATGAAATACCACTATGCGGTCACCCATCTATAGAGTTACGCGCGGTAACTCTTCTTTGGTAGCTTAACCCGCTGATCGTTTACCGAACAGCGAGTGCACCTAGCTATGAGCGCCTCAAAAACTAAATAAATAAATAAATCTATTGTGCATTGTGACGTTGTACACCACCGGCTGCCCTCCCACGGCGCGCTCACTCAATGCGGCTAGCCTACGGTTATATAAGGGTCTGCGGGCGCGGCCGTTGCCCTCTTTCTTCTGCGCATCATCGGCCAGTTAAGTGCTTTTACTTAGCGGACCCTCTCAACAAATCTTGTGCTTAAGACATACACCCTGAGTTTTCTTAAGTTACCAGCATGTGGGCCGAAAAGGCTATAAAGGCCGAAATTCTCTTGATAGGGGTGCTGAGGTATTCCTCAAAGCGCTACCATTTTGAAACGCACCTAATGAAGCGCTCCTTTTTTATTCCTCGGAGCGCACCTTTTAGGAGCGCTCCCGATAGCAGTTTCTCCTAAAAGGTGCGCTCCGAGGAAAAAAAAAGGAGCGCTTCATTAGGTGCGCTTCAAAATGGTAGCGCTTCGAGGAATACCTCGGGGTGCTCTGTGTGACATATTATTGTATGGGTTGCTATAGCTACTATTATGACTAAAAATAGCTCGACACTTATCGCTCAGTTCTGTTTGTCTATCAAACAACAATTACTCTGAGTTAACACAGTTATTTGATTACCTACGTCACAGTTTGACGTTCTGACCTATTTTACTATGTTTCATTGCATAGGTTAATTTCATTATATAATATTATGAAAGAGGTGGTATTGGTATCTCACTAGAAAAGTAGGTATAGGTCTCAAGTGCTCATTTAGGTAAGCGTATTTTTTTAAAACAAGCATATGGTAAGCAGTTACCGTAGCCTATGGGCGCTTGCACACCAGAGCCTCTAGACAAGTGGCATAAGCGATAGTCGAATCGAAAAGTCAAAAAATAAAATGTATGGGATTTGACGTAAGTTTACGACATTAAATCGTAGACTGACGTCAAATTCCATACATTTTATTTTTTGACTTTTCGATTCGACTATCGCTTATGCCACTTGTCTAGAGGCTCAGGGGTATCACTCACGCATTGAGTGATACCCCTGACTACTACCTACTCACACACCCTTTAAAAACCTTATAACTCCTTTCTTGAAAACACCGTTAGCAGATGGCGAATCATTTGATTAGTACATATAAACTCTACAAAGTAAAGAACTCTACCTGCCGAGGTTCTCCTCTAAACTGAACCTCGGCAGGTAGCTCATTAGATTATGAGTATGGCATGTTTGAGGAGCTAGGATGTGAGGTTGAACTCTCTGTCGGTGGCGAGAGGTGCGTTGATGAAATGTGGCCATAGGCATCATGTCAAATAATTCCTAGGAACACTGACACACACAAAACGAGTTTATACGCGCGTATTGAACACTAGCCTGGAACTGCCCTTATACATTTATGTACTAGACGCACCTAGGTAGATGTGCCACGCCTTCCATTTTATTATTAGGTACCTAACTTCTTCAAGCTTCTATGATTAATCCCACGTCATTCTGTCTATTAGCAATGATGATAAATTGCTGTAATATTGGTATCTACTGTCCCTTATATTTATAGTCATCCATCAAAAATTTTGTAGATAACGTTGTACGTAACTGTTATATGAGTAATGTTTATGTTTTGGTACGATTAGAGCTGTTACACACAAATTTCTGCGTATTTATATATAAGTACGTTTGGCATGGCGAGAACGGGGAGGGAAAACGCAAAATGCGATGTCAGCTAATTTGCCAACTTTAGCCCGAACAATCCCACCCACATGCCCACCGCTGTGACTCCTGTGAGCCAGGATTAACAGCGGAGTAATCAACTGATACACCGAGCTTTAACACTCGTGTATCCCGTGGACAACTAAACCTACTGTCTTGGACCCCGCAACGAATTTAATCAGAAGTAAAGTTGGGGTCAGTCGCCTCGACGGTTGGCTACCCTCGAGGCGACTGACCGTCTACGTCAAGCTGTTCTAATTTGACGGTCATTCCAATGTACTAACCCAAAAGGGAAGTAAATATGATAACTAGATTGACTATAAACAGGGCTGGAGCTTAAGGAATGAACTGGCTACAATTTTTTTTTATACTACTAAGGTGGCAATCAAGCATACGGCCCGCCTGATGGTAAGCAGTTACCGTAGCCTATGGACGTTTGCAACACCAGGGGTGTCACTAACGCGTTGCCGACCTTTTAAAAACCTTATAACTCCTTTCTTGAAGGTATTGAAATTGATTTATTACAAACTAGCGGCACGTCCCAGCTACGCACGGGTCGACATTTATTTAATTTTTCATAGAGATCCCGTATATTTTTTCAATAAAATATAGCCTATGTTACCCGCTGATTATGTAGCTTTCTAATAGTGAAAGAATTTTCAAAAACGGTTGAGTAGTTTTTGAGTTCAATCGTGACAAACAAACAAGAAATCAAATCTGTCCTCTTTATAATACTAGTTTAGCTAAATCTGGCCACGCATCGCTGTCTAATATACTTCAAATTAGCCGTTCCCGAGCTTTCTTCGCATCGATACAGGGTTAACCGATAGCCATAGGGGTAGAAAACTTCTAGAGTGGCGACCACGAACCACGAACTGGAAGACGCAGCGTGGTCAGGCCTCCAACAAGGTGGACGCCAAGATTGACCTGGTAAAGGTCACGGGCAACCGATGAACAAGGACAGCTCAGGACCAAATGATGTGGGAAAACCTTGGGGAGGCCTATGTCCAGCACTGGACGTCTTATGGCTGAGATGTCTGTATCCATCTATTTTTTTGCGCGGGACCCTAGTACTTTTCGGTCCAATCTTAATCAGCGTTATGCAGACGAATACGCAATAATTACTTTAATCTATACATATCTATGTTAAGTTAACAAGTATTTGATGGCCTACCCACGTCATTGGCCATTATCTTTGTGATTGTCAGTATGTTTGAATCCCACTTCAGTTGTGACGTAGATCGACGTCATTATTTTATTTTTACGAACTTTGATATATGATCTGTTATGTTGGATATAATCCTACTAATATTATAAACGCGGAAGTTTGTAAGTATGGATGGATGGATGGATGTTTGATACTCTTTCACGTAAAAACTACTGAATGGATCTGGATGAAATTTGGCACAGAGATAGATTATGGTATTATGATAAGGTTTTACAGCGATAACCGACATCCACGCGGGTGGAGCTGCGGGCAACAGCTAGTTGCCCATATACAACTAACAGTATTTTTTTTAAAAGATTAAAAGATATTTGTTCGAGGCACGGAGTGTAAACACCGTCAAATAGGTACCTTATGTCGATTCGGACATCTAGTTTTTTTTTTTGTATTCTTGTTTTAAAGACAACTGCCGCACTAGGGAACAAGCTATGTGTCGCGGGGGACTTTACATAAAGTACACCCAGACTCGGGTCAACCATTTTGACTGCCTTAGTGGTCCAGTGGGTGCAATATGCGCTTGCTGTGCACGAGGTTGTGGGTTCGATTCCCACACAGAGACAAAACTTTGTGTGACCACCAAAGATTTGTTCTGAGTCTGGATGTAATTTGTGTCCGTTAATTGTATGTTTGTAAAGTCCCCCGCGACACAGAGCTTGTTGTCTAATGCCGGAGATGTTTAGAAAAAAAAATGGATTACACAATTTTTTTGTACCCACAATACTGCGCAGTGGGAAAATGGCGAGGTAACTTACGCCACTGAACCATCCGTGCAGTTATAGTGTATTTCTTGACTGAAGATCAAATAACATCTATATTTGGCCGGACCCTGGAATCGGGCCCCGAACTCCCGAACTGTGATCAGCACTCGCACTCAACGACCACTGAATCAATGCAATGCAATTCAATGCTTACTAATATTACTTACGTAGGTATCCAATACGGATAAGTAAAATGATCTGTCACATTATGATAGGTTGTCAAATAAGAGATAAACAGCTTTAGTGGCATTATGCTGATTCGGTGTAGGTCAAATAAATGATAAATGTTTTATCATTTAAAAAGCGGTGGTGGCCGAGTGGGAAAGTAACCGACTTACACGCAAGAGGTGCGAGTTCGATCCCGGGTGGTAGTACCAATGTAAATTTCACTTTGTAGAGTTTACTCGTATATGTATTAGTCAAATGATTCGCCATCTGCTAACGGTGAAGGAAAAAATCGTGAGGAAACTCACATGTCTTCTAAGACATGTGAGTTTCCTCACGATATATAAGACATGACATTTAAAGAAGAAATTCCTAAAGAAGAAATTCTATAGACACGTCTGATTCACCATCCCGCATTAGGCCAGCGAGTCTGAATTAAGGCCTAAACCCTCTCTCTCTCTTTACAGAGGAGAGGAGACCCGTGCCCAGCAGTGGGACATATATGGGTTGCTATTATATTATTTAGTTTTATCATAGTGTCAAGAAGAATCTCTCTATATATAGTGAGCACACTGCCTCAATCTGTCAAAATAAATACCTACCGTTTAAGGCCGATTCAGTCGGCATATAAGTACGGGCTGGCAACGTAGCGGGAGGGGCCTGTAACTGGCGGCGTTCGAATTTTGAAAACCACCGCGGCACCGGTGCGGTGCACGAGCACCATGCTCATAAGCGATAGGTATTTATTTTGACAGAATGCGCCATTTTACTTACTATATAGAGAGAGATTCTGACAGAGAGAAACTGACAAAATTGCCGCCGGAGTGAAATTAGGCGTAGGACCACCGTCTCTTGTAAATTCCTTGCGCAATAGCAAGTGCGCTCTTTATGTTCGACAAGACGGCAATCCTACACAACCGGCGAGGGTTTAGGTTAGGTTTTTAAAAGGTCGGCAACGCGTGAATGACACCCCTGGTGTTGCAAACGTCCATAGGCTACGGTAACTGCTTACCATCAGGCGGGCCGTATGCTTGTTTGCCACCTTGTTAGTATAAAAAAAAAAGGTGGAACAGCTTTAGGTGCTTCCCGCAAGATAGGATAACATTGCCAATTTCCAAACTTCATCTATTGTAAATTTATTGTCAGTAAAACCCTCTATTTATGGTCCGATCCCATGATCATCATCGATGAGACCCATGGTCTGCAGTCTTACTCGACTAGACAGGGATCGACAACCTGCGGCTCGCGAGTGACATGTCATGTTCGATGTAAAGTTGCGGCTTTCCAGTTCCTTACATCCATATAGTTATAGTGGGTCGCTATTTATACTATAATATAAAAACGACTCCGTCTCATAAGGTTGCCGACCCCTGAACTAAACCAATGAGTCAGATTCTTATTTTATTTTGGCTGCCTCGGTGGTCCAGTGGCCGCAGTATGCGCCTGCTGTGCACGAGGTTGTGGATTCGATTCCCACACAGTACAAAACTTTGTGTGACCCATAAAGAATTGTTCTGAGTCTGGGTGTAATTTCTGTCCGTTAATTGTATGTTTGTAAAGTCCCCCGCGACACAGAGCTTGTTCTCTAGTGCGGGAGTTGTCTTTTTTTAAATAAGAAAAATAAGAAGAATAAGAAGATAAATAAATACACATAGCCACCGGTTTTGGCGGAGGGCGCTGTAGGGCGCAGCGCTTGAAGGAGAGCCGAAGACGTCTAGCGCCTCTAAGTTTGGTCAAGATCTATTTCTGTGGTCAAGACCAAGAACAAAATACGATCAATTCAAACTAGCCAAAGCCACAGAATACTTAATAGTACAGGTACAGAAGGTTCACTTCGCTAAATCATTTAAACAAATATCAACTTTGTTCGCACACAATAGAGCGCAATTCAGCTCCCCAGCACAAAACTTACCTACTCGTTTATTCACCTACATATTGGCTCCCTTTGTATTGCGTATTTTTGGACATTATGGTTGTCACTTAGAGATCAATTTTGATCTGAAGTACCTGTTAGGTTTAGGTAGGTACTTATTATACTTTTGTAAACGAGTGACTTTTTAAATAAATCTGGACATGTGGGGACATATTCAATGCAGGTACTTAGTAATTAAATTATAAGAACTAGTAGTGTGTGTCCACATCACAGGACTGGTCAAACCACTAAAGAACAAATTATAATAATGGGTACTAGCTGTAGCCCGCGGCTCCGCCCATGATTATGTTTTTGATTAAATTAAAAATAGGTATTAGAGTTTGTCATTGGTTTGTTTGGAGCCATTTGTCCAGTTGAAATTTAAAACTATTGAGTGATAGGCGGCTATAATATATTTTCCCAATTAAATAAGTACCTACTTAATTGGTTGAACAAATAAATAATACGTCTCTATAAATAAAAACAGTGCTGTACCTATAGTCTACATATCAAAATCTTGCTACAAATAGGTACGTACAAATTATGTTTTTCTAAATGATAACGTGTTTCTTTACTTTGCAATATCCTTTGGAATATTGAAAAACGAGAGGTTAGGATCCTTATCACTATTTAAGCAGCCGAATACTGTGGAATATTTTTATGCCTTTATTTTCTTTAAAATATTTAAAAGCGAAAACGAATCGGTGACGAATTACGGCTTCGTGTGCGTTTCGTAGGTAAACTTACGTCGAACCAACGACGCGACCGGCGCGATGCGCGCGCGCGACACTCGACTAAATAATACCCCTGGAAATGTTGCGGCCGGGTACTTGTAGATTCATACCTAAACAGCGGAGTGAACCAGGCCTGCTAAAGCCAACACTGAATAAATACATACAGTAGAACGCCAAATATATGAATAACGCCGATTAACCGAATCGGCAATTATCCGAATCGGTCCTAAACGTAATATAAAGAATTTAAACCAAGTAAAGTTTTGTTGTAACAAGTTGGAACTCGATAGAGTCCAGATATATATTTCAACTAGCTGTTACCCGCGGCTCCGCTCGCGTGGATGTCGGTTATCGCTGCAAAAAGTAGCCTATGTGTTATTCCAGACCATAATCTATCTCTGTGCCAAATTTCATCCAGATCCGTTCAGTAGTTTTTACGTGAAAGAGTAGGTAACAAACATCCATCCATCCATCTATCCATCCATCCATTCTCACAAACTTTCAAATATATAATATTAGTAAGGATTGTTATGGTTGAAAGCTAGTCCGTTATTGTAGAACTGTGTTTGTTAAACTTAATAAAGTTTATTCTATGTGTGAAAGTTCGTTTTTATTTATTACTAGTCTATGTCCGATTATCCGAATCGACCCCGCAGGGGTATTCCGTAAGAGCAAAAATCGAGCCTTTTTGACGTTTATTCAATAGATTGTGCTGTCATCGAGCAATCACAACTGTCAGTTTACCATCGCTGTTTCTTAGAGAATCAGCCGGCCGGTCCCAATTAATTCGGATAATCGACGTTCTACTGTATGTAAGTATACATATTACTGCTCACTCCCTGCCACCTATTCTATTAGGAAAAGAAGCTTGATACTGTTACTAAGTAACTAAACAGGTGCGGGAATACGACGCGGGTATTAAAAGCGCATGCGTTGTGTAGTAAATTTTATAACGTCCATGGCAATGACAGTCTGCGGCCATGTTTACGGTCGGTGGCGGTACGTTGCCAACGTAAATATTGATTCATCGTCCATCATTGAGCTCCATCTACACCTACGAGTATGTCTAGGAAAGGGAAAGTTTATTACCGTAGTACCAATTTATTTTTAGCGGATTTTATTATATACTAGCTGTTGCCCGCGGATCCACCCGCGCGAATGTTGGTTATCGCGGTAAAAAGCCTATTCGCTATTTCGTAAGCTTGCAAGGCTCCTTGCAGAAGGATACAGCCAAATTACTACACAGAGCGTTGTGGTTGTGTTCCGTGTGTAAGTACAGGTCTTCAGCGCTCTTTAGGGATGCGTTTTGAAAGAAACGTTTCCTATTCCAGGAATACATACACCGTCTTGATGTTAAAAAATTGGTCGCCGACACGAAAGTGATACTTCTGCCTGTGGTATTGCAAGCGTCTGTAGGCTACAGTAACTGCTTAACATCAGGCGGGCCGTATGCTTGGCACTTGCAATCGCTAGAACGGGCTGGTTGTTAAGATATGCTTTTAAAACGATTATAAGAATATTCACTCAATTTCAGTCTTGTGCAGGTTAAAAATTAACATTCCCACAACTTTGCTATGTTCTGGCACATAGCTACTTGCAACCGCCGCAATGGCCTGGCAAATTTTTCCATGCTTAAACATAATGTAAATAAAAACATATTAAAATTGCAGGCTTGTGAGAGGGTTTTGAAAAAAAAACACGTTTTCAAAAGTTTAAGGTAGGATGACGCAACCGCGGGATCATTGCCAGAACAGTTTTTCATTATAGCCTGACAATAAAATATTATTCAAACGAAATTTCGCTTTATGGGAAACGGCCGGCTGATTCTCTAAGAAACAGCGATCGCAAACTAACAGTTGTGATTCCTCAGGGACGGCACACACGATTGCTAAACGTAAAAAAGTCTCGGTTTTCGCTCTTACGGAATACCGATTTTCAATCTGACAGCCAGATTTTGCTCCGTTTTCGCGGTCGCTCGGTTTTCGCTCTTACGGAATACCCCTGCGGGATAGTCAAACGAACCAGTAGCTCTTAGGCCAATAGTGCATATGTGTTTACGTACGTATATAGCTGCACTCTTTATTGCCTCACTCTTATAGTCCGATTGAACGGTAAGTCGACTCGTGTAGTATGGTCAAGCATAGGACCAAAGGCTTTACGCGCTTCACAAGGCACGAAGCTGTAAACAACGCTAATTGTGAATTTCTTGACAGAAAAATCTAATATTTATCTTTTGTTTTACCCGAGAATTAAATAAAAACGTTTCATCAGCTAATAACTGCCTTTATTTCCTTATGAACCCGTTGTTTAGAACCAGCTAAAGTCATATCGATCAGCTAATAAGTAGGCTTAACCACTTCTATCCGATTATAGTAAACTTATCTAATATTTTCATATAGAAAAGAACTGGATTATCTATTTTAGGTCATATGTTTGTATCGTGTATTTTGGACTTTGGATAAGCTATTTTCTTGGTTGGAGTAATTATTTTATTACGACGTTTTCTGCATCTAATGTTATGATGAGGTAAAGTTAATCTATACTAATATTATAAAGCTGAAGAGTTTGTTTGTTTGGTTGAACGCGCTAATCTCAGAAAGTACTGCTTCGATTGGAAAAAATCTTTTTTTGTTGCTTTGTTAGTGCATTTATCCAGGAAGGCTATAGGCTATATAACATCACGCAATGAACAATAGGAGCGAGCGAGATATTTTTTGAAATCGGGGAACATATTCCAAATTGCCACGCAGACGAAGTCGCGGGCGACCCCTAGTTTTATATAATTATGATGTAGGGGGTATTTAAAATCTCAGAAATAAGATTTAATATAAACTAATTTTATAAGTAAATAATATAACGAATAAGTTGTAATAGTACTAGACCGATTTTTAAAATTATTTTACCTATGAAGGCTATATTTTACTAAAAATAAAATCAGGGGTCCCTACAAAAACTAAATAAATGTTCACACGTGCCGCTTGTTTGCAATTAAAACAAAAACGAATCAGTACGTTTTCCATTTCATGTTTTCCTTAATTTATTTTAAAAATAGCCATTAAATATTCAATTTCACTTTTAATTTTGTGTTAATTAACTTTTAATACAGTGTGAAGTATATTAGTTAGTTTCCAATATTAATGATGTTGTCCTGATAAGCGTACGTTTACTTATTAATAATATCTATAGGACACCCAATGGTCGAAATTCGACCATAATTGCTTTCTGTCCTCCACTTTAACTGTGCCAAATATCACACGTCTCCGTACTCGCGAAATTCTTTAAAAGGGACCCAAAGTTTCGCTTCACTTATTAATATATCGACGGCAGACGAAGCGATGTCGTATCTCACCATTCCCATCACGCAAAAATGGTCCGTGAACGTATATTAGATCAGAATATTTTCGCGTGGTCTTAATCGCGAGATATAACATTTCCGCCGTTTGCAGTCGATATAGAGAGTAATCTTAAATTTTTCGAATTTCGGTAACGGCGGTCAATCTCAACAAAGACTAGCCATCTTTGGGAGATATTATAGTGTTCAAGTGTGTGCGCAAGTACATGTGCACTCTTTCCTCCTCATAGTTCGATGGGACGGTAGTCCGATACGACGAAAGAGGCATGGAACCGACGGCTTTAAAATACGTGTTTTCGGAGTTACGGGTACTTAGGTCGCCCAATTGTTTCTTCGTTTTTTTCCATGTATTGGTAGGCATAATAATAAAACCTACTCTACGGTATTTATTTTAAGAGAGGTAGTGCACCATGCTAGCGAGCAAGTTCGACTGGGGAAGGACCACCACCTAACAGAAGACCACAGTCTTTAGGGAAGCGTTTTGAAAGAAAGGTAAGCTAAGGCTAAGGAAAGCTATCGTGTCGATAATGCTATAGTAACCATTGCCACCTCTGTCAGTGCAGAAAAATACTCATTGTGCTATGCTAGCACAAATGCGTATTAGGTAGGTACTTATCTATAGACATAGTTTACGAGGCGTGTCTATCGTATTGGCTATATTGATCGGTTTGCGCTCCAAATGACTGAGTAATTGCTGTATAATCTTATATTTTGTTTCCTATGCTATATATATATACAACCCTATTTATGGTATAGCCAAAAAATTTTAGGCAAGAGACACCTTTTTTAAAATGAATAGAATATAGGGGTCGATTTTATTCCTTGTCGACCCCGAAAAGCAGTTTCCGTTTATGTCCACCCCTGGAAAAGATAAAGATTCAAGTACAATAATTTTTAAACCACGTTATATTTGGTCCCAATATTGTATGATTTATCTATACTATCTATATCTATACTAATATTATAAAGAGGAAAGATTTGTATTTTTGTTTGTTTGTTTGTTTGTTTGTTTGTTTGTATGTAATGGATAAACTCAAAGACGACTGGACCGATTTTAAAAATTCTTTCACCATTAAAAAGCTACATTGTCTGCGAGTAACATAGGCTATATTTTATTTTAAAAAAATAGGGGTAAATAATGCCAAGACCTCAGACAATCACTGACTAAATTAGTAACGCCTAATAAACGCCTATAAAATAATTGCTATTTCATTTTTTGTAGGCGCTAACATTTAACAATACTTTAATTTAGGTAATCAGGAAAGCAGCAGAGAAAAGAAAACACTCTACCGAATCTGTCTGGTCAAGATAAACTCAATAACTACCCAACAAAATTTAATACGATTTTCACCAGGTGATGGCGTAATTCTTCCATTATAGTTTTGTGAGTGTGAATTGGCTAAAGTATTACGATGATAGTTAAACGATTAGGCAAAATCTTGCCGTAGGGGGCAATGTTATTCCTAAATAGATCTAAAAAAAAGTCCATGATACTATGTGTCTATCTGCGACCACAAAAATTACTCACAGCGAAACGCGTGATCGGCCTCTGTCTCATCGGAATACTTAACTGATATATATTTTTAACTGACTTTTAAAAGATGAGGTTCCCTAAAATAATTGTATTGTTTTTTTTTTTGTCCCTAAACATCGTCATTTAAGGGCCGATTTGTAATATTCTTTTTTAAGTGATCGACAAAGCTCGAAAAATTGCCTCAATTAAGTGGCAATGGGTAGGGCATATAGCTCGCAGAACCAATGGCCGTTGGGGCAGAAAGGTTCTAGAGTGGCGACCACGAACTGGAAGACGCAGCGTGGGCAGGCCTCCAACAAGGTGGACCGAAGACCTGGTAAAGGTCGCAGGCAACCGATGGACAAAGTCAGCTCAGGACCGACTAATGTGGAAAACCTTGCGGGAAGCCTATGTCGAGCAGTGGATGTCTTATGGCTGAGATACAACTACTTTTGTGGCAAACAAGCATACGGCCCAGCTGATGTTAAGCAGTTACCGTAGCCTATAGACGCTTGCAGTACCAAAGGTATCACTTGCGTGTTACCAACCCTTATTTACACCAGGACCATAAGATGGGAGCAGAGTATCCGTGGGATAGGAATACGTTTCTTTCAAAATTGATCCCTAAGTGAGCGTTGGAGTCCTATACTCACACACAGGAACAGAACTACACCGCTGTGTATAGTTATTTGGCTGTCGTCTTCTAAGGTGTTGGTTCTCTGTAAGGTGGAATTCCTCCCCTATCTCAAAAATTTCTCTTAAAAAACATTTTGCAATTGAATGGATAGTTTTTCATATTGTTCTCATTAAAAAAAACAGTTCTGGTGATCGGATCCGTAGGGAATTGAGCATACTAGGCATACTGCAATGAATCAAACAAATGCATTCAGGAAGCATCAATTCGTTAGTGAAACTAATAAAGTATACTGCAGATGGCCAACTTCTCAATGATAAATAATTAGTCGATGGAGATCAGACATAATGTGTAATTAAATGACAGTAACTAATCACATTCAATGAGCAAATTAAAATGGTACAATTAAACTAATATGATTATACAGCTGGATATAGGCACCGAAACTTCGTAATTAAACAATGTACAAAAAAAATGCATGGTTTCAGAGATATACATAATAATAGATACCTACATATATATCGAATTTACGTTGAACTCTCACCAATATGGTCGACTATAATAAATAGGGTTCAGTTTACTGGTTTTTTATTTAGTTTTGTTCCGGGTGCTTATGTAGAGTACTATATCTCTATTAATAGAATGATGAATCAAAAAGAATCTAATAACTATGCGGTTCAATTTCTGAAATCCTTGAGCACTACGGTGGACCATTATGCCCTTTAGGAATTTAATAAATTTTTAGCGCACCCAAACTGTGTAACAGTATCTATCAGGTGAATCATATCAACCCATAAATGTCCCACTGCTGGGCACGGGTCTCCCCCATACACTTGGAGGGATATTAGCCTACTACACCACGCTGGCCAGACGGATTGGTATAGGGTTTTATTTTGAATTTTCCTTCTCTTGCAGTGGATATTGTCTGCCTGAATTGCAGAACAATCGTACAAACAAGGAATATTTCTTTATGAAGTTTATTAATTGCAGAACCTTAATGTTCAAAAGAAAAACGTAATTGACAAATCAACAAACGCACAGTTTAAATCACTAGACACATGACACACTAGGTTTTTTAAAATGTAACCGCTAAAGATGACAGTCAGTCGATGAAAGTTTGTAGTTTTCAGATTTACAGTAAAAGACTGAACACGCGAACGAAGTCGCGGGTACAGCTAGTTTGTTTATAATTGCACACCCATACTTTATCCGGCTATATTTTAATTTCAAAAATAGTACGAAATGATTTATTATCTGGCACACGCGATCTTAGCGGTACTTTCCGCTGGGTTATGCAGGAAAAACTGCGCAATGAAATTAACTTATAAAATCGTGAGGATTAATTTATTTTTCACTCTTCTATTAAAACAATGTTGGGGTGTTTTGGTAACAAAACAAATAAACAATAACTTTTCCTTTTTTTGACGTCATTGTCGTTGCAAAATATGTAGTCCGCTATATATATAATATTACTACCCATATTGTATTCTATAATTCAGTCTCGTGTAAAGATTACAATATAATCTTCAAGGTCAAACGGAGACGACGGCGACGCGGCGACGTGACGTATCTGCCTATAGAATACTGAAAACAGTTTTAATGGGCTTTACACGTGAATAGGTCGATACCCTATCATTAAATACGGTTATTCCCATATGAATAAGTCCAGAACTTTTCCATTAACTCGCGATGTCATATGTTACTTTTCTTCTTATATTTAAACGCAAATGAATGTCAGGAATAAAAGAAAGAAAGAGATGTTTATAAACACATTAAAGACACATTACAAAAAATATGTTAAGAAGATGTTTTTTCCTTCACTAACTACTGGACGTTGATGAAACTTTTTTTTTATACTCGAGACAACCATTTATGGATTACACAATTTTTGTCCCGTGTGGGGGTCGAATCCACAACACGCTGCGCATTGGTAAATGGCGAGAGCCACTGAATCAACCGTGCATTCAAGATCTGGTATTGAGACTCATTTTGACATTGCACAGGATAAACATTTTCTTATTATATTTGTGTTTCTATAAAGAAGAGTTCCTATAGAATCTCTGCGTGATAAAATCCGCAATGAGGAGATCCGCAGACGAACCAAAGTTACTGACATAACTCTACAGTAAGCAAGTTGAACTGGCAATGGGCAGGCCAACATCGCTCGATGAACCGACAACCGATGAGGAAGAAAGGTTCTCGAGTGGCGACCACGTACAGGAAAACGCAGTGTGGGACGTCCTTCCACTAGGTGGACAGATGATATCATCAGAGATGCAGGAAAGCACTAGATGCAGGCAGCTCAAGATCGGCCATTGTGGAGACATATGAGGGAGGCCTATGTTCAGCAGTGGATATTATCAGGCTGAGATGATGAGATGATGATGATGGGTATTTAGTATGTATATAATCTAAGATTAAACTAATGCAACTGAAGCAGCATAAAGAAAAGTAAACGGCCTTGATAAAAAAAATGGCAAGAATCTTGAGTCAGTTATATTGTAACAAGAGTTAGTGTTGGCAGCGTGCCTACTAGCCCGTTGCGTCACTAGGAAGATAACAAAATGCGTTACATCGTTCTAGATATCAACTAGCTACTGCCCGCGGTTTTACTTATGTTATCTTTACACCTGTAGTAATGTTTTATAGCTTAACAAACTGTTTATTTGAACGCGCAAATCTCTGGAACTAAACTAGGATTGTGTAATCTTGCGTTCTTGTATTTTGTTGTGTTTTAACTGTTTTTCGGGTTCCGAACACAAGGGTTTCCATTGGAACCCTTTGTGCACGGCACCCTTGACTGACTGACTCTACTGTTTAGTGACCCCACACAAAACTTTGTGTGATTTATAAATGTTTGTTACTTCACACAAAACAACTGGACACCTATTAAAATAACTTTTTTTACTATACTCGGGACAACTATTTATTTATTTATTGGATCTCAAACAAAAAACAAATTACAAGAAGAAATAACATGATTACAGCTCTGAACTTAAGTTTTTTTGACTCTAGAGACTACATAGTTAAATTTTCTGTGGTTTGGCACCAATATACATATATAATAATAAATTAAATCAGTAATCTTCATTTATGGATTTCCTACACAATTTTTTTGTCCCGTGTGGGACTAAAACACCGATCCTACAATACGCCGCGCAGTGGTAAATGGCGAAAGCCACTAAACCAACCGTACAGTCAAGATCTATGGTATTGAGACAAATTTTGACATTGCACAAGATAGCAAAGAAAGGGAGAGCTTAGGAAACATTGGTCTACTTAATTGGTGACCTACCTACGTAAGTACCTCGCAACAGGGCTTGTTCCCTAGTGAGGGAGTTGACTTTTTAAAAGAAAGAAAACCCTATTTATTACTAGAGCTTTGCAGTCTGACCATCTGTATCTCAAACATCGTCATAGGTAGACAGTTGAAATTTTCAGTGCGTATATTTCTATTGCCGCTATATGAAACAATACTTAGTTAACTTAAGACAAATCAAGAAGACGTGATTTAAACCATGATACGGAACTTTTCGAGTGCAAGCCATCACTTAGCCGGGTTTTTTTGTTGTTATTGTTACATATATAGGTACCTATTTGACTAACGAAATACTCTTATTTGTTGCAGGTTGATTTGTACAGGGAGATCACATTCCGCAATTCTGGTCAAGTTTACAAAGGTGTCCCAGTGATGGCCAGCAACATGGACACTGTAGGCACTTTTGAAATGGCTAAGGAACTATCTAAGGTAGGTCTACCCACTTATTTATATTTAAAAGAGGAAGGGCACCATACTAGCGAGCAAGCCCGACTGGGGAGGAACTGGTGTAGTTGTGTTCCTGTGTGTGAGTACAGCCCTTCTAGACAAGTGGCAAAAACGGTAGTCGAATCGAAAAGTCACGATAACAAATGTATGGGATTTGACGTAAGTTTACGATATAATGTCATGAACGGTACTCGAATCGAAAAGTCAAAATAGCAAATGTATGGGATTTGACGTAAGTTAACGACATTATATCGTAGACTTGCGTCAAATCCCATACATTTGCTTTTTTGACTTTTCGATTCGACTACCGTTTATGCCACTTGTCTAGAGGGGCTGGTCCCCAAGGATGCGGTTGTGAAAGAAACGTTTTTCTATCACAAACGTATTGAAATGTTGCTCAATTTAATCGAATAGGCAGAAAATTAAGTAAATACATATTTACTGTAGTGTATTAGCGCTAAAGCATGCATACGCTGTCTCGTGTGTACCTGTATTGGCTGTATTGGTTAACTAAACGTCACTGTGACAGTTGCACAAAAGCACGGCAAAGGGTAAGCCACGGGCGGGTATGTGAGCTGGGTAAGTTAGGTTTATAACCGATTACTAAGTACAGGGCATTGTCGAGCCAGTGTGATAACATGAGTAAACAACAAACCGTACATTTACATATATACCAGTCTTTCTTTGGGGTAGGCAGAGACAATGGTACGCCAAATGCTTCTATCAAACACTTCTTTTGCTTCCTCTACGTTCATCAACAAAATATCAGTAC
Source organism: Trisateles emortualis (assembly GCA_947095525.1). NCBI lineage: Eukaryota > Metazoa > Arthropoda > Insecta > Lepidoptera > Erebidae > Trisateles > Trisateles emortualis. Next base: position 10,254,940 of record OX352751.1, on the reverse strand, counting down.
ACCCTTTGTTGTACAAAATAGCTATCTACAAGCAAGCGTGATATAATTTTCTAAGAACTAACTGAACAATAACTGCTATTAATCAGAAGTATACATTGTACTTGTATTTACTAAGTTTATATCTAGAGGTAGTGCGTGAGTGACGGCCCGACATTTTCAAAGAACCCACATAGTACACAGTAACATAAATAGTAAAAAGGAACATGGCATGTAGACATGCTTTAAGAGCACTGAGTTTTAAATCACTGTTTCAAAAAGATACAATGTTTCAAAACCTCAAATACGGCTAAACGGATAATAATAGAGAGGTAGAGCACCATACTAGCGAGCAGGCCTGACAGGGGAAGGGGTATCCACCTTACAGAAGACCACAGCCAAATAACTACATGCAACGGTGTAGTTGTGTTCCTGTGTGTGAGTACATGTCTCCAGCGCTTATTTTGGAATGCGCTTTGAAAGAAACGTATTCTTTTCCCAGTGATACTCCCATCTTGAAACCCTGGTGTAAAAAAATTGGTGTGTTGCCGCGCAAGTGATACCTTTGGTATTGCAAGCGTCCATAGGCTATAGCAGTTACTGTACTACTTAACATCAGGCGAGCCGTATGCTTGTCAGCCAATTAGTATAAAAAAAATTGGCAAGGAGATAGATGGTATCCTGGGAAAGTACATACTATTTCAAGCAACAGCTGCTTAATAATAAAAAGGAACTGCCGGCACGTGGACGCGCTATAGCATTGTCAAATTTATCCAGTGCCGCGGCCAAAAAAAGGTCACAACACTAAGGTAGCAGAGTCATTTTTGCGTGAAGTAATAACAAACATTTAGACATCCTCACAAACTTGCTATGCTTGGAGTCTCCCTGCGAGATCAGCAACGAAGAGATACGTAGGAGAACCAAAGTGACCGACATAGCTCTTAGAACCGATGGCTGCTGAAGTAGGAAGGTTCTAATGTGGCGGCCACGAACTAGAAGACGGGCACACTGAGCAGACCTGGTGAAGAGATGCCGATAGATAATGTCAGCTCAGGACCGAGTGCTGTAAAAATCTTTTTGGGAGACCTGTGTCCAGCAGTGGACGTCTTTCGGCTTAGGGAGCACCATATTAGTGAGCAAGCTCCACTGAGGAAGGGCCTCCACCTTACTAAAGAGAACACCCAAATGACAGCGGTGTAGTTGTGTTCCTGTACCTACAGGTTTTGTTCCAATGTTTTCCTATCCCAGGGAAATTCCATCATAAAACCCTGATGTTTATTTTTGGGTCGGCAACGAGCAAATCGACTGCCTTGGTGGTCCAGTGGCTGCAGTATGCGCCTACTGTGCACGAGGTTGTGGGTTCGATTCCCACACAGGACAAAACTTTGTGTGACCCACAAATAACTGTTGGGTGTAATTTGTGTCTGTGAATTGTATGCTTGTAAAGTCCCCCGCGACACAGAGCTTGTGCTCTAGTGCGGGAGTTTCCTCTAACTTCAAGGAAGGACATGTATTTTGCATATCATTAGGGAAATCACCTGAATATACAGGCCGTTTATTTTATTATAAGGTTATTCCCCTAATTTATAAGTAGACAGAATTTTATACACGCCTACAATAGTGCCACAGGAACTGTTATTATTTCCGGGATTAAAGGTATTTCAGACTATAATCTATTTATGTGCCAAATTTCATCCAAAACCCTTCAGCTATTTTGACTTGATTGAGTTGTAGAGGCTGTCACACACAAAGAAAAGGGAGAATTCTACAGACTAGGTGATCGTGCCTGGCGGGCCGCGGCCCAACGGTTAGTCGTTGGGCGTTGTATCGACTTCGTTATTCTATTGGCCTGATAGATGTCACCCTGGTTACTGTACTCCGTGATGTCACCAAAAAGTAACAAACATAACATCTATCCAAACGATTGCATAATTTATAATATTAGTAAGATTAATTAATATTTTTTCATTTTATACATAATAATAAAATTAATATTATAATATTAAACACTAAAACTATATTTATACAAATTAAAAATCAATTCTAATAATAAAAAATACACAAAAAGGAGAGGACTGTTTAACACTTTGAAGGACAGTGAACGCCTATAGACGTCATGACAATAAAACATCTATTGTGTCTACGTTACTGTCCGCGAAAGTGTTCCTCCGCATCATTGTCTACTGAAAATGTGCCCAAGAGACTGGCAGCATTGCCCCTCTAAATGGCAAAGCTTTATTCTTTGAGTCAAATATAACACATGGTCACGTGAAGCGTCGATTAAACGCTTCGACAAATCCTAAGATAAGATTATTATTGGTTTCAGCACGGCTTGTTCACTTGCATACACAAATATTACACTATTGATGAGTGGAAGAAATTCTCAGAAGACCATCCAGAATGCTTAGAACAAATGGGTTTGTATACAACATTTTTCATTGTTATTAAGTAAGTTTATACTTTTTAAAAATGAAATATCTGACCGTGACTTCACCAAGGCCTGATCAGAATATCAGCGCTGCAGTTTTAAATGCCACAGCACAGAGCTGAGATTACGACCCTTGCTGACATCACACAGGATAATTTTTTGTTTTGTTATTGTGTGTCTATTGTTTTTGTTTATATCTGTTATCCTGTGTATGTTTGAATACATGCTTTTCTTTCCGTCTTTCAAATGTAATGCAGCAAATGAAAACTGGTACATTTGAACTGAACAAAGTTTAAAGGTATTTGAAAATTTTACATTATTATTTCAAATACCTTTTATATTATTATTATTATGGTGGAGCTGGTCAGATGATGCAGTCGGAAGGCGGCCATAGAAATTCCTCAATTAAACAAGATGGCCCTGTCGTGTTCGGACTCTGATGTAACATTAACAATCGAGAAGATTTAGTTAGTAAAATACATATGTACAGCATCCGAAGCAGATAAGGATAAGGTCGCTTTATAAGGGTTGATTTTTTCAGAAAAAACTATAGGTTATGAATTGTTTAACTTCGACGAAACCTCGCAAAAATATATTCAGTATTTTCTGAAAAAAGTCTATCCTTATAGAGCGACCTACTGACATAATCTTATCGATTGTTAAATGTTACTTAGAGACCGAACACAACGACGGGGCTATCTTGTTTCGTTGAGGAGTGGTCATCTTCCGACTTCATCATCAGACCAGTCATCGAGATGTTAGGTGGTTATTCTATACTAAACAGTATAGACCTGTCGTATTTGAAGTAAACGATAAAAAAAGTTTGTGTTGTATTTTTAAGCTATTGCATAGCTTCTATCGCGGGCCTTGGGCGAGGATACCGTATCCAGAAATTCCGTAACGAAAATAATAAACCTAACACCCCCCACTCCGACCGGCACAGCGGTGATACTTTTTTTTATGACGAATTGTCTAAACGACCAATAAATATGTCAAATTTGTGTAAGGAGGTTTTGATCTAAGAGAATATTAATGTGAAAAAGATTATAGTATAAGGAGTCTCAAGTATTCATTTTTAACCGACTTCAAAAAGAGGAGGTTTTCAATTCGTGTGTATTTTTTATTTTTTTATTTTTTTTTATGTTTGTTACCGCATATCTCCGTCATTTATGGACCGATTTGAAAAATTCTTTTTTTGTCTGACTGGACATACTTTCAGTTTGGTCCCATTATCATCAAAAGAAAGTTCTGATGATGGGATCCATGAGGAATTGAGGGAACTCCTCAAAAGTTATAGGCACACATATAGCAATTTCAATATTTTTAACAACTCATCAATCATTTACATTCAGAAAGTGTAATTTGGTGAAGTAAAACTGATGAAGAAGACCACAGATGGCCATCTGAACTTTTCAATAATAAGTATTTTACTGATGGCGATTAGATAAGTTTCGGTTATTGTTGCTAAGCAACTATTAATAAGAAATAATGACATGAATGAATTGAGCGCGGATTGCACAGATTAAATATTGCTTTTAATACCTACTTGACCTGTGTTCAGCCCGACGCTTAGTCGATTTTATTCGATTGTAACAAACAAATATTTGAAAATTTTACAACTTGCCGTACTGAAGTCGGTTTTTTTTTGTTAAAATTATTATTCAGTTTGTATTCATATTTTTAGGCAGTCCCCGAGTGCCACACGTCTTTTTTTATGAAGTATGTACCACACGGCTGTTTAATTGATTGTTTACTTAACTGTACGGTTGGTTCAGTGGATTAAGTAGTTACCTCGCCATTTACACATTGCGCGGCGTGTTGTTGGTTCGATCCCAATGCAGGATAAAAAAATGTGTGATCCATAAATAATTGTCCCAAGTCTGGGTGTACCTTTGATCCCTAGTGTGGTAGTTGTCTTTAAAAAAAACTTTGTCTGCGTAGCGGCAAGTTCAGGCACAGCTGAGGCAGACTTTGAGCGGCTGACAGAAATCCTGACTACGGTGAAGGACCTGAAGTTCATCTGTCTAGACGTCGCCAATGGGTACTCGCAGCATTTCGTCGAGTACTTGAGGAGAGTGCGAATTGCCTTCCCTACGCATACTATCATTGTAAGTTAATAATAATAATAGCAACCCATATATGAGTTAGTTTAGGCCTTAATTCACACACCCTGGCCCAATGCGGGTTGGTAAATCAGACATGGCTTTAGAATTTCTTCTAAGACATGTGGATTTCGATGTTTTCCTTCACCGTTAGCAGATGGCGAATCATTTGATTAGTACATATAAACTCCACAAAGTGAAGGTCACATTGGTACTGCCTGGGATCGAACTCGCACCTGTCATTGTAAGTTGTTTTTTATATTATTTGGTTAACTCACCCAACTATCCCAAACTAGGGAGAGCCTTAAGGTACTCCTATTATATAAGCCGAAGAGTTTGTTTAAAAGTGATAATTTTAGAAGTGGTAGGGCACCATACTAGTGAGCAAGTCTGTCTGGGGAAGGACCTTCACCTTACAGAACACCACAGCTAAATAACTTCACACAGTAGTTTTGTTCCTGTGTGTGACTACAGGTCTCCAGCGCTCATTTAGGGATGCGTATTGTAAGAAATGTTCTTCTATCCTAGATATACTCTATGTTAAAGAATGGGTCGGCATTACGCAAGTAATAAAACATCTGGTATTGCATTGCTTAGACTGCGGTTACTGATTAACATCAGGTGGTATGCTTTCTTGCCACTCAAGTAGTATAAAAAAAAATCTCGAGTACTACCAGTCGGATTTTAAATTCTTCTGGGATTTGATAGCCTAATTCTTAACGAAGGCTATAAAACATCACGCTATGACCGAAGCACCACTGCTTAAATTTGTAATAAACACAAAAACACTCCTCAGTATGGACCCGAGACTAATTCGAAATATCACTAAGTGAGACTATAACTACATATACAAGAAAGCCTGTCCTTACAACAGACACAGCGTAATTCTTAACTTGGCTGTTTCCAGGCTGGCAATGTGGTGACCGGCGAGATGGTTGAAGAACTCATTCTATCTGGTGCTGACATTATTAAGGTACGTTGTATTGTATATAATTTAAGAGAGATAGGGCTCCATACTAGCGAGCAAGCCCGACTGGGGAAGGAACTCCACCTTACAGAAGACCACAGCCAAAACTACACACAGGGGTGTAGTTTTGTTCCTGTATATATAGGTCTCAGATCATTCAAGGATGCGTTTTGAAAGAAACGTTTTGTTAGCCATCTTTAAGCCCTGGTGTAAAAAATGGATAGGCAACACGCTAGATATACCTCTGGTATTGCAGGCGTCTAAAGGCTACGGTAACTGTTTAACATCAGGCGGGTCGTATGCTAAATATGGTAAATTCACAAAATATGCCCGACGTTAGGAAATTGGCGATGTATACAACCCGGTGCTCAACGGACTATAACATCGAAGAAATCTCGAAGAAATATAAAAAAGTGCGTCAATTTTTTATCAGATCTTTATGTAACTCATGCAGGAATTGCGATGGCTTATCATTCCAGGTGGGCATTGGGCCAGGATCAGTGTGCACCACTAGGATCAAGACTGGTGTGGGCTACCCACAACTGTCAGCTGTCATTGAATGCGCAGACGCAGCGCACGGACTCAAAGGACATATTATATCTGTAAGTCTTGTTTTACCTCCATTTCCCCGCTCGGTCAGGCCTGTATATAAGGAGCACCGAACGCTGCCGAGGTCTCTTTTTTTTGACTTGCGAGCTGCCGGGCCTGTTAAGTATCTTAGCAAGTCCTAAACAAACCTTATGCGGAAGGATCTAAGTCCAGATTATAATTCTGTAACTGCTTTTATTATATTGTAATTGTTAACCCGTGGGTGTTTTTTTATTGTTATGTACTTTTACCGACCACGCGGGTGAAATTGTCCACGCGATCTCATATCTAAAACTAACCACGTTTCAATATGCTTACATTTTAAGCAGCCTTGTTAGCCACACTCACGCAGCTGACGTTCTATGACTGTTGACCCGTCAGGTCAACAGTCATAGAACGTCAGCTGCGTGAGTGAGGCATACCACAGTGATGAGACCAATCCCAACATATTAAAAACTAGTGGTTTGTCCCAAACTATGAATTCGCGACCTTACTATGACTGATTTGGCTCATATTCGAATTTAACAATTCTTTTTCTCTCTTTAATATGGCGACGCAACGTTCGGATCAACGATACTTGAGTTATCATTAAATAAAGTCATTAAATAAATATTTATACATACAATCAAAAGCCGGATTGTTCTAGAAGACTAGTTTTAAAAGCGATTTCCTCCTTCCACATATTTTATCGTCTCCGTGTTTTGGAGGGCACGTTAAAAGTCGGTTTCGACTGTTAACAGTCGATCACGACATGATCATCATCATCATCTCAACTCATAAACGTCTAACTGCTGGGCACGGGTCTCCTCTATACACTAGGAGAGATATTAGCCTACTATACCACGCTGGCCAGACGGGTGGGTATACGGTTTTGTTTCAAGTTTTTCCTCTCTTGCAGTGGGTTTTGTCAATCCCTGACTCCCTTAGTAGACTTATTTGTCAGAGGCATCAATATAGGTGATCTAAATGACTCTGTCACCTGCTAAGCCACTAACCAAGCAATAAGAAGAAGCGATTCCCTTTCATGAAGTATTTCCTTAAATCTTTGTCCAGGACGGTGGGTGCACATGTCCCGGAGACGTGGCCAAAGCCTTCGGTGCTGGCGCCGACTTCGTGATGGCAGGCGGCATGTTCGCTGGACACGACCAGTGTGGAGGAGACGTTGTCACCCACCCTGATGGAAAGAAGGTCAAGCTCTTCTACGGCATGTCGTCTTCTACAGCCATGTTGAAGCATTCGGGAGGAGTCGCTGAGTATAGGTCTTCAGAAGGTAAGTATTATGGTTTAACAGTATTAGTATTTGGGGTGGACAGAGAAGGAAAAAGAAGTAGGGCACAAACGATCAAGCCTGAATGGGGAAGGAACCCCCTTACAGAAGACCACAGCTTAATAACTACACGCAGTAGTGTAGTTGTACTGATTACGAAGTCTCAATCACCGGGTCAAGCAAAAGATGGATATTGGTTTTTTCTGTTAAAAACTCAAGACTGTTTGCGCACACACTTGTGCACTATAATATCACTTGTGCCGATGGCTAATGTCCATCGAGATTATTCTTCGTGACCGATACGGCTGGCTAAACCTGGATGTCATACATACATCTCTACCTACCCCTTCAGGGATAAATACTGCTTTTTTTACTACTTAATTGGTATATAAGCATACTGTCCGCCTGATGGTAAGCAGTTACCGTAGCGTATAGACGCTTACCAGGTATCACTTTGGTTGCTGCCCAAAATAATGAACGCCATGGTTTTATCATGGAGTATCGCTGGAATAGGAAAACGATTAGTTTAAAACGCGTGCCTACATGAGCGATGGAAACAGGGACTTAGCTGTAGTATTTGTAAGTCCCTTCCCAATCGGGTTTGCTCGTTTGTATAGTAGGTACTCATTCATCCTTATTGATACCTTTACTTATATATATATTTTTTTATACTAACAAGGAGGCAACCAAGCATACGGCCCGCCTGATGGTAAGCAGTTACCGTAGCCTATAGACGCTTGCAACACCAGGGGTATCACTCGCGCGTTGCGGACCCTTTAGAAACCTTATAACTTCTTTCTTGAAGAACCCCATGCTATAGTCTCTCGGGAAAACTTCGGCAGGGAGCTCATTCCACAACTTAATCGTTATATAAGTTAAGTAATTAATTACAGGTAAAACAGTCGAAGTGGAATACCGAGGTGATGTAGCTGTGACTGTGAAAGATATTCTGGGAGGTCTCCGGTCTTCTTGCACGTACGTGGGAGCTGCCAGGCTGCGGGAGCTTCCGCGACGGGCCACCTTCATTAGGTGCTGTAGGCAGGTCAACGATACCTTCTCTTAAAATAGAAATAATAGGTACAAATTGTAGGTGTTGTGTGTATGGTATAGTATCATAGAGTAATATAGATAGGTAGTTTAATTCAAAGTGCGCTAATACTGAAGTAGGTAGTAATGCAGGCTGTCACAATTTAAGCTAAATTCACGGTTGTCGAAATTCGACCGTAATTATTTTTTTGTTTAAATGATTCATAGTGATCGAAATTTGATCGTTATTCATTATATTTGTAAATTTGAAAGTTATTCACGGTGGTCGAAATTCGACCGTTATTAATTACAATATATTTTTTAGGTTTCTTGTTAATGTACACAATTGCTATATGTATATTGTAATAATATTTTTTTTTATACGTTACAGTAGATACTACAGTTTAATTCCCATAAAATAAAATTCACACCACCGATCGAATCTAACTGACGCTCATATATTACAAATCCCACTTGGCTACCACCGCTTATGAAAGAAAAAGTCTTTGCCAAATTTAATTAGCTACCTACTTTGTAAACGTGTTTTATAGAGTTTGCTATCTATATTACTCTGTGACTATAAGGGCCGCCACAAACATTCGGTTTCCTGATTCAAAAACCGCATACGGAAATCGTATTCGTTATTTTGTAACAAACATCACACATATTAGATTTTCCTGCACTGAATTTTAGTGTTATTTAACGGAAAAGTTCAGTATAGTAAAACAAAAGAATTGACAAGTCCTGGAGGGCTACCATGACGTATTAAAGCGTGAGTTGTTTGACCGACAAAAATGGACAAGGCTATTATAGCGTATATAGCTCCGTCCCTCTTTATCGATCGTGTAAATCTCCTGATTTTTGTATGGGTTTGATGCGTTGACAGAGCCTAATTCAAAAATCGAATTTTGATTTGAAAAACTCAAAAAAAATTGTTCTACGCTTAATGCAAACTACCTAGTGTTCTCTCTGCATCACTCAAAGGTTGACTGGATGAGAATGTCTTGGATATTAACATTTCACACATTTTTTTTGTGCAAAAGTTTTAAATAAATAAAAACTTGAATAAATGTTGTATTTGAATTTAAATCAGGAAAACGAATGTATGTCATGACTCTTATTAGCAGTATGTTAACTTTTTTTAGTATGTAAGGCACAAAAGTGCTCTTTTACTTAAAAAACAACTTATTTTATTTAAGTGAAATAATACATATTTAAGTTCCCACAAACTTATGAGTCCGGCGAGTTATACGTTTTTTCATTACCGACGGCTATGAAAAATGCATATAGGGTCTCTATTTAAGAGAGGTTAGGCACCATATAACCGAGCAATCCTGACGGGGTAAAGGACCTCCGTCTTACAGAAGACCTCAGCCAAATAACTTTTCCTGTCTTATTGCGAGACAACTATTACCACTGCGAGTAGTAATATGGTGTTCTAGGGTTGTACCATGGCGTGTAAAACGTGCGTCGTTCGAGTGAGAAAGAGAGACGGAGCTATACATGCTATATAGCTCCGTCCCTTTTTCTCGCTCGAACGATTTAAGTAAGTGCCCCTGTAAGGTGCAGCCCCTGTACACAAGTGGCCTAAACGGTAGTCAAACCGAATAGAATTGAAAGCAACATGTATAGGATTTGACATAATTTTACGATATAATGTTGCTAAACTTATGTCAAATTTTAAACATTCGACTACTGTCTATGATACTTGTTTAGAGGGGCTTATGTCAAATTTCAAACACTCGACTACTGTCTATGATACTTGTTTAGAGGGGCTTGTGTCAAATTTCAAACATTCGACTACTGTCTATGATACTTGTTTAGAGGGGCTTGTGTCAAATTTCAAACATTCGACTACTGTCTATGATACTTGTTTAGAGGGGCTTATGTCAAATTTCAAACTTCGACTACTGTCTATGATACTTGTTTAGAGGGGCTTGTGTCAAATTTCAAACATTCGACTACTGTCTATGATACTTGTTTAGAGGGGCTTATGTCAAATTTCAAACATTCGACTACTGTCTATGATACTTGTTTAGAGGGGCTTATGTCAAATTTCAAACATTCGACTACTGTCTATGATACTTGTTTAGAGGGGCTTATGTCAAATTTCAAACATTCGACTACTGTCTATGATACTTGTTTAGAGGGGCTTATGTCAAATTTCAAACTTCGACTACTGTCTATGATACTTGTTTAGAGGGGCTTATGTCAAATTTCAAACATTCGACTACTGTCTATGATACTTGTTTAGAGGGGCTTATGTCAAATTTCAAACTTCGACTACTGTCTATGATACTTGTTTAGAGGGGCTTATGTCAAATTTCAAACATTCGACTACTGTCTATGATACTTGTTTAGAGGGGCTTATGTCAAATTTCAAACATTCGACTACTGTCTATGATACTTGTTTAGAGGGGCTGGTCCTTCCGCAGTCAGGTTTGCTCGTTTATATAGTGCACTTTCCTGAATAATATTTTTATCTAAATAGCTAGACACAAATTTAGTATGTCAAATAACTACTTCTATTCTATGCTAGCCTAGTACATGAGCTGTATGAATGTATCGCACAATGTCTGTCTGTTAACTATATTAGTAGATAATATTTATTTTACTTCTACCAAGAGAGGCTGGTGGCTAATTACTAGCTGCTCGACAAGGTTAAGGAATGTTGCCGCGGTCAGTACGTGGATGGGTGGCAAGACCCTGATATTAGACCTTTTCGTAGTAAAAAAAGCATGTTACATATATTCATGATGATATTACATTTTTTTTTATTTTGACATTGACTTATGTCAAAGTATTTTTATTGAACTGACTGGCTGTAAAGAAAATACTTTCAGAAAGAAAACTCGGTGTTGCCATGTTAGTGTTGGTACCTTATCAGTACGCCGCACTAGCGCAGCTGACGCGTGATCTTGAAATTGACCCCGCCAATCTGATTCATTAGCGTTATAAGAAAATAAAAAGGCATATGGGTACATTTTTTTGACTCACTATTTATGCCTTATAAAAAATAGAACATACCATTTGTTTTTGTATTGTGTACGACATCACTAGTAGTTTTCTTTTTGGAAGTAATTTTAATTTAGCATATATATAAAACAATACACTGTAAAATTTTTAGTTATAATCATTACCACGACCCATCGGAATTTTCTAACTACTTTATTTTTACTGGAGAGGCATATTGTAACAGTATGTATGGCATGCACATAGTGTAAGGAAGACTCTTATAGTCAGGACACATTCTGTCAGAATATATACCTACCAGTTAGGATCGATTTAGTTAGCATACGGGCTTTAGCGGGTCAGTGACCCAGCGGGCGCCCTAGTCTTGAGTGCTAGGTATTCATCAATATAAATAAAAATGAAATCCCCAAATGTATGTACATAAGTTCTAAAGGTTGACTGGTAGAGAATGCCTTTGGCATTAAAGTCCGCCTTGTACATATTTTGTGCTAAAGTTTTAAATAAAATAAATAAAAGCTTCCGATCGACTGTACCAAATTAGATATTTTTTTGTGTTTGTCATTGTCAGTACAAAGTTTGTGTGGAAGAAAATTAAAAGAAAAAAAGATCTTTTTTTATATGGCGATACGAAGTTCGCCGGGTGAGCTGGTTTTGATATAATTACTGCATTCGGTCCTGCGCTAACTCTATCCATCGGCTTTCCGCGACCTTTGCCAGGTCGTCGGTCCACCTTGTTGCACGCTGCGTCTTCCAGTTCGTGGTCGCCACTCCAGAATTTTCGATTTCATTTACGAGGATAATATTACGACCTTTGAACAATTTGTCTCTCCATTAAAAAAAGTAGAGTAAGTAGCTAGATTTGAAATATCATCGCGCAACTCAAATATAAAATGTAATTATTAATAAAAAAACTCTTAATGAACTCAATTCGCTGGTGCTAATATTTATCTCTAGTAAGTCATTATTAAATGAAATAATATACGCGACCTTTTCCGACACAGAGGACGTAACTCCATATCTCATACTTTTGGCAATTATCTGAAAATTTAGGCAACCAAAAATCTTCAATACCTAAGTCCTTTGTTTTTAACCAACTTTTAAAAGGAGGAAGTTCTTTTTCTGTATTCTACTATTTCCTACATATGGAATGATGTTTGTTACTTATGTTATTTATGCATACCGGCTAAACAATAGATAGATTATAATCTGAAATAGCACATAGGCTCCTATAAAATTATCGTGGGATTGCACATACGGGCGAAACCGCAGGCGATTTTTTATTTTTGGCCAAAAGTATGATATTGGAAGTTACATCCTTTGTAGTGCAAAAGGTCGTACTGCTTTTAAATAGACGTAATAAGTAGTTGAATTTTAGATAATTTTCATTTAATTGTATTAATTATTTTATTAATCACGCCTCGATTTAAACAATACTTATTTGCTTAGTTTAGCTATTCTACTTGCACTTTGTAATTTATAATCGGTAGTTACACTCTTTAGAATAAATCCTCTTTTACACTATACAAGATTTGCAAGATAAGTCTCTTGCCGTGCCTTATTAAGAAAACTTGTCGTGCAAAACATGTAGTGTAATTTGGGTCTTAACTGTTTAATTCAAGGCGTTATTAAATAAAATTTAAATTATTAAAAAAATATTGTATTATTTTAAAGTGATTCAAAAAAAGAACACATAATATTTGACTTTTTAATGTAATGCGAAATTATTAAAATATATTTTAAGTTCCTATGTAATTAATGTACCTCAAAATTTATTGCCTTTTGACGAGGCAGAAATTTCTCCAGAAGATCCGGGCCGCATACAAAAATCTGCATTTGCGTTGTGGTTAAATTTGCGATATGTGCGCAAATCAATAAATTGCACAAAGTTTGAGTGTTTTTATTTTGAAAAGTTGTTTTTGTTATGTTTATTATTTAAACAAAAGACAATTTGTGCTGTTGTTTTGATGTTCCACAAATATAAATTATTGTACATAGTTTGGAGTTTTATTTAGAACATATGAACCTAATACCTAGTGCCTAGCTAGACGTAGGACGGCGCAATCGTGCGAATAAAGAAGTAAATTTGTCAGTCTCGGATATACCGCCCGGCCTTATTGGTATAATGCGCGGCAAAGATTTTGAACAATTGGCTATTTGACAGTTTTTGAATAAGTATTTTAAAGTTTACTGCTGCTTATCTTACATTTTATTTTTAACTAACACTATAAGTATAATTTGTAACTAACACAATGGATTTTTATCTGATTAAACAATTTTATTATTATTATACCATTTGAAAAAACGTTATTTAATACAAGAAATAAAAAAGGTTTTGCTCATTTATTTGAAATGTAGCGCAAAAACAGTCGATCACGTCAATTTACGTCGGGTTTGAAATGTGACGTCATTATGGGAAACAAAACTATTTATTTAGGTTCTTATTCCAAAGTTTATGCATTTTAAAACTCGACACATCAATCAAAATGTTATAGTTATTATAACTCAGGTTATTTTCCTAATAAATATTCATTTAATAAAACAGAGATGCCAAATGTTTTGTGCTATTTACCGTCTTAAGATACTTAAACATGGCCGCCCGTGTTTCAGTTCTTGTAATCCAGAACAACAGATAAAATATCACAGGTTTATTTTGCAAAAATAAAGTACTCAGTTACACTTGGACTACATGACTGCCTTGGTGGTCCAGTGGCCGCAGTATGCGCCTGCCGTGCACGAGGTTGTGCGTTCGATTCCCACACAGGACAGACTTTGTGTGACCCCACAAAGAATTGTTCTGAGTCTGGGTGTAATTTGTGTCCGTTAATTGTATGTATGTTAAGTCCCCCGCGACACAGCTTGTTCTCTAGTGCGGGAGTTGTCTTAAAAAAAAAAAAAATATGTATGAGTTATGTTAATCTGTAAGCTGCCTTAACCAATACATTTCATATTTTTAACCGACTTCAAAAAGAGGAGGTTATCAATTCGTGTGTATTTTTTTATTTTTTTTTATTTTTTAATGTTTGTTACCGCATAACTCCGTCATTTATGGACCGATTTGAAAAAATCTTTTTTTGTCTGACTGGACATACTTCCAGTTTGGTCCCATTATCATCAAAAGAAAGTTCCGATGATGGGATCCATGAGGAATTGAGGGAACTCCTCAAAAGTTATAGGCACACATATAGCAATTTCAATATTTTTACAACTAATCAATCATTTGCATTCAGAAAGTGTAATTTGGTGAAGTAAAACTGATGAAGAAGACCACAGATGGCCATCTGAACTTTTCAATAATAAGTATTTTACTGATGGCGATTAGATAAGTTTCGGTTATTGTTGCTAAGCAACTATTAATAAGAAATAATGACGTGAATGAATTGACCGCGAATTGCACAGATTAAATATTGCTTTTAATACCTACTTGACCTGTGTTCAGCCCGACGCTCAGTCGATTTTATTCGATTGTAACAAACAAATATCTGAAAATTTTACAACTTGCCGTACTGAAGTCGGTTTTTTTTTGTTAAAATTATTATATTATAACAACTTTCAAGTAGCCAATTGCGTACAAAGTGTTTTTAGGTCTCTTTGGTGGTAAGTGCGCGGGCCGGGGGGCAGTCCGCAACAGTGAACCAATCAGGATTGGAAGATTCGCGTCATCGGTTAATTCTGTCGAAATATGCACCTTGCAATTGGACCAAGTAGAAGACATGCGTGAGCTATGCTAACTATTGCTCGAGATTTTTGTCAAGCATAATACCTACTCCAACGACAACGTTTTAAAAACCTAAAGCTGTGTATTGATATTGCCGTGCGGTGTGATGACGCGTTTGCCTTGAGAAAAATCCATAATGAAGAAAAAAAAAACAAAAGGGGCAGTCTTTGGGAACTGCCGATAGAAAACTAAGTAATTTGTGAATTGTATCGTCGAGCTATTAGAATATTTATTTTTTAATATGGAAAGCCGTGAGGATGACGCGAGTTCCATGATTTTTGTTCATCCAAAAAGTGCTTGACGCTCCTAAAGAAATTTTCCCTTTAAAAAATTCAACCCCTTTTTAAGCACATTGGTCGCGAAGAGAAATGTGAGATTAATGGTTTGACGAGTATAGACATGATGATATTATAAAGGTTAAATAGTTAAATAAAAGAACAAAAAATAGTCCTCAAGTTTCTTTATTCCTCTTGATTTACATACACTTGTAGTGCATAGAGCGTTGCCATTTGACATACAATGGCATAAATTACAATCTACCTTATATTTATGACCTTTAGGA
Organism: Trisateles emortualis; assembly: GCA_947095525.1. Lineage (NCBI taxonomy): Eukaryota > Metazoa > Arthropoda > Insecta > Lepidoptera > Erebidae > Trisateles > Trisateles emortualis. The sequence continues at coordinate 10,239,336 of OX352751.1, read as the reverse complement.
CATACATTTTGCTTCTGAATAAATGGTATAAACTCAACCACCATACTCTTCAAATTTGTACTAGATTTAGAACATATTTTAGATGTACACGATACAGTACTACCATCAGACAAACACCTACATTTATTACAATCTTGGTCATATATATGTAGAGGTTCACAATATCCATGTAAAGAATCTAAAGAACGTGGCTCATCAGCTTTGTCTTCCGATATTGAATATTTCCCTTCATTTTTACACTGATCGTTAAAGGAACAAAGTTCAGACTTATCACCTTTTACTTTCAAACATTGGCATATAAGACATTTCTTTTCATATCTTGTTCCTTCTACACAGCCGCATGTTTCACCAGGCAGTGTGCTATTAGAACAACTGTCGCACTTATTTAGTGTACACCCAAAATGTTTGACACCGTCTAACATGAAACAATGGCATGTATTACATTCTCTATTGTACTTTGTCCCTGGAACACAATCATAGTCGTCTACTGGAGCATCTACAGCCTCATACTCAATCGCTGGTAAAGTTGTAACTTTATCAGATTCTAAACATTTAAATACAGTACAGTACATTACATCTTTTTTGTCGCAGTAACAAATGTTGCAGTCTTTTTTGAACCGTCTACCAGGCACTTTGCCTGAACAAAAGTTTTTGTTATTGTCTGTCACTTGTAATTTGACTGTGAAGTTGCTGACTGATGTACAGTTGTCGCAAAGAAGTCTGTTACTTGGTAGACAGACGCAAGTTTGGCAGCCAAGTTGGTACTTTTTGGCTCGTTCACAAGCTGCATAAATTTCAGCAAGCATATCGTTCTTTTCAATATTATTTAAATCTCCTAGCTTTGGTGATGGGGCAATATCGTTGCTGCAGTTCTTCTTCGTGCAAAGACTTGAGTTGATATATCCAGTCTCAGGGCAATAGCATGTGTTACAACCGATTTGGTAAAGCTTACTTGGACTGCATGTCTGGTTGTCGGCTTTTTCGAATGTAGTTGTTTCAACGGAGTAAAGAACTTGGAATACGTCCCTGCACACAGGACTAGGCCACATGCCTTCTTCGGAGCACACGCAGAGCAGGTCGCCTTTTCTATAATGGATTCCTGGTGTGCATGCGTCGTCCTTTGATCGCCAAACACCGTGACCTTCCATTCCCACGTCTACTTCTCTAATTGCGTCTGTGAAAGAAAAAATCACTGTTTAATAGCAGAATATAGTTGTTACATTATTATATGTATATTGTCTCTTTTATCCAAGTGAAGGAGCAAATTAAATATAGTTTAAATATATTCTTAATTGTAGATCAGAAAAAATATTTTTGTATAACCTTTTACTAAAATGAGAACTGGAAACTTGTAGGTACTCATACTTAGAACACAAAACACCACAACTTAGTCATAGGCTTATACCAAATGGACCTCGGGTCAGCGCTTAAAAGTGTCCGAACCGAAAATATAAACCCTAAAAGAGCCGCCGGCTGATTCTCTAAGAAACAGCGATGGCAATCTGACAGTTGTGATCGCAAAACTGACAGTTGTGATTGCTCGGTGACGGCAAAATCTATTGACTAAACGTCAAAAAGGGCTCTTACGGAATACCGATTTTCAATCTGACACCCAGATTTTGCTCGGTTTTTACGGTGGTTCGGTTTTTGCTCTTACGGAATACCCCTGCGGGCATCGCACGCCAGTCTTTGTTTGCAGGACTGACGGACGACACAAATTACTACTACTACTATCTACTCTAAAAAAGTTTAAAAAGGAGACGGTGTATACTTTTTATTTGTCATTTGCAAGTATTATTTTACTTAAAAACATAGAATTTTACCAACATTTAATTAAAATTAAATCTGCAAATCAGTCAAAATATCTTACCGTCTCTTTCTAATTATTTAGGTACTTAAGATTCTTTATTTACATTAGAATTACGTTTGTATGGGTTGGGTTCTCTTCTCGGGACATTATATTCGTAAATTTTGTTCGAGACCCGACGTCCATTTAAAATGACGTCAACGTACTTCATCGAAGATCATAGTACATAGTACGCTGGCTTATACGACGCCCTGGCATAATTAAAACTCACCATTAAAATGTCCGAACATGTCGACATCCTTACAAATGCGTGCCGTGCAGGTGTATTGGAGTTTAGCACCACAGTGACACCAGTTACAGTCGTTCAGGGCTAGTCCACCTCTGGAGCAATACTCTTGCCAAAGCTTCGCAGCAACCGCTGAAAATAGTCTTAATTAATCCTCTAATATTATAAATGTGAAAGTTTGTGAGTATGGATGTTTGTTACTCTTTCACGTAAAAACTACTTAACGGATCTAGATGAAATTTGGCACAGAGATAGATTATTTTCTGGATTATATTACTAGTAGTCGAACTTAGGACGTTATGACGAGGAGTCGTACTCAACGATCAGACTAACGAATAAATTTTAAATTGTCATAAACAACAGAACCGGATCAGTATTTTCAGAGATAACTTTACATCCGAACTTACAAAAATTTATCTGTTTATAATATTAGTATAAAAGCAATAATGATACTTACGTTGCTGGGAATGTACCATGACTACGTCAGATATTTTGAAAAACAATATAACAAATACTTGTAGCAATATCTTTAGTACAATCATCTTTAAAAAATATAGCTTAATAGATATTATTTCAAAATTTTCTTCATAAAAAAAGATGTAAGCGCACTGTATGTGCAATTTTAATTAAATTTCATGGCACCGTTCGAAACAATAAAATGGCTTCTGGAAATTAACTTCACATAATGTTACTTATTTACAGCTCTCAGCATTCTAAGATTATCAGAGAATTAATTTTTATTTGATTAAAATTATAAACAAGCCTTGTGTTGGACTTTACAAATATATATAATTCACGGGCACAAAATAATTACACGTTTTGTCTCGTGTGGGAATTAAATCTTAGCAGTCAGGGTCACAAACCACTAGACCAACAGTCAAAATAGTGTACGTCATATATAGGTTATTTATTCAGTATATTGTAAAAAACATATGCGGTTAATAAAACTATTATACGGCTGTACCAGCTCATAACCCAGTAAGGGACATTTTTTAAATTTTTGCATATTTAGATTTTTCAAAGTATGTTCAACCAAATTGTTAAGGCACCAGCTGTACTTAATATCTTATAAATTAGAGCTATTTTGATACCACGAAACCAAGTAAGTGTTCTATATACCCTTCATAAACCATTTCAAAAACCTAGTAGTAAAGTTAGTAAGGGACATAAAACATGCATTTTTCATTATTTTCCAACAATTTCTCGTAAAATGTATTCAGGGCCCCAATTCTGCTAATTTAATTGAATATAAATTGAATCTCAATAGCAGTTTTAAACATGTTTTGGTATTCTGCTAATAATTTAGGACCAATGGTTTTCTATTGACGCTTCATTAAACTGCCACCGGAATAATTGCTATTCTACTCTTCAATCGTGTCGCAGTTGTGTGCAATATCGGTATTCTGCTCTTATTTGACGTTTGTTTGACATTTCAATTTTACAATTGAAGTACGATCGTGCAACAATACGTATTGTTACGATTTTACAAAGGGACATTGACTTAAAGACATCATTTTTCAAACATTTGATCGATTAAATGCTTATCTTTCTTACTTAAATAATTTTTGGAAAGAATTTAAGTACTTTTAGGTTTGTATGTACCTAATGAGTTAGGTACTTAACTCAAAAACTACTTTTTCAATTGTTTTTTACTAAGTAATATAATGTTCCATTGTTATTCATTGAGAAATTGTATTAGAAAAAAAACAGGAATCCCTGACAACTACAACGGCATAACCTCTTGGGGTAGTGAAGGGAATACTCTCTTCCTGCCTTTGGAGAGAGCACAAAGAGTTCTACTAAATGTATTGTTATGAACTAACTTTACATAGACATAGGTACCTACCAGTCCTGACAACTTTACATCTTACAAAGCATTCAAATCTAACATTTGACAAGAGTACCTATAATATATGTAAGAAACAGTTGTGCAGATAGGTTTGTAATGTACCTATTTACCCACCAAACTACACTATACCTACTTAAACAATTTTTGAGTTGTCCCCTATATGAAATCTACATTATATTATTTACCACTTAAACAACCAACAGTGCAAGTGCAAAATAAAACTAAAAACATGGCTTCAAGAACAAAACTAAGTATGTATAGTTACTCAGAAATCATCAATTATCATGTAGGTAGCTACTTTTTATCTATATATAAATTTATTGATATCATAATTTATTGATACCTACACCTATTTAATTTTGATTGCCCGCTCCACATTAATTTATTTTATTTCATCCGAATAAAGCCCACAATCCATACAATCATCTACACTTGACATTAACCTCACTTTCATACATATTCACAAGATGTGGCATAACACACTTATCTAGTGCTTTGATTAATTTACTTATAATAAACAAACTGGTCCACATATGATAGGCGCGCCTAGTTTGACGACTCAGTACCTAGTTACGTTTAAAACCTACTAATGTAATCTAGCACCTAAGTCTTTTACAGCTGCAGAGAGTTGTAGGGTCTATAGGTACCCCGACCAACCCATAACATAGGTTCATCCCTAACATGGGATTGGATGGGGAACGAACTGACCACCCCTGCAGATATTATGTCATAGTTTCATGAATATCAGTGCTATGAAGTGGTACTATATTTTACTTTTATATATTATGTATATTTTACTTGAATGTTTTAAGTCATTTAATGAACTATCTATCTAATTAAATAAATTACTCATGTGATGCCAGAACAGGCCACTAGTTATTAATATTTTTATTTTAGCCCTAAGGCCGCCCACTGCAGATATTATAACTTAATATAGGCACCTACTTAATAAATATTGTAACAAAAATAATAATCTCATAGTTTTCTACTTACCTATCTACATATTTTAATTATTGTAAGGTAATAAGTTGCAACCACATGAAAATTGAAAAAAATATTTATTTATAAAGTATACATTTACATTTTACTAGGTAGGTACTAATTAATAATAATTAACATTTCAATCAACAATAATGACATGGTATAGCAGTCTGTTATTCACACTCAAGAGTAGTAATGTAGACTTCCATGTTTTTTTCACTCGTACAAGCTTTGCAGAAAGGAATGTCTGTAACTTCTAGATGGTCGCTCTGATGTGTTTATTGAAGGGACCATGACAAGTTATAGCAGTGACTTTGTGATTGTACTGTAGTTGTAGTACTGATTTGGGCTTTGGTGATATGATAAAACACATCATTTGCAACAGAGGTCCTTTATCCTTGCTGTTACCCGGAGTATTCCAGTCTTCATCACCTGTAGAAACAAGAAAAAAAAAATATTCTATAGGTAGGTAGGCGCATTATAATAAACTTTTCTTATAATTACTTAAAAATATGCAAGAGTTGTCAAGGTAGGTATAACAATAACAACACACACATGAATGGGTACCGTCTTAGTAACATTATAATATTATTATATCACTTAGTAGTGGTGATAATATTGTGCATAGTTTTTGTAGTTTGTGGATTTCTTGTGCATGTACAATAAGGTCTCAGGACTATATTATGCAGTGAGTAGGTAATATAATATATCAACTTACTAATCAATGTTGCTTACCTCCATCTTCCCAGGGGGTATTATTATATAATACCCCCTGGGAAGATGCCATTTTTTCTACATTATATTCATCTTCTCATTAAAATAGTAATAAATAAGTATTCGTGTAGTAGTCTTGATACGAATACGTTACGATAGTGTTAAATGTTTGTGGTAAGCGTAGTGCACATACTTATTGGCTCTTATTCTATTGATTCTATGCCACGGGATCATACCAGACTCTGGTTGGCCAGAGTATCTTCACAATGTCTCTCAGATTACTGTCTCTCGGGCCATACGGCAAGTTGCTGAGGCACTCAACCACCCTAACATTTTTAATAAGTACATAAGTAAACAAACAAGTAAACAACACGGCTCACTCCACCTTGTTTTTTTTCTTTTTGATCTGACATTGACAAGTTACTTTTTAAATTATTGTCTTTGTCATAGACAATTGCGTAACACAGCCATGATGCGGCCACCGTATTTACAAAAGTCGTGTTTAAGTGACATAGCGCTTCATTGCGGACGATATAATTCATAATTAAATAAAAGAAAATAAATAAAACGTTTATTTTGAACAAAACTATAGTTCGTTTAATCATTCAGTCTTCTGGTAGATTTTGAATGGCAGCACTAATGAGTTAGTAGAATATAAAAGGCAACACATGTAACCATTCAAGTGACGAGAGAGTTTCAATTCCAATACGACCCCATTGAGCTTCCATACAAGTTTTTGCAGAATACCAAATACGTTTCAATCGTTGTAGATTCGTAATTGAGTCTCAGCGTTAATATTATTAGCGGAATTGGGGCCCAGTAGTTAGTATTCCTTTCAGTAAATATATTTTTTTCAGCTACAGCGATTTAAGTTTTTGGGTTCTCCTGTAAAAAATGTTAAAAAACACTTACTGGGCTTAGTTCTGGGACATCCGTATATAGGGGAACAATAAAATTTGTTGTTCGAGAATGTATTAATATATTTTGTAGTTTAATAAATAAGTATGTGTTTAAAGGAAGAGCCAGCAACGTATTTACTTTTGTATTTCAAAAGTCATGAATATTCACAAACTATCTCTTATATACTTTCTCAAACCATAAACGTCTCATTGCTGGGTTAGCATAGGGATTTGTTTCGAGTTTGCCCTCTCTTGCAGTGGATATTGTCTGCTCCTGACTGACTCCTTTAAGAATAATATAATAAAAGCATAATATAATAAGAATAATAAAAGGCTTCTCTCTTCGGCCGGGGTGTTTATGATTTTTTTTTAAGACTGATTCCAAAACCAAATTAATTTTGATTTCGTACCTTCTTTCTTATTTTAGGGTTAACATCCCGGCCAAAGAAGGTTGTTAGAAGTTTTTTTTTATACATACTACTTGGGTGGTAAACAAGTGTACCCGCCTAAGCTGTAGCCTATGGACGCTTGCAATACCAGAGGTATCACTTGCATGTTACCAACCCATTTGTTTTTATCAGTGTATTAAGATGGAGTATCCCTGGGATCGAAATACGTTTCTTTCAAAACGCATCCCTAAATGAACGCTGGATACTCTTTAGGTTCTACAGGTAATAAGAGTTAAGTTTGTGAGTTATCATGACTTGTCAAATAAAGTGAATACGTCGCTGGTTCTTGATCCAGTAGATTAAAACAATAAAATTTAAAAATTAGATAAATATCTATTACGCCTCAAAAAAATATAACAAAACAGTAGGAGATAGAAATAACAATAAAGGAATAAATTATTTACACACAGCATTTATTCACAATGTTTAGAAGTACAAATCAATTTGCCGTTCTTCAAACAGAAACACATGTTGCAGCCATTTTTAGACGTGGCTCCTGGCACGCACGCTGTGTCTGCTACCAACGATACCATGGACTTGCGTAATGCCATCTCGAACACCTTGTTCAGTACGCTTGGCAGATTTATTTTTAAAGTTTTACCATTATATTCTAGGTCTTTCTTTGTTCTTTCTCTCAACACATTCTCTTCCTCATTTGAACCTGGTTTCTTCGATGTTGAGTGTTTACCAGCATCATGTTTACTTCCTAAATCAATAGAAATTTCATTTGAATATTCTTCGTATTCGCTGTTTGAACTTCCAGGGTTATCTAAACGAGTTTTTATCATTTCAACTGGAGAGTTGTCTTCAGGAGACTCAATATTTGCAGCAGGTGTAGTATTTTCTTCTTCGCTTGCAGATTCTTTTTTTGGGACATCAGGATTGTCCTTTTTAACTATTTTCTTAAGATATTTACTAGTTGTATTATCTTCACCGCTTTCTGCTAAATCCTTTTCTTTTTTCTTCGATTTATTTTTTTTGGTAGTATTTTTTTTAGGTGTCGTTTCTTGATCTGTTGACTTGATATTGGAAACGAGTTCTTTTAAATTTATTTGCTCCTTAGGTACAAGTTCTAGAGCTTCCTTAAGAAGTTCTTTGCCACATATATGCATGTCATAAGTACCTAGACCAACTTTATTCGATTCATCATTACCAGTGTTACATACCAGTTTGTTTTCATTGACGCAGTAGCAAAATTGACAGGCGGCGAGTGAGTACCAGGTTTTTGCTTCACAGTTGCTATAGACGTTACTTCTTTTGAAGTTATAGGTGATTTCATTTCTGCGAGAGCTAGAATCTCCACAGTTGTTTTTAGTGCAGCGATGACTGATAAATTCTCCGTCAGGTCCACATCGGCATATGTTACAATCTATGACTACATAAGTATCTGGGTCACATTTGTGGTGTTGAACGCTGCTTGGAGGCAATGACATGAAGGTATCTTCACAGCTCTTATGAGGCCATTTCCCGTCTTTATTGCAGATGCATGTTATCAAGTTTTTTGCGTACAGTTGATTTGGTAGACATATTTGTTTTGAAGTGACATTTTTTTCTTCAACAACTGAAAAATGTTTATGTAAGAATAAGTTGAAGATAAAGGTATCTACGTAAGTATTCAAAAAACTAGGTGCTTGATTTACAGAAGTGAAAAATGATGATGTGTGTGTATTATAATCCTTACTAATATTATAAATGTAAAATTTTGTGAGAATGGATGGATGGATGGATGTTTTTTACTCTTTCTCATAAAAACTACTGAACGGATCTGGATGAAATTTAGCACAGAGATAGATTATGGTCTGGAATAACACATAGGCTACTTTTTGCAGCGATAACCGACATCCACGCTGGCGGAGCCGCCGGCAACAGCTAGTAAAATATAATTTTCTTTTTCTACCTATTGTGAATTTCTTGACCCGGGAATCGAACCACGGAACATTGTGATCAGCAGTTGCACCCAACGACCATATCAACGATACAACTTAGTACTAATAAAGCTTAGTTCTTCAATAAAATCTACACTAGTTTTATAATAAATTATTGTTACTCACTTTTATCTTTATCGCATTCTAATGGCAAGCATTCGAAGACAGTTTTCGATGTGCAAAGACATTTGATACATTCATTTTGTACTACATCTCCTATCCGGCAAGGCTTTACTGGAGATTTGAAGTAATCTGAAATCAAAGAGTGTCTCTTAAATTGCGGTAATATGAAAACCTCAATGAGGCTTACATTTTCGAAAGCTTTTGGACCATGGGGACCAAGTGCCCACAAACTGTATTGTGTAAGCGTTTAGCTGAGTTATGTCACGATTCGAAGGCAGATCTTCACTTGGACCAACTTCTGATCCAGTGTGGCCTGTCTTTTTATGGCCCAATGCCTGTCTTTTAATTTTTATTTTATTGATCGCCTTTATCAGTATCGTGACCTCAATAAGATATTCATTATTATTATTATTAGCCATTACTGTCCCACTGCAGGGCAAAGGCCTGCCTTTCATTCTTCCATTGGTCACGATTGAGACCTCTCACTTGCCAGTCAGCACAGTAGGAGTCAAGCTTATCCCGCCATCTTTTCCTGGGCCTGCCGCGCCGTCTACTAATGTTCTGTGGCAGCCATCTGGTTGTGGTCTTTGCCCACAGATCGTCGGACATACGGCAGATATGTCCGGCCCAGTTCCACTTCAGGCTAGCGGCTTTTCGTCCAACGTCAGTGATTTGTGTTGTTGAGCGCAGCTCTGAGATATTTATACTTAGGTCAATTCCTATAGATATAAAATCTAATTGTTTATAAAAATATCGCTCCTGCATACTGGCGATCGAGTATAGCAATGCCAGGCTTTTGGTCATCTTTGACTGTGACCTCAATCAGATTATTTGTTTGAATTCTACGGATACAATATCTGATACGGATACCAAGTTTGTTAAAAGTAGTTCTTAAAGATAAAGGCAAATACCGAAACACTGCAAAGGAATACCTACTTAATGCCATTACTTACCATATTTAGCAGCTGTGAACAAAAAACTTTTTTAATATTCTATCTTTAAAGCGGTGGTGGCCGAGTGGGAAAGTAACCGACTTTCGAACAAGAGGTGCGAGTTCAATTCCGGGTGGCAGTACCTATGTGAATTTCACTTAGTGGAGTTTATTATGTACTAATCAAATGATTCGCCATCTGCTAACGGTGAAGGAAAACATTGCGTGAGGAAACCCACATTATGTCTTAGAATTCTAAAGACATGTCAGATTCACCAACTCCCATTGCGTGAATCCAGCGTGTGTGAATTAAGGCCTAAATCCTCTCTCTCTTGATATAGGAGAGGATACCCGTGCCCAGCAGTGGGACATAATTATGGGTTGCTATTAATATTCTATCTATTTATATTAGGAAAATAACCCTTCCCACGGGAAGTATACTAACGCTAAAAACTTAAGTAGATAAGTATGTACTTTTAAGATTGTAATTAAATCGACGTCGCAAATTCATTCACAAATTTGTCGACATTCACGTACCATATTCCATGCCTGCCCCACTAGGAGATGCGCCTAATGATATAGAAGATGTATGTGACACAGAAGATTCTAAATTTGCAACGACACCACCCCTGTATGTAATTATGACGATGACTAATTATTATTATTATTTTCAGCCTGTACTGTCCCACTGCAGGGTAAAGGCCTCCCTTTCCTTTTTCCACTCAACCCGCAGGGGTATTCCGTAAGAGCAAAAACCGAGTCATCGCAAAAACCGAACAAAATCTGGCTGTCAGATTAAAAATAGGTATTCCGTAAGAGCCCTTTTTGACGTTTAGTCAATAGATTGTGCCGTCACCGAGCAATCACAACTGTCAGTTTGCCATCGCTGTTTCTTAGAGAATCAGCCGGCTGATCTTGTTCTAGAACAGACCAGTATTTCCTGTACGCATCAAGTTCGTCCCGCCATCTGAGTCTGGGCCTACCACGATGCCGTTGGACATTTTTGGTACCCACATAGTGGCAATTTTCGCCCACAACTCGTCTGACATGCGGCAATCCCAATTGAGCTTAACGATGACTAAAATCGGGGAAAATCTTACCAAGACTTGAAGTAGCACTGTGGATATAAAGACAAATTAGTAGAACGAACACTTGCATCATTATGCCTCCCCTAATGCCGACTGAGATTACAAGAGGTACCTACCTAAATATCATTAGTTCATTAATTGGATTAAGTAAATTAGTAATTATTTGGATGCATTTTTTATTATGATTTGATTAAAACTGTAACAATAAGCGCTTCATTGGTAAATATACTACTAACCACAGTTATTTATAGCCAACTAGCTGTTATCCGTGGGTACGCTCGTGTGGATATCGGCTATCGCGATAAAGGTGACAAGAACCGCATCTAAATCCGTTTATTCGTTTTGTAGCTATGGAGCTACGGACAGACACACAGATAGACGCGTTAAACTTTTCACCCCTTTTTTTGGTCGGAGGTTTAAAATTACTCTACATTCTTCCTTCTTTTCAGTAACATTTTTTTTTTTTTTTTTTATACTACCAAGGTGACAAACAAGCATACGGCCCGCCTGATGGTAAGCAGTTACCGTAGCCTATGGACGTTTGCAACACCAGGGGTGTCACTCACGCGTCGCCGACCCTTTAAAAACCTTATAACTCCTTTCTTGAAGAACCCCATGCTATAGTCTTTTGGGAAAACCTCGGCAGGAAGCTCATTCCACAGCCTAATCGTACGTGGTAAGAAATTCCTCTGGAATCTTACGGTACGGCAAGTTTGAGGTGCAAGGATGTGAGGATGAACTCCCTGTCGGTGGCGAGAGGTGCGTTGATAAAATGTGGCCGTGGGCATCATCTCGAACAATTCCTCAGAACACAGCCCATTGTACAGGCGGTAGAACACAAGGAGGCGAAGTCTCTCCTTAACGTTAACATAGGCTATATATATATTTTTTTTTGTAAGACAACTCCCGTACTAGGGAGGGAACAAACCCCGTGCAGGGTGGACTTTACAAACATACAATTTCTTTTTTTTTCTTTCTTTTCTTTTTTTAAAGACAACTCCCGCACTAGAGAACAAGCTCTGTATCGCGGGGGATTTTACAAACATACAATTAACGGACACAAATTACATCCAGACTCAGGACAATTCTATGAGAGTCACACAAAGTTTTGTTCTGTGTGGGAATCGAACCCACATCCTCGTGCATAGCAGGCGCATACTGCGGCCACTGGACCACCGAGGCAGTCAATTCACGGACAAAAATTACACCCAGACTCAGAACAAACATCAGCGGTGTAGTTGTGTTCCTGTGTGTGAGTACAGGTCTCCAGCGCTTATTTAGGGATGCGTTTAAAAAGATACGTAAGCCCTGGTATAAAAAGACGGGTGGGCAACACGCAAGTGATACCTCTGGTATTGCAAGCGTACATAGGCAACGGTAACTGCTTAACATCAGGCGGGCCGTATGCTTGTTTGCCACCCAAGTACTATATCAAAAAAAAAAGTTATAAAAATGCTGAACAGGAAAAGGTAATAGGAAGTATTTTAGACAAAGCCAAAGTAAAGTGTGGCCGGGTAGTAAAAAATAAAACAACAAAATCAAATAATTATTTTATTCTCTATCTTAATAAATGATGGGAAGGTGACTTTAGTGCAGTTAGCCGCATCGCTCTTGTAGCAGTGCTCTCTAATAAGCACTTTGTCTTCGCACTCACATTGAAAGCACCCATCCTCTAACAAGCCTGGTGTATCACACATATATTTTGTATGGTTATGAGGTATATAGATTTGATTTGGACGATCCTTCTTTGATTGCACCGTCGCGTTACCAGTTGTGTTTGCTGAAAACAGAGGATACCATACACTGACTTTTGCCGATTGACTGGCCTGTTGGTTAGTGACTTCGACTGCTACGCCGGCGGTCGTTGGTTCGATTCCCATCCAGAACAAATATTTGTGTAATGAGCACGATTGTTTGTTCTGTGTCTGGGTGTAATTTATCTATAATATGTATGTATGTGTTTAGAAAAATATAAGTATTTTTATCAGTTGTCTGGTTACCATAGTACAGGCTTTGCCTAGTTTGGGATCAGATAGCGATATGTGAGTGACCAAAATAATATTATTATTATGCAAGCGAGCAAGCCCAGCTGAGAAAGGACCTCCACTTTACATAAGACCACAGGTAAATAACTATACAGCGCTGTAGATGTGGTCCTGCGTTTGAGTACAGGTTTCCAAAACTTATTTGAGATTTCCTATCCCAATTTACATCATAAAACACTGGTGTTAAAATTTTGAGTCGGCGATACGCACGTGAAACCTTTGGTATTGTAAGCGTCCATAGGATAGATAACAGCTTACCATCATGCGGGCCATATGCTTGTTGGCTCTTTAGTCTACTGATCCCGTTTAAACTGGCCCTGTGGGTTCAGTTGACCTAATGTATATTTTGAATTGGTCAACTGATCCCGTTTTAATAAATCTTATGATTTGTATTAACACTGAAAAAAGTGTTAGAAATATCGCCAAGATATTAGATGCAGACAGATTCGCCTCCTTGATAATATAAAGAAAAATATGCAGTTTAATTGTCTGTGTATTTACCTTCATTACTTCTTCGTACAAAATTAAATCCGGGGAATGCTTGTTCGCAATAACGATTTTTCTCCATCTCCCGACAGAACCAGGTCATGCTACCCATATATGGGCAAACACAAACTCTACACCTACAAGTAACATAAATAGGTATGGAATAGGTTAAAAAGCTTTTCTAAGCTGCTTATGAGATATTGTGGTCGGAGGGTATTTTTAAAACGGCTACAAATGTGTAGTCGTTTGAAATAAACCCTTAAAAGTCACTGTAATGACAGTGACTTTTAAAATGCCATAGAAAATGGGTAGGCCTTTGATGTGGGACGTAACATATGTCTGCCTAGCACAGCAGTTGTGCTGGCGCTGCTTCTGCATCAGCAGAGGCTCTCAAACGGTGCAAATATAGCAATCTCGTTGAAGATTATGTTTTTGAGCCGTTTGGATTCGAAACGCTTGAGCCGTGGGGTTTAAGTTCTCTTAATCTATACAAAGATTTATCAAAGATTAATTGAATTTAATTGGGCTCCAAGAATATAACTAAATGTAAATATAAAGATACCTATACTTGGGTATACAATATTATTAGCTGCCCGCCCCGACTTCGCACAGAGGGTATTTCCCGGGATCCTGTAATGTTTTTGTCAATAAAATATAGCTTATGACACTCACAAATAACGTGGCTTTTTATTGGTAAAAGAGTTTCAAAATCCGTTCAGTAGATCCAGAGATTACCCCACCCCCTACAACGTCACAAACAACCTCTTGGCATCTATTGTGATTGTTGATGACCGGGACATCGTGATCAAGAGTCACACTGAGCCACCAAAGCAGTTCCCCCCTTATATTATATTCATACCTAATTATATATTCAGAACCTGGTGTACAATCCTGTCTCTCATCACTCTCAGTAAGATTGAAGACCATACAGTCTTCATTTTCATCGTCGACTTGCTGCTGCTGCTGCCTGCGACCATCTACCTCTATCATGTTATTCTCTTGGTTCTCCTCTTCTCTATCAAGGAATCGGTAGTCATCTTCTTCTTCAAACAGTGGCGACATTGGCTACAATATTTTTTATGTTACTTTTTTATACTAGTTGGTTGGCAAACAAACATTCCGCCTGAAGTTAAGCAGTTACCGTAGCATATGGACGCTAGCAAAATCAGAGACCACTTGCGTGTTACCGACACATTTTTTTTACACCAGGGCTTTAAGATGGAGTGTCCCTAGGATAGGAAAACGTTTATTTCAAAACGCATCCCTAAATGAGCGCTGGAGACTTGTACTCATACACAGGAACACAAACACCTGTGTGTATTTAATTTATTTAGCTGTCGTTTTCTGTAAGGTGGAGGTCCGTCTCCAGATGGGCTTGCTCGCTAGTATGGTGCCCTACCTCTCTTATTATTACGTGAAGTATTAGCCAACTATGCTGTCACTGATTGCATGAATCGGTTCAGTGGCTTAAATATTTAAACTTCAACATTTGCGACGTGTGGGTACGATCCCCACATGAGATAAAAATTTTGTGAGTGTACTTTGTGCCCTTTAATTGTATTTTTATAAACGATAAAAAAAAACCAAACTAAGCTAGGAACAAGCCCTGTTGTTCCTAGCTTAGTTTGGTTTTTTTTACGACTTAGTTGGCAAACAAGCATACAGCCCGCCTGATGTTAAGCAGTTACCGTAGCCTATGGACGCTTGCAATACCAGAGGTATGACTTGCGTGTTGCCAACCCATTTAAGCACAGGACAGGAGTTGTAAAAACCCTATCATCCCTTTACCCCTGAATGTTGTAGATAAAAGTTAACGCAGTTATGTTAGGTAGGTACTATGTAATATACGGACACATAATCCCAGATTTCAGCCTGATGCCTGTCTGGAATCTGAAATCTTTGTCTGGTCCGTAAGGTATGCATTTGTCTACAGAAAAATGCAATAGCACTTTTTTTAAGACATCTCGGGATCTAGGGATCAAGCCCCGTATCGCGGAGGACTTTACAAACATACGATTAATGGACAAAAACAGGCTAGTACAGACTCGGGACAACCATATAGATAACACAATGTTTATCCCGTGTGTGGGGCCCGAACCCATAACACGCCGCGCAGTCTTAAATGGCGAATAAAACGTATGGTATGGTATGGTTCATATGTATCATGCATTTGATCTAAATGGATAGCAAGTTTGGCTTTGACTTTGAATCAGCCGATCTTATCTATTAACACTTTGAAGGACAGAGAACACTGTAGACGTCATGTCAATAAAACATCTATTGTGTCTACGTTACTGTGTTAAGAGAAATACTAGCGAGCAAACCTTTGACTAACAACAAAACTATGACTGCCTTGGTGGTCCAGTGGCCGCAGTAAGCGCCTGCTGTGCACAAGGTTGTGGGTTCGATTCCCACACAGGAGAAAACTTTGTGTTACTCGCAAAGAGTTGTTCTGAGTCTGGGTGTAATTTGTGTCCGTTAATTGTATGTTTGTAAAGTCCCCCGCGACACAGAGCTTGTTCTCTAGTGCGGGAGTTGTCTTTTAAAAAAAAAAAAAGAAAAAAAAAAAAGAACCAGATTGGAGAAGGATCTTACAGAAGACCACAGCCAAACAGTGGCGTAGTTGTGTTCATGCGTGAGGGTACAGACCTCCAGTTCTTATTGATAGCCCTAGGTCCTAGGATATCGAAAGACGTATACTCACCCACGCATAAAAACAGAACTACCCGACTATGTTTTGTTTGAATTGTGTGTAAGGAGAGAACAGTACTTCTCCTAGAAAGATCATGATCTTAGAATCAATAATTTGTGCCAACGCAATATTAGCTACTGTTTAACCCTTAGGACACAACGGCCTGGTAACAGTGGGATTGTAAATTAGCTACTGTATGTTTAACCTTTATCTTACCTTATGACGGGGCTGTCCTTTCGGCCTGAGAACTTCGACCCTTAGGGTCTTTTGTGCATGCCCCTTCCTTACCCTGTTTAACCCTTAGGACACAACGGCCTGGTAACAGTGGCACCAGTGACGTAAGCCATGGGTGTCGCAAACACCTCCAAGGTCATTAACACGGCTTAACCACCATAATGTTAGGCTACAAAAATCTCGTTCTCGTCGACAGTAAACCTAGTATAGCCCATTGCATCATTGTCATAGGTACCTTTTTCGTTTTGTTTTCGTAGGTCTACCTGTTCAAAGTGGGCTTGACAAAATTCCTATCAGTATTTTCTTTATACGTAACGCGAGTTATCCATCCATTATAAAGGCCTGGTGTAAAAAATGGTTCAGCAACACACAAGTAATAGGTACCTTTGGTATTGCAAGCATCTATAGGCTACGGTAACTGCTTAACATCAGGTGGGCCGTAAGCTTGTTTGACACTCGGGTAGTATAAAAAATATATATGTTACGGTAAATCTGATTAATTGAAAATTATTAATATTTTTACAAAATTATTAATAATAACCACATGTTTTGGTAAATGTGAATAATCGATCGAAATTTATTACTTTTAGTAGTAATTATTAATAATTCACGACACATATTGGTAAAAGTTAAAAAATAAATAAAATCCTTTTTTTTTTTTTTGAAGAGGGGAAATGCTTTACGCATACCGCCTTGCCTGGGGCAGCGAGGCGGTTATGTCGGACTCTCCGGCTCAAAGATGGTGGGCGGCCGGCATACCGACTAAAACCCCCCTGTGCACCAACACCCGCCTTCACGGGTGGACCACTGGAACCTGATATGACGTCAGTGGTCCACCCAGCGGCTGCCCGCTTCACGCGGACTCCTTCCCCGTTGACAGCGTCCGGGCGCACCGGGAACACTGTCCCTCCGCGGAAGGGTGCGGGTGAGACTCTGCTGCCCCAGTCTCTCCGCACCCTCACTATGGCGGCATCAAACGCTCGTAGGCGCGCCGACGCCGCCCAGTTCGCCGGCGACGGATCGGATCAGCGAGGAGACTTTCCTCTCTGATCCGCTCCGCCGCCTCCTTCTGTAAGATGACGTCCTCGCAGAAGGATGCGACCGCCGTCCACTCCCTGTACCTGTGGCAGCGACAGGTCTACTCCAATGACTGCGACGAGGTCCCGGCGCTGCCCCGCCCAAGCCGGACACGACTCAAGCGTATGCTGCGCCGAGTCGTCGTCGCAGTCGCAGTGGTGGCAGACAGGACTCGGTTCCCTCCTAGCGACCTTGTGCAGGTAGTGCCCGAAGCAACCGTGCCCGGACAAAACCTGCACCAGTCGGAAGGAAAGGGTCCCGTACTGCCGCCCTGCCCACTCCGACAAGATCGGCTGGAGCGCCTCCACGGTCCTGAAACCGGCCCGTGGAGCCCCCAGCCGACCTGACCACTGGGCCATGATGGCCCTGCGGGCGGCTTCGCGCCACTCGCGAATTTGTTCGGGGAGAGGGGACCGCTGCTCTGCCCGAACTGCAGCCACCCGCCGATATACTTCGGCGAGCACCTCCGCCTCCAAGTCCCACGGGGGAGTTCCGGCCAATGCGCACGCCGCGTCTGTGGACACGGTGCGGTAGCCGCGTATGGCTCTGACCGCCATTACACGCTGCGGCCTTGCCAGCAACCGCCTGCTTTCGGCGGTCAGAGACCCCGCCCACACCGGTGCGCCGTAAAGCGCCATTGACCGGACCACCCCCGTGTACAGCCGGCGACAGGTGAGGCTGGGCCCGCCCAGGTTTGGCAAAAGCCGTCCCAAGGCGGACGCAGCCCCCTCAAGCCTCGGCGAGAGACGACGAAAGTGCTCGTCGAAGAGCCATCGCCCATCCAACACCAAGCCCAGATACTTCATCTGGGCCTGAACCCGTACAAGGACCGAACCGACGGATATCGAGGCGCCAGCAGGTAGGCCACGACGGGGCCCATGGAATAAGAGGGCCTCCGTCTTTTCAAGGGCCACCCTAAGCCCCAGCGCCGCGATCCGCCCGACCACTTGAGAGACCCCAGTGGTGGCCAGGCGCGCCACGTCTTCAAACTTACGACCCCGAGCTGTGACCAGTGTGTCATCGGCGTAACAGAATACGCCCAGCCCGGGGGGTAGAGCACCGCGCAGGACCCAGTCGTAGCCGATGTTCCACAGGAGAGGGCCAAGGACGGACCCCTGCGGAACACCGCTCGAAATGGTCCTGCGCCGGACGCCGCCTTCTCGGTCCTCGTACAGGACACACCTCCTCTCGAGGTAGTCTGCCACTAGCAGCCTCAGGTATTTGGGCACTCCATGGAATCGGAGCGCCTCCCTTATGCTGCCAAATGGCAGACTGTTAAAAGCGTTGGCGATGTCCAAAGACACCGCCAACAGCACCTCGCCGTTCACTACGGCTTCCTCGGTCGCGGCCCTAAGCGCCAAAATGGCGTCGATCGTCGAACGCCCAGCACGAAAGCCATACTGGGCGTCCGACAGGTCGGGGCCGATCTCGTTCAGGTGCCGGACGATGCGGGAGGCGAGAATCCTCTCCAGCAGCTTTCCTGCCTCGTCCAGCAACACAATTGGCCTATAGGCCGCGACCGAGTCCGGGGCCCTCCCCGGAAAAAAATAAATAAAAACCTAACCTAACCTAACCTAGGTTAGGTTAGGTTAGGTTTTTAACCTTATGTGAGCCGTAGTCAAGTGTAATTTTATTATTAATAATTCACGACACATATTGGTAAAAGTTATAAAATAAATAAAAACCTAACCTAACCTAGGTTAGATTAGGTTAGGTTAGGTTTTTATTTATTTAACCTAACCTAACCTAACCCCCCGCGCCTCTCGCACGTCGCACACACCGCCCCGCCCCGCAATCCTTTGCCACTTATTACATTTATCACTACTGGGGTTAAATTATTAATAATAACCGACAAATGTGATTAATTTATCAGTTTAACCTCGATTTTCGGTAATTATTAATAATAATAGATAATTATTAATAATCTTCAATTATTCACTCTTACCGTAACATATATACATATATCCTACCTAATACGGGCAGTTTTAGAGTGCACGTGTGGTCTAGTGATTAAGGAAGTCATCTCACCACTAACACAGCAACGAGTGATGCGGGTTCAATTCCCATACGAAACAATACGTCTTTGTACTTTGTGTTCGTGAAATGTATGTTTGTATTGTCCCTCGCAACACAGAGCTTGTTTACTAGTGCAGGAGTTGTCTTTAAAAAAACAACATGATAATCTAATGTGGCTGATTCGAACCACAGCTAATACTTTTATTTGTGAAACATGGTAAAATAATTTAAACAGGTTATAATTAAAAATAAAAAGCATCGGATATGTTTTATTATAAGTCAAACGGCGAACTTACAGTGGTAGAATCGTCGCATAACATTGCCGTGCAAGTAGCATACTCTTTCAATCCCATATCAGGGCACAGGCAAACCTTACAGCCTACTTCGAACTCTTCACCTGGGAAGCAAGGCTCAAAGCTCTTAGTCGGATCCTCTGGTACCTGATTCCCTAACAAACTCTGTGAAATCTTAAAAATCTTTTTCCATGGAGTATCATTTTCAGAGCATGTTCTATTTGTACAGACTTTATCTTTCTTGTCACCGTTTGGTGGACACACGCAAATGTTGCAATCATCGCTGAACAATTCTCCGGGTGTACAAGAATCTGATCTTAAGAAATTAGTTTCACATTGGTTTTTAGTGCATTTATCTACGTTCTTAACACCGTCGGATGGACAGTAGCACATGTTACAGTCAACTGTGTAATAAGCTGAAGGGTCACAACTAAACTCATCACCGCTCGTCTTCAAGACATCACTACAAACGTTCTTAGTACAAGCTCGTTCTGATATCAATCCAGATTTGCCACAAATGCAAAAGTTACAGTCAACTTTAGCAATAGAGCCAGGTACACAGGTGGTAGGGGGTTCAGTTTCTTTTGGTATTTTAGAGGAGCCAGTACGAGCTTTATTATTATTGTCGTGAATTACTTTCTTAGCTTCACAATCGTCGCTTGTACACCATTTAGCGTCAATTTTTCCACTTTTAGTACAGTAGCAAGAGTTACATCCGAATTCAATATAGGTATTGGGCTCACATGTGATATTTAAATCTATTTTGCGAGGTATATCTTTATCTTCAAAGATTTTGGAGGGTTTCTTAGGAACAGTATCTTCTAGAACAGATGTGCAGTGTTTGTTGTTAGTATTGCCATCATCAGAGCATAAACAGTACCTTCCTTGATCAAGGAATAGTGCATTAGCCTCACAGGAATCCGTTCCCATAGTTTCTTTTACAATGTTTCTATCTATCAAAGTAACTTTTTCCTTCAATACATTTTCCAGAATGGCGAGCTTATTCTGAGGTGAACAAACTCTGGTGCAATATTTTTCTATAGTCAATTTACTTCTTGGACAGAAGCACTCTATACAAGTAGGCACCATCTCGCCTGAGCTGCACGTGCTTTTAATAGAATCGTAGTTAAAATCATCTATTTTTAAGCATTCCTGTTCCAGACAAGCCTGTTCGTTAACGATCCCTTGAGTATTGCACTCGCAGTAGACACATCGAGGCTTAGTGTACTTATTAGGAGCACATGAAGAAGTTATATTCCTTAAGTAACTAAGTGATGATAATTTTGTTGTTGTACAAGTTGATTTAGAACATATGCTATCATCTGGTATACCGTTTTCAGGACAGCGACAAATATTACACTCTGCTATGTAGAAACTTTTAGGTATACAGCGTCTCGCCGAATCAGGAGGCTTATGACAAGTCTCAATACATTTACTCTTGAGAAACAACCCATCATCAGAACACAAACAATGGAGACAAGTGAACAAATACATTACTTTAGGTATACAAATATTTTGTGGAATCGTGTCTAAGGAAGTATGCAATCCTTTGAGAGCGCAAGAGGAATCTGTAGCGCATCGGGCCTCTGACATCTTTCCTGATGCTGGACAAACACAAAGAGTGCAGTTGACATAGTAAGATCTGAAAGGTGTACACCAAACAGCAGAGCCACTCCTCGCTGTGGCTGTTCGGGATTTGTTGATGCTTTCTTCAGTGCACTCAGTGTTAGTGCATAGCAATTTACCATTGTCCTGGCAAATACATTGGCTGCACTCTTCCCATATGATCTGGCCAGGTTGACATGTTTGCCTCCGTCCGATCATTTGACATGAGGCGTCGCTCGACTGCCCCACGTTGTTGCAGTAACATAGCCGGCCATTCAGTAAGAACTGGGTATTCGGGACGCACGAGCCTAGCGGAAACAAAGAAACATGTGAGACAAAATTATTATCTAAAATTATAAATACAAAAAATATTTAAAGAAAACGATAGAATGAATTAAAATTGATTTTGTTGTTACAGAAAATTAAATTTTGGTGGTATAAGTGAAAAAAATGAATATTAAATATGAAAATAGAACAGGAGAACACAAACAATTCAAGAATTGGTAAATTGTTTTGAAATAACTTACGGAATATCGTAATTCCATACGGTATCCTTGTTAACAACGTTAGAAATGTTACAGCCATTAACATATTCTAACAAAAAGTGAACCTTTGGTCCACAAAAAATATGACGATACCTATTGTAAAATTAATTTTCCGCCTTGCAAGCGTGTAAGTTAATAAATTAAATCATTTCAAGTGCGTTCGTTTAATTTCTTAGTTACGAAATCTCTTTAAAAGCTATTTTATCGTTTTAACTTTGATTAATCAAAAATTAATTGGTTTAGTAATTAAAAATGTGCGCTAGCAAAGGATCTTAGTTTTTACGTTTAATTTGATTTACGCGAATTCAATGTTTTGATTGATAAGAATATTTAAAAAGAGCCCTTAATGTTTTAGCTGCTTCAATTTTCTTGTAGTTTTAAGTATTCACTTTGTTTTCACTTATCAAAACCACATTACGTTCAGTTAAAGCAAATTCCCAACAATATATATAAAACTGAACTAATATACATTTACGGCTATAAATTATTTATTTATTTATATTTGTGCCATTTACAGTTATGAAAGAACTAAGTAATAAGATGTAAAATATTTATTGATTTAAATCGATTGAGAAATTTCACATTTTATGTTACTAACAGCATAGTTACCTACTGCTATCTATAATATCCTCTCCACTATCAATAAAGCAAAGAAGTTTTAGGTCTTAATCCTCAGATGCTGGCGTAATTCGGGTTGGTGCATCAGACAAAGTCTTTAGAATTTCTTCTAAGACATATTTGATCTTGAATTTTCCTTGTAATGTTTTCCTTAACAGTTTATCCTTTCAACTATGTGGGCCGTTTATGTACTTAAGTATTAATAAGTATTAATGCAATTACAATTTTAATGTAGCTACTTAACTAAATTGTAATGTTATTTTTAGAATATTTTTGTTTTCGTTACAATTTAGTTTGCAACTTGCCGTTGAGTGCAGTCCAATTGATAGAAACTTGTTTGGTGATATTGCTAACATTACTGTTTATTTCCAATTGTTATTATAGTACTGTATGTTTCTTATACCGCAATAAATAAATAATGTGCTGGTCACGGATCCCTTCTAGGTACATATACATTTGGCCCTCCAAGTGTATGGAAGGGAACCGTGCTAAATCCCTATTTAGACTACTATACCACGCTGGCCAGAGGGGGTATAGGGTTTTGTTTCGAGTTTTCCTTCTCTTACTGCAGCGAATATTGTCTGCCTGACACTCCCTTAGTAGACTCTTACGACACTTTAGGTATAGAACATGCTGTGACCGAGTTTTTAAGATCAAATTTGGCTTTGCAAGTCATCAACAAGCTCATAATAGGAATTAAGAACAGTCTGGGTCGCTTTCACAGGGCACGGTGAAGAGGGAAGGACTATTATATATGGAGTGAGTTCGATCCAGGTGCGGTCGATCTTACTCTTCTGTTCTGTACCTACCTATCCGATACTTTCTCACTCAGTTTCTCACTATATTATTATACAGTTAGTAAACTCATTGTGTGACAGAGTGTGAATTGTCCTAGTACCTATATTATTAATTAATTAATATGCTTAGTGTTTTATTGAAGCATAAACAATGAAATGAGGTTGTCCGACAAAGAACCAAAGCTACCAAGCGAGACTTGGAGTGAAGGCCGTGACTTGGTAAACGTAAGGTAGGACGCCCCCGGCCAGATGGACCGATGACCATTCTCTCTTTTCTTTTTTAAAAAGTCAACAACAAGCCCTGTGTTGCAGTGGTCTTTAAAAATATACAATTAACGGACATAAAGTACATCCAGATTCGGGACAACCATTTATGGAACATACACTTTTTTGTCCCGTGTGGGGATCGAACCCACAACACGCTGGCAGTGGTAAATGGCGAGGTAACCACTAAAGCCACTGAACCAACCGTGTAGTTAGAGTCAGTTGCTGGAGTAGACTGGAAGGAAGGTGGAAGAGGACTAGGACGAGTGTTGTGGCGTGAATTAGGAGAGGCCTACGAATAGGCAAAACTTCCTATGATGTATGGATGGATGGATGTTTGTTACTCTTTCACGTAAAAACTACTGAACGGATCTGGATGAAATTTGGCACAGAGATAGATTATGGTCTGGAATAACACATAGGCTACAGCGATTATCGACATCCACGCGGGTGGAGCCGCGGAAAACAACTAGTAATAAATAAAATGACACAGTAAAATCATAAAATATTTTATTTAAGCAACATAATCGGTATATTAAGGGAGAGTGGTCGAATGCCAACTTGGCTGCTAGTACTTGACACAATATTTACCACTGTTGCTGTCTGTAGGTACACTTAGATCATAAACTATGCAACGGATTTTAATGCAGATTACAGCAATATATAGAGTGATTGAAGAAGGTTTATAGCTAATACTTTTAAACGAGCAATTCCTGTTATCTTTTCGAGCAATTTTTGAATCTCGGAAACGGTTCCAAAGATTTTAATGAAATTTAGTATTTTTCGGGGCGATTTAACGATCTAGCTAGGTTTAATTTTTAGAAAACGTTAACTGCGGTCATCCAGGTACTGTATATAATACATGCATATTATAATTGTAAAATTCTAAAACATTCTAAGTAAAGCAAGGGCGAGTTGCTAGTTAACTATAATTAAAGTCCATGCTGAACAAGATATTCCCTTTGCTCCTCCAGTTTAAGAGCTTGAGCATAGTTTAAGCACATCTTTCTCGTACACCGGAGTGACTTGTCTAGTTGGCAATAGCATTTGTTGCACATTTCCCTGTAAATTAAATAGACAGAATTAGGTTTTGAAGTATGTCGTTTCGACTAAAATGATATAATTGATATAATAATAATAGTTTATTTAGTTGCTCTCTGTTCTCTGTGCACGAGGTTGTGGGTTCGATTCCCATACAGGACAAAACTTTGTGTTCTGTGTAAAGTGTTCTGAGTCTCGATGTAATTTAAGTCCGTTAATTGTATGTTTGTAAAGTCCCCCGCGACACAGAGCAACTCCCGCGCTAGAGAACAATCTCGGGAGTTGTCTTTTAAAAAAGAAAAAAAAATAGACTTAATCTAGGTTAAGGTAAAAAAAAATTGGTCATAAGTTATCTAAGTGAGAGACTGGTGTCTGTACTAAAAGACCTACATAAATGACAGATCGCCAGCCTTTTTTTTTCCAACTCTGAATATGTGAGTATTATGTTAATAATCTGCATTAATATTGATATTAGATGCATCGACAAGCTTGGTGTCGCATTTCAGAAAAACAAAACGGGCAGTGTTGGTATGGCGATTTATTTTAGATCTTAATTTGAAATTTGTAAAATATCAACTTAATTATCGAGCTTTAAGGTTGTCATTGTTCGAAATTTAAGTTAGAATCGAAAATCACCAAATCAATTACTACAACTTCATGATACGGCGGCTTACCTATACACCATATCAGGTATACACTCCTCTTTCTTCAAGTCGAAGGTAAGCCTGGCCATACTACTAGAGCTACTACTAGCCAGAAGTAACTTATCCTCGTCTGTTTGGCACTCTTCTACAGACTTTGGCTCGCACTCTGTCTTGCCATTTTTGCATTTGCACTTCACGCACTTTTTAGTGACGAAAGCTTCAGAGCACGGCTTGCCTTGAAAGAAATTTGATATTAGATTAGCAAGAATAGAAAATTTAAACTAGGATTTTTTAGCAAACAAGCATACGGCCCGCCTCATATGAAGTAGTTACTGCCGCGCGAAATCGTGGCCGGGCTGTAACTGCTTAACATGAGGCGGGCCGTATGCTTGTTTGCTAAAAAATCCTAGTTTAAATTTTTCTTGCGTGCGAAGTCGTAGCCGGACTGTTAGTGTGGACGCTGGCAATAACAGAGGTACCTATCTGCGTATTGTCAATCCAATTGGTTTAACATCAGACCTTTACGATGGAATTGTAAGCTGAAAGGACGTTTAAAGTATAAACAGACGATCAAACTTAGTTCGGGTCTAACCACGACAATAATAAAGTCCGGCGGACCGTGCACCACACGAGCGAATATGTATCGGAGCGCACCATGTTCGTGGTTTGGCCCGAACCAAGTTCGATCATCTGTTTACACTATTACCTAGGGATTCAGCAGAATACCATCGCTTGGTCCAAATAACCTAGCATAAGCTGAGCTGGACACCCTTTAGCTGTGACAGAGCACACACAGGAATGGTTTTTTCATTTCATTTGTAGCTTTTGTTTTGTTTTTTGTTTATTGCCTCCTTTTTGGTGTTTGTTACACTAAATAAACGTTTTTTCTTTCTTTCAAAGTTCAGTTGTCCCCAGCCCCAGATGGACCTGCCCCTCTAGACAAGTGGCATAAGCGATAGTCGAATCAAAAAGTCAAAAAAGAAAATGTATGGGATTTGACGTAAGTTTACGACATTAAATCGTAGACTCACGTCAAATTCCATTCATTAGTTTTTTTGACTTTTCGTTTCGACTATCGCTTATGCCACTTGTCTAGAGGCTCTGTTCTTTTACCTACCTCTCATTAATTGCTTACCCGATTTTTTCGTTGCCTCAATCTGCCTTGCTGACTTTTGATCAACGCACATCTTCTTATCACAACCAAGGATCTTCTTTTTGCTACATAGGCATACGTTACAGTCCACTCTGTACTTCTTATAGGGAGTACATGGAGCCGCATGGTGAGGGAGAGCTTGCAGACTTATGAACTCTTTGTCACTCACTTTGAACATCTTGTCTGTTGCATCTCTTTCCCTTTTAGTTGCTGGAAAATGTATAAGTATAACATAGTATACGCGATTTAATTTGGCCGAGAAATTACCGATAAACCTGTGATTATTATAGGTTTTTATCTATACTATTATTGTAACAATAAAAGATGAAAAAGTTACAATACTGTTCCTGGCATAGTGAAATACCGAAATATCCCAAATTTGTTTTTATTATAGAAGTAAGAATAAAAAAAGAGGTATCACTTGACTTGACTGCCTCGGTGGTCTAGTGGCCGCAGTATGCGCCTGCTGTGCACGAGGTTGTGGGTTCGACACAAGACAAAATTTTGTGTGACCCACAAAGAATTGTTCTGAGTCTGGATGTAATTTGTGTACGTTAACTGTATGTTTGTAAAGTCCCCCGCGACACAGATCTTGGACTTTACTTTTGGGAGTTGTCTTTAAAAAAAAAAAGAAAAAAAAAAAAATGTATCCCTAAATGAGCCCCGGAGACCTGTACCCACACACTGGAACAACAACTTCACCGCTGTGTGTAGTTGTGTTCCTATGAAGCTGCGGTCTTCTGTAATGTGGAGCTCCTATCCCAGTCGGGCTTGCTCGCTAGTATGGAACCCTACCTCTCTCTCACTCTGTGTTCGTTAGTACATAATGTCTAATAACCTTTTTCCCCTGCACGCACAAAGGCCCACTTGAGCAGCCAATTGCGTATAACACCCCGTCAAACTAACTAACTAACCTTTTTTCCCTTTCTTAGATTTCTGCCGCACAGTATTTTTCTGCCCAATATCCATGCAGGCAATCTTTGAGCACATTAACACATTATTGTTGCAAGTGCAGGTGTTACAGTCCATCCTGTAGGTGACGCCGGGAACACATTTATCTCCGTAACGTATCTCCGGGAGATTGGCATGGCTGGTCAAGTTAACTGCAATATTTCAATAGGACATTTTGTTAGATCAGGGATCTGCAACCTGACGCATGCGGCTCTTTCGATGTAAAGTCGCGGCTCTCCAGTAGGAACTGGAGAGCCGCGACTTTATAATGATTGTAAGGATACAATCATTATATAGGGGGACGCTAATATACTATAATATAGAGACGAAGAAGAAGAAGGCTCTGTAAAGATTTGGAAATTTTATAAATTTTAACATTTCTTATTCTGTCTCAAAAGGTGTTAGAACAAGACCCCTGTGTTAGATACTTTTTTTTTATACTAGACGAAAAAGCATACGGCCTGCTTGATAGTAAGCTGTTACCGTAGAATCAGCCAACCAGCGGTATCACTCGTGCGTTGCCAATCCAGTAAATCCCTTTAAACCCCTTTCTTGAAGAACCACACGCTATAGTCTGCAGCTTCGGGACAATCCCACCCACATGCCCGCCGCTGTGACTCCTAGGGACTGAGCCAGGATTAACAGCGGAGTAACCAACTGATACACCGAGTTTTGACACTCGTGCGTCCCGTGGACAACTAAACCTACTGTCTTGGACCCCGCAACGAATTTAATCAGAAGTAAATAGGAGGAGTTAGAAGAGAAGAAATTATAGTCTGCAGCTACCTCTAGTCCTATGAAAAACCTATTTTAATCTATAAAAAACCTGAACAACAGGGAGTTAATTACACAAAATTAATATTACGTGGGATGAAATTCCTGGAGCTGAAAAGAGATTTTCAATATACATGTTTGAAACAATTATTTTGAAACATTGAAAAATACTTGTAACAATCTGAGCCTTCTGGAAAAGTTTTAGAATTCCGTAAGTATATACCTACTTACAATTTTTAGTCTAAAGCAATTAAATTACTTACCTCTTAAACTGGGATTTATAACAAAAATGTATAAAAGAAGGAGATAAAGAGCTGCTCCGAAAAGAAGAAGAAAGAAGAGCGTTGTTCTTAAATAGAAGATTATCCAATTGCTATAATGGTAAACTTTAGGACTCCGGGTTCTCCTTAAACTGCAAATAAACTATTGGAGAAGTTGCAGATGAGCATAGCACATTTAGTCCACCAACATACGAGCAAGAGCATTGAAAAATCAGCAAAATTTCGGTCATAAGTATATTGAGAAAATAAAAAACCTGGCACTTTTTAAACATTGCGAGTAATTTCTTTAACTTTGACCCAAAATTGGCGCTTTTACGAATTAATGTATCCTTTACGAATTATATTATTAATGTAGAACAAAACCTATATGTGTCTTACTAATAGGCAGAAGTTTTGGACCTTAATCCCCAACGCTGGCCCAATATGGTGTTATTACAGTTGTTTCAAGAAATACACGTAATGCTAAAATTTCTTGCAATAAGGATAACGATCCAATAAAAAAAATGTCTGCTCTATTAGTACGATCAGCATCAATAAATAGGTAAATTATCCAAACTTCTTGATCCCATTATGATGACTAAAAGCAATCATTAAAACAAGGACCATTCATTATCGTCCAATAGCATATTTTTAAGAATTTCAAGTTAAAGTACCGAAGTTATTGCGCAAAGAATTATATTTAAACACACTCCTTAATTAGCAGAAAGGGCTCCTCTAAGAGCCTTCTCATCAAGCACGTAATCTTCCAAACAGATCATAGTAGCACACGCCAGAATACCATTCTTCGAACATTGACATGTATTACACTTGTACCGATAAGTCTTCCCCGATATACACCTATCTTCAAGATTCTGTAATTCCGGTAAAGACTCAAATTCACTTTTTGCTTTATCAAACGGCTTTTCATATCTTAAAGCAATTTTCTTTCTTTTTAATTGACAAGTTTTGGTTGTACAGACCAATTGTCCGTCCGCACATACACATTTATTACAATCTACTGTGTATACAATTTCTGTGTTGCAAACATCATTGAATAAGTCAGCGACGCGTCTCCAAGAATTGCCAACATCGACCAATTTCGATAAAGTTACTGTTGTGACGGTTTGAACGGGGCGATTATGGATTGCTATGCAGAGGCGATCAACGTAGAAATGTATGTCACTGCAAGCACATAGTTCTTTTTCAATTCTTAGCAGGTCTCCAGAATTGCAAATATCAGCTTTGTGTCCACTAAAGCAGTATCGGTTTGTACAAGCCGTGACGTCAATAAAACCGCTAGCTTCACATCGACATATATTACAGTCAATAATGTAAAATAAACCAGGAGAGCAAATAACATTGGTTCTTAATTCGTAGTGCATACGGTTGGTTTTTGGATGTAAAAATCTAAAACCTTCCTGGCAGTTATCTGATTGCCAATACCCGTCGTCACTGCACATACAAAATGTTGTATTTTCTCTGTAGAGATAACCTGGTTGGCAGTCTTCTTTTATTCTTCGTTGATCTGTAAATTAATGTTATCGACTATTAATCTCATGGAAATTATGTTTTTTATGGGCGCTAAAGATCGTTGATCGTCGTCAAATGAAAAATCTCAACATCCAAAAATCACTGTTTTTTTTTTTAGTTTTTTTCTGCAAACAAAATTTTAACATTCACTTAACATAAGTTCAGATTGAAGGCAATATTGTTTTTATTTCGTCATATTATTTCTATATTTTTAATACTATAATGCGCATTGTTTTTGAGCACCTACTCCCAAGAGAATGCTTTTGGCATTCCCAAAGGAATTCCACACTTCAATCCACCATTGCACACTATGTGCATAAAGTGTTTAATAAATAAATAACTATAAAGTGTTGCGCATACATTGCTGGTTTACTCACTAAGATCCACCGCGTAGCACTGACGTCGTTGGCAATGGAACACCCCTTCTGAAGAACAGACGCAGTCGTGGCATGGACCCTGGACACTGGCTGTAGGCACGCAACGCTTCCCCGCTTCCACTAGCGCGGTCAGAAACCAACTTTATCCGTATTTTACCAAAGAACAGAAGTTCTCATGTCCAGTGGCAGTGGATCCAGGAACTTCGTACTATGTTTGAGGAGTTCATAACTATATAATAGATCGGTCTGTCAGTCTTTAGATAGCTGACCGTTATCAGAAATATATTGAGACCCTTCTGTGCCTAAAAAGCATGGAAAGCATTTGATCCTCGCGTGATATTACTTTTCGATCAAGTCGGATTGCCGTCCTATTGGACTATCAGAATGAGGAAATAAAGAATGACCCTGTGTTTGCACATATTCTTGTGCACTAAAAAATCCCCTGCGGCCTGGCTAATTTCTGTTGTCATATGCTACCGAAACCGAACCTTAAATATTTGCGAAAATTTGTAGATGGAATGTCAAATCTTTAAAACTCTCTTGACCATCTTATTTTTAAATAGATTAACTATCAAAATACATTTTTACTATAAATAAAGATTGGATGATAAAAACGGTAGGAGAAGAAAAGAAGGTAAGAAGGTAATGGAAGTTTATAGATATTGCTGGAAAAAGGTTAGGATGAAATGTTTAGAGTAGAAGATAGAATGTGGCTATAATTCAACGTATATTCTTTAATTGGTGTTGGTGATGAGAAGGAATTTAATGACTCCTATTGAAGCAGTCTTATTTTCAACTCTGTAAACGAAGGACTCTTTTTCTTCTTTTTTTAAATCTAGTCAATATATTTTTATACCTACTACTGATATAAAAAGAAGTATTGAGTACCTATCCTTCTCATTTTTTATTTTTAAACATTTGAACGGACATTTACAAGTAGGTATAGCGCTTGAAAATGTGGTTCTAATGTTAAAAATGCTGATTAAATATTTAAATATAAAAAATTAGAAGGATAACCAATTCTTCTTTTTACAAATTAATAGCTTTTACAAATTAATTTTTACTAATTGAAGTGTACGAATAACTAGCACAGAACAACGAAAATATATTAAAACTGTGTATGGTGCCCAACATACAGGCCTAGCCTAATTTGGCACCAATGTTGACCAATGAATGATCTTTTATGGGAAATAAACTTATTAATATAATTACATCGGAGTTTAACACAATAAAATAGCGTTAGTAAGAAGATCTAAGAATATTGTACTTACATAAGGATGCCCCAGAATTATCAAAAAGCAGTAGATTAAAACTAAAAACTACTAAATAGTGAAACATACTGGCACGTTCGATAATTAGACGATGCTTTGAATTAATCAACGTACAATTAAAATGGAGGTAGGTAACTCAGTTAATTTTACTTAACTATAAAACTTGATTAACCATTTTATGGACAATAAGTAAGTATTCGCATTAAACTTGGGTTTTAATTTCATTTCATGAGTAACATTAAAAAGGAATATGCAATTCGTTTTTTGATAACAATATGTAGCGTCATCTATCGGGCCAATAACAACTGTATAAGCGGTACGAAGTTGCAACATAGAATACACAGATGTCACTATTCTCAAAAACACGAATTTGCAAGAGTGTTATTTTTCATTTATTTATTGAAAATAACAGAACTTAACCCTTTTTTAGCAAATCTCCTACTTGGTCGCTGTATGTTCTTCTAGGGCGGCCCTTACCGACATCTCCATTCATTCTTGCACAATATACCTCTTTTGTTATTTTTTTTTTCATTCATCCTTTCTAAATGTCCAAACCATCTTAACATCCCCTTTTCAACTTTTGTCATTAAGTACATCTTATTTCAATCCACATCGTTTTCTTATATCACAGTTTTTTACTCTGTGTATCATTCTTACTCCACACATATACCTCAAAGCTCTCATTTCCATCCAACCCATAATTCACTACCATACGTCAATACTCCCTGGATAATGGCAAGGCGAGCTTTGCTCGATATGCTTTTGCTTGCCAGTATAGAGTTAAGTAAGTTGCCATTTGATTGGTTTCCCATTTTCACTCAACTAGGCACATGTAAAAAAAAATTTCATTAAATCATTAAAATCATCATCATTAAAATTCGTTTAGGTTACAAAGCAACTCATATGAAAGACTTTTAACAAGGGTCTAACAAAATAAAGAAAATAAAAAACAATAAATTAAAGTAACTCGTTTAATCGTTTCGTGATAATTTTTAACTCAAATTACTTAAGTTATAATTACGTATCGTCTAATACATGGTGGTATGTACTTCTAAGTTAAGCGGCGTTTAACCATTAATTCACTAACTACGTACTAATTGTAGATCGATACAAACTGTTAGCGATAGAGTAATTCGTGGGTTAAGAACCAGACTAGCGTAAGGGCAAAACAACAACTTTACAGGAAAGCCAAAAAACAACTCAAATTTACCTATCGTTATCTTGTAGCTCTTTTATGGCAAACTCTATAGTAGTTAGATATCTGATTTTTACTAAATAATAAAGCTTTATTTATTGGCTACAAAATAATGTAACTATTTGGGAAATAAAAAAACGTTTTTATTTTAATAAAGTTTCATTTTCAAAAAATGGTTGACATACGTCATTTTGGCTGTTACATAAATTTAATAATGTGTGGAATGCAACGTTACTTCCGTTAATGTGATCTTAAAAATAGTAACAAAAATCTTCTAAAACTAATAATTTCACATGGCTAGGTACTATAAAAATGTAATTAAAAATAATTATTCGTGATCAACCTGCAAATGGTTGTAAAAATCGTGATATGTTGAAGGAATAATTCCAGATCGACACAGTTCTTGCAAATCGTTGTACTTATCTGCTGATATAGCTATTGTACCACTGTAAGCTTTTTGCAAAATTACTCTCGAGGAGGATGCTCTTTTGCCCCTTCTAAATACCTTAATTTTTTTGAAGTTGTCACTGTCCAAATCATATTTAAAATAAATATGTTCTGGGTCGTCCTTGCGATATTGAAGCCATTTAATTTTTAACCAATTCACAGTCTCCTCATCAGTATCGATTTTACAGTTCTTAATCATAACAGTTTTCAGTTTCTTTAAATCAAAAAATCTTCCTGTCCCATTTCTTGAACTTTGTAAGGATTTCTTCTTGATGCAGTTCTAATAATAGTGTAGTAACTGGACGGATCAAAAATTTGTACATTTTTCTTGGCAAACTATACAGATAGTAGCGTGAATGTTGTCAACTTCCATTTGACTGTGACCAGGTTCAAAATATTTTTGATTTATTTCCGGTATATCCAAAAAAGTCACGCAATACAACATCAAGGCAGAAATATACATATTTCGGCACTGGCTCGCGCAGGTATCAGACATAAAAGTAATCGGTTTACCATCTGCTTTTTCT
This sequence comes from Trisateles emortualis, assembly GCA_947095525.1. Lineage (NCBI taxonomy): Eukaryota > Metazoa > Arthropoda > Insecta > Lepidoptera > Erebidae > Trisateles > Trisateles emortualis. The sequence continues at coordinate 10,205,442 of OX352751.1, read as the reverse complement.
GTCATATATTTGAACAATGATGATCCAACCTCGTAAGCACCTTTATTACCAACACCTTCATTCCAGCAATAACATGTTACTTCCCTCTTTTCTTTGGCAAAATCTAGTAAAGTACAGTTATACACAGGCAGCCTTCGTTTATAAAAGATTTTTTTGGAAGACGAGGTTGGAATATGACAAATAAATTTCATCATCCAGAGCAAGTTTTTGAGCTTCATCTCCATGTCTTCTCGCTTGGTCTTTTCTCTGTAAATGAGCTTCATGTTCACATTTTTTAGCTTCTTTCTCTTCATCATTCATGCTATCATATGCAAAACATTCATCGCACATATCTTTCCGCGGCTTATGGAAACCAATATTAAAATATTTCTTTAAAATATCGCGGTACATGTTTATTTTGACACGTGCCACCTCATCTTCCTTGTACTTCATCAACATAAAGTTCGTACATCTTTGTGACATTAAGGTCTTGGTCAAGGTACTCTTTTTTGGTGTCTTTTCTAACATAGTGAGCTGGCATGCGCGGAAAAGAGTTAATGTGGTCTTTGACGTACTGTCTAGCACTTTCAGGATTTCTCAGATTTTTCAGGGTTTTGGCTGGGCCTACTTAAACTTTTTGGTGACAAATTAACGTACAGAGTACAAAGTAACGTAGTGTTAGACAGGCAAGTGAATCAGGTCAACAGAGATTAATTACGTGCTAAAAGAACGTATATAGCTTTTACACTATTATTTACATAAAAACTGATTGCATTACTTTAATTATTGAGTGCCATAGTAGCGTATCACACCCTTACGTTTTTTTGGCACGGAAATAAATCACGAAAGCGCACAATACAAGGTCCCATAAGCAGTAACGATAACTTTAAGTTTATTTGGCTCGTAACAAACTTAGGTTAAATAATCAAATTTTCTGCGTTAAAATCGTATGACAAAATACGTTATTTCAGCTGTTACTTTCAAGTCAACTTCGGTGTCCTATTCGCTCTGTAAATCGAGTTTCGATCGTTGTGCTCGTAACTTTTTTGACAAAATAATGTCAAGATTATTGTAAGTAGAAACACTTCATTTTGGCAGTAAACAATAATATATTTTTTTGATACGTTATATTTGTACTAAGCAATCTACACATTATATCGCTCCAGTATTTTGGCACATAAAAATATAGGGATTAAAAAAGCGAATTTTGAAAAAAAAATTTTTTTGTTTTTTTGCCCTTACGCTAGTCTGGTTCTTAACCCACGAATTAGGGTGGACATTAGCCCACTAAAGTTTAAAAATCAATTAATTTTTTTAAGAAAATTTTTATACATATAACTATTTGCCCTCACTGATTGATTCATAAAGACTGGCCTAAGCCACTGGGGTTGCAAATTATTAATTTAAAAGAAGGCTCCTAAAATGACGTCAATGTAAGTAAGGTAAGATTTTATAAATTTTATAAAGGGGTACTGATACTGATTCGTTAACGCAGAGCATACACCGCTGCGGTTACAAACTTGGAATTTTGCAAGAAGGTTTCCTTAATGACATATATGAGATAGGAATTTTAAAATGTTACTCTTTAAGGGTTAAAATAAGGGGTGAACGGGTACGGAAATCCGTTATTTTCAAATTGAAAGGCACGAAATTTCAACATTTAAATTTTTTACCGCTAAAGGGTGAAAATGAAAACTAAACGTAAAAATTGTAGCAAAAGTTTATATTAATTACGATAATTAAACATTAACATAATAGAAACAGAAACCCTAATTACTCTCTCGCCTTACAAAATACTAAATCTAAAGGAATGAAAATGACATGAAAAATTAAACTAGCATGTTCACATGCTAATACTAAATAGTGAATGTCGATGAAAGCACATAATAACAATCACTCAGCATACAACAATTTAATAAACCATAATGTACGGAAATCATTTTAGATAAATCGTCAATAAACTAAAATAGAGCAATAAATAAAATTGATGTGTCTGTTTGTACTGTCACAAGTCACAACAACTTTCTACTAAATGCATATAAAAAAACCATTTCTAAGTTTCTGTCTGTTTGTCCCGGCTATGTCCAAAATAGCTAGGCCTTTTTTTCACAGGCCTTACACTAGCAGATAGCTGATTTTATATTTTCGAATAAAAATATTTGCATTCCGTGTATAAAAAATTTAAACCCATGAAATAATTTTAACCCGTGAACAAAACTGCTGGGAACAGTTAGGTGCTTAGTCAAAAACATGTGAGACAGCTCTATTTTAGCATTATAGCCTTCATCTAAATCAATATAACTAATGTACAATATGAAAAAAATCGTTCATTCGCATTACACACTAAGTAAAAATTAGTCACAAAATACTTAAAAGAAAAACACAAAACATAGAAATGATCCCAACGCACATAATCATTTACATTTACGACTAATTAGTAACAGTTGATCGACTGCGCAGCTGCATAAAAGAAAATAGTAAATAAACAATCTTGATATGACACGAATTTTACACAAATTACGCAAATTCTATTCAAATCTTCGAGAAAGTTATTTTTTATTGATTCACTGGTATAAGTATAAAGTTAAGCTAATATATCATCACTGGAAAACCTCACTTAAGCGCCAAAATGGTTATTGGAAAATAAGCTTTAAATTGATAAATTTAAATCTCACTTCTTAAATGTACCATTTTGGCGTTTAAGTATTTGGCTTCGTAGTGACAATATGTACTATGCAATATAGAAATTGTCCAGGTTTAAAAATGACTGTAAAAAAAGCTTAGAAAGATACACTGTTGTGATCTTAACTCAGGTAAGGATCAATGAGGTCAGATATTAATCGTGGTAGGTGATGAATCTATTCTTACATACAAAAGAGGTTTTTTTATTTGAACGTGTTTTTCACTGAAGCAGTCGAATTTATTTGATAGCCCAATTCTTGGCAAAGGTTTTAGGCTAAAACCACCACCCAAAAACTGTAAAAGTATGGCAGTAACTTTTATCAAATTTAAAATTGTAAGGAAACGGCCATATTTTAAAAACTGTCTATAAAAAAAAGGAATAATAAAAACCATAGAGTAATTCGTGTGCATGTCAAGATATCAGACCTGTATACAACGCTAACTCGGATGTGAATCGATATTTTAAACACATTTTTACTTTGCAATCATAGCACCAATACAGTTCATATTGTGTGTGATGGACTATTAAACCTAGTTGTGAGTTTAAATGTCAGTGGCGAGGTCTTGGTCGCAAAGTACGAGTGTGCAGAATACGCTTTTGCCGTCAGCAGAGCACGTGCAGTCGTTGCAGTCACGTTTAAATTGTTCCCCAGGGTTGCATCGGAAGCCTGGATCCGAATCTGTAGATATTAATTTAAAGTTAAGCTTACAAACACACCAAAAAAATAGCGAGCAAGCCCGACTGGGGAAGGACCTTTTTTATACTACTTGCGTGGCAAACAATCATACGGCAAAACATACATAACATAAGCAGTTACCGTAGCCTACACTTGCGTTTTGCTGACCCATTATTTTTACACCAGGGCTTGATTAACCAAATTGAATATCCCTGGGAAAACGTTTGTTTCTAAACGCATCCCTAAATGATTGCTGGAGACCTCCACCTTATAGAAGACCACAGCCTGCACTATACACTCCTATGTATAATTATACATATACGTACGTATAGTGCAGATATCCAGCGTGTATTTAGGGATGGGTTTTTAACTAAATGTTTTTCTATTCCAGGTACCTATGCATCATTATAAAACCGTCATTATAATCAAATGTTTTGGTCGACAACACGCTAGTGATACTTCTGGTGTTGCAAACGTACATAGGCTACAGTAAAAAATTTAAAGCTTTTTTTTAAACAGCTCCCGCTTCAGGAAACAAGCGTTGTGTTGACTTTACAAACTTACAATTAACAGACACAAAGTACATCCAGACTCGGGACAGCTGTTATGGATCACCCAATTTTTTGTCCCGTGTGGAAATCGAACATCGAACCCACAACACGCTGCCCAGTGGTAAATTGCGCGCTAATTCTTGAAGTTATCTACATAACTCAAAGAATTAGCCGACTGAAGTGGCAGTTTGAAGGTCATATATGCCGCAGAACCGATAACTATCGAAATAGACCTAGTAGTTCTTTAATGAAGACCACGACTGGTCATGGGAATGTACTGCAGGCTAGGTAACGACCTCCGCCAAGTGGCAGGGAGTAGCTGGATGCAAGAAGAAGAAGCATGCCAGGCAGCGTGCACTTGAAGAAGCCTGTATCCAAAAGTGGACTCCGATAGGCTGATGATGGCTGATTAAAAAATAAATGTCGTCCAAAACTTATTTCGGTCACGGCGGTCAATCTCAACAGAGATTAGCCAACTGCGCAGGACATATTATAGTGCACAATTGTGTGCGCAAGCACAGGTGCACTCTCTATTCCTTCACTCTCATAGTCCGATGGGACGGCAATCCGACACGACCGGAGAGAGATCAGGCGCAGGACCAACGGCTTTTACGTGCTTTCCGAGGCACGGAAGTGTAAACACCACCAATTTCCAAACTCCGGGCATCTATTGTGAATTTCTTGTCAGAAAAACCCAACAGCAAATATTTTTTTGGCCCGACCCGGGAACCGAACTTGGGACCTCGTGATCAGCAGTCACACACAACAACCACTAAGCCACCGAGGCAGTTAAAATGATGGCTGATTATGAAAAGTATAATGAAGTATGTCAGTTCAAAGTCTTACCTACCAGGCGTATGGACTTCGCTGTCGAGCTCGTTCTTCTGCGTGCACCGCTTGAGCGTGCATGTGGCGTGGTCACCCTCTGTGGTGCAGCGGCACACGTTGCAGTCGCGGTTGAACACGCTGCCTGGCGAACACTTCATCTCTATTGGGTCTGACACCTCTGAAAATTAACAGGAAAACAAACAGCGATTAATCGACGCTTCACGTAACTTTTCTTTTTTCTTTTAAAAAAGACTACTGCACTAGGTATCAAGCCCTGTATTGTGGGGGACTTTACAAACATACAATTAACGCACACAAAAAACACCCAGACTCGGGATAATCATGTATGGATCACACAATTTTTTGTCCCGTGTGGGGATCGAACCCACAACATGTCGCGCAGTGGTAAATGGCGAGGTAACCACTTAAGCCACTGAACCTACCGTACAGTTAATAACTAGAGAGCTGGCTTATTTTTGTTTCATTGGTTTTGAATGAGCATTGCCTTCCAACGAGGTACATTATGCTCTAGGCTGGATTTAACTTCAGCGCCGCCCATTGTAATTATCATTCCATTCGATAAAAAAATCTCTTATTAATTTTAATTTAAAGAAGTTTTCACCGCAATGCGATGGCAGGGACGGCAAAATTCGAAGCTTAAGATATTACGAAGTAAGATTATTTACCTTCTTGGTAGTATAAAAATATATTTAATATCTAACATAAAAGTTGTTCTTGAACATTCTTTTTCGTCTTCTTTTTACTTTGCACTTTACTTGTTTATCGCCCTTAGATTATTTTTTGACCTTACTAAGTTTGAAATCAGTCCGTGTTTCATCATAAGAGCAATCTTACCTCTTTTACTCCTTCCCTCCTGGTGGTGATTATGGCTTAGTGCGTTGCAGTCGATTCTTGTGCATGAGAAGTCATGGCCTCTGTTGTCGCAGAGACACTTGTTACAGTCCATACGGAACTCCTGGCCTGGTTGGCAGGTCTTCGGCAACTCCGACTACAGATATATGTGTTACGTTATTATTTGATACTAAACTTTTTTTTTATATTTGGGTAACAACTCACATACATACATCTCATACAATTATAGATCTGGTAATCATATTTTTTTTTAAATATATACAATATAAACTAAATATTATAAAGAGAAAAGATTTAGTTTCTTGTTTGTTTGTTACGATTTCATTCAAAAACTATTCGATCAAATTTAAAAATTCTTTCACCATTAGAAAGCTACATTATCAGCGGGTAACATAGGCTATATTTTATTGAAAGAAAAAAAAAAGTTTTTTTTTTGTGTGGGACATATGGGAATCGAACCCTCCGGCTTCGGCTTTTTTTCCATAGATATATACTGCCAATTTAGGACGGATATATACAATAAGTCTGTAGTGGTTTATTTTTAACTAGCAATATTATACGATAATATATACTTCGGGTTTTACTAGTATGTATTATTATTTATTTATTTATTTTAGAAACAATATACAAGTTTTACTTATATAGGTAGTAAAATGTATATGTGTGATTAGTGTAAAAACTTGTATATTGTTTCTAAAATAAATAAATAAATAATAATACATACTAGTAAAACCTAAAACTAATTTATTATTTATTTCATCATCATCATTTCAACTTATAAACGTTCCACTGCTGGGCACGGGTCACCTTCATGCGCTCTTAAGGATATTAGCAAACTAAACCACTCGGACCGGACTTGTTAGTAGGTATATAAAGGGTTTTGTTTCGAGTTTTTCCTCTCTTGCAGTGGATATTGTCGGCCTGACTTTATTCCCTTAGTCGACTCTTACGACTCCGTCGGGGTGGAACGGGGAGGTGACATTTGTATTCTTAACCCGTCATCACACGGACAGTTAACAGTTAATATATAGTTAATATAGTTAATATATATAAGACAAAAATATTACCGTTGTGAGAGACCGCACTTTTCTGGACAATGTAATATTCTGAAATATAAATATGTAAATAATTACTATCATTTTTATCACTGATTAGTTAATTTATACAATAAAATAAGTTTAAAATAATACATAAGAAAATATTACTAAAATATGTAAATTAGTCAAAATCAACAAAAGAGAATTTGTTAAAATGTCAATTAATTAGTAGTTAGTTGTAGCCACCACCGTTAAAAGAAAATAAAACACCAAAATATAAATTTTATTTATTAAATATCACCATCACCCGAATTTTACCACTAGATACATTCTATCATTTCGATAAATACAATAACAACAGAAAAGAATACACCAGATAACAATACAAAGACACCTTAAAACAATTAAGTACAATATAGATTAGTTTAAAATTAATCACCAGAATCTTAACCACATGGGATTAACGAAGAAGTCGCACGAATAAGGCAGAGCTAAACACCACCATAAGATGAAGAACCTTACCAAGTAGTCAAACTAAATCATCAAGGTGTTAAAATTACCTACTTATAAAAATAAGTTTCATTTTTCCACCACCGTTAAAATAAAAAATACTTTGTCTATTTCGTACTAGGCTTTCAAAGAGATTTATTGACGGCGCACACGCATTAGCTAAGAATACAAGATAAATATTAGCTTGTATGTTGCTAAGTTAGATGACAGCGTTAGGAACAAAGTCTGGATCGTGATGAGTATTCATGACAAGTAGAACATAATATTATTATGGTAATTTTTATCGCGGTAACCGGTATCCACGCGAGTAGTAGAGCCACGGGCAACATATATAGTCCTGTCAATATTATTAACTAGCGGCTCGCGCCGACTTCGCCCGGGTTAAACTATTTTGAGCTCAACTTTCTTAATTTTTTTTACATAAGGTTCTTATGTAAAAAAAATCTCCTGTTAATAACAAACATAGCAAAAATTTGCAAGAATTACCGAAATCGGTTTAGCTGTTCTCGACATTTGCGCTTGGCAACACATTCAGCGATTCATTTTTATATTATAGACGTGAAAGTTTGTGAGGATATATGAATGTGTTTGATATACTTTCACGTAAAAACTACCGAACGGCTTTGGATGAAATTTGGCATAGAGGTAGATCATAGTTTGAAATACCAAATAGGCTACATTTTATAGCTGTAACCGATATCTACGTGAGCAGAACCGTGGGCAAAAGCTAGTAAAATAAGTTCCCTTGGTATATTTGTAAATTACGCTGAAAATAATGCTAATGCGTGTGCTCCAAATCCCTAAAAATAACTGGTCTACCTCCGAGATGTCACACACCTCTTTATCTTCAGCCTCCGCGCAGACTCTCCTCGTACAAACGTAAGACTTCCCATCAGGATTACAACGACACGTATTGCAATCTAACTCAAATATTTCATTCGGACGACATTCCTTCTTAGTTACACGTAGATCCTAAAATATGAAGAAATAAAATTTGAAATTTGTATTTGTTCTAACAAAATTAAGAAAAAATAAACGATTAATTGGAAATATAATGTGTTAAGAATAATTTATGTATACCAGATAATGTATTTTTATTTGTAGTATATACTTAAATTATGTAAATATAAAATAAAATATATAATTATACTATACCTCATAAACTCATAAGTAAAAATAAAAATACCTCATGACAACAAAATCCAAATATATCTGGCTTTTCAACCAGTACAAAAAGAACTTGCCAAAGTAATTAAATAGATAATATGAACGCTAATTTAAATTAACAAGAATTTCGATTTGGTTTTCACCAAATGCCAACCTCTGCTGGAATCCCTCCAAGATCCGGTTCTTCATCAGGCAAGAGAGGTACGCAGACTTTTCTGGTACAAGAATAACTGGTTCCATCTTCGTTACACCAGCAGGTATTGCATCCTTTCACAAACATTCGGTTTGCTACACATACTTGAGCTTTTGTAACATTTTTGGACGACTTGATTATCTACATGATAAATGACGAAGCGCATATTAATTTTATTTCGAAAATCAGTTTAAAGTTTTGACGAAATCGTAAAATATTGAAATCTCGCAGAAAATAATTGAAAATCGCAGAACGTTATATTAGTAGAGAGGCCAATTGTAAAAAAGTCGCTTATTTACGATTTTCGTAGGACTGAAAAGGTTTATAACGACAAGTGGTATCGTTGGAATCGGCATGGTCTGCTGATACTCAAACTGGTTGTTGTCGCTTTCTAAAGTGGTGGAGGGGGTAGCTATGACGTCATTTGTGACGTCACTCCTGGTTTTAGATTTTGTCGATTATTGCGGTAACTATTCATCCGATTTTAACAATATGGGTATCAAATGACAGGTAATTAAATTTCTAACAAAACATGCAAAGCAACTTTTATTGTAGGTATTATATTTTTAAAGATATTTTAAAAAATGTAACTTTTTTGCCGTTTTTTTTCCGAACACGAAATGTTTCGTGCGCAATATACCTCATAAATATAAATATTAGACCAACACTTGGGCAGTAAAAAATTTGCTACATTATCGTAGTGTACAAAAAACTTTAAATTTTGTAAATTGCTAAAAAAACAACAAAATTTGACGAAATTAAACGCCGCCATGCCGGGCTCAAAGACGCGTGCTGGCGCGTTGTTTCAGCGTCAGTCGCTTACAAGCGATGATTTATGTACCTACATGCATTTGTCTTATCATTGCCATGTGTTAATGTAAATTTCCGTAATTCAGAGATTTATGCAGTTAAGTTAGTCGATTTTATTTTTTTTATTAAAAATCTGTATTACTGACAAATCACGATAACCCTGGTAGTACAATTTGTAGATATGGTTACGAAGCGAAATGGGTCTAGTTTTTTATTACGGTGTGGTTTTTAAAGAAAAGAACCACCACTCTTCTGGTCCATTTTTTTATACAACTACGGTGGCAAACAAGCGTAAGGTAAGCAGTTATCGTAGCTTAAGGGCGCTTGCAATGCGAAAGGTATCACTAGCGTATTGCTGACCCAAAATTAAGCAGGGTTTCTTAATGCAATTTCCCTGGCATAGGAAAACGTTCGTTAAAACGATAGTATAGTAGACGAAACGATAGGAACACACCTACACCGCTGTGTGTAGTCATTTAGTTATGGTCTTCTGTAAGGTATAGGTCCTTCCCTAGTTGGGCTTGCTCACTAGTATGATGCTCTACTCCTCTTATCCATATCTTCCATACTTTAGACTAGGTTCATTCAACGATTACGGAATTAAAAAGCTTCTGAAAGACTTGAAATACGGGGTTCTCATTTTGAGCTAAACCTTGATAAATTGAGAGTTTGAGCTAAGATATTTTTTCTAAAAGCTTTACTACAACCACTTAAACTGCAAACCCGTCATTTGAAGGTTGAGGAGATTGATCCACAGTGTCGGTCAGTTTCTTACGGGTAACTTTCGGAGCAAGTTATACTCATTTAAGCTAGTTGATTCGCCGAACTGTCAATGCTCAACACCTGGCTCCGATCAGGAGCAGTCTGCTTATCACATACTCTGGGAGTGTAGTCTTTGGCATAATGATCGTACTATTATGTTGAACAGCTTACATGTATCGTCTGGAGTGGCCTACTATGGGGATTTAGTCTCATCTGGAGGGAATTTCCGTGCATTTAAACGTTTCTGCCATACATATTATAGCAATCAAACTTAGCTCCCATAGGTAGTAGTTTAAGGTCCTCCGTGGAGGGAAGTGGAAACTTTTCTTTCTAACTCCTCCTATTTATAAATTCGTTGCGGGGGCCAAGACAGTAGGTTTAGTTGTCCACGGGACGCACGAGTGTCAAAACTCGGTGTATCAGTTGGTTACTCCGCTGTTTATCCTGGCTCACAGGAGTCACAGCGGTGGGCATGGGTGGGATTGTCCCGAAAACCCGTCATTTATATATGGTTTTTTAGGCATTAAAAGTGATTGTGGACTTACCAGAGCTGAACATTTACAACACGTAGGTACCTAGACTTCATCAACCGACTTTTTTAAGCTCTAGTTAATATTTAGTGTGCCTCTTACCCCATTGATAACAGATACATCACTATAATATTTGCTTGTTCAATGACAGAATAAAGTCGTTTGTGGCTTCGAATTCATGAAATAAAGGCGTTTTCATTAAATTCAAATTTTCCATAAAGTCTGCTAATCTTTGTCTCCTACGTATATAAATTTGTGAATAATTAATAATTCGCGGTAGTTTAGGTTAAGTTACTTTCATTTTAATAACTATTCATATAAGAAAATTGTATTGTATAGTTATATTAGCCAATATATTCGTGAATTCGGCATCGTGAATTCAGTGAATACCTGTTGGTGTTTAAGCACAAGATACGCTACCCTAGTCGACGCATTTTCGATGGTCTTGGCGTTACTTGCTTATCTAAAGAGCATACGGATCCCGCCTGATGGTAAGGAGTTGTTTATGATGGACTTGTGGACGATAAACTCGATATCACCTAGGGACAGTTGTCCTCCCGGTAGTAGAACAAGATTCAAGTAGTATCGAGTCTTGCTCAAGGACTTCAGATAGTCCAACTATATTTTAATCTAGTTTTTCTCCCAACTCATCTTTTTTTTTCAGATCACAACGTGCGTGCATTGTATATCACTAGGGCCAGTCCTTGTTGGGGATGGTAGCCGGTTCTCTGTCGAGGATTTTTAATATTCCCTGCCCTGCCGTACCCTTGATCGCTACCGTAGCTAGGATTAGCGGGGCTATCGGTGACTAGAGGCCGTGGTAGTGTTGTGTCTGTCGTTAACGGGGTTTTGCGAATAATCACCATGCCTGAAATGTAGATTGATGACCGCATTTTGATCTTAGATAGATAATATAGTTGAAGATGGCGTTGCTGCCCCCCATATCTATAGAGCATCATGTTCCTTCCCTTTTTGTGAAACCCTCGAGATGATTAGGAATGGTGGTATTCTAACACGCCGGCACCGCGAAGCTAGTATGTTATGTACAAATAATAGTTGATAAATTTGTAATAAAATAAATGTTTCGCTAAAGGACCGAAAAGGCTCAATAAGTTAAAACAAAACAGATCACAATTGGTTGCGGTAACTGAAAAACATTCACATCGCGACATTCGTGTTATTGGTTTAATTAAAACACTCATGACGTATAGTGGCAAACACAGAAAGACCACATAGCGAAGTTCATAGGTATATTATCTTGAATATTATTATTGTATATGACCACAACGCGATATGGCAACATAGAAAACCTATAATGTCTTATAGTCGATGCAACCTTTTCACGACAAAGTTAGAGCGTACCTAAATGAACACACAATTATTTTTGTCGCTCAATGAGCGTTTTCGGTCTATATGCGTTAAATATGTTAGTACGTACCTAAATGATTTAAATACATATTTTTAGCATTTTTGCTATAAGCTCTTTTTACAACACTTGCATGGATTTTATTATTATCTTTGCACAATCTAAGATTGACTGGTAGAAAATGTTATTGACATTAAGTTTGCCTATGTACCTGTGTTGATTTTTAATACATAAAATAAAATCAACTAATTTTTAATACATAAATCCATGACTTACTGAAATTTACATTAACATAGGCAATGATTTGGCAAATGTACGTAAGTACGTATCATCAGAATCATCGCTTGTAAGCGTCTGACGCTGAAACAACTCGCCGGTTCGCGTCTTTGCGCTGGGCATGGCGGCGTTTAATTTCGTCATAATTTTGTTGTTTTTACAGCAATTTACAAAATTCAAAGTTTATTGTATACTTCAATAATATAGCTATTTTTTTACTGACCAAGTGTTGGTCGTATATTTATATTAATTAGGTTTATTTCGCACCAAACATTTTATGTTCAGAAAAAAAACGTCAATTTTGCCGTTTTTTATAAAATATCTTTAAAAATATAATACCTACAATAAAAGTTGCTTTGCATGTTTTGTTAGAAATTTAATTACCTGTCATTTGGTACCCATATTGTTTAAATCGGATGAATAGTTACCGAAATAATCGACAAAATCTAAAACCAGGAGTGACGTCACAAATGACGTCATAGCTACCCCCTCCACCACTTTAGAAAGCGACAACAAGCAGTTTGAGTATCAGCAGACCATGCCGATTCCAACGATACCACTTGTCGCTATAAACCTTTTCAGTCCTACGAAAACTTTTTTTTAACGCATTGGCCTCTCTACTATATAATATTAAAGTGTTTTTTTCGGTTTAGGATTCACTAAATATATTAAGGCGCAAGGTCGGCCAGTGCTAGGTCTGAAGTGAGGGGGTGAAGCAGTTGATGGGCAGTGCGGGAGGGCGCCCGAGCTATAGCCTGCACTTGGCTCTTGTCTACTCGATTAAGTATTTTATTCAGATTCTTCTATGTAGACTGTATATTTTTTGGTTTGGTACTTATTTTGAGGCGTTCAGATCAGCGACTTCAAAAAGGGGCTTCTCGACGACTTTCCACTTACCACCCTTAACATAAAGCTTATATTTTTTACTTAAGATAAAGGAATAGGTACGGATTTGTAAATTAAACTGGTAGCAGTAATATAAACTATCGTTTTAATTAAGAACATAACAATTATTTATTAAATTATTTATTTTACGCTTTTAACATTTCTAATCCATCATCTGCGGCAATCGGTAATGCAGCTTTGCCCTGGAAAAAAAACTAAGGTATATAAAATCTCACAGAAACTTTGCGGTAATATTTATGGACCATGAACGTTGCATCTTCGAATTTAAAACATTTTCTTCTGGTGATTTATTAGTTTAAGTTATTTTTTACAATACTTAGGCGGCTAATATGCAAAAGACCCGCCTGATGATAAACAGTTACCGTAACTTATTTATTTATTTAACACTTTACATTGTCCTTACAGGCTAAACACACCCAATGCGACAATTAAGTTAACAATATGACATGATATGTAAGGTCACCCTCTGGAAATCCGCCAATGTTTTAATAAGTTAGTCCTGGCTACTGGGCTCTCCAATGTTCTCTCCTCGGTCCTTGCCGTAGTTTGGTATTTGGAACCAGTAAATTAATGGATCCTAATACCTGTGGATTATTTAATTTCTCTCTTATGGACGCTTGCAATACTAGGGGGTATACTGCTTGTAATATTGCAATCATCGGGGTTTTGTGATGAAATATCCCTGGGATAGAAAAGTGTTTACTTACGCACAGGGAATAGAACTTTGTCACAGGGTGTACTCATTTAACGGTGGTCTTATGTAAGGTGTAAGTCCTTTACCAGGCGGGCTTGTTGTTTTACCTCTGTTAAAAATAATTAACGTATAAAAGTCCTTGTATAAAGGCAGTTTAAAGCAAATACCAATACGCACTTTAGGGTCAATAAGAAGCTCGACATCAGCTGGCAAAGGGCATGGTTTGTTAGTGCATGCGTAGTCTGTACCCAGGGGGTTGCAGCGACATGTGTTACACCCTATGTAGAATGTGTCCCTTGCGCGACACACTGAGTGACGTTCTATATGATCCACACCCTAAAAACAACTAATTTTATTAATACAATATTTACACGAAATATTTAAAAATGGAACGGACTGCTTAAAAGGCGTTATCAAATTTATCCGCATCGACGTCAACTGGAAACGTGCCCAGAAGACTGGCAGCATTGCCACGATAAATGGCAATTAATTGACAAGATTAATTATCATGTTACAACTAAACTATTAATTAGCAAACGATTAGGTTTATTTATTTATTTATACTGCTAAGAAGGCAAACAAGCATACGGCCCGCCTGATGGTAGGCAGTTACCCTAGCCTATGGGCGTTTGCGCAACGCCAGCGGCATCACTCGCGCATTTTCGAACCTTAAAAACCTTATAACTCCTTTCATGAAGAACTCCGTGATATAGTCTCTCAAAAAAAACCTCGGCAGGGAGCTCATTCCACAACCTAATCGTACGTGAGAGGGAACTTCTCTGAAACCATACTGTACAGCACGATTCATCAGATATTTTATTTGTAGGAATTAAAAAAATGTATATCTGATTGAGGTCGCAGAAAACCACTTAAATTATTAGAATTAACTTACACAAAAATTAGTTGGAATGATTAATTAATAATAATGCCTCGGTATTATTTTTGAAATGCTTATTATTTCAGCTGTAAGCAGTTAACTTATATTTCATCATCATCTCCGCTGAACTACAGCTGGTATTAGATTTAAATAAATATTTAATACAGGTACAAATAGAATTTACATTTAATTTGTACCAAATAAATAATGAGACGGAAACCTCGAAACAAAATTCTATACCAACCCGTCTCGCCAGCGTGGTATAGTAGGTATCCCTCCAAATGTATGAAGGAGACCCGTGCCCAGCAGTGGGAGGTTTATGGGTTGAGATGATGATGTTGAAATAATGATCCAAGCTACTGTTATTTAAATATGGATAAAAAATTGACACCCAAGACGAAGCGTGGGCAGACGTCTAACATGGCGGACCGGTGATCTGGTAAAGGTTGCGGGTAATCGATGGACAAGGTCGGCTCAGGATCGAGAGTTGTGGAAATCCTTTGGGGAGGCCTATGTCCAGCAGTGGACGTGTTTTGGCGTGTTTGTTTTTTTGATGACGATGATGATGATGTCACCAAATTTTCTAATGATGATAACTGACTGATTTCTTCAGAACTATTTGTTTACCTATTATTAGCACATAATGTGCTAATAGAATAACAAATATTTAAAATGAAATAAATAACTACCAACCTCACTTTGCATAAATACTTCAACTTCTTTATTCATATCCACTTCGAGGCATTCATTCTTCGTGCATGTATAACTCTGACCATCCGCGGCACATTTGCAAGGGTTGCAGTCCCTCATAAATTCCTCATGCGGCTTACAGATTGACTCTTTTAACATGTCGTGGTCTATTTCCAGAAAGTTCATTTCGTTGTTTCGTGTTCGGGTCTAGGAATTGAGACAGATTTAGTTAGAATCATTTGCATCTTTATATAAATCCACTGAAACTATTATCTTAAAATTGTAGACTCTATTAAACATTATTTATGTCGTTTTGAGATAGTTACTAATAAAATAAATTAAAATTGACACTTACCTTAAAATTATAGTGCACAATCCACCAAAAGTGCGAATTTATCACTAAAATCGATGCCAGTATTAATCATCGATGATGCTACTTAGGTAAATTAAATTCATAATTTGAATGGCTATTATTATTCATAAGTTTAAAAAGAATGTAATTTTAATTCCTGTGGCGTTTTTATTTTTGTGTAAGTAATTTATTGTTCAATTACCTCTATTATTCTAAAATTATTTGACTGTCATAGGTACATAATCTATAAATATGAATAATATAAATCCTTTTTAACTACATCAAAAAAGCAAATTATATACAATAATGTTTATTTCTCGTTTGCTTCAGAGCTTTAGTAAGATCAATAAAAAAAATACATAGTTCATAAATAATTTGATAACCGTAGTATAAATTTTATTTTATGACAGGATTTAAAAAAAAAACAAAATAAAAGCGCCCAAAGAACAGATTCAAGATGGCCGTTAAAAGTTTATGCATTGTTTAATGATATTGATGAGTTAAAGAATTGTTTAATGACACGTTACCGCTACCGGTGCAAACATGTGTTTTATTAACTTTATGTAGGTATAGTGGATGTTTAAAACAAAATGAACAAACTGGTATATTAAGTATTATATCTATAATATCAACAATAAACAGGTCGTCTATCTCAATGTGAAAAACTATTTTTATATTTTTTGTTTAAAGACTACTTCCGCACTATCGAACAAAAGCCCAGTGTCGCGAAGGCTTTACAAATATACGATTTATGGACTCAAAGTACACTCAGACTCGGAACAACAACCATTTGTAGACCACACAAATTTTTGTCCAGTGGTAAATGGACTGAATTGAGTCCATTTCCACCCAAGTCGAATATGTAGTCGACTTGGGTGCATCAGGTGCATGCATGGTGCATGCGATTTTCGACTTTTGCTAAATCAACCGGAATGTTACGTCATTTAAAATTTTATTACTTACTGTTTCGCCAGTTATTAAAATTATTATTATTATAAAGTAAAAAAAATGCAATGATTAATTTCAAAGGTACTTGTTATTGTTGAATGTTTCAAATAAATGCGGTACAAATAATGATTATAATGTAAGAAAATACGTAATACGTATTTATCTCTTTTCCTCATATTATCTTTAAGAGTGTAATAATTAAATAATATCTACACATAAACGCGATTTCGTTTTATAAATAATGTAGTATTTAATGGATTAATGTTTTCAAAACAATGAGTGCATTAATAGTTACAATTTAACGATTACTTACCGGTATTACAATATCGTTTCTTGGTGACTTCTTCGTTGATTCTTTATCACTTTCTTCAGTTAATTCTAATGTGCTTTTGACAATGTCTGAAAAATAAAATAAACATACTCTTTATTAAGTTGGTACAAGATTTTGAACAAAAATAGCCGCAGTGGCAATAAGGTTCTGTAGTAGAGACCACGAACTGGAAGACGCAGCGTGCGCAGACCTCCAACAAGGTAGACCGACCTGGTAGAGGTTGTGGGCAACCAATGGACAAGGTCAGCTAAGACCGAAAGCTGTGAAAATCTTCGAGGTAGGCCTCTGCCCAGTGGTGGACATCTTTTAGGTAGAAGTAGGGCACTATTCAAATATATGAAAAGAAAAGAGAGAAAAATATTTATTGTTAATTAAAAAAGAGTAAAACAAACAAATTTAACAACAATATGCCACAGCGCTGCTTTTTAGTGGGATGGCCCTATGAAAAACTTTGGGTAAGCTCAAAAAATAAAAAAAACAAAAATAAAAGCACGATATCCCTAAACTAAATAAAATACAATAAAATCCAGTGAAAATATGAAAGATTCTTACTAGATCTTCTACAAAACTCCAGGGTACATAGTCCCAGGCCATTCTCCAGACACACGCATGTGTTGCAGTCTCTCTGGAACGTCGTGTTAGGTTTGCACAGCATTGGCTCCGCTGAAACCAGTTACATGGCACTTGTAAGTTGAGATAAATTAATCAAAAACGTGGCTTCATAGCCAGCGCAGACTAGTGAGTAATTTGTTATTGTATTTTAATATTTATTTATTGCGGTATAAGAAACATACAGTATAATACCAATAGGAAATAAACAGTAATGTTAGTAATGTGAAATGCAGTCCGTGTGGTGACGGATTAAGAATAAGTCCGTGTGTCACCACCCCTTTCCATCCCAAGGGTGTCGTAAGAGTCGACTAAGGGAGTAAGTCAGGCAGACAATATTTACTGCAAGAGAGGGAAAACTCGAAACAAAACCCTGTACCAACCCGTCTGGCCAGCGTGGTATAGTAGGCTAATATCCCTCTAAATGTATGGAGGAGACCCGTGCCCAGCAGTGGGACGTTGATGGGTTGAGATGGTTATGGTATGGTTAGTAATGTCACCAAACAAGTTTCTAACAATTGGATTGCACTCAACGGCAAGTTGCAAACTAAATTGTAACGAAAACAAAAATATTCTAAAAATAAGCTAACAATTTAGTTAAGTAGCGAATTGTAGTTTTTTTTTAAAGAGAATTAAAAACATTAATACTTCAGTAGTACATACTGCCCTGCTAAGAAAGAAGGACGTAACTGCATGATAAAAGCTACGGTAAAAATACATGTAAACTATCAGATTTAAGGCATGTTTTGCTTTGATACTTGTCTTGCATTTGCGTGGTTCCTTGTAAGCAGGGCAGCATAATGGTACTTAAATTAACTTTAAACAGAGGGGTGAAAACGATGCGTAGTTATTCCGTATTTTTACAGATAAAGATAAAAGCGAAACGCTTTGAAGAATGGCGAAACAACCCAGAATTGTGGTCGCTCAAACGTAGATAGAAAACTTTTTATTGTACAGTTACTTTAGGTGGTGCTCCACTTCTCTTAATTTCTGATAGGTAAGGTAAAATACAATTAGATAGGTCCACCTCGTTGGAGGTCTGCCCACGCTGTGCCTTCCAGCTTGTTATCGCCACTCCAGAATCTGTGGTACCTCGAATGCTACGGAAATCATTGGGGTAGGCCTATTTTCTTATTTTTATACAATTTGGGCGGCAGACAAGCATACGGCCCGCCTGATGTAAAACAGTTATCGTAGCCTATGGACGCTTACAATACCAGAGGTATTGCGTATTGCCGAACAATTTTTTTACACCAGTGCTTTAAGATGATATGATGATGAAGAAACATCCCTGGTATAGAAAAACGTTTTTCTCAAAACGCATCCCTGAACGAGTGCCGCAGACTTGTACTCGCACACAGGAACACAACTACACCGCTGTGTAGTTACTCGGCCGTGGTCTTTCTCAGTTGGGCTCGCAAGTATGGTGCCCTACCCCTCTTCAAATTTATATTTATTAGTGAACTTAATTTGGTTTAAATTATGATGGTGATTTTTAGAAGTAAATATTGACTTACCAAAGATACCTTTATCACAGGCTGCTTGTTTGAGGCACTCGGCGACGCCAGAGTCAGAACAGCGGCAGTAGTGGCAGTTGCTCTCCCACTCCGTGCCCACCAGGCACTGCGCTTCTGTCGGCTCGCTACTTGATGATTCTGGAAACAGCGATTATAACAAATTATTTTAAGTTTTGAGGCACTTGAGGCCCGTACCATGGCGTGTTAAAATTTGATTAATTCGAGCGAGAAAGAAGGACGGAACTTAGCGTGCATAGCTCCGTCGCTCCTCGCTCGAAAGACTCACGTTTAAGACCCTTTCTTAAAAAAATATAAAAAAGAGGTGTAAATGAAACCATTTTTGTTGGCATTTATAGAGAAATGACTGCCAACATATTATACAGTATTAATCTACATAGTTTGTAAAAAAAACATCGAATCAGCACCAAATTATTGAGATGTAACCACTTTATGACTTCAGTTTTTATCAAATAATACGAACAAAAACAATATTTGAAGAAAACATACATAATTTGGTAATTTTATATTTAGAATAAGTTTGAATTTAAATTTATTAAAAATGAATAAGACAATTCAAAGAGTACATCTGTCTGTATCCTCGCGCTCGCCTAGAGAATTAGTGTGGTGAGTCGTGTTTGCTTTGCCCAAATGCTCAAGGTCGTTGGCGATATCCCAAACCGTCATGGTACGGCCCCTGTTCTGCTTTACTGCTATCAGTTTTATTGAATGATCTTTCGAAAATTATGCAACATTTCATTTTAAAATACAAAAAAATATAGATTTTTTATATAAGAAATGAGGCATGGGAAGCTAAGTGGGAAAGCAATCAATTTGTAACACATGAGGTGTGAATAAATTCCACATTCTATATGTCTGAATCAAAATATATATCTATTAGCTAACGGTAAAAGAAAAAATCGTTAGGAAGCTCACGTGTCTAAAAAGAAATTTTAAAGACCTATTTGATTTACCAATCTACATTGAACCGCGTCCAAAAAATTAGATATGTTGCCCGTGGATATTAGATATGTTGCCCGTGGGTATTAGATATGTTGCCCGTGGCTCCGCTTCGACTATAATCTATCACTATGTCAAATTTCATCCCGATCCGTTCAATCGTTTTGCGATATTGAGTAACAAATATCAATTCATCTATATATCCAAACCTTAGCATTTATTTGACTGCCTTGGTGATCTAGTGTGGTTTTTGTGGGTTCGATTCCCACACAGGACAAAACTTTGTGTGACCCACAAAGTGTTGTTCGGGGCCTGGGTGTAATTCGTGTCCGTTAATTGTTATTTGTAAAGTTCCCCGCGACACAGAGATTGTTCTCTAGTGCGGGAGTTGTCTTATAAAAAAAAAAAAAAAATGACTGGCCTAGTGATCTAGTGGTTGGTATCTCTAACTGCTAAGCTGGAGGTCGGGGATTCGATTTCGAGTCTAGGTGTAATTTGTATCCGTGAATGTTTGTAAAGTCCCCCGCGACGCAGGGCCTATTTCCTAGTGCGGGAGTTGTCTTAATAAAAACAAATACCTATGTAAGACAATTGTCACCAGGTTAACACCTGTAAAAATTTGCGTAAGAGTGGAGTGGTGTACTGGTGTAGCGAATCAACTGTTACACCATGCTTTTTCCCCTTCTTTCGAAAGTAAAATTACTACTGGTAGAATGAGAGAAGGTAAAATAAAATTACACCTATTATTTTCTGGTTTATTAATAAGACTTTAAAGGTTTATTTCTCATCACAAGATATTAAATTCTATGTGCAAATATCCTGTGTAAAACAGTACCGACCTATGTAAGAGAAGTGGGTTAACTAAACTACTAAAGGATAAAAATAATATTTCACCAACCTTGTGATTCAAATTCTTTCCTCTCTTCAGTACATGAAGGGTCTAATACACCAGGCGGACATCTTAACGCTGAAACAAACAAAAATAAGGTTTTAAGAATTTGGTACAGGACTTGAGTTCATTTTATAGAAAACTAATTTTGAAATAACGTTTTTCCCTGGGTTTCCCATAACACAAAATTCTGGTGTTAGAAGATTGACAACATGCGAGTAATGGTGTTGCAAGCGCCTATAGGCCACGGTAACTGCTTACCATCGGGCAACAGGCGGGCCGTAGGCTTGCTTGACCCGTAGCAGTATAAAAAAACTTCTTGCTACCTAGCTGGCTGAATACAATAACAACAACGCCACGTGTGAAATAATTTTGACAGTTAATTTGGCGCCATAAATTTCAACATGGCGTCGGCATCACGTGACACGTTTCGGGCGGAGCAAGCCCGGCCGTTCCTCAAGTTGCCCTTTAACCCTCGCAATTATTGCAGTTCTATTAATAGCGACAAACAATTGGTTTCAATATTAATGCCGACGATCATTTTTAACACGAACATATGTCGAAATTTTTAATAAAGTCTAGTTTCCTCCCATATGGCTTCACTTTTCGGGACAATCCCATCCACATGCCCACCGCTGTGACTCCTGTGAGCCAGGATTAACAGTAGAGTAACCAACTGATACACCGAGTTTTGACACTCGTGCGTCCTGTGGACAAGTAAACCTACTGTCTTAGTCCCCGCAACGAATGTAATCAGAAGTAAATAGGTGGAGTTAAAAAGAAGTTTCCACACTGAGAGTTTCCACTTCTCTCCATAGCAAAGCGGGAGACCTAATAAAGCTGTATAGGTTTGTAACCTATGAAAGGGAGACCCCGGAGGACCTTAAACTACCTCGTATATCTCTGCATCACCCTAAGATTGGCTGGTAGAGAATGCTATTGGCATTAAGCCCTCCATTGTACATTCAGTGCATAAAGTTCTAAATAAAAAATAAACTACGGGACCTGTGTGAGCTCAGTTTGATTGTTATAATATGTATGGCAGATACGTTTAAAACGGAAATGGCTTCACTTGTCTAAATCCGATGGAGTACGAGACTCCATGATTCTACGCCGTGTTTTGAGTTTGATCCCGAGTCGAAGAAAGATAGGGCACCATACAAGTAAGGAGGCCGATTGTGGAAGGACCTTTACCTAAAGAAGACCACAGCCAAAAACTACACCTTCTAGTGTAGTTGTATATCCATCCATGAGTAGTCTCCAGTGTTTATTCATTAAAGCAGAATAAAAATAAGCTAATCCCACAATGACTTGTCGTAGTTAGGAATCGAACCCATGATCTCAGGCAGCAGCAGTCAGAGTCACTAACCACTAGACCATAGGCCAGTCATAGATTTCAGCTACAATATCCTTTACCCTACCCAAAAATCGAACCTGGATACGCTAGATTATGGATACCCACAATCACATATTACGTCATTAGGAAGTAAAGAATTTAAAACAAACAACGATCTATTAGTACCCTACCATTAATTCAATAAATTCCGGGAATAACAGATATCGTACAAATAAATTGTATTAATGAATTAACGGAATTATTAAAACGGTTTCCTTATTGTTAATTCCGTTCATGTATTATATATATTTAATGAAGGCGGTATACAATAATGCACACACGGTTTCGTAGTAAATGCGATATCGCTTACTAGAACTTAGATAACCCGTACTTTCTGTGAATTGTATAGGACTCGACAAGTAATCACCTAATACATGCTGTTAATGACACTGTGGCTATATAATCTCATACTTAAATGCGAAAGTTTGGATGGATGGATGTAATATGTATGAATATTTGTTTTTTATACTATTTCTTTAAGAGACAACTCCCGCACTAGAGAACAAGCTCTGTGTCGCGGGGGACTTTACAAACATACAATTAACGGACACAAATTACACCCAGACTCAGAACAACACTTTGTGGGTCACACAACGTTTTGTCCTGTATGGGAATCGAACCCACAACCACAGCAGGCGGATACTGCGGTTACTGGACCACCAAGGCAGTCAATACAAATTTGGGTGGTAGCACACGGTCCGCCTGATGTAAAGCAGTTACCGTGGCCTATGGACCATTTTTTAACACTAGAGCTTTGGGACGTTTCTTTCAAAACGCATCCCAAAGCATTTTCCAAATAACTACACACAGCGGTGAAGATGTGTTCGTGTATGCGAGACTCCAGAACTCATTTAGGGATGCGTTTGCGACAACAGACAAGTAATACCTCTCGTATTGCAGTCCATAGGCTACGGTAACTGCTTAACATCAGGCGGGACGTACGCTTGTTTGCCACCCAAGTGGTATAAAAAAACTCTGCGTAGTAGGTACATTTATTTACATTTATTGATCATAAAATTACAATGAACCGTATCTATATCAAATAATATTTAAATCAATAACAAATTCCAATTAATTGTTATTTATTTGTCTATCTAATCTTGTTCTTAAAGCAGTCAGTTTCCGACATATAATATATCAAATAAACACATAGATAGTATCTACACACGGCAACGAAATTAGCTGTACTGCCCCTCTAGACAAGTGGCAAAAGCGGTAATAGAATCGAAACATCAAAAAAGCAAATGTATGGGATTTGACGTAAGTTTACGACATTAAATCATTAACTTACGTCATTTGCTTTTTTGACTTTTCGCTTCGTCTACCGTAAATGCCACTTGTCTTGAGGGTCAGGGCCGCTATATGAAGATTTGTTTTTTAAGATAACCATTGCATATAGCCATCTCAGCCATAAGACGTCCACTGCTGGACATAGGCCTCCCCCAAAGTTTCCACATCATTTGGTCCTGAGCTGCATGTAGCATATATTTCACACAAATTCATACATTGGTTATTCTTAAAAACTAATCTTCATATAGCGGTTAACTCCATTGCCGTGTGTACCTATATAATATACATATATAATATATCTACTTATTACATAGTGTTGTGTCTATGATTCTAGTGGTCAACGGGTAATGCCCTCGAACTTGTTCACCCACAATACAGCTAGGTATATCTCGTACCTGATACACTGCAGGACAAAATAAAGTGCTCATCTAACTATATATATCTACTAAATACCAATATTAAAAACGCGACAGTTTTTGTAGATGGATAAATGGATGTATCAAAAGCGGTGGTGGCCAAGTGGGAAAGTAACCGACTTGCACGCAAGAGGTGCGAGTTCGATCCCGGGCAGTATCAATGGGAATTTTACTTTGTGGAGTTTATATGTACTAATCAAATCAAATGATTCGCGATCTGTTAACGGTGAAGGAAAATATCGTAAGGAAACCCACTTGTCTTAGAAGAAATTCTATGATTTACCAACCCGCATTAGGCCAGCGTGTGTGAATTAAGGCCCTTTCTCTTTCTTGATAAAGGAGAGGAGACCTGTTCCCAGCAGTGGGACTTCTATTGGTTGTTATTATTATTATTATATGGATGTTTATTGCTCAATCACGTCAAAAGTGGTCTTATTTTTTACCCCGAAAAATTACTGTTTCCGTTGGATTGTATAAAAGGTGAAAGAAATACTTAATCTAATATGATATCTGGAATAGGACGTACCTTGGCTAAGTATATTTTACTTATAATACACGCGAGCAAAGACACGGACAGATGCTAATTAAACATAACGACTTTTGATCTTTAAACAGAGCTCCAAAGGTAGTAAAATTTTATCGTAACGTTTATTTATATACATGGAATCTCGGTAAATATAGACTCATATCTGTTGCAATCTATTTTTAGCTGAGAGTTAATGACATTGTGGTTGTAAACTTCTAATTGTACGACCCGATCTATTTCTGTGTGTACGGCCAAAGGATGCAATAAACTTAAATTTATATATAAACTTATCAGTTTATAGATTAGGCTTTTGCATGCAGTTTTGCTTACATACATATTGTAGGAAATAAAATATGCTGACCTAAAATACCCTGTTCTTCTCGATACAGACTAGCCTTGCGAGACGATCACCAGTAACATTTATATACAATTTAACCTCAACTTTAAATAAGTAATTTCTTTAACACTTAAATATTAAAGCAATGTGGAAAAAGACGAGCCCGGAGCAGGACTCGAACCTGCGCCTCTCGGGTTCCGGCCCAGCGCACTACCAACTGTGCCATCCGAGCTCCTACTCCAGAGTTCGAATTTGTCCACCGCTTGTTTACGTCTTGGAGTGACGTCTTTAACACTATAGAAAATTGTAAACTATTTTAACACCTGTGTATATGCTGCAATAAATATATGTTTAATATTTTTTTCCTTTGACCTTTTTGTTTATATTTGACTTTCATAGGTATCGTGTATTTGATCTAAATAAATAAATGAGTTTGTACTTTGGCTTATACAGCTTTAAAAATAGTCCGTATCTAAAGTTTATGCAATCTTTATTTGAAATTTCATCATAATTCGTATAGTAATTTAACTGCGATAAATATAATACATATTTTTAACATTATCTACAAAACTATTTTTTCAACAATGATAAAATTAGAGGACTGTGACGCTTATGCATCATACTTAGTATTCCTTAACACTTGTCTACTGATAACTTGATATGTAAGAAAATAAAAAGGCACGAGTGTTTATAATTATGTCACATTAAATAAATGCAAAAGAAGTAAAATGTCAAATTTGAGTTTCTAAAATAAAACTGTTGATATACATACATTTATAGTATCTAGCTAACAAACTAGCCTTTGCCATTTATGTTTGTTTAAGTAAAATATAGCCTTGGTACGCCTTACTCCGGAATATAAACTATAACCATACTAAATTTTATCAAAATTCTTCTAATATTTGTTAAAAATTAGTTCTCGCGTGAAATGATACATCCATTCACCCTTACAAACTTTCTTGATTGCATCCCTTCAATTCCCTTCAGCTGTTTTATCGTAAAAAAGTAACAAATAAACCGAGTTACTTTCGCATTTATTATATTAGATAAGATAATATATTTATTCGCTCAAAACATGGTACCAAAGATGACAGAATACAAAATTGTCTCGACATATTAACCTTAGGAAGGCATGCGATTTTTTATAAAATTACATAAAGCAATACATGTATGATAGTTAACACATAAGTCATGTCTTACACTTAAAAAACTCATTCAATATGTAAAAGCACTTTTCAAGTATTGATTAGTAGAATATTATGGGCCTAAAGTGTACTAAGGATATTTCAAAGCCAACTACATTATGCACGGCACGCTAAGCAACCGCCATCTAACGGGACTTTCGGACGCACACCACGATAATGTCCTAATGATTGCAAATTTATACACTAAATAGTGTTATTTATTTAGCCGACAGTGTAATATGCGTGTTTATATTCTTGTCTAATCGGTTTTATTATCGGGTACCGTTGTTTAATTTGCAAACTATCTAGAAATAATAATAATAATATTTTCGGTACAACTCACACATTGCTATTTGATCCCAAACTAGGCAGAGCCTGTACTATGGTAACCAGACAACTGATAAACATACTTATATATTTCTAAATACATATAATATTATAGATAAATTACACCCAGACACAGAACAAACATTCGTGCTCATCACACAAAGATTTGTCCTGAAAGAATTGATTTGGTTTGTTAATTCAATCTTAACCATGACCGGTATGGAGGTCTTTTAAACTTCGAACTCAAGTCAGCCGGAGGCCAAAGAAAACAAAGAAGGGGGATACAGACGGTACGGATTTGGACTGTTTAAGCGATTTAACCTTAACGATATCCGACCTTATATCGTGCCCTGTACGTCCTTACACCTGCACCCAAGACTGCCCTGGGGGACTTGATGGGTGCCGCCGATAATAAAGTTAATGTGGTTTTATTTTCAGCCGGAACAAATATGTATTCAAAATTTCTAACGATGGCGATGGTTGCCGTCGATAATTTTTCCAGTCATCATGAATGTCGTAAAACTATTTCTATTATTAAGCGACAATTATTAGGAGAGGTCCATAACTCTCTTAATAATAAATAGATATCGGCAGTGGTATTCCGTAAGAGCAAAAAGAGCCACCGCAAAAACCGAGCAAAATCTGACTGTCAGATTGAAAATCAGTATTTCGTAAGGGCCCTTTTTGACGTTTAGTCAATAGATTGTGCTGTCAGTTTTGCGATCACAACTGTCAGTTTGCCATCGCTGTTTCTTAGAGAATCAGCCGGCGGGCTTGCTTGTTTGGCTGCTCCTCCACCTTGCAAAAAGACCAAAGCAGAATAACTACATTCAGCGGTGTAGTTGTGTTCCTGTGTGTGAGTACAGAACCAGCTAGAAATCTCATAAGTGGCTACTGGATCGCAAAGGCAGTCAAATCTTTATGGTCCAGTGGCCGCAGTATGCGCTTGCTGTGCACAATATTGTGGGTTCGATTCCCACAGAGGAAAAATCTTTGTTGGACCTACAAAGAGCTGTTGCATATTTAATTTTATAAAGTCCCCCGCACATCACATATAGCTACCCACTCGTATAGCTTATTCTTTTAGAAAGATGAAAAAAAAACTGTCTTAGCTTAAAATCTTGACAGCATCCTCAATAACTATGACAGTTGTAAAGTTTTTATGTCAATAAGAAACTAGCCGTGCCCTGAGTGTTGCGTGTGGCGATAATTAAATTATTATAACGTAATTAAAAAAGACAATGTGTTGTTGCGTTATAATTGTGTGCATTTCAAGTTGAAGGTCTAGTGTAGGTCGGGGATTATCATTGTGTGTGTCATTAGATGATGAATTATGCATAATGTGTTATTTTATACTTCAGTGGCACAAGCGTACCACCAGCCTCATGTGTCATTTAAGAGAGGTAGGGCACCATAGTATCGAGTAAGCCCGACTTATTTACCTTTCTTCTATTTATATTTTAGGAATAGAAAAACGTTTGGTGAAAGATTATAATAAACTTGGGAATAATATTTTAGCTCGCTAAAATAAGTACCAGTTCTGTATTTTTTCTTTTAATATATTTTAAAAGGTTATATATTCGCGCCTTTTAATTTGAAAGAAAAGTCTGCCACAATGAACTTCAGTTTTCCTCAAATATAGGTCAAAGTCAAACTCATTTATTCATTTAGATCAAATACATGATACTTATGAACGTCATAAAAACAAATGCCAGCATACTTTTTTCCTTGCCAATTCGCTGACTAGAGTAGGGCCTCGAGAAGAATTGGCAAGAAACTGGGGTCACTCTTTTTAATCGCCAGAGTATAACATTTACAATTTGGTATTAGTTACAATATTTGTGACAACAACAACAAAAAGGTATACGTAGTTCAGTACCTCAATACATATATCTATAACTAGCTGTTGCCCGCGGCTCCGCCCGCGTGTATGTCGGTTATCGCTGTAAAAAGTAGCCTATGTGTTATTCCAGACCATAATCTATCTCTGTGCCAAATTTCATCCAGATTCGTTTAGTATTTTTTACGTGAAAGAGTAACAAACATCCATCCATCCATCTATCTATCTATCCATCCATACTTACAAACTTTTGCGTTTATAATATTAGTAGGATTACCCAATGACTGACTGACTGACTTATCAACGCAAGGCCTTAACCACTGGGGCTAAAAACTTGAAATTTTGTACAAAGCGGGCAAGTGAGCACTAAGTGGGGATTATTGAAAATTTCACCCCCTAAGAGGTTGAAATTGTATTGAATGAAGCCGAGGCGGACTGCTAGTATTATGAATATAAATATTCAATTATACCAAATTAGTAACTTATTGATTAGTACAATAGAATTTAATGCGACAACACACTTCCTTATGATCTCCATAGACATGAAGCCATGATTGAGGAAGATAGATGAAAAGAAGTGATTGAATTGAGGAAGTTGGCCTTGGTACAACTTTTGTTGGTCCTAAGCCTGATCTCTCTCCGGGGTCGTGTCGGATTGCCGTGACATCGGACTATGAGT
The DNA here is from genome assembly GCA_947095525.1 of Trisateles emortualis. Classification (NCBI taxonomy): domain Eukaryota; kingdom Metazoa; phylum Arthropoda; class Insecta; order Lepidoptera; family Erebidae; genus Trisateles; species Trisateles emortualis. The sequence goes on along the minus strand of OX352751.1, from coordinate 10,176,436 downwards.
GTGAAAGAATAAAGGATGCATCAGCGCAGATGGCTAGTTTCCTTTTCCGAAATCTATCCGAATCTATCGATAGAGTATCTAGTAGTAGTAGTAAAGGTAAACCCACATATCTTAGAAAAAAATGTAAAGACATGTCTGATTAGGCAACCACCAACCCGCATTAGGGCAGCGTGCGTGAATTAAGGCCTAAACCTTCTTTCTCTTGATAGAGAAGAGGAAACCTGTGCCAGCAGAGGTAGTAACTCATATATGTAATATGGGTTACTTAATAGTAACCCCTAATGGGGTTAAAGTATGAAATTTGCCGATTTGTACTGAAAAATTTAAATTCCTCTCCAAACACAACATTGATATTGCGAGCTGTTTCTGCCGCGTCGGAACTCGTTTCTTGTCTAAGCTGAATAAAAAAAACAACTGAAAGTCGATAATCGAATGCTGCACATTTTTTAAAAGAAGAACCTTATAGGTTCCATGTGAAAAAAGTTTCACTCAAAAAAGTTTTCTCAAACCATGAAGGTTCTATGTCAATTCGAAGTACCTATTACAATAAAACGGCAATTTCATACTTTAGCCCCTATTATTATGAGAATACCCACTAGTACAAACTATTAGTGCATACAGTCTAGGGAGCTCTTTTCATAGAGAATTATTTTATTTTTATTGTATTTGGAAAACTTACCGCTAATATAATTAACAATCGTAAACAATAAGTTATAGACGGCCAATTACAAGTCTTTACAGATGTTAAAAATAGAATATAGTATTTGGAATTTTAAAAGTAAACAGCGTTAAAATAGAAAAAAAAACAATGAAAGCATTAGGTACCTACTACAAATCATGTTAAGAAAACAAATATTCAAAATATTCTTTTTTTAAAAATTGTACTAGTATTGAACAAATCGAATTCAACTTCTCGACAGCCTGCATCGAACGAGCGACTGGCTCTTACCAGATAAAATGCACTACAGATACAGTTCCTTACACTGTGCTATTAGTAAGTACACAATAGTTTTCTTTCCATCCATTCGGTCCAGTTTTGACAACAAAAGCTACGAACAAACATGACAGTGGCACACGTCACTCGTTATCTCAGGTCATGGGGTCGCGTTCATTCATGTGTGTTAGACGCGAACCCGCCTGCGCGGTGACGTCACCAACACGCGCACAACGCGACGCCTGCGCCTGCGCAAACGGATTTTGTAACTGATATTGGGTATTTACTACTAATATATTGATGACCGCAAGATTTGATAGCTTTTTTTAAATATTATTTGGGTGGCAAACAAGCCTGCCCGATGTCTTGCAATTCCAGAAGTATCACCTGCGTTTCGCCAACCAATCGTAGACTCACTTCAAATTCCATACATTTTATTTTTCGACTTTTCGTTTCGAGTACCGTTTATGCTACTTGTCTAGAGGGCTAGATCCCTGGGATAGGAATACGTTCCTTTCAAAACGTATTCCTAAATGAGCGCCCAATTATGTTCATGTGTGAGAATACAGGTCTCCAACCTGTATTCTCACACATGAACATAATTACACCACTGTGTGTAAGGTGGAGGTCCATCCCCAGTCGGGCTTGCTCGCTAGTATGGTGCCCTACCTCTCTTACTAGCTCAAGTATATTACCAAATTATTTTTATACTATTCAGGTGGCAAAAAGCATACGGCCCGGCTGATGTTAAACAGTTACCGTAGCCTATGTACGCTTGTAACACCAGAGGTGTCACTTGCGCGTTGCCAACCCAAATTGCACCAGGCAAGATGGAATATCTCTGAGATAGGAAAACGTTTCTTTCAAAACGTATCCCTAAATGAACGCTTTTACTGCACGTTTGGTCTCCAATAATCCAATAATCATCCAAGATTTTCATAACTGACACCTATTCAAAGCCAAGATGTCTACAAACAAACTTCTCCTTTAAGGTCCTTCGTGGTGCTCCTTTTTATAGGTTACAAACCCATACTGGAAACTTTTCTTTCTAACTCCTCCTATTTACTTCTGATTAAATTCGTAGCGGGGTCCAAGACAGTAGGTTTAGTTGTCCACGGGACGCACGGGAGTGTCAGCTTGGTTTATCAGTTGGTTACTCCGCTGTTTATCCTGGCTCAAAAGAGTCACAGCGGCGGGCATGTGGGCGGTATTGTGCCCAATGGACAGATTACATACACTCGAACACTTGGAAGTTCCCAGCAAAATATAAAATATATTAAAATATATTTTTTATAATTATTTAAATGATGTCGATAAATCCTGCATAATGTCCTTATTAGCAAGTCTACGAACCTGTTTCGTCAATATCATAAATGAAGAGAGATTTTCCTGTACATTTTGCCTTAAACTGCATATTTACAAGGTAAGTGTGTAGGTAGCATCATATGGCATCATTATGGTCTTAGATTACATAACAAAAGTGTGTGGTGTTAAAAATTCTGAAGTGCATCTGTACGGTGGAGTTCCTTCCCAAGTCAAGCTCGCTCGCTTGTATGGGATGTCCTTTCCTTCATAAGATTGGCCTATTGGTTGACCCTGACTGCTAGGGTGGAGGTCGTGGGTTCGATTACCACCTGTAGGATTTGTCTTTAAAAAAAGAAGAAGAAAGAGAAGATAATAAAGCTATTTTTCTCGACAGATTAAGACCATGGTAATAGAGAAGGACAGCTCAGGACCGAGCGCTGAGGCAATCCGTTTTTTTTTTTTAAACAACTCCCGCCCTAGGAAACAAGCCCTGTGTCGCGAGGGACTTTACAAACATCAATTCACTCAAAATTACATCCAGCTCGGAACAAACATTTAGGATCACACAAATTTTTGTCCCGTGTGGAAATTGAACCCATGACCTCCGACTTAGCAGTCAGGGTCACTAACAACTAGACCAACGGGCAACTAAAGCACAATTGGTAGCTAACCATCAGATAGGCGGTAATTCAAACTCATTTATTTATTTAGATCTAATGCATCATACTTATGAAGTATGTATATTTTTGCCTACTGCCAATATACACTGTTGTCAGCGAATTGACAGTAGGAAAAAATATGCTGACTTTTTATTTATTATTTACCACTAAGATGGGCACATAGCTCGCAGAACTGATGGCCGTTGGGGCAGAAAGGTTCTAGCTAGAGTGGCGACCACGAACTGGAAGTCGAAGCGTGGACCGGCCTCCAACAAGGTGGACCGACGACCTGGTAAAGATTGCGGGTAACCGTTGGACAAGGTTGGCTCAGGATCGAGAGATGTGGAAATCCTTGAGGGAGGCCTATGTCCAGCAGTGGACGTCTTTTGGCTGAGATGATGATGATGATGAAGATGGGAAGAAGGCCTATTCTTGGGGCAGTAGGCTTTCTTCCCATCTTAATGGTGTAAATAACCTACGTAATAAGTGAAGGATCCGGGTATTGATAGTGACAAGTGATGACAAGAGGAAATGTTATAAAGTTCTCACGAATTGTAATCATATCATTGTTTTCTAAGTTGCTTCTTATTGCATGCCTCATGATGTCGTGTGTATTTACTTCTCAAGGTAACTGACAATTTCTTAGAATATATCATTTGTTATTTTGTTGCAAACTTATCCAATAATAATCATACTGGTTTCTGTCCCTTTGGTTACCATAAGTTTGGTAACTAAAACGAGTGGCCCAAGTTTCTTGCCAATTCCCCCTACCCTAGTTAGCGAATTGGCCGTTGGAAAAATGCTGGCGTATGTTTTTATGACGTTCATAAGTATCATATGTATTTGATTTAAATGAATAAATGAGTTTTTATTTAAAATTTTAAACTTAGAAATTTAGTACGTAGGGATAGTATTTTAGTTGTCTGCTTGATTTTTTATTGATCAGACTGTTAGTCTAGCGGTGACTGCAGACCCGACCTTGACTGCTAATTCTAAGCATAAGCACAGAATATTTAATAGTACAGGTATTAAGTATTCTGTGCTTATGCTTAGAATTAGCAGTCCGACTAAGGTAGAACCACACACAGTGGTGTAGTTGTGCTAAGGGCAACGTTTTTAAAAATAATGTTTTTTTTATCCCAGAGTTACTCATAACTCAAAATTCTGGTTTAACAAAATGCGAGGTTACTAAGCCGACCAAGCTATGGTTACTACTTACGAGTACCGCCAGGCTTGCCACATGCTTGTTTGTCACCGTAGTAGGTAGTAAATTCTACTAATATTATAAACGCGAAAGTTTGTAAGTATGGATGGATGGAAGGATGTTTGTTACTCTTTCACGTAAAAGCTACTGAACGGATCTATATGAAATTTGGCACAGAGATAGATTATGGTCTGGAATAACACATACGCTACTTTTTACAGCGATAACTGACATCCACGCGGGCGGAGCCGCGGGCAATGGCTAGTAAAAAACAATTTCGCAAAACTCAAAACATTTCTATCAAATGGATGTTCCACAGTGAGAGGTTCCACGAATACTGACAAAAATGCAATTGGGAAATCCTAACTATTTGGGACTTTACCGCGTTTCTTGGTACCTACGCAGAACGCCCAGCCGTGCGCCGGTCTTACTGATAACAAAGCCTTTTTAAAATAATATAATTTATTTGCCTTTTGGTTGAGGCGTTACCATGACGTACTTATCTTTTGAATTTCTAACAATGACTAATAATAATGACTTAAAGTTAAGTAATAAAATTGACATCTTAAAAATTTGAAATTAAGATACAAAAATAAAGAAACAGCGACAACCGTTTATGCCACTTGCCTAGAGGGGCTGACCACGAAGTCCCAAGTACGATTAGATTTTTCTGTCAAGAAATTTAGCATAGAGGTCCGAAATTTGAAAATTGGCGATGTTTACACCCTATTCAGGAAGCACATAATGCCGTTGCAGCGGTGTCCCTACGCCTGATCTCTCTCCAGTCGTGTCGGATTGCCGTCCCATCGAACTATAAGAGCAAAGGAATTAAAGGTGCACCTGTGTTTACGCTCACGATTATGTAGTACTATCATAGGCGAATAATGACTTAATATGAGATACGCCTGTTTTGCAATTTTCATCTTTTCCTTCATAACAGTTAAGGTTCAAAATTATCAAATGGCATTTCCCAACTTACGCCTCTTTTCCACTGAAGGTGCGATATGACTCCGTCAAGATTAGCCGCCGTGACCGAAATTAGGCGGACATTTTACGTAGTCGGTAAAAATGGTAATTATTACGTACCTACGTCATAACTTGGCGCCTCCTCAATAAGTCCAATCACATTCAATTGGGACCAATCGAGCTTTCATTTATTTCATCGAACTAACATACTATATAAACAATATTAGTTTAGTCAAGTTTTTTCAACGTCTACGTCTAAATTATTAGACTTTGGACCGCGACTGAATGTTTTAAATTGGTAACATTTGAAGTTGTTACCTACGGTGTGTAAAAAACAAAGTAAAAAAAAATGAATTTATTTTCTCTTAACAAAGCTTTGTACAGTAACTTATTGATAGTACATTAGTAGGTACACTTTAAAAACTTTGTGAGAGACTGGCGCATGTCGTAGATTTAGAAATAAATCTGTGTTACACGTCACCAGGCCTCTCTCGCGGTTTTGGTGCAGGTAAACTTTATTGTAAGCAGCTTGTTATAACTGATTGACTGCCTTGGTGGTCCAGTGGCCGCAGTATGCGCCTGCTGTGCACGAGGTTGTGGGTTCGATTCCCACACAGGGACAAAACTTTGTGTGACCCATAAAGAGTTGTTCTGAGTCTGGGTGTAATTTGTGTCCGTTAATTGTATGTTTGTAAAGTCCACCGCGACACAGAGCTTGTTCTCTAGTGCGGGAGTTGTCTTTTTAAAAAACAAAAACAAAACAAACTAATATTACTTAGGTACTAATAATAATATGGACAAAAATACTTAGTCTAGATAGTGGAAAGTATTAATCATACAGAAAGAAAAAAAGAGATATAGATAAAGTCCACGTAGAAGTCGCAGGGGATGGCACTGATGGTAAGCAGTTGCCGTCTCCTATAGACGCTTGCAATACCAAAGGTCATCACTTGTGTGTTGCCGACCTAAAAATAAACTTTTGAGAGAGGTAGGGCACCATACTAGCGAGCAAGCCCGACCGGGAAACGACCTCCACCTTACAGAAGACCACAGCCAAATAACTACTTACAGTGGTGTAGTTGTGTTTCTGTGTGTCAGTACAGGTCTCCAGCGCTCATTTAGGGATTTGTTTTCGAAAGAAACGTATTCCTATCCCAGGTATACTCCCATCATAAAGCCCTGGTGTAAAAAAATGGGTTGGCAACACGCAAGTGATACCTCTGGTATTGCAAGCGTCCATAGGCTACAATAACTGCTTAACATTAGGTGGGCTGTATGCTTGTTTGCCACCCAAGTAGTATAGTAGAGCGCGAGGCTTCAACGGCCCTGTCTGGCACTTCTTTGAGTTTGGTCAAGACCAAGAACAAAATTTGCCTGCCTCGGTGGTCCAGTGGCCGCAGTATGCGCCTGCTGTGCAAGAGGTTGTGGGTTCGATTCCCACACAGTACAAAACTTTGTGTAACCCACAAAGAATTGTTCTGAGTCTGGGTGTAATTTGTGTCCGTTAATTGTAGGTTTGTAAAGTCCCCCGCGACACAGAGCTTGTTCTCTAGTGCGGGAGTTGTCTTTAAAAAAAAAAACGATCAAGACAAAATTAAATCAAGCCTACAAAATTCTATGCCGCGCGTATCTTCAATTGGTGGGCGGGTTGTAGATCTTCGCCCAAGGGCGCGCTGGTAGTGCTATACCCGGCACTGGATAGGCTGTTAGCTTGTGTCCAGTCAGCAATGAAGTGACCACGCCCGGTGTGGCCGTGGTCACAAGCTGGTACAAACATCATGTAATCTATATCTATACTAATATTAAAAAGCTGAAGAGTTTATTTGTTTGGTTGAACGCGCTAATCTCAGAAAGTACTAGTTCGATTTGAAAAAATATTTTTTTTGTTGAATAGTGCATTTATCGAAGAAGGCAGAAAACATCACGATATGATCAATAGGAGCGGAGCAGTAGTGAGATATGTTGCAAAAACGCGGAAAATATTCCAAATTACCATGCGGCCGAAGTCGCGGGCGACCCCTAGTCTATTATAAAAGGAGAAGCTGACTGACTGACATATCAACGCCTAAACAAGACTAAACTACAAGGGTTAGAAACTTAAATTTTGCACAGCGGTTTCTTTTATAACGTAGGGGATTCCTATCACTAAGAAAGGATTTTTGAAAATTCACTCCCCAAGGAGGTATACGCGGGTGCAAAATTCTGCCGTGTTATAACTTAAATGCCGTTATCTGACATCTGGTCGTTTTTAACTTTTGATGCTATACTTATTAATGAGAAAAAAAAATCGATGGATCTGTGTTTACGAATTTTGAATATCTTGAATAGTTTTAGATATAATTTTTAAAAAAAAGTCGTTAAGTATATATGTTTCTCGTGTGAAATAAGCAAAAATGTCATTAAGTAACAACGTGACCAGATGTCAGATAACGGCATTTAAGTTATAACACGGCAGAATTAGTATCAAACTTTTCCGTTTTTGAAGTTATTCAAGTGAAATTCAGTATGAAGGTTCTTCATTGTATCCCTTAAGGGGAAGGGGGGGCTAAACGGCTCAACGAATCTTAATGAAATTGAGCAAGGAGATAGATGGTATCCTGGGGAAGAAAATACTTTTTATCGTGATAAATAACATCCACGCGGGCGGAGCCAAAGTCGCTTCCCGCTGTCTGCCCCTCTGTATGCTTAGATCTTTAAAACTACGCAACGGATTTTGATGCGATTTTTTTAATAGATAGAGTAATATAAGAGGAAGTTTATATGTATAATACATGCATGTTAAATTTACATAAAATAAAATAACCCAGGTGAAGCGAGGTCGGGCGAAGCGGGCGCTAGTCTAAAGATAAATAAATAATGCATCATCGTATTTATTATATTATATAGATATGCAAAGCGAAAGTTTTAAGAGTAAACAAGCAATCAGATATAATATCTTTATAGATAAATAAATAATTTAATAGGTGTACGTCCAAGATTGAACTATTGACATCACAGCTGGATTATCATTATCAAACAGTGTTAGAAACGTTATATTCATCTTATCAAAAGAAGGTTTCCAAATGCGATACCTGGATCATACCAAAAAAAATATTGGGATTTTCTCTCAAGAAATACACAATATATTATAATGCCTGAAGTTTGGTAATTGGCGGTGTCCGTGCCTCGGACAACACGTACCTGAAGCTGTTGGTTTTATATCTAATTTCTCTTCCATCGTTTAACTGCCTCGGTGGTCCAGTGGCCGCAGTATGCGCCTGCTGTGCACGAGGTTGTGGGTTCGATTCCCACACAGGATAAAACTTTGTGTGACCCACAAAGAATTGTTCTGAGTATGAGTGTAATTTGTGTCCGTTAATTGTATGTTTGTAAAGTCCCCCGCGACACAGAGCTTGTTCTCTAGTGCGGGAGTTGTCTTTTTAAAAAAGAAAAAAAAAGAATCGTGTTGGTTTACCGTCCCGTCGGACTGTGAAGTAAACCCCTGTGTTTGCGCACACATTTGTGCACTATATATTATATATAGTGCACAAATGTATGTGCAAACATAGGGGTTTACTTCCGTAGCCGTAGATTAACTATATGCGCGGGCGATAATATTATTATCGCCCGCGCATATAGTTTTGTTTTGAGTTTGTTTTTTTTTAGGCTTTTTATAAAAAATCTGAATTTCAGTCACGGGGCGCGGTTTATCTCGCCGTAACCACCGTAGCCTGGGGAAAAGATTGAATCCTTATAATAAAAAACTGAAATTGGTTATTAGTAATAAAAATAACTTAAGATCTTGATGAATTGGCTCGGCAACACGAGATTGATGCAAGGTGCAATGATGCAATTGATCCATGGGCTACGATAACTGCTTAAATACCAGCGTTGTCATTGATACAGCAATCCACGATTATTTTTCAGAAAATACGGCATACTGCAGGCTTCCCATTATTGTGACACAAAATACGGCAATTGACTATAGGTGAGTTAGTTTGACGGCGCGTTATCCGCACTTGGCCTCTCAGGTGGGCCTTTGTGCGTGACATTCCTTGTGGCTATTCCATCCAGCCCAAGTTCCTCCAGAAAGCCAGCAGGCGGCCTAGGTGGCCGCAGGCTTCCGGAAGTGAGCCCGGTTCGAAACGAAATGTTAAATTCATTATTTACCCAAGGAACAAGTATAAGAATACAACGTATGAAAAATCTTGATAGAATTTTGTTTTGTAACAAATATTATGTGTAATTTAGATTTAATTTAATTATACAAAAAAATGATTTCGTGGTTTAATTCTCTTTGTTACATAGTGTTATTTATTACTTACACTTGTTTTTATCAGTAATAAAAATGTAATTAAATGTATTATGATTTATGAATTCAGCCAAGAAAATAAATAAAATGATCTACGTCCTTACAGTAAGTAGTTTCTTATTAGAAAGAAACTGAAGATATAGAAGCAAAGCGAGGGACAGAACTTATAAACGTGCTCATCACGCAATTATATGTATTGTGTAGGAATCGAACCCACGACCTACAACTTAGCAGTCAGGGTCAGTGACCACTAGACTAACTAGCCAGTCATACCCATAATAATTAATTACTTAAGCCTCCGTGGCTCAGTGGTGTATGTATGAGACTGCTGTTTACGAGGTCCCGGATTCGATTCCCGGGTCGGGCCAAAAATCTATATTGGGTTTTTCTGTTAGAAATACACAAAATTCTCCGGAGTGTGGCAATTGGCGATGTTTACACCCCCGTGCCTCGGAAAGCACGTAAAGCGATTGATCCTACGCCTGATTTCTCTCCGGTCGTGTCGGATTTGCCATCCAATCGGACTATGAGAGTGAGGGAATAAAGAGGGCACTTGTGTTTGCGCACTTACTTGTGCACTAAAGTATCTCCCGCGCAGATGGCAAGTCTCCGTTGAGATTAGTCGCCGTGACCGAAAATCGGTTAGGAGGACATTATTATTATAATTAACTAGCTGTTGCCCGCGGCTCCGCCCGCGTGGATGTCGGTTATCGCTGTAAAAAGTAGCATATGTGTTATTCCAGACCATAATCTATCTCTGTGCCAAATTTCATGCAGATTCGTTCAGTAGTTTTTTACGTGAAAGAGTAACAAACATCCATTCTTAAAAACTTTCGCATTTATTAGTAAGGATTAATTACTTACAATACTGTATTAGACGGTAGAAATGCCTACCAATAAAATAATTGTTCCTAGTGAATGATAAAGTCTTCTAAATATTGTTTATTCTTAATAGGGTTGTCACATTTAGATACCTAACACTGAACAGTCCTGATGTAGCGCGTAGTTATTATTTTACCACAAGCAAAGAAATTAAATTATTCCTATGCATAAATAGTTTTCCGTGTGGTGACGTTAAGAATACAAAATGTCACCACCCCTTTCTATCCCAAGGGTGTCGTAAGAGTCGACTAAAGGAGTAAGTCAGGCAGACAATATCCATTAAAGAAGGAAAAATCGAAATAAAACCCTGTACCAATCCGTCTGGCCAGCGTTGTGTAGTAGGCTAATATCCCTCCAAGTGTATGGGGGAGACCCGTGCCCAGCAGTGGGACATTTATGGGTTGATATGATGATGCATAAATAATAATTTGAATAGATATTATATAGTAAAAATTAATATTTTCAAAGTCGTACCGGAATCCAGACGAGTAAGTCTAAAATTTAGACCTATTAGTCTGAGGTCTAAAAATCCTAAGGCTTAATAATAATAACGGTTTATTTATCACTACAAATAACATAATGAAGAACTTGTACATTGGTAAGAGGTTGTAATTTAATAGTAGAGGTCGTAATTTGTAGGAGATCTGGAGTCTAAACTGAGCCTAGGCCTGTATTTTAGAACTCCAGGCCCATTACATTATATTGGGTTTCATTGACGTGGTCAAAATTATGATATCTTAATAACTCTAACCATTTGATGCATTCAGTCCTGTTAAAAGTTTTAATGTTGGCATATGTAATACCTTCGAAAATAATTTAATAGTCATTGAATTCCATCCTCGCTTTTCCATTATCGAAAAAAAAACGTAACTATTACACGGATTGGTAATTGTGATAATTTTATGTCTGTATATTTTTACAGGATGATATAAAACAAATAATAACCATAATTCATAGGTACCTACTTAGAAAATTACGTACCTTCTCGTAATTACTACAAACATGGACCTACTATCTACCCTCGGCTTCTATCGTCAGTCAAAACTATGCCTATAAGGCTTTAAGTTTAATCAAACGATTTATCAGTTTCGCCTTAAAAGCATAATACAAACAGCAGAATTAACTTCGGCATTTTTATTGATATATCTATGTCTAAACAGAATACCTATCCACATCTATTTAAAATAATAGACAAATTAAAACTGAATAAATTTAAAATATCTTCAAAGTTTGAAATATAGCTGGTAGAACTCACCCCCTCCTTCGCAGAACTTCGTCAGGCACACCAGCAAACAAACAAATAATGACCACTTCATCTCACAATCCGTCACAACACTTAAATTAATTAAAAATCCGTAGCGGGTCACACGCGACCGTCGCCCGCCGTATCCGACACACAACTGATATTCCTTCGCGTACAATTCAAATGATATACTCCTGCGCAACATTAAATTTACCGTTCGATTCATACCCCACCCCTCTTTCTACTCATAATATAAAGGCGAAATATAATTTTGTTAACAGCAATATAATGTTTGCGATATATTATCTATAATTGTGATTATTTTTTAATAAGTTCTAAATACGTTAGAGTTTGTGAATTAAAGTGGCCCGTTGTTTGACCGCCGCGGTCCATGTGACCTCCCCGCGAATACTCACGTTTGATAATGATACTAGTCTGCTACAAATATTCTGATTAGTTGCAGTTTCTATCGTTATTAATATTTTGAAGCTGGAAAATAAAGATATCTTTTAAAGGATGTTGCGATGCAATATGCACGGCTAGTATACCGACCAATATATATAACCGGCCAAGTGTATATCCGAATAGACCAAGTGCATAGCCTATTAGAGCCTCCTGACACCCGACCAGCACCGCCTTGCCTCTCCTGATTATCATCATAAGCCTATCGCAGTCCACTGCTGGACATAGGCCTCTCCAAATGCACGCCACCTAGCACAATCCTCGGCTTTCCGCAGCTACTCCCAGCGGCTTTGCGAAGATCTAGCAGTTAGTATTTTTTGTATGGTCTAATGAGTTATGACCCTACACCCGCCTTCGCAGCTGGAATACTGGAACCTTATACAACATCAGTTGTAGGTAACACAGTTTTTTGTAGAGAGTAATTGCTTGACGCATACTGCTCCGCCCAGAGAAGTAAGGCGGTTATATGGCGGCGCAAGCAAGACTTTTCGATATAATACTCTAAAAGTGGAAGGCGGCTGGCATACTGGCTGAACCCCTTCTGTGCAGGCAAGGCAGGTGTAGCCTTCACGTGTAGACTACTGGAACCTGATATGACAGTGGATCAGTGAGGAGACTTTCATCTCTGATCCGCTCCGCCGCCTTCTTCTGCGAGATGACGTCCTCGCAGAAGGATGCGACCGCCATCCACACCCTGTCGCTGGCGACCAGCAACAGGTCTACGCCAATGACTGCGGCGAGGTCCCGGCGCTGCACAGCCAAGCGGGACATTCGACCGTTTACTGAGGCCAAGTCGTCGTCGCAGGTCCTGTGGTAGCAGCCATGAGTCGGTTCCTTTCTAGCGACAAGTAATATATTAGCGGCTCGCCGATACACCTCGCCAGTTTCTCACAGGTCGACATAAACGAAAATTGATTTTGGGGGTCGACGAGGTCGAAAAATCAACCCCTATTATAATTATTAGGGGTCGTTTTTCAGACCTCGACGTTAAACTTTCAAGATACGGTATAAATTATACCATATACCAACTAGTAGGAACTATCATTGTTATACACCTATTTTTTAAAACCTCAAAATGTCTATAGACTTTTTATCTTGTACAAGATAATGTGTTCGACCGTACAAGTCTAGAAAACTAACATAAATTTGACCGCCATAGCCAAATACTTTAAAAAAAATATCTCCAGTTTTCTAGACTTGACTTACTCTGAGATAAACTCATTCTAGAAAAGGGGACTCTTGCCTAAAATAGTATAGGAAACCCTGGTCTAGTAAGTTAGTAAGGGGCACAAAACATGCATTTTACATTATTTTCCAAAAATTTCTCGTAATATGTATCAAAGTTAGTATTCCTTTCAGTAAATATCATTTTTTCAGTTTAACACATACTTTTGTAAGGCTACTCCGATTTATGTTTTTGCGCTCTCCTGTAAAATTTGTTAAAAAGCACTTACTGGGTTTTGAGCTGGGACAGCCGTAGTGGCTAGTGATCGTGACTGCTAAGCCAGTCGTGGGTTCGATTCCCATTCGGAACATATATTCGTGTGATGAGATTCTTTGTTCTTTGTCCAGATGTACCTAATTTATTCCAAATATATTATATATCGCTGTAAAAATTCTTCTAGAAGAGAAAATAGGAATCCTATTCACAGCTATATAACTAAAGAAATGAGCAGTTAAATAAGTAATGTTTTGAGCACAAAAGCTTTTAGATTCTTTTAGTTCAAAAGCCGGTCCTGTACTCTGGTCCGCATACTAATATTTTCATGCAAATTATAGTAAACCGAAATACAAAACGACTACTTGCATAATAAATAACTAAAACTCAAAATAAAAGATCTAAAAAATGTACCTTTGAGGCTGAGATTCGAGAAAAGGCTTTTAATTTTAAATTTATGAAATAAAAGGCAAAGGCATCGGCGAAATGCCTGAGCTACAAAATCGACTAAGATGCCGCCGAGTCAAAGGCTCCGCGATAAGTTTACTGCATTTTTTACGACTACAAACTCTTGTTCTCTTTGGTATGTGCGTTTAAATTTAGAATTCACATTTTCCAATGTTTAAAAGAACGTCGTACACTAAGTGAAATATGTGTTTTTAATTTTTTTTATGTCGCCAAAATAAATGACTTAAAACACGGCAATTGTATCTAAATACGTACAAAGACAGTAAAATAAAGGTGCAAAAATAATTAAGTAAGTAGGTACTTACTTCTTTTAATCCTTCTACTTATGATATTATATTATAAAATCCCTAAGGCATAGTGATTTTCTTTAGAATGTTCCCCCGGGATAAAAACGTAGCCTATTAACTATTCCAGACTATAACCTATTTCATTTCCAAATTTCATCCACATTCGATCAGCCGTTTTAGCGTCACATAAGAAACACCCATCTATACAAACGTTCGCATAATATAGTATCTATATATAGGTATTCTAACAATTTCTGTAAGATAGAGTATTATAAATATAACGTAAGCATGGCAGTAATTATAATCGTGCCACGAGACGAAATCGGACAGAAGAAAATAAGAAGAAAGCATTTCTGGGACTGGCTAACGAGGCGAGGGTCTAGTACATATTATTATTTTTTTTAGTTACTGCGCTACTGCACATGCGCAAATAACCGGCTAAGCTAACTTCAGGCCAACCTTAGAATGCGAATTTTATAATACAGATTTATATTTTCTTGTTTCATACCCGATGACCCTTATTCTCGTTTTTTAATGATCTCAGTGGCCAGTCTGTTGCTAACTCCGGTTTTGTTTTCATTTTTTTATGGCGCGAACTCTTTGAAGCTACTCGTGCTTTTTAAAATCAGTAGACAAAAATACTATAAAGGTTTTTATAGAACCTACGTCATATTATAGTAATGAATCCACATGAATCACATTCTTATGCTTTTACGATTTTTTTATATGATTGTTTGTATGAATTACGAAAATTGCGTCCACCTACGCTGCGCTGTCTGACAGGTATAAAAAATTAACCGAACCTTTACCCCCCTAGAATACATGTAAAATAAAATTTCACATACGTACAAAATTATATTATGTAGGTATGCGTGTTAACCTTCATAAACATGAACATTTTTTTATACTACATAAAAAAAATGTTGTTGTTTATGACATGTAAACGACTGAGATTGGATTTTAAAATTAAACCTTTTTCTGGGTAAAGCACTGTTTATCTTTGACCATTTTTGGATCCTTAGATCGTGGTTAGGTAGTCTAAATAAAATGTTTTCAGTATATAGCTACTTACATATTTGTATCTAATGGCGTTTACAATAATTATTTCTAATCTACATTTAACATAAGCGAGGATGTTCCCACGGTTATCTGGTGGCAGTTCCGCGCTGCGTATCTCCAACTATATCCGTTCTGCGACCGCCCCATCTGACTCATGTAGGTACCTTGGGTAGGTATAACTACCTACCTCTTGTAGACTACAAAATTATAAATGGAGATTATTAAGAAAGCAAGCGAAAGGAGAGAATTTCTCCTAGTTTAAAATAACTCCAGTATCGTTGATCGGACGATAAGCCAAAAAAAATGTAAGCTCGGACATGAGCCAAATTTGTCGATGGCTGACTGAGTTTACCTTGTTGACGGCCTGCCTGATGGTAAGCAGTTACCATAGCGTATATATGCTTGCAATACCGAGGTATCACTAACGCGTTGAAGACTTAAAAAAACGTTTTTAAATTAATGTTATCAGTTTAATGATCGCTGGAGACCTGACTGCCTCGGTGGTCCAGTGGCCGCAGTATGCGCCTGCTGTGCACGAGGTTGTGGGTTCGATTCCCACACAGGACAAAACTTTGTGCGACCCACAAAGAGTTGTTCTGAGTCTGGGTGTAATTTGTGTCCGTTAATTGTATGTTTGTAAAGTCCCCCGCGACACAGAGCTTGTTCTCTAGTGCGGGAGTTGTCTTTTTAAAAAGAGAAAGAGAACATAGAAACGGAACTACAACGCGGAGTGTAGGTATTTGGCTGTTGTCTTCCGTAAAGTGGAGGTTCTTCCCCAGTCGGACTTATGTTTGCGCATATTGTACGCTTGTGCATGCATTGTAAAATCTATCGTCGTTGGGCTAGTGGTCTTTGAGCGACTGCTGATCACGAGGTTCCAGGTTCCATTCCCGAGTCCGGCCAAAAGTTGAGGGATTCTGTCTAAGAATTTACAATAGCTACTTTACTTACTTACTACTTTGGAAATTAACTGTGTTTACACCCCTGTGCTTCAGAATAGGAAAGCATCTAAAGCCGTTGGACCTACGCCTGATCTTTCTCCGGTCCGATTGTAGAACAGCTTTAGTAGTTTCCGAAGCCGGTACCTCCGGCTTCGGAAACTACTAAAGCTGAGAGTTAAACAACGCCATTTTTTTGGGCCACCGGGCATTCATTGCGAATTTCATAACAGAAAATCCTGATATAATTTTTTTGCCTAACCCGGGAATTAAATCTGGAACCTCGTGATCAGCAGTCGCAATCAATGGCCATTAGACCAACGAGACAGTCAACAAATACGAATAGATTCACATATTATAGTGTGTTTCACATAAATATGTTTCACATAAACTTGACGTTTAACATTTTACGATGAAGATAAAAGAAAATGATTGAATCAATCTCTAACCAAATGGCTAATTGAATGATCAAGAGCATAGAGTATCGATAGGTTTTAATTTAATCGTCTATTATTTTCAATCAAATGTCAAACGTCACAGTACCTACCCATGCTATGTCAAAAATAGTAAGTGATTAGGTTATATATACCTAGATCAAATACAAAAGTCACATGTTAGGAAAAACGTAGTCTTTAATGCACTATCGACAATTATTAGAAATGTGATAATTATATTGATAAATATTAGTCATCGGCTCTTTGTTGGTGACATGTTTTTATTGTAAGGCCATAGGTCGACTGATACACAATATAATTAATCTATGCAATAAGCATTACGCGGGCAATATGACGTTTAAATAATTATAATAATTATTATTTTAATACATGATCAACATAAGTCATGATAGTCTTAATATCTTTGACGCTAACCGGATATCTTACTACGGATTGCTACTACATGATGGATTTGATAAAATTTCTCATAATTATAGCTTACACCTACATCAAAATGGTATGTGCCTATTTAGGCTTTAGGTATATAGGTACATATATTTTAAAACAACAGCTTTGCGGACGAATCTGTGGCCATAAGCAAATATAAAAAGAAATACCTACCTAAGTAGTTGAAATTAAATCAATTAATTGCGTATAAGTTGTATTGATTAAAAAAGTACTTTGTGTCATGGATTCACTTGCATATCTACATGTAGGTACAGAATAGACGGACGTACGGAGTGCACGGGGCGGGCAGCTGACCCAAGTCTAAGCAGCTATTTGTGTATTAAAAAAAACAATAAGGAGTTTTTATGCAACTGCGTTAAGACTAAATATTATCTTCACTTTTTTTAAAAATCATGTTTGCACTAGTCAAAAAATAAACTATTGAATTTAAAAAATATAACAAGCACAGGGTGTGAGGTATCTTAAAAATTAGAGACTTCGATTTATTTATGTCTTTTTGAATTTATTTACTGATATTGTATGAAAAATATGTAGGCATAAGTTCATAACTCCTTATTGATTTTTTTAATACTTTACACAAGTAGCTGCATACAGACTCCTTATTAAATAATAAATGTACAATGTACTATGCTGCACAAACTCCTCACTTTAAATTATAAACGAGCATTCCTAGTTTAAAAAATATAGATATAAAAAATATAAATATATTTTATAACGTTTGTTCATCGTTCGCATAAAACTTGTTTGTTTAAACTGAACGTATCCAGGAATTCAGGGAATGGCGGTGTGCGTGTGATTTACTAAGATAACTTGTGATTTTATAGACATCATTTTATCATTTGTTTATGTACATAAACTCTAAAATAGTTTGTGCCTACGTATCAAGAGATCCTGTTTCTGTGAAATTGTTTCATTCATCTTTAAAATACCTCTATCTACTAACAAATATTAAGTAAGTAGGTATATGTAATTGTCTGGATGGAAGAAATCGTTAAACCACCCATTGTCACTAGATAGCCTGTATTTAAATATTAATTTGTTCTTTATTATGTTTTTTTTTATATGTGGTATTATATGGGTACCACCTACCTATAATATATTTTTGGCTCTACCCGAGAATTGAACCTCGTGATCAGAAATAGCACTCACAATAATAAACACTAGACCATAGATAAATAATAAAAATAAAACTTCAAATGGTTTTACACCGCATTCTAGTCATAACACAAAACATCAGGGCGTTTGATTGTTTGCCATCAAATACTCGTAAGTAAAAAATATATTACTGGGTATGTAGGTAACTAGTAGGTACTATAGCCTCTTATTGACAGAAATTTTCCTATTATTTAACTACTAACTGTTGCCCGTGGCTCCGCGTAGATGTCCGTTATCGCGGTTAAATTCACGCTATATATCCTTACCTAGAATACCATCTATCCCCTTGGCAAGTTAAAGATCCATTCAGCCCTGTACCTAGTCGTAAAAAGGTAACAAACATCCTTTGGAAGGCTCACTATTATTCTCACTGATTCGTGACAAATTATTTCCTCAGAACACAAAAGATTGATCACATAATTATAAAACTAGACAAGAAAATTATTGATAAATACTTCACTTAGCAGTAGGAAACAAAGAAAATTACCTACGTGTCTACATAGGTACTAATAATTGTTTAATTGTGACAGACCTCACAGACCTAATGCTAAGAATTCAATAGCTTTTCCTGACTAACTGACTGATTCATCAACGCAGAGCCTAAACCGCTGTAGCTTGAAAGAGGGGCTCAAAAAATGATGAAAAAAAGTGTAAATAAAACCATTTTTTGTAGACATTTATAGACCAATGACTGCCAAAAAATACAGTAGATATTAATCTACCAGATGTGTTTCATAATATGGTTTTGTTATAAATTATATAGTAATTCTAAATAGTTTGTAAAAAAAAACATCGAATCGGCACCAAATGATGTAACCACTTTATGACTTCAATTTTTATCAAATAATACGAATAAAAAAACAATATTTGAAGAACGCATACACCTATAATTTGGTCATATTATACACAGAAATAGATCGAGATATTATATTTATTATTATTATTATATTTTAATTTATTAAAAATTTAAAAAACGTCCATTCAAAGAGTAAATCAGTTTATATCCCCGCGCTCGCCTAGAGAATTTGTTGGCGATATCACAAGCCTTAAATGGTAAATAAGCACTATATATATATAAGGATTTTTAGAAACTTCACCCCTAAGGTGTTAAAATAAGGAATTAACTGTTATATTGAAGTCCGTGATTTTCAAAGTAAGAATCACAAAATTTAAATATAGGTAAGTAGTAGTAGTTTCCAAAGTGGTAAGTAAGTACCCGTTTCTGGTTAAAAACAAAGGTTACAAAATTATAATGTACTCCTATAAGGGACGATTTTTGGTTCTGGCGGGTCACTAGTAAATAGAGAAGCCCAAAATGATTTCATTATTGCTGCAGTTATTGGTAGGTCGGTAAATTTGGACTAAGGTAGTTTATTTCTTTCCACCACCTGGAAATGATTCCTTCGAGCACGGTTTGCTTCCAGCGTTCATTTCTCCCAAGGCACGGGAATGTACCTGCAGCAGTGTTTTCTGACCGCTACGATATACCTACCCTTCTTCAAACGAGGTTTAAAGAGCGCACTAATAACACGGATGGCAGTGGTTGACTTGGCTATGTCGATGGCATTGCAAGTCCAGAAGTAGCGGTTCCCACTTAGCATAAAACCGGCTCCTAACCATATTCCTATCCCTAGGATTGGAATACGTTTATTTCAAAACGCATCCTTAAAGTCACTAACCCCTAGACCAGGCCAGTCATTCTGTGGTATTCGTTCAATAGTCCTATGGTACTGGGTTCGAATCCCAGATTCATGTCCAATTTAAGAAATTTGTTTTTTGTAGATGGTTTTAATATCAGATAATATTTTTTTAATTATTAGGAAAAATATAATAAAACTGTAATTATTAAATGAGCGCTGGAGACCTGTACTTACACACAGGAACTCAATACACCGCTGTGTGTAGTTATTTGGCTGTGGTCTTCTGTAAGGTGGAGGTCCTTCTCAAGTCGGGCTTGCTCACTAGTATGGTGCCCTACCTCTCTTAAATTTTGTCGATACGACATTGATTAAGTTACCTATCTAAAAATAAAGCAAAATGTATCTATTATTGAAAAGTGTGCCCTACCTACTCGTATGTGTACCTATAGTAGGTACCTACAGTGTTCGAGTAGCACACTATAGGCCAGTCTGTCCTACACAACATGGTGTTTAGGAGACTGCTAGCACTGTCTCGTACACGATGCATCAAGGAACCATTCGTTTTCTTAGTATAGATACCTGTACTTTTATGTATTTAAAACAATCTATCCTGGCCTAAACGAACGTGTCTGACTCAATGCAAAAAAGAGACTGCCCCATCAGTATTCTAAACCCATTATTGTATTGGATAAAATTTCAAATTAAAAAAATAAGTACAGAAACGTTCTGGAATAGCGACCACGAATTAGACGACGCCGTGTAGGCAGGCCCGGTGAAGGTGGCGGGTAGTAAATCGATATTGTCTAACCCTAGGATAGGGAAACGTTTTCTTATTATTATTATTTTTTATATTACTTGGGTGGCAAACAAGCATAGAGGCTGCCTGATGTTAAGCAGCTACCGCAGCCTATGGTCGCTTGCAATACCAGAGGTATCACTTGCGTGTTACAGACCCATTTTTTATACCAGAGCTTTGAGATGGAATATTCCTGGGATAAGAAAACGTTTCTTTCAAGACGCATCCCTAAATGAGCGCTGGAGACCTGTACTCACACACATGAACACAACTACACCGCTGTGTGTAGTTATTTGGCTGTGGTCTTCTGTAAGGTGAAGGTCCTTCTCCAGTCGGGCGTGCTCGCTAGTATGGTGCCCTACCTATCTTAAATACGTTTCTATATATTATATAACACTCCCTAAATAAGCTCTGGAGATTAGTATTCACACACAGGAACACAACTACACAACTGTGTGTAGTTATTCAACTGTGGTATTCTGTAAAGTGGAGGTCCTTTCCCTAGTCGAGCTTGTATGGTGCCCAGCCTTTTATACCTATTAATAGTCATCCAGACCGATTTCGAACACTGATTAACATTACTCACGGGAATTGAACCCCGCGCCTGTGACCAGCAGTCACACTCAACGACCATTAGACCAACGAGGCAGTTAATTTAAGTATTAGTATTAATTATACTAAAAATACATCTCATATTTTTTTACACCTAAAACTTAAGTGCTAAACAAGCATACGGCCCGCCTGATGTTAAACAGTTACCGTAGCATATGAACGCTTCCATTACCAGTAGTGATGATAATAATCACCTGCGTGTTGCCGACCTAAAAAACTGTACAACTATCCAGTTTGAAAGTGTTGACGGCTATTTCATTTGTAATTTATTTTATGTATGCTGATTACTTTATATGTATTCAGGTAATATCATTTTTAGCGGCCAAATTTAAAAACTGGCAGCATTATTTTAGTAATGCTGCTAGTTTTAATATGGATTGAAAATTAGAAAAACTACAACTGTAACTATTTAAGACCTACTGAAATAGGGGACTATTGTCTACAATGCAAGCCAAACTCACCTTAATCAAAAGAATTAATGACCGTCTGCTTTTTACTGAAGTGCCATTGCAGTATTGTTTTTCGGCGGTTTTGTTGGGCTCTCTGGCATGGCCTAGAGCTGGTAGGCGGCCGGTATACCGACTAAAACCCCCCTATGCACCTACAGCTGCCTTCGCGGGTCGACCGGGTTATAGTCACCTGCTTGAACGTATATTTTAACTCAAAATTAAATGTCAATATCTGACAAAAGTTAAAAAGTGATCTAAACGTCAAATTCGTGTCTGTCTGAAATGAAATGTGAATGGTGATGTAAACAAACACGACTTATTTTATTATTTTCGTATAACACAACGTTATGGAAGAAGGAAACTCGATTATTTATGGGCTTGAACATCAGGTTAGAAAATATTCAATCTTTGATCGTATTTAGAAATAAATCCAACCATATACTTGACAATAAGTAGGTATGTATTATTATACCTAAGCACCTACCTTATTATACCAATTTGTTTTGTTTCAGACTAGAGCTCTATCACCACAGTATGGAGAGAGTGATGCCATCAGATTCCTCATAGGAACTCAGAGCCTGAAGCCTAACTCCAACCAGATACATGTAGTAGAGCTAGAAGAAGATACGGGCGCCTTGCATACTAAGGTAGAGTATTAGAGACATTAATAATGAATTCATTTTTTAATTTAACTCTTAATGATGAGATTCTATTTTGAAGGATGTTTTTTACCACCATAGTGACAGACAAACATACAGCCTATCATCTGATATGATGGACCATGGTAAGCAATAACTTAGTCTATGGACACTGCAAGTAATTACACAAACACTTTCTCTTGAAATCAATTTAATATAAGCTATATGATAGTCCCATCAAAATTATTGAAGCAGTTCAGATGATTTGCTGGAACAAACAGTCCCCTTCTGGCTGTTTATATAGTTAATCTTCAATCAATAGACAGGCTATTTTTAATGGTTCTTAGATTTAAGTTATTTCTCTATTTATAGGAACTATAAATTGAAAACTATTTGACTAGAGAGCAAGCTCTGTGTTGTTGCTGACTTTTGTTAAGTCACATACAATTAATGGACACAAATAACACCCAGACTCAGAGCAATTACACACAACATTGTGTGGGTCACACAATGTTGTATGTAATTGTGTGGGAATCAAACTTACAAACTTGTGCACAGTAGGCGCATACTGCAGCCACTGGACCACTAAGGCAGTCATAATAAAAATAAAATAGTTAGCATGTATATAATATGTACAGGTATTTAAGCATGACATTGGTGAGGTATGGCACCTTCGCTGTTCACCCCACGACGCAGCCGTCCTGCTCACCACCCACAATGCATACGATGCGGCCACCTCACAATGCACTATGGGTGTGTCTTTATTCAAGCTGCCTACTGTTGAGGTGTGTAAAGAAACAAAATATTATATAGATGTTCGAAAATAATATTTATCTTTCTCTTTATCTCTCCTCTATCAAGAGAGACGGTGTACGCCTTAATTCACACACACTGGCCTAATACGGGTGTGCATCAGACATTTACAATTAAAATTAAAACAATTACTTCTAAGAGATGTGGGTTTCCTCACAATGTTTTACTTTTCCATTAGCAGATGGTGAATAGTTAGATTAGTACATACATATGAACTTCACAAAGTGAAATTCACATTTGTACTGCCACCTGGGATCGAACTCACACCTCTTGCGTGCAAGTCTGTTACTTTCCCATTCGGTCACCACTGCTATAAAAGTTGGTGAATAGTAATTATTTATTTATAATAAGAAGTAATAAAATTGGTCGGCAACACGCAAGTGATACCTGACACTGCAACCGAAAGCGATGGTACACCACACCTTTGGGTCAACAGTCCTGTTGTATATGATGTAAATAAAATGTTACAGGTAATACCAAAAGACTTGGATGATTTAAGTGCAATACAGGGGAGAAATGCTGAAGATATGGAACTACTCACCACTTTTACATCCGAGGTTAGTACTTCATCATCTGTTCTTAAATATCATCATCATCATCATGTTCCCTCACTGCTGGGATCGCGACAATGACGCTACTAACATAGGCAATGTATGCTGCCTTCTACAGCTTTCGTAGTGGCCATTTTCTTCAGTTTTATTATCGATCCACAAACCTTCTTTTAACATAGTAAGTATAGGTTAGGTGCCTTACAGCAAGATGAAAGAAGGCTCGCTTTTAGAGAGTTTTATGTTAGTGTAGTACCAGTAGTGGAGTAACCTATGCTACCTATGTTGACAATACCATCGTCAACATAGGGTACTAGTAAGTGTGTGTAAGTGTTTGTGTAAATAGTTGTAGTGTCCTTATACTCCCACTGATCCATAAAAACACTCAGGACTGTGTTGGTACTGCTCTCTACTGGCTCGAGGCCGAAGCAGTACCAACTCAGTCCTGGGTGTTTTTATGGATCGGTGGGAGTCGCCTATTATGAGGCGGTGGATGCGGCTCCACACTGCTTTTAATTAATTTAATTATGAATTGTCAACTAACACTAGTATGTAAGAAAATTGTTACTAGCAAAATATGGAATATTTCGAATTAAATTATTATTATTATTATACTAGTTTTTCATCCGATTGTATTTTTGGTTGCATCACTTTCTCTATTACAAATTGTAACTATCTGTCGACTGAAAAAAATGGCCTGAGTTTCTTCGTTCTTTTAATAGGTTTTACTACTAACTGTTCAGTCCGCGAACCCGGTAGAAGGCAAATTAGCTTACTTGGCATTCTTCTTCGAGTTGCATAAGTGATTAATATGAATGAATGATGTTGGTGTGTTCAGAAGCCGGAGGAGGAGATCCGCTGTGCGGAGTGGCACCCGACGGACCCGGCGCGCGTGTGCGTGGTGAGCGAGGCGGGGCTGCGCGTGCTGGACGTGCGCGCCGGCTCGCTCGCCGCGCGCGCGGCCGCCGGCACGCGCCTCAAGCTGGCGGCCGGCAAGTGGAACCCGCACCAGGGACACGCGCAGGTCACTACTACGTCATCACCACATGCTTTCATCTGATTCCTTAAATTATGTACTGATGGAAATAAAATATTATTATTATTATTACCTACCAAAAAAGGCTCAATTCCTCATTACCATACTGTTAGAAGCTAAATTCTAAAAATATAAAAAAAGGTTATTAAAGGGTCGGCAACGCGCGAATGACACTCCTAGTGTTGCAAACGTCTATAGGCTACGGTAACTGCTTACCATCAGGCGAGCCGTATGCTCGATTGCCACCTTTGTAGTATAAAAAAATATACAAAATAAATTAAATCTCATTTTATATGATATGTTGGTTTGCACTGTTCCATCTCCCTCCTAAAATCTAGACTCTGCGTGCGGAAATAACTAACAATAGATTATTTACTTTTCAGTTTGCAGTATTACAAGATATGCATGTGAAATGCTACGACACCCGCACAGACTGCACCAAACCTTCGTGGAGCATCGACAACGCGCATAGACAACTTGCGAGAGATTTAGACTTCAATCCTAATAGGTAATGTACACATTATGGTAATTTCAAGGAATTTATATTAACTTATATTGGTTTTCCCAAAAGACATGGGGTTCTTCAAGAAAGTAGTTATAAGGTTTTTAAAGGGTCGGCAACGCGTGAGTGACACCCCTGGTGTTGCAAACGTCAATAGACTACAGTAACTGCTTACCATCAGGCGGGCCGTATGCTTGTTTGTCACCTTGGTAGTATAAAAAAAAACTGCATCATCTCAACCATCCCCGTGCACAGCAAAGACTTTACCTTTAGGATATTCACAGCATTCGCTCTTTACCTCATCTTTTGATTGTCTGCAACTTTTACAGTTACAGAACTGTGAATTAATTTTTAAATAAATTTACATTGCCATTAACAATAAAAAAAACACTTTTATTCACATACTACATACATCACTCATAACCTATTCTCTCATATACAGTTCATTCATATATAGCTCAATCATATACGATTCACCCATATACAGTTCAATCATATACAGTTCATTCATATACGGTTCACTCATATACAGTTCAATTATATACAGTACACTCATATACAGTTCATTCATATACGATTCACTCATATACAGTTCATTGATATACAGTTTAATCATATACAGTACACTCATATACAGTTCATTTATATACAGTTCAATCATATACGATTCACTCATATACAATTAACTCATATATTTATTTATATATAATTTTCTTTTCTTTTTCTTTTTACTAGCTTGTATTCCAATATTAAACATATTATAATTTCCAGACAATTTCACTTGGCTACTGCCGGCGACGACGCGGCACTAAACATATGGGACTATAGAAACGGGAGAGAACCCATTTTCAGTAGAACTGACCATTCTCACTGGTAAGTAATATATACATATATTTTATCTTTTAAAGACAACTCCTGCACTAGGGAAATAAGCCCCGTGTCGCGGGGAACTTTACAAATATATTATACCATTCATGGACATAAATAATATAAATAAAAAATATAATTAGCTTTTTTTGTATTTCGACGGAGACTAGCCATCTGTGTGGAAAATATTAGTGCACAAGTGCACAAACACCACCTTGAACAGTAGAAATCACAAACTATTCCCATTACACAAATAATAATAATAATGTTTATTTCAATAACAAAAGTACAATATAACAACAGGGCCATAAAGTCACCTTTTAACCCTCTACCGCATACAAACCCACATAATATGGTTCATCAACTTTAGTATTTTTTTTTACGTAATAATGCTTATCTTATAACTAAATTCACATCGTTTACTTTAAGATTAATAAGTTGGCAATACGAAAATCATATTTGTTGCCTGTGATCTAACATCAATTCACTTATAAACTCACTTTTATAAGTGTAGGTATGAAGTTCAACATAGTGTCTGTGAAGTCATTTTTCAAAAAAGATTTTCTACATGATAAAGTTAAGTATTGCTTGATAAAAAATTAAAACATGGTGCTATTATTGTCCTATTTCAATAATGTTTTAGTTTTTTGTAACTTTTTTGCGTATTTGTCCCATATTAAGGGGCCTTTTTCTATGAAACCATATATCATACAAACCCATGTGTGTGTATGTATGTGTGTGGGAGTTTGTAACTTATGGTTTTTGACTAATTTTGTGATGACCTTGTTGTATACCAGGGTATGGACAGTGCGGTACAACACATACCACGAGCAGCTGCTCCTGACGGGCAGCTCTGACGCGAGAGCGCTGCTCACGGCGGCCGCCAGCGTCTGCT
The DNA here is from genome assembly GCA_947095525.1 of Trisateles emortualis. Taxonomy (NCBI): domain Eukaryota; kingdom Metazoa; phylum Arthropoda; class Insecta; order Lepidoptera; family Erebidae; genus Trisateles; species Trisateles emortualis. The sequence continues at coordinate 10,149,447 of OX352751.1, read as the reverse complement.
GCGACACTGACGATGATGGGAAGAAGATCAGCCAAGTGTAAATATACTATTTATCTTTATTTACTTAAATATTAAAGCAATGTGGAAAAAGACGAGCCCGGAGCAGGACTCGAACCTGCGCCTCTCGGGTTCCGGCCCAGCGCACTACCAACTGTGCCATCCGAGCTCCTACTCCAGAGTTCGAATTTGTCCACCGCTTATTTACGTCTTGGAGTGACGTAAGTTTCATTCAAACGTTAGCCGTTACAGGTCTATACGTACAACATCTTCCAATTTTGAGGAAAGAATGTTATTAAAGAATGAAACCACTCAATATTATTAAATATTTTTAGCATTTTTGCTATGCAATCAGCTCAAATATACTTAAATATTAAAGCAATGTGGAAAAAGACGAGCCCGGAGCAGGACTCGAACCTGCGCCTCTCGGGTTCCGGCCCGAGAGCTCGTCTTTTTCCACATTGCTTTAATATTTAAGTATATTTGAGCTGATTGCATAGCAAAAATGCTAAAAATATTTAATATTATCTTTATTTGCCTTATATAGAGACTAGCTTCCGCCCGCGGCTTCGCCCGCGCGGACTCGCCTCGGGAACAGAGATTGTTTCCGGACAAAAAGTATTTATTTATGTATATGTAGTTATTGTTTGTATTGCATCTTATTTCTTAGTTTCTTTATTATTGTCACCTGCCATGTATCTCTGCTTATTTTCTTCCAGTCTTTGAATTATCCAAAGACTGGCAGAAAATGCCCTAGGCATTAGGTCCGCCTTGTGCAATTTGTTTGCAGAAAGTTTAAATAAATAAATTGTATCGTCGAGCTATTAGAATGTTATTTTTGTATATGGAAAGCGTTCAATGACGATAACACGAGTTCCATGATTTTTTTTCACCCAAAAAGTGCCCAACACGCCTAAAGAAGATTTTACTTCAAAAGAAAGAAAGAAAAATATATAAAAATATTTTCTCTTACATTAATAAAACTTATAATAACTACATTCCATAAAACTTTGACTGCCTCGGTGGTCCAGTGGCCGCAGTATGCGCCTGCTGTGCACGAGGTTGCGGGTTCGATTCCCACACAGGACAAAACTTTGTGTGACCCACAAAGAATTGTTCTGAGTCTGGGTGTAATTTGTGTCCGTTAATTGTATGTTTGTAAAGTCCCCCGCGACACAGAGCTTGTTCTCTAGTGCGGGAGTTGTCTATTTTAAAACAAAACAAAACTTATTCCAAGAAAGCAAATAAGGACCCTACGTCAGCTCTAATGTTGTGGCCTGGACCACAACGATTCTTGCAGGACCTTAACTAAATGTATAATGAGTGACGACGGAATTCCGAAATCTTGTAATTGTAATTTGCTATTTTATGAATAGAAGGAATTTTGATATGTCAATCCCTTTAATTATTTCCAGTCTCGAAGATGGCGTCTTGCAATCTTACGAGCAGCACGAAGACTCGGTGTACTGCGCGGAGTGGAGCGCGGCTGAACCCTGGACCTTCGCCTCGCTCAGCTACGACGCGCGGCTCGTACTGTCGCGAGTGCCACGACACTTTAAGTACAAGATATTGTTGTAGGATATATCTCGTTGTCCACTACTGGACATAGGCTTTTTCTAAGGGTTTAGTAGCAGAAGGTCCCATTCCCAAACTCGTCACGCTGTTTCAGATGGTCCCATTCCCAGATGGACCCATTCCCAGATGGTCCTCTTCCAGATTGTCCCATTCCCAGATTGTCCCATTCCCAGATGGTCCCAGGGATGGTAACGCATGACGCAGTTTTAATGATAGGGGTATGAATAAAAAAAACTACTTTAATTACCATACAAACTTAAGGATTGAATGCCTGGCGACTTTACGTTTTATTGAGTAAGAAAGAAGGAGGACTGGTTTATATGGATTAACTTTCATTTAGACGAGCCATAGTTAGGACATACCTGCGACCGACCAAGGCAAAAAGCCGACCATCATCATCATCTGTGTTAGAGTTGGACAAAAAAATTATGGCCACAACAACCCGGCGAGCATAGAGAAACCATTGCGCTGTGTTATGTGCTACAGTCGAGGTCGCTGGCATTGTCAACTATGCCTAAAAACACTGTGTGTTGAGCGACCATACTTCAGGCAATTTCACACCTAAACCGCCCAGTCTACACCCCTCAAAAACTACCCTTTTGAATATTTGTTTCTATAAAAACCGTTTATTTACTTAATTTTGTATAAATAAATACCGAAGTTAAATAAAATATGTGTGTAGTTTTATTTTGGGCGTTAATGAGTTAATAAAAGTAGTATTTTTTATTTATACCCCTATCATTACTGCGCTACGCGTTACCATCCGGTACCATCTAGGAATAGAACCATCTGGGAATGGGACGATCTGGGAAAAGGACTATCTGGGAATGGGACCATCTGGGAATGGGACCATCTGGGAATGGGACCATCTAGGAATAGGACCATCTGAAACAGCGTGACGAGTTTGGGAATGGGACTTTCTGCTACCAAACGTTTCTAAGCTAGCTTATAACGCGGTGATACAACCAGACACCATATAAGGCGAACTATGTCTATCACTAGGGGCAGAACAGATACAGAATATAATTACTAACGTATGGCAGATCACAGCCAAATAACTACACACAACATTGAAGTTGTGTTCCTGTGTGCAAGTACAGAATTCCAGCACTCAAGTTAAATGTTATCCTTTCTTTCTTTTGGGTCGGTAATAGAAAAATGATACCTCTAGTATTGCAAGCGTCCAAAAGCTACAGTAAACTGCTTAACATCAGGTAGGCAGTATGCTTGTTTGCCACCCAAATAGCATAAAAAATTAAAAATGAATAATTGTATCATGACTGTAATTCATTTTCTTTTTGTAATATAATATTAATATTATATTTTATTTTATGTAGGTACTTAAGTGATAATAATTTATGTTATGTGAAATAAATTCATTGATAATGTAGTTTTTTAAAAACATTCCATTAAAGTTTTTTTTTATGTCAATGTTATTATAAAATAAAAGCACAGTATATAAATATAATTTTTATTTACAACTAAAATCTCTCGGCGACTCTATTTGCTACATTTCTCAAGTTTCCATACACTTTCGAAGGAGGTGAACCCATAATAAGGTTGCATATCGCTCTCCTTGCCAGAGCAATATTCTGGTAACTACCAAGAATGTGTATTTTTGAATCTGCCAACACGATTCTAGTTTTAGTAACATTCTCTATGGTGAACTTTGTTCGGCCCGCCTTGCCGGCCAGCCTTCCAATGGCTCGACTCAGATGGTCTCCTTGTAGTGTTTTAACATCCTTTACTTCAAATGATTCAACAAAAAGGTCGTCTAAACGCAGAAGTGCGAGTGCGTCATCCACTTCAAAGCCATATAGAAATGCCTGGAAAAAAAAGAAAAGATAAACACCAAAAATGTATTGACATTGGTCTGCCTCACTGTCATACCCTAATTGGCCTGCAAACTGACATGACCAGAGAGATCAGGCTTAGATGAAGGGATAATGGCTTTACATTCTTTTTGAGATATGAGAGTGTAAAACACAAAATGTGAATTTCTTCATAGAATGCCCAACATCTAGTTTTGGCTCCACCCGAGATTTTAACGTGAGACCTGATGCTGAGCCATTGCACCTTTGCAAAAACATTTTCCTATCCCAAGGATGCTTCATCTCCATCTTCCAAAATTGGGTTGGCAACACGCAAGTAATACCTTTGGTCAATATCAAAGGTTTTTTTTTTTATACTACCAAGTTGGCAAACAAGCATACGACCCGCCTGATGGTAAGCAGCTACCGTAGCCTATGGATGTTTGCAACACCAGGGGTGTCACTTTAAAAACCATATATCTCCTTTCTTTCCTTATTACTTGCGTGTTGCCAACAAGTGTCCATAGACTATGGTATCTGCTTAACCTCAGGCGGCCAATTTGCTTGTTTGCCTATCTAAGTAGTATAAAAAAAAAGACTAAAGAGCTTACCTTAACAAAATCAGCAGCTTTCTGTAAATTAGCAATGTCCTTAGTTTCTGGTCCAACCTTTATTTCAACATTACGTGTTTTTGTATTGAACCTAACTTGAAGCAGTAGGTGTTCCACTATTGGTGTGAAGATCTTCAGCCAACTCTCTTTGAGGGGGGTGTATCTGTAATTATTTATATTATTTAGTAACAATTTTTATTGTATTTAAATGTAGGTACCTAATTCAAATTAAAAACACAAAATTAAATAGAAAAAACAAACACAAAAAGTAAGGACGAATGAAAAAAAAATTTCAACAAAACCTTACTTAACACTTTGAAGGACAGTGAACGCCTATAGACGTCTTGACAATAAAAAATCTATAGTGTCTACGTTATTGTCCGCAAAAGTGTTAATAATAATATATGTATTGATGTATAATAATAATATTTGAGATAACAACATGTGTATGTGATCCCAATCTAGCTAGAGCCGGATTAGGTTCAGAATGACTACTTTCCCAAAATACTATATCAAAATGACTACTTATTTTCTCAAAACTTCAACTTTTCAAAATTACCACTTTTCTAAATGACTAGTTTTTCAAATTGACCACTTTTTCAAAAAAAAACATAATATATTGTCATTTTATACTAAAGCAACTAATAAACATTCCTACATACATAAATACATGCACATTGTTTTTTATTTGACTGGCCTGTTGGTCTAGTGGATAGTGACCTTGGCTGCTAGCTTAGCAGTCAGGATCACTATCCACTTGACCTGACTGACCCTGACTGCTATGCTTTGGCTTTGTCACTATCCACATAGGACAAAACTTTGTGTGATTCCTAACTGTTTGCTCAGAGTCTGTGTGTATAATGTGTCCGTGAAATAGAAATAGTAAAATCTCCCACAACACAGGCCTTGTTATAGTGCGGTAGTTGTAAAAAAAATATATTATATAGATAAATAAGAAAGAAAGAAAGAAAGAAAATAATTTTATTTGCTCTTACATTCAATAAAACTTACAATTACTACTTTTAATAACACTTAATACCTATAAGAAAGCCAATAAGGTTTCTGCGTCATATAATAAGAGCTTACCACAGAAATAAACATTATACTCATAATATAAGGATTTGTCCTGGGTGGGAATCATACCCACCTCTGGCTCGGCAGACAGGATCATAAACCTCTGTAGCAACATGAAATATTAAAAGTGGTGTTGTGTCTGGAAGTAAGTAGGGATGCCAGAACTCATATTATGATGAGTGCTGTACTGATGTGGCTTCCTTGTTAACACGTTTAGTGCCAAGAACCCGGCTCCCGGGTTCTTTGATAGGTACGCTATACGCCTAGCACTGGGCTACTATGTCTTTTTGTTTGTTCGCAAAATAGTAAGGGTTGGTAATTTGCTACTTTTCTTAAACCAATTGAATAAAATTATTTTTTTGACTGAGGAAAAAGTTTTAACGGCTTTCTTGGCACTAGTGACATGCTATTTATACTCTGGGTATAATTAATATCCTTAGATTATGGTATCTGCTTAGCTTGCTACATAAAAAAAAGCAGGAGCGGGCCGTTTAGTAATAAAATGATAATATATTATTATGTACATAGTTACATTTTAGAGGTTATAATTATATACCTGTGAGATGGGACTGCAATTTTTCTCATGTTCTCTTTACTCTCATTTGGCTCTGCATTCTTTTTGGTTCTTTTTGACTTCGGCCGACTGTGTTTAGCTTTTCCTTGAATACCGTTGTGTTCCTCAACTTCCATGCCATCGCCAGATTCCGAGACTGCCCTTCTCTTAATATTTTTCAGCTTCACTGTCTTTTTAGCGGGCAAAAATTCATCAATTTTAATGTTTTCTGTATCCATCTTCAACTCTGTTAGGTCAGTCATGTTATTATAATTATTTATCTCGACTATTTTGAGATATTTTTGTAGCAAAATAAATTCTCACATGGCTCTTCAGACAGAGCACAGAATAAAAAGAGTGTCTGTCAATGTCAATGCTATTATTGTCATTAAAAATGTCAGTCCAATGGACTGACCACTAATAAAGTTACATCATTTTAGTTCAATAACATTCCATAGCAACGCAAATGTAATGAATAAAAAGTAGGGAGGAACATAAAATTTTCAACAAATTTTATGAAGGCGACATTATTTTTCAACCAAAAGCCGCGTACTTAGGAACATGGTCACGTCTATCAAGAGACAAGAACTGCGTTTCGAAACCAAGACTAAACCAACCATTAGTCCATTATCTAAGCCAAGATTATAAAAACTAATTTAAACTATTTGTGCAATTATTACATACTTAAACTTTTTAAAGTATTATTTAATTTTTTTATTAATAAATTTACATAATATGTTAATTAAAAAAATATATTATATAAATATTTCAATCAGTATCCTGTCTAGAAGAATCAAACAAAATCAATATTATTCAATATTTCTGAACGCACTTTTGTCGAATGGTTATGTCACAACTTCACAAGATTTTTTTTGTTATGATTATAAATTGATTTGAGGTAAGTTTATAAATTCAAGGTCTTTAAACTTACAGTTTATTGTATGATCTAATGGTATTACTCGTTTGTCAGGTATCGAGCAACATAAGATACCTCAAATTATGGCCACCATAATTAAAACTGCCGTTGTCAAGGTGCTCAGCCCGAGCCAAGGTGGTAAAATAGCGGCTTGCACTTTTGTGCAGAACCGCGGCATCACCGGGCGAACTCTTAGAGACTCGTTACCGCCCCGTCCTCCGAGGCCTGCACCATTTGACTATGTAAGAAAAGACTATACCTGGCTGCGCAGTCTTGTAGATCGCACTACACATAGGTTCGATGAAAACTCTAAGGTTATTGTTGTCGAGGGCCCCGTGGCGGTTGGCAAGACTGCCTTTGCAGCTGCTTTGGCTGACGACTTGGATATGAAGCATTTCCGTGAAGCGGACATGGACATTCACTATGTAAGAGAGAATGGTTGCGACTTACGAATGTTTGACAAGCAAGTACCCGAAGACACAAGGTGCTTCGACCATGTCAACTTTAACTTGACCCCTAACCATCGTCTGGCAGCTAATTTCCAAATTATGATGTATATAGCTAGATACCACCAGTACATTGATGCGTTGGCCCATCTGTTGAACACTGGGCAAGGTGTAGTGCTTGAACGGTCTCCATACTCAGACTTTGTATTTCTTGAGGCAATGGCCACTGAGAGGTTCATCAGCAGGCCTGCTCGATCAGTGTATTATGAGCTGAGAAACAACACCATTGAAGAGTTGATGCGTCCACATCTGGTCATCTATTTAGACTTGCCAGTCCCTAAGGTATGAAAAATTGTTGCTTAAATTTTAAACTATTTCCTCGCCTCTGATATATTATAATTATTCCAGATGCCAAAAATGTTTTAATTATTATTAAAATTTTGTGGTAATTCTTAAAACCTAATTGACCTTACACTGTGGATCCTATGAAAATTGTGTCTATGGTACTGTGTTAACTCTGGAGAATTGTCCTGATTACATTATATTATGTATTTATTATATACCTATAGGTATATTTTTATTAGCATTTGCATAAGTCAACAAATATTGCCATTCCCAAACTATTTTGGGCAAGAGACACTTTTTCCAAAATGAACCCCACACCTAATTACTTTAAAAATCCCATCACTAGTTTTTTCCTATTGGTGCAAAATACTGCTATCTCAATTAATTTAATAGGAAAAACAAGAGATAGGATTTATAAAGTAATTTGGTGTGGGGTTCGTTTTGGAAAAAGTGTCTCCTGCCCAAAATAGTTTGGGAATTGCAATATTGCCATTTGCAATTTTTTGATGATGATTTGTAAGATTTAATGGTGAAAGAATTTTTAAAATTGGTCAACTACTTTTTAAGTTATATTGCAACAAGCAAACAAAAAATGTAATATTGCCTCTTTATAAATTTGGTTTAGATTACTACTGTTATGTTGTTATACTGTACACTGTACGGTTGCTAGTTTCTTCGTTAATTGTTTGTTACTTTACCATACTTCCAGGTTCTAGAAGCCATCAAGAAACGTCAGTATGAGCATGAACTACCAGGGAAAGCGCTTACCAAGAACTTCTTGAATGTGATGGAGCGTGAATACAAGACCAAGTATCTGCGCGACATAGCCACGCATGCTGAGCTACTGGTCTACGATTGGAGTGGTGGTGGTGAGGTTGAAGTGGTTAGTATTGTAATTTCTTAATTATCTTAGCCGAAAAATGTCAACTGGAAATATCCTTCAAGGATTTTAACAGCTTTCGATCCTGTGCAATTAGGGAATAAAACCAGTTAGTTAGGCAGACAATATCCTCTGTAAGAGAGGGAAAACTCGAAATAAAACCCTTTAAAAGCCATGCTCAGCAGTGGGACGTTTATGCGTTGAGATAATGATGATAGTTAATGTTAAGTTAGTTTGTGTACGCTAAAAATGGTTGAACAATAGCTAGTTAATTATAATATAATTTTCCTTTACCAGGTTGTTGAGGATATTGAACGCCTGAACTTTGAGCAATATACAGAGCGTGAAGAGCCCAAGATGAAAGATTGGAGGCTGCCAAGAGAGATAGATTGGGCTGACCAGCGGATGTTATACACCAACGGGAAGCACTACCTGATGAATCTGTTCGGAATACCAGTTCTTGATGTGCCAGAGTTGATTACTAGTGCTGAAGATGCTTATGAAAGAACTCAGGTAAATTTGGAATATTATGTTAAATACCTGGGTGACAGAGGTATGCTCAGAATTTTTTTTGGAAACTAACGTTTTCTAATAATGAAACCTAGCTAGATTGATTAATCGCATTTCATAAAAATTGTTGGAGCCGTTTCCGAGATTCAGATTATAAACTTAAGCAATTTTTTTTTAAAGACAACTCCCGCACTAGAGAACAAGCTCTGTGTCGCGGGGGACTTTACAAACATACAATTAACGGTAAATTCTTTGTGGGTCACACAGTTATATCCTGTGTGGGAATCGAACCCACAACCTCGTGCACAGCAGGCGTATACTGCGACCACTGAACCACCGAGGCAGTCAACGGAGATAAATGGATATATAATCTGAATCTCGGAAACGGCTCCAACATATACATATATATAGCCTGTTTCAGTCCACTGCTAGACATAGGCTGCTCCTAATTCACGCCACAACACTCCTCCGCCTTTCGCATCTAGTCTACCCCAACGACGTTAAGGTCCATCTGGTCGGGGGGCGTCCAACCTTACGTTGACCAAGTCGCGGTCTCCACAGTTCCACACCAGGACTCGCTAACTCCAGCGACGATCGGTCCTGCGGCAGATATGGCCATTTCCATCTTCATTTGGGTTAAACATTTTTTTACTTTGGCATAATTTCCAAAAATCACACATAATGCCTCGCCTAAAACATAATGTCTTTCTAACCGAATGTCGGTCACGGCGGCAAATCTTAGCGTGGGAGATATTATAGTGCGCAAACACTCTTTATTTCCACACTCTCATAGTCCGATGGGACGGCAATCCGACACGACCGGAGAGGGATCAGGCGTAGAACCTACGGCTTTACGTGCTTTCCGAGGCACGGGGGTGTCAAACACCACCAATTTTAAAACTCCGAGCACCTATTGTGAATTTCTTGACAGAAAAACCCAATATAGACTTTTGGCGCAGGTGGCGCCAAAAGTCTATATTGGAGTTTAAGAGAGGTAGGGCACCATACTAGCGAGCAGGCCCGACTGGGGAAGGACCTCCACCTTACAGAAGACCACAGCCAAATAACTGCACACAGCGGTGTAGTTGTGTTCCTGTGTGTGAGTACAGGTCTCCAGCGCTCATTTAGGGATGCGTTTTGAAATAAACGTATTCCTATCCCAGGGATAGTTCCATCTTAAAAACCTGGTGTCAAAAAATGGGTTGGCAACACGCAAGTGATACCTCTGGTATTGCAAGCGTCCATAGGCTACGGTAACTGCTTAACACCAGGTGGGCCGTATGCTTGTTTGCCACCCAAGTAGTATAAAAAAAAAAAAAAAAAAAAAAAAAAAAAAAAAAAGTCTATATTGGACAGCAGTCACACATATCGACTACTGAGCCACGAAGGAAGGCGAAAACATACTGTATATATTTTCACGCTCATTACTTATTGGTGTAGGCAGGAGCTATAGCAAGCCGATTGCTTCGATCCAGACATACTTTTTCGCTTCCTCCACATTCATTAAACCTATTCACGCATCGTATCTATATCGCATGGTCCGTTTTGTGACGGATTAAGAATACAAATGTCACCACTCCTTTCCATCCCGAGGGTCGTAAGAGTCGACTAAGGGAATAAGTCAGGCAGACAATATCCACTGCAAGAGAGGGAAAACTCGAAACAAAACCCAATACCAACCCGTCTGGCCAGCGTTGTATAGTAAGGCTTAATCCCTCCAAGTGTATGGAGGAGACCCTTGCCCAGCAGTGGGACGTTTATGGGTTGAGATGATGATTCACGCATGAATGTCGACTCTCGTTACTTTTAACAGAATTATATAATACTGCCTAAAATATATTACATCGCTTGCCATATTACACCGAACGTGGTGTATTACTTGGTGGTTGCGCCAGCTACGTTAGGCCCTATGTAAAATATGTCGAATACAAGGAATACTGTTGGTTCGCTAGCTGTTGAGATGACACTACCTACCCAACCCAGGAATTACGCGACGGGGCCGTACCGTACCCGTCGCGTAATTATAGCGTTAGTTTAGCTATAATATCCTTATAGCGTCTATTTTCTATCAATGATAATTATAAAGGTTGACATCTAACGAATTTCAAATCAAGATCGAAAATGAATCGCCACAAGGACGTCATGTTACGGGATGGACCACACAATCGGCCTATAAATTGTAACACTGTTTTTTACTTTCAGGTCATCGAGTCTCACCCTAAGTTCACCCATACTGTAGGATACACTAAAGGCAATTTTGTATTGTTGAAGAACTCGATGCCCAAATATACTGAATATATATAAATTAATTAATGTTGGGAGTCATGTAGATTGTTTATATTAATTTAATAAAGTTATTTGAAATCAGTATCTATTTTTTTCCTATCGCAGTGGCGATAGCTGAGTGGGAATGTAATCGACTTGTGGGCCGTACTATGACGAAACTTCAGTCTTTCGGTCAAGAAAGAGCGATGGAGCCATGTAATATGCAGTTCCTCTATCTCGAGCTACTCACGTTATTACGTCATAGTATGGCCACTGATTTTTATGACAGCTGTCAATGTCAAAATATTGCCATGATGGCTGCATTGGAGCATTTTAATGATGAATTTTGATAGATAGGTATGAACCACAGATATAGATACACATAGATAACGCAAATGCACGTACTTCGCGTGTCCGAACCCCGACAAAGCGTCGAGGTTGGTCGCCGCAACTTACAGTCCGCGCGCGTCTGTTGTCGCTGCCGGTCGTCCGCAAAAACTAAAAAAATGCCTCGTTGCGTGATAATTAACTGCAATATCCCAAAAATTTCGAGCACCCAAAGACAGGAACATATTTCTTATCACAGGTAAGTTATTTTAACATTATATTATGCGTAAATTCATTTTAAAACTATTTTTTATGTATTTAGAGCTGTGATTTCAAGGATATACCTAAGTAACTATAGATTAACGTTAAGTAAAACAATATTCACATTACGTTGACGTGTTTGGTTTGAGCGTTGGAACTGACGTTGTGTGTTAAAAGACGATGAATATTACAACAAGCGATACTGTCGCGCATCGCTTCGACTTCGTGATACAGGCAATTTATCATTCGTCTGTCAAATCTAGCGACTAGTGTTGTTCGTTCTACAACATATATCAATAATCGATTTTAATCGATATCGGACCGACGAATGATATAAAAGAAAAATGGTGACATATAAAAGAAAAATGGTCTACGTGAATTGATTAAATCTAGTGGCGGCAGTGACAAACGATCTTATTTATTTAGAATTTAATATACAGAACATGTATAAAGGCGGACTTAATGCCAAAGGCATTCTCTCTGCCAGTCAACCTAGGTATAGGGTAATGCAGAGATGAAACATAGTGTGTGCATATTAGTGTGAGGTTTAGAAAGAAGTAATTATTATGAGAAATATATAATAATTATAAATTAAATAAAAATAAAAATTATAAGTGATATATAGGTATATGCAAAATCACAACAATCTAGGTATATGTATATTGTATATATTTTAAAAAGACAACTTCCGCACTAGAGAACAAACTCTGTGTCGCGGGGGACTTTACAAACATACAATTAACGGACACAAATTACACCCAGACTCAGAACAAGTAGTAACGACATTAAAAATATGAGTAAGAGTGAGATAATCAGTGCGGCGGCTCCAGTTGAATCGATTGAATCGTAGCGGCCGGAGGAGCATTGGCGGCATCAGTGTCTTTGAATCGGTTTGGATTTCTCGTCACTAAATTTCGGCTGTGACGTCACAGTAGGTGTTAAAAAGTCGGCACGCTTGATTTCAATACAATTTGTGATACTTGCGTTATCTATGTGTATCTATATCTGTGGTATGAACAGTAATGTGAATAAGTCATTTTTATTATAACAAAGAGCGATACTCAAGATAGCAAGGGCAGCGGTCGGGTGAATTCAGTCATGCCAACCTAACGATTTTGACAGCTCCAAGTGCACAGATATAAAAATCGGTTTATAACGAGTTCGACTCTGACCGGTAGTACCTATTTGAATTCTGCTAATGGTGAAGAAAAACATCGTGAGGAAACCAATGTCATAACATTCTGTATACATATATCCGTTGCCGTGTGTAGGTACATGAGGTGAAATAAAACAACAAAGTCAACAGTCAACTTATATCTCAGTTATTATACCGTAACTATTACATTAGCATCATGCACAGCACCAAGAATCGATGGTTATGTGTAACAAACCTCAAATATAACAACTAACTGCGCCGACTTTGCCCGGGTTAAACTATATTTTTACCCCTGGGTTGAATTTCCAAAATGTGTTTCATAACTTGCTTACGTTTTACAATAAACCTATATTCCAAATTTCAGCTTTCTAGATTTAATAGTTTCCGCTGTACGTTGATAAGTAAAGACAAACGATATAAGATATACCTAATTTCTGCCCTGATCATAGGCACATGATATTTCGTCATTGCAAATTTAAAATCTATGTAACAATATATTTATAAATAGAATATGTAGGTACGTTTGGCTTCTATGCATTCCTAAACTATTTATCCGATTGCGAAGAAAAGTCTTTGCTCCAAAAAGACACCGGTAAGTACCTATTTCTATTGCGTCCGTATTACAAACGCAGTTGGCGGGGCGGAGCTGCGTTTTATTACAACGGAATCTCTGCCCTTTTCCTCTTTCACCTTGCATTTGTATCGAATGTACTGTTTCCAAAGATGTTGCAAGGCGCATAAAAATCTCTAATTTTGATTCTCCTCAAAATTGGACCGTTGTTAGCCTAGTATAGTATAGACATCGGTGAACCGTTAGGGGAAGAAAAGCGTAATTAGATTACATGCCCGCACTCAATTAATTAATCACACCTCAATTCCCTCTTTTATTCACCAACACTGGAGATAAAAAACTGTCAATCGTAAGACTGCTGTGAGAAGTGAAAACTTTTCAGTAACTCGCGTGACGGTCCCGCGAGTTTCATACTTTTCCCCCATCCCAAAAATGCCCAACGCGTCTAAACAAGTTTTCACTTACATTATTATTATAGCTTTATTTTTTTATTTCAATAATTTATGAACCGTTCCAAATACTTGTGGCTAAGTCAGGTCCAGACTTATTTTAAAATACTAAATATAATAATTATAGGTTTCTTTAAAGATGTGTTACACATATCATTCAGTCTATACTTTAAAACCGATTTATAATTATTGCTATTATTATTTTTAATGGAATCGACAACAACAAAATATTATTTTGTACATTAAAGCCTCGTGCAGGTAGGCAGGGCACGAACGCTTGCGTTACCAAAAAAGTTATCCATAGAAACGGAGTGACGTTTTATAGCTAAAAAACTCGAATCGAGTTGTCTATGGCTTGGTCAAAACGTTTAACAATGCTGTGCGCCCCGCCCTCCCTACTTGCGCAACCCTATAGACCGGAGTCTCATTTGGAATTAATAAAATAATTGTAATAAAAAAATATTTAACGGAATTTAATAAATGATAACTATGTAAAATGGCAGTGTGGTCATCATTATTGTACGATTCCATTCTTACACCAACTAAAGCATCTCATATACGTATAAAAATAAAATTAAAAAAAGGAATGTAGAAAAAAATATTATAAATGAACTTAATTTTTTGAATAATAATTAATATTTTTAAGTAATTATAAATATTTACATTTTTTTATATTACGCTTTTATTAGACATATCAATATTATTATATAAATAAATGTCTAATAATAATTTTATTATTATTATTATTCACAATAGAATTATAGTCAGCCAGTGGGCCCCGTCACTTGGTATAATAAGCAATTACAATAACCATAGGAAACTTAACAGTAAACTAAGAAATACTTATAAATTTATTATTTTCGACTGGCGGCCATATTTTAGTGCTGTAATACTAAAATACAGAGCTAAGGCAATACGAGTAGTTTACACTGTGTATTAGAATATAATACGTATTTTCAACCGAATGTTTGACTTTGACTGACAAAAGCCGTAGCCGTAGTTGTAGCCTTAATGTTAGCCTAAATTTTTTGATGACAAATAAGGCTGAGACTCATATACACAGCTTCAAACATGTACGACTAAGTTAGGTCCTTTATCCTAAGATACTAACATCTAGTTTTTAAAAGGCTGATTAAATTTGTGAGTGTCTTCATCTCTTTATTTTAATTGCAAATAGCTGACGTAAATCTTTGGCAATGTCGAGAATAAAATATTCATCATGAACTTAATGTCAAACTAATGAATAAAATTGTAAAAATAGTTGAATAAAAATAAATGTCGAAAAACGAAATGATGTATGATCGAAATGTTTTCTGTCTTTTCTGTTACATTCATAAGTCTTACTTTGAACATAAATTAATAGGTACATCATAAGTTTGTGTTTCAACCAGCCTTTCAAAAACAGTATGTTAATAATATTATAATGTCAGCCTTACTTGTCGTTATATAAAAATAAATTCGTTATACATTTTTATAACATTAACCCTTTGAACGCCACGGTCGTGTATAGCCGACAAAAATAGTGTTCATTAAGCCAACGCACGTGCCGATTAACGCAGCGTTCAATAGGTTAAATCGTGTTATATCGACAGTACCTATACCAAAAAAATATTTTGTGTTTTGTAGCAACGTTAAGTGATTGTACAGGCGAAGTCGCCTGTAAATCCTGGCCCCTTGTGCCCCTAGTCGTCTGCCGAACGTTTCCTGTATAAAACACACCAATGTTATTGGATTAGGGGATTTTTTATAACAGTTTAGAGAAAGTATGTATATATAATTGGAGTTACTTATAATTTTGTTAATATTTTTAAGTAATTAAATATATTATTTTCGCGATTAGTGGATATATTAATACTATAATGGATACAGGAATTGTACTGAGCGCGGTCACAGGTTGGCTCATCCGTGACTACGATCGGTGCAATTTGACCGAAGCGTGGGGTAACAAAGCTTTTGTTTTATTTAGGATTACTTATTGGTAACTTCGAATAAATATTTACTTTCTCTACTGTTATAACAATCCCCTAATCTAATTAATATTGGTGACTACAGTGTAAAAAGGAAATATGCAAAGGTAACTATAAACTTGTGCGTTGCATGACATTCAATATATAAACTATGGGTTTTAACACGATGGACCTGTCAGCGACCATTGGTGATGTAGCCTGGTCCTATCCTAACATCAAGCAAAAATCAAAGCTCGTATATATATTGTACTAGCGGCCCGCCCCGGCTTCGCACGGGTTAAACATTTTTATTTAAGGGGTTTGATTTCTTTTCACCCTCTTAGGAGTATTTTTTTTAAAACCCCCTTTGTTTTTATCCAGAAGCAGGTATATAAAATTTCGTGCATTTAACTATAAAAATTACAAACTTTCATTCAACCGTCCATCCCTTATTTTATTCCTATAGGTGTGAAATTTCCAAAAAGCCCTATTTAGTGCTCACTTACGTCATTTAAGGAACCTTTATGCAAAATTTCAAGTTTGTAGCCTCAGCGGTTTAAGCTCTGCGTTGATAAATCAGTTAGTCGGGACAAGCAATTATATATGTATAGATATGCAATGGTATTAAAAATAGTTAACAAAAAATCTAAAATACTTTACCACCAGATTACATTGTCACAAGCTGAGCAATAAAGCGGTATTAGTACTTCGTTTGTGAGGTACAATCGTTTAAAACTACCCTCACTAATGTGAGGGTAGTTTTAAAAAAGCAATAATTTGCTTTTCCTATAACCGCTACATGCTACACTCACAGTGTCCCCATCGCAGTAACACCGATGTATATAATACTATATATCATACAACGCTTTAGTTTAAAAGTTTGTATGTGTAAATAATTTAAAGTCTATTAATTAATTTTAACCTAAATTTAGTTAAGTTCGCGAGCCAAGCATTCGTTTGCATTCCTTTCACAAGCGAATGCTCTTTATCACGCGATTACGATTGATGTATTTCCTATGGTATTTTTATATACGTCAATTTATAATAGAAACCTGTATGGGTGTATTATTGCGGAATATACTGACAGACACATACTGCATTAAAATAGAGTTGTACTTTCAAAATGTCAGCCTTCGCATCAATTAATCAGCCTGATTCAATCTATACCTGCATAGGCTTACGTGTGTTTCCCAGAAGGATGGGCAGAGACAGTTTTTCACTGCTGCAGTATTTAGTAGTAAGTATTTCTGAACTCTGATGCAGTTAGTGTCAGTGAATACATGTATTCCTACCTATAATAGTTAACTTGCCAATGCTCTTATAAAAAAATTATTAAACGCGGTTATGATTTGATCTGTACTATGTTTTCAGTTTTTAAAATATTATAATGCACTGGACCTGTTATTTTAGCTGTTATAATAACGAGTATACTGAATAATGTGATTATATGATCATGGAAACCAAACATGGGACACAAATAATATTGTTATTTATACCTATTCTCTATTTCTAAAAATCTGACAATAGAAATTGTCTGAAATGTAATTGATGGTGTCAATAGAGCACTGGCCAACTAACTAACATAATAGGAATACACTTTAATTTTTACATTCGAGTTATGAAATGTATTTCGACGATCTATACGTATAGGATAAAAATTTGATTTTAAAATAAAATATGTATTTTTTTTAACCGTTTTAACGCCACTGTCGAGTATATCCGACAAATAAAATTGCTTGTCGCCAATGCCGGGCAACGATGACCTTATTTTTACCACAGTTTCAATGTTGAGAACCTTTAGTACATGGCTTTAGTATATATGCAGCCTGTGGGTAAAATATAAAAATAGCCGAACGATGCACTGATGCGAATTTAGTACACAATAACGCACTCAAGGCGCGCATCGATGACTACTATGTTACTCTGCGCGCTAATGCGCAACAGAGTGCGTGCCAGTTGCACAACTGCACTGGATCAATATAGACGGTACAGTGACTGACGTAGTATTTATTTTATAAACATACATAGTCATAAGGATGAAATATTTAGAATTTATTTATTTAAATGTTTTTATTATTTGTCGGCTATACTTGACTGTGTGTACAATGGCTCAACCTTTTATCATCACAGTTCTTATAGGACGACCAATAAAACAAGTAATTGCTTTGATAATTTGTTGGCTATACACGACGCAGCGTTCAAAAGGTTAATATGATTTACTTATTATAAATAAAATTATATACATAAGGACCGTCGGCTTACTGTAAAAATTGTGTCAGTATGTGTAGTAATGTACAATCGACAAAGTAAGCGTTCGACCACGCATAATATAGCGAAGCGATTGTGGCATCAACGGCCATATTTATTGAAGAGTTTTTTTCAGAAACTTTATTCACCCGTAGACCATTTGCAATCTTATGTTAGTATACCATATTGCGTTTATTTTTATTGCGAATGGTTGTAGATGAGTAAACGGCTCACTTGATGGTAAGAGGTAACAGACACTCATGGTCTTCAGCAATGCTGGTTACTGTCTAGCCGCTGCCTGCCGTAAACATTCTATAAGTGGTGGAACGCCAACTTTATCGATGGTACATTTAGTGTTTTCTTATCTCGAATGTTCGAATGATGTATAGGCTACATGTCGATGAGGAAAGGTGAGTCTAGGGCTCCAAGGCCGGCTGCGACGCCCCCCTCGTTAGCGTCTGCCAGCTTTGAACGGAGGACGTGGCCCACTTGACGGTTGTGGAATATTTTGTCTTTAGTGCTGTGGAAATATAAAAAAAATATTGTTACTAATAGAAAAAAAAGTGGTTTAAATGGTTCAACATTTTCCATTATGAAGTGTGTTGTGGGTTTGATCCACACATAGGCATTGAAATCATAAACACAAAGTACAACCAGACTCGGAATAATCATTTGTAAGATCATACTTTTTTACCGTGCTATGCTAGATGACACGGCCACTACAAAATACTAGTCATTATATAACTTGTATATGATACAAAATTACGGATATTTGTAAGAAATAATATAATAAAACACTATAAAACATTACCCAATGATGACGCCATATATGCCAAGCTCTGAGACAAGGTCAACGATAGGCGGTGGCAGTGTCGCTCCCGGCCGGATCACGTAGCCGGGGACCTGAATAATCATAAACATTACAACCTTTTGACGTCTACTGTCGGGTATATCCGACATATAAAATATGTTTACCAGTCGGCAGGCGATGACAACTTCATTTTACAACATTTTTTATTTGTCGGCTATACCCGACTGTGGCGTTCAAAGGGTTTTTTTTTTTTTTTTTTTTTTATACTACTTGGGTGGCAAACAAGCATACGGCCCGCCTGATGTTAAGCAGTATCCGTAGCCTATAGACGCTTGCATTACCAGAGGTATCACTTGCGTGTTGCCAACCCATTTTTTTACACCAGGGCTTTAAGATGGAAGTAACCCTTGGATAGGAATACGTTTCTTTCAAAACGCATTCCTAAATGAGCGCTGGAGACCTGTACTCACACACAGGAACACAACTACACCGCAGTGTGTAGTCATTTGGCTGTGGTCTTCTGTAAGGTGGAGGTCCTTCCCCAGTCGGGCTTGCTCGCTAGTATGGTGCCCTACCTCTCTTAAAAATCAATTCGGGTCAATAAAAGAAAAAATAAATGATTTACCTCTTGTATATGGCGAAGGTAAACATTGTAAAGAAATTATAACGTATTAGAAAAAAAACAAAGGCATATTGAATCCTAAGATTGAAGCAGTGGTAGTCGAGTGGGAAAGTAATCGAATTGTACGCATGAGGCGTGAGTTTGATCCAGAGTCGCGGTACCAATGTTAATTTTACATTGTGAAATTTATAAGTACTAATCCTTTGATTTACCAGTTAACGGTGAAGGAAAACATAATAGGGAAACCTACATTCCATAGAAGAAATTTAATAGACATGTCTGATCCAACCCACATTAGGCCAGCGTGTGTGGATCTTAATCCACACGCTGTTCTCTCTCTCTCTCTTGATAGAAAAGAGAGACTCGTGCCTAGCAGTCGTACATATATGGGTTGCTATTATTCAACAGAGATAAGCCCACCGCGTAGCGTAGCGTAAACACAGGTGGAGACACTATTTCTTCGGTCTTATAGTCCGATGGGACAGGGGGTAATTGGACACGACCGAAGAGAACCGGCGCAGTACCAACTGCTTTACGTGCTTTCCGAGGCACGGAGGGGTGGTGCTATGTTTTTAGAAAATAGTCACCCATCTACGGACCGACCGCGGCAAGCTTGCTTAACCTTGCTTGATAGATCTACAAGTAATAAGTGTGTGGTGTGTACCAGCGGCGGCAGGATCCTCTCCATGAGTATGTAGGCGCTGCGCTCGCGACTGTGGCGCATGCGCACGAGCGCGTCGCGCACGTCCGACCCGTACATGTTGTTGTATATACGTACCAGCGGCGGCAGGATCCTCTCCATGAGTATGTAGGCGCTGCGGTCGCGACTGTGGCGCATGCGCACGAGCGCGTCGCGCACGTCCGACCCGTACATGTTGTTGTGTATACGTACCAGCGGCGGCAGGATCCTCTCCATGAGTATGTAGGCGCTGCGCTCGCGACTGTGGCGCATGCGCACGAGCGCGTCGCGCACGTCCGACCCGTACATGTTGTTGTGTATACGTACCAGCGGCGGCAGGATCCTCTCCATGAGTATGTAGGCGCTGCGCTCGCGACTGTGGCGCATGCGCACGAGCGCGTCGCGCACGTCCGACCCGTACATGTTGTTGTGTATACGTACCAGCGGCGGCAGGATCCTCTCCATGAGTATGTAGGCGCTGCGCTCGCGACTGTGGCGCATGCGCACGAGCGCGTCGCGCACGTCCGACCCGTACATGTTGTTGTGTATACGTACCAGCGGCGGCAGGATCCTCTCCATGAGTATGTAGGCGCTGCGCTCGCGACTGTGGCGCATGCGCACGAGCGCGTCGCGCACGTCCGACCCGTACATGTTGTTGTGTATACGTACCAGCGGCGGCAGGATCCTCTCCATGAGTATGTAGGCGCTGCGCTCGCGACTGTGGCGCATGCGAACGAGCGCGTCGCGCACGTCCGACCCGTACATGTTGTTGTGTATACGTACCAGCGGCGGCAGGATCCTCTCCATGAGTATGTAGGCGCTGCGCTCGCGACTGTGGCGCATGCGCACGAGCGCGTCGCGCACGTCCGACCCGTACATGTTGTTGTGTATACGTACCAGCGGCGGCAGGATCCTCTCCATGAGTATGTAGGCGCTGCGCTCGCGACTGTGGCGCATGCGCACGAGCGCGTCGCGCACGTCCGACCCGTACATGTTGTTGTGTATACGTACCAGCGGCGGCAGGATCCTCTTCATGAGTATGTAGGCGCTGCGCTCGCGACTGTGGCGCATGCGCACGAGCGCGTCGCGCACGTCCGACCCGTACATGTTGTTGTGTATACGTACCAGCGGCGGCAGGATCCTCTCCATGAGTATGTAGGCGCTGCGCTCGCGACTGTGGCGCATGCGCACGAGCGCGTCGCGCACGTCCGACCCGTACATGTTGTTGTGTATACGTACCAGCGGCGGCAGGATCCTCTCCATGAGTATGTAGGCGCTGCGCTCGCGACTGTGGCGCATGCGCACGAGCGCGTCGCGCACGTCCGACCCGTACATGTTGTTGTGTATACGTACCAGCGGCGGCAGGATCCTCTCCATGAGTATGTAGGCGCTGCGCTCGCGACTGTGGCGCATGCGCACGAGCGCGTCGCGCACGTCCGACCCGTACATGTTGTTGTGTATACGTACCAGCGGCGGCAGGATCCTCTCCATGAGTATGTAGGCGCTGCGCTCGCGACTGTGGCGCATGCGCACGAGCGCGTCGCGCACGTCCGACCCGTACATGTTGTTGTGTATACGTACCAGCGGCGGCAGGATCCTCTCCATGAGTATGTAGGCGCTGCGCTCGCGACTGTGGCGCATGCGCACGAGCGCGTCGCGCACGTCCGACCCGTACATGTTGTTGTGTATACGTACCAGCGGCGGCAGGATCCTCTCCATGAGTATGTAGGCGCTGCGCTCGCGACTGTGGCGCATGCGCACGAGCGCGTCGCGCACGTCCGACCCGTACATGTTGTTGTGTATACGTACCAGCGGCGGCAGGATCCTCTCCATGAGTATGTAGGCGCTGCGCTCGCGACTGTGGCGCATGCGCACGAGCGCGTCGCGCACGTCCGACCCGTACATGTTGTTGTGTATACGTACCAGCGGCGGCAGGATCCTCTCCATGAGTATGTAGGCGCTGCGCTCGCGACTGTGGCGCATGCGCACGAGCGCGTCGCGCACGTCCGACCCGTACATGTTGTTGTGTATACGTACCAGCGGCGGCAGGATCCTCTCCATGAGTATGTAGGCGCTGCGCTCGCGACTGTGGCGCATGCGCACGAGCGCGTCGCGCACGTCCGACCCGTACATGTTGTTGTGTATACGTACCAGCGGCGGCAGGATCCTCTCCATGAGTATGTAGGCGCTGCGCTCGCGACTGTGGCGCATGCGCACGAGCGCGTCGCGCACGTCCGACCCGTACATGTTGTTGTGTATACGTACCAGCGGCGGCAGGATCCTCTCCATGAGTATGTAGGCGCTGCGCTCGCGACTGTGGCGCATGCGCACGAGCGCGTCGCGCACGTCCGACCCGTACATGTTGTTGTGTATACGTACCAGCGGCGGCAGGATCCTCTCCATGAGTATGTAGGCGCTGCGCTCGCGACTGTGGCGCATGCGCACGAGCGCGTCGCGCACGTCCGACCCGTACATGTTGTTGTGTATACGTACCAGCGGCGGCAGGATCCTCTCCATGAGTATGTAGGCGCTGCGCTCGCGACTGTGGCGCATGCGCACGAGCGCGTCGCGCACGTCCGACCCGTACATGTTGTTGTGTATACGTACCAGCGGCGGCAGGATCCTCTCCATGAGTATGTAGGCGCTGCGCTCGCGACTGTGGCGCATGCGCACGAGCGCGTCGCGCACGTCCGACCCGTACATGTTGTTGTGTATACGTACCAGCGGCGGCAGGATCCTCTCCATGAGTATGTAGGCGCTGCGCTCGCGACTGTGGCGCATGCGCACGAGCGCGTCGCGCACGTCCGACCCGTACATGTTGTTGTGTATACGTACCAGCGGCGGCAGGATCCTCTCCATGAGTATGTAGGCGCTGCGCTCGCGACTGTGGCGCATGCGCACGAGCGCGTCGCGCACGTCCGACCCGTACATGTTGTTGTGTATACGTACCAGCGGCGGCAGGATCCTCTCCATGAGTATGTAGGCGCTGCGCTCGCGACTGTGGCGCATGCGCACGAGCGCGTCGCGCACGTCCGACCCGTACATGTTGTTGTGTATACGTACCAGCGGCGGCAGGATCCTCTCCATGAGTATGTAGGCGCTGCGCTCGCGACTGTGGCGCATGCGCACGAGCGCGTCGCGCACGTCCGACCCGTACATGTTGTTGTGTATACGTACCAGCGGCGGCAGGATCCTCTCCATGAGTATGTAGGCGCTGCGCTCGCGACTGTGGCGCATGCGCACGAGCGCGTCGCGCACGTCCGACCCGTACATGTTGTTGTGTATACGTACCAGCGGCGGCAGGATCCTCTCCATGAGTATGTAGGCGCTGCGCTCGCGACTGTGGCGCATGCGCACGAGCGCGTCGCGCACGTCCGACCCGTACATGTTGTTGTGTATACGTACCAGCGGCGGCAGGATCCTCTCCATGAGTATGTAGGCGCTGCGCTCGCGACTGTGGCGCATGCGCACGAGCGCGTCGCGCACGTCCGACCCGTACATGTTGTTGCCGCCACCCTCGCGCTGCGGCTTCAGCACGAACCTGACACAATACAACACGACACATATCAAAACGACTGGTGACACATACTGGTGGTGAACGATGGTGACAAACGACTTTTTTATATATCTTAATATATATAAATTACGTGTATCGTTGTTTGTCCGCTATGGACTCCTAACTACCGAACCGATTATAATAAAATTTTGTACACTGTATAGTTTTGTCAACCTTAAAAGATAGGGTTTTTTTTCTCGATAAGGCCCTTTAATGTAACTCAGGCAAAGTCAGGGCGGGCCGCTATAGTATATTATATATATGATAATATGCAGATTTAGTATAAGGTTCTAGAGTGGCGACCACGAACTGGAGAGCGCAGCGAAGGCAGTACTCCAACAAGATGGACCGACGACCTGATAAAGTTTGCTTGAGCCGACATCGAGCATGTACGTATACCACTGTTGTGGTAAATGTGTTCTGTGGTAAACCTTGAGGAGGCCTATGTCAATGGACGTCTTTTGGCTGAAAAAGTTAAGTTTTATTTCTTAACCATTTTTATTTTTATTTTAAGGTTAAATACCCCGGCCCCTGAGGGATGCCAGAAGAGCCCTTTATTATTCTGCAGGTACATAGAGTTAGTTTGTGTATCTTCATGACTTATAAAATGACAAAAGTAGTTACTGGCTCTTAAACCTATGTGCAACAGGGATTGGTTTGATGACAATGATTTAATTCTTACTAATGCTATAGCCAAACATCGTGCATTTTTGCATCTCAATGACTCATCACGCCATCATATGGATAAGATCAAAAAGAGCTCATTAGAACTCCGTAACTTTATCCGCGGTGTTAAAGATAAAATGTATTTAGTGGCTAGCTGATACAAACCAACTCGGAGACATTTATGGTGAATTGTGTGCATTAATTGCTCCAAAATAACAAGTTTATGTACCTTTAAACGCTATTGATGGTACACTGCTAACAAATAAATACGAGGTACTAAAGCGCTGGGTTGAACATTTCAACACCTTACTATATGTTGATAGATCAATAGACCTCAATTTCATGTTGGCCATACCCGCGCTGCCCCAGGGCCCTGCACTTAATGATCCACTACTGATTCAAGAAGTCATCGGCGCCATTAAACAGCAGCTTAACAAAAAAGCCGTAGGTCGTGATGGAATCCCGGGTGAGTTGCTCAAGTACGGTGGAAGGGATCTGCATGAGACAATTTGGAAGTTTTTCTGTCGTATGTGGGAGGAGGAGATGGTACCCGATTCTTTAACAGTGTCCTTGTCCTGGAAAGATCTTTGCAAGAGTCCTTCTAAACCGGCTATTAAAATTATCTGAATACACACTACTTGAGACCCAGTTTTCGTCCAAACAGAGGCACATGTGAGGCAATCTTCTCTATTCGGCAGTTGCAAGAAAAGTGCAGGGAACAATCACAGCCTTTGGTTCTCTGTTTCATAGATCTAGAGAACGCTTTTGACAGCGTGCCTCGTGAAGGACTTTGGATAATATTAAAAAATCTTGGATGTACTGAGAAGTTTATCAGAATAATTCGTTTCTTGCATGACAATATAAGTTGGCGAAAAACGATCTGTCGGAATTCCTTCATGTCACATGCAGCGTAAAGCAAGGATGTGTTTTGGCACCTATTCTCTTTGCTCTGTATTTTGCGGTTGTAGTGGAAGTGTTCTTAGCAGGCAATACGAGGGCTATACATATCGTTTTTCGAACTGACGGCAAACTTTTTAACTTAGCCCGATTGACAGCTTCATCAAAAGTTTTCTATACACTCATCATCGAGGTCATGTATGATGATGAGCTGTGTTTTGTTGCGTCATCTTCAGAAGACTTACAGGCGCTGATGGAATCCCTTGATAAGTCATGTCGTAAGTTCGGTCTCAAAATTAGCATATCTAAGACTGAAGTCATGGCAACCTTAAGCCATGGTCCGTTGAAAATACGACTTGACGATGCGGTCCTCAAGTAGGTAGATAAATTTAAATACCTAGGCAGTACGCTAGCATCTAAGGGTGACCTTGACACGGAAATCAATAACAGGATTCGTACTGCTTCAGCAGTTTTTGGCAGACTCCGGGAAAAGCTATTCAGCTCACACGATTTGATTTTGCCAACAATAATGAACGTATAAAGGGCGATCGTTTTAGCGAATATCCTCTATTCTTCAGAGACGTGGTATGTTTACAGCAGACATATTTGCATTCTTGACCGTTTTCATCTCAAGTGCCTTCGTGATATCTTACATATTAAGTAGTCCGAACACTGGTGGTGTCCGCGGTATTGAAGCCTATCTAATGCGACGTCAATTGCGGTGGTCGGGACACGTTGTAAGAATGTCTGATGAGAGGATTGCTAGTTGCATTTTCTTTTCTGAACTCGAGTGGCAAGCGGAAATAAGGCGGACAATTCCTAAGAAATAAAGATGTTCAGAAAAGACACATGAAGAAATACAATATAGATCCTTCTCATTGAGGAAAAATGGCCAGTAATAGATCTGAATGGTGGCATTTGGTGCAATGCAATGTCCAATTCATTTAGTGCTAAAATAGGATACATAGGTCACATTGGGACACACTCTCAACTCCTACAATATTAGCCAGAACAGAAAAGTCACCGTAACCGAATCCAGCTTGGGAAATATTCAGTAACAAACTTTGTGTTTATAAATGCAAGTCACAGCAGAACATTATGGTACTTGTTAAAGACTATCTATTAAAATTAGAAAAAGTAGTGTATGTAGGTATGCTAAGGGGCTCGAGAATAAACCCACCTTCCATCCTAATATTCACGCTCATGCATGTACGAACTAATAACGTGGTAGTTACCTATCAGCATCGGCTATGGCCATTTCGACGGCCCTCTCGCCGTTCTCGTCGAAGTCGAGCGAGTACAGTCCGGTGAAGATATCTCTGACCCTGCTGGTGGCGGGGCCCCCTCCCATGAATTTCTCCAACACACCGGGGCCCGCTAGGGCTTGTTGCACCTTCTTCGTACCAGCAAGTTGGTAGTGGATCGACGGACATTTTATTGCTCTGAAAATATTGATTATATTTCTTAGAATACTGTCGGAGATTCAAATCAATTTTATGTGTTTTTAGAAAGCCTTTAGGATCCGCGCAAACGAGGCACCAGTGGCGGCCACTGGTGGCTAGCGACAAACAGATTATGGACTCGCCGCACACGCGTACCTAGTGGCAGCCATACGCGACTGAGTGTCCGTGACACGCTACCCGGCGACCACTCGCCACTTCAGCAAGAGAGTGAAATAAATTGTAGCGGCCACCGTACTTCGTTAGCGTTGTAACAAAGGACGTGACGCGCGAAAACCTCTGATGGCTGTGGTAAGTGGCCAGTTTGAGCGAAGTCTTACTTTACTAGCTTTTAAAATGTCACGGTCTGTAGACGTTCTGATTTCGAGAGGGAGCACATTCCAAAAGAAAATAAACTACATAGTGTATACTTACGTGGACCTTTCTACTCGTAGTCTGGCCTCCCACTCCTTGGACGAAGGGTACTGGGCAGGCTCATAGCCAGACCGATAGTACACTACCGCCACCGGTCGGCCCTCTCTGTAAACCATACATTATTTTTACTACATTTAGGATTTTTTATCTATGATATGGTAAGCAGTTACCGTAGGAAGAAAGATAGAAAAGCCTTGGACGCTTTTTAAAGAGAGGTAGAGGCACCAAACTAGTGAAAAAAGACGGAGAAGGACCTCCAACTCACAGAAGACCACAGCCAAATAACTACACACAGCGTTACGTTCCTACAATTACAGTACAGGTCTTCAGCGTTCATTTAGGGAAGCGTTTCCAAAAAATTCCTATCCTAGTGATACTACATCTTAGCCCTGGTATAAAATACATTGGGTCGGCGACAAGCAAGTGATACCTCTGGTATTGCCAGAGTTTATAGGCTGCTTAACAACAGGCAGGCCGTATGCTTGTATGCCACCTAAGTAGTAGAATAATATAATAATATGCAAAAAATACTAGAAGTATCTCTTGCGTATTGCCGACCCAATACTTTTTTGAGATAGAGTATTCCTGGGATAGTAAATTGTTTTTGTAAAAACGCATCCCTAAATAAGATAATTTAAATATGATAAAAACTTACATGATCAGTTGTTTTTTGTTATTTAGTTGGAGTTCGTCGTGAATTTCAGTCAGTGTCTTCCTGTAGACCTGGATATAAAAAAGCGAAAGGATATGAAAACATGAACTTGACTCGACAAATTGGAATTCGGAACCGATAGCTTCATTACCCTCCAGAACGGAAGGGGCATGAAAGATCCCAAAGGGTCGAACTCTTCGGGCTATAAAGACAGCCCCTGATTTGCCGGCAGTCAGAATTGCTGTTCTAAAAAAAGCACCTGTATTTACGCTCGGACTTGTGCCCCAAACAGAAAAAAAAACTGTAATATCTTACCGTGTATACGTTACAGCGTGTGTGAATTAAGGTCTAAACCTACCTAAGGTCTACCCTCTCTCTCTCTCTCTCTTGATAGAGGAGAGGAGACCCGTGCCCAACAGTGGGACATATGTGGGTTGCTATTAATTAATAATTAATATCTTACCAGTATATCGGGGCGTTTCTCTGATATTTCAAACTCATGGAACCGCTGGTCGCAGATGTTGTACGAGACCTCTTCGACAACGAACAGAACTACTGCATTGGGCACGCCGAACAGGTCGTACGCTTGGATGATACCGCCGCATAGACCTGACAGTGCCAGATTCTCTGGCATCTGTACATACAACATTAAGTTCTATTGTATTTTTCACATAGCATGCGTCAGAGGTGGATTTAATGTCAACAGCAAGGCAAGAACTAAATAAAATGCAAGGAGTTACGGCATAGGCTATTAGCCTCTCTAACCCTTGCATTTTTTTTTACTACTTAGGTGACAAACAAGCGGCCTAACTGATGGTATGCAGTAACCATAGCCTATGGACGCTTGCAAAACCAGAGGCTGTTTATTTTCCTGGGATAGGAAAACGTTTGGTTAAAAATGCATCGCTAAATGAGCTCTTGAAACTTGTGCCCACACACAGAAACACAAATACACCGGTGTGTGTATTCATTTGGCTGTGGTCTTCTGTAAGGTGGTCTTCTTTTATTGTTTTGTAATAAATAAAGTAATTAAAAGATACATAGAAAGACATAAATTTAAGAAGGATTTCTTTGACTGGTTTTATGGTTTAAGATCTTTATTTCCTCATAAGAATTCACAATGATTCACTTACTGAGAAACAATATTGACATGATAAGCTTTTAAGAGTGTACAGAAACATTATATTATTAATTTATTACTAACTTAAAAGTAAACTATAAAAGAATGTAGGTAACATAACACAATATTCACTAATAACTAAATGCTACAAAGTGGGTATATTGCAAACTATTTCTATTGAGCGCTCGCTCGAACGTTTTCAACAATACACAGATGTTGAAACTACACGTTTTGGAAATACAAAACGCAATATAAGTTTGAAACCTGATGAGGTTAAAGGAAATTTATTTGTTTTTACACAAAATGTAAGAAATAATGGCAATAGTTATTTAATACGAGAATTTAGAGAGGTAGGGCACCATACTAGCGAGCAAGTCCGACTGGGGAAGGACCTCCACCTTACAGAAGACCACAGCCAAATGACTACACACAGCGGTGTAGTTGTGTTCCTGTGTGTGAGTACAGGTCTCCAGCGCTCATTTAGGAATGCGTTTTGAAAGATACGTATTCCTATCCCAGGGTTACTTCCATCTTAAAGCCCTGGTGTTAAAAAATGGGTTGGCAACACGCAAGTGATACCTCTGGTAGTGCAAGCGTCTATAGGCTACGGATACTGCTTAACATCAGGTGGGCCGTATGCTTGTTTGCCACCCAAGTAGTATAAAAAATAAAAAAATAAAAAATACGAGCCCACATCAAATAATTAGAAATGGGTAGAATATTATTATAAATACTATACTTGCGCACAACCCATCGCACATAATATATGTACATATAAACCTATCGGAAGATATCCTCTAAATGATAGTGAAAACCACATTTATATCCGTTGCGTGGTTTAGAAGATCTAAGCGTACAGAGGGACAAACAGCGGGAAGTGACATTATTTTATAATATGTAAGTATATATCTAGATATTTTATAATATGTAAGTATATGGCTGTACTTACATTTTTTATTAAATCACCATGTTCCAACTGGCGCAGAATGTAGCTGAAACATGAACATAACTCATTGTGGTGTTGTTTCACTTCATGACGCCATCTTTATATTAGTTCTTATTTAGTACGCCAGATGGCGTCACTGTAGTCGATGGTATATCAAATGAAAAATAAAATGATAAACATGCTAATTAACAATAAATTTTAGATATAACTAGAGAAACGTTATGTTTTTTATTGTAAACTTGTTTAAATCAAAATTAATTATGATCTTGTTTTGAATGATGACAACTGCCGCACTAGAAAACTATGTGTCGCGGTGGACTTTACAAACATACAACTACCGGACATAGGGTTCACCTAGGCTCAGAACAAACATTTATGGATCACACAAAGTTTTGTCTCGTGTAGGAATCGACTTCATAACTTTCGGTGTGGGGCGCCGCGGCGCTAGGAGCGAAGCGCCCATTCACCACAAGATCACTAGTGCAGTCTAGTTTCAACTGCTTGTAACTAAAAATATTAAAATGAATACTAACAATTTCTCTAGTTAAATCAAAAACATTCAAACAATATATCGGTTTCACTATATATTTGCAATATTTTCTAAACTGAATAATATAAATTCGTACGTAGGAAACGAACCCATTAACACGCTAGAACTAGTTGGTTGGAAATTTCTGTCATGAGTCAAAATACATAACATGACATCGCTGACTCTTTAGGGAAATAGCGAAACAACGTGTCGATGCGTCTCGTGACAAGAGAATTAGCATTGCCATTCAACGTGGCAATTGCCTTCACCTTTTGGGCACGTTTTTATTTGAAAGTGATGCTAAGGAATATTATGAAGTCTAAACCAGGGGTTGTTCTACGGCGTGTTAAAAGGTGAGTATATATAGCTTGTATAGCCCCGTCTTTCTTTCTCGCCCGAAAGATGTGATTCTTTCGAGCGAGAAAGAGAGACGGGGATGTTAGAGATCGTTTGTTCTTAATTAGTCTCACTATTAACGGTAATTTCCAACAAGTTCTTAAAGTGTCACAGTGCGATAAGTTAATAAAAATAGTGAAAAACCATACATCATTTAATCCTACTTGATCGATAGAGTAGGTGATGTGTTAAAAAGAGCCAAATTAAAAGTAGGTACCCGGACGGTTCCAGGTACCAGATACTTTTAATTTGGCTCTTTGCATAAACATCGGTATGTTTATGCATGAAGGGGTTGATGAATGAAGAGGAAGTGAAAGAAGTATGCCCGGTGTACCATGTACACCGGGTGTACACCGGTGTGTGATGAGTATGTAAAATTCTAACCAGTAGAGTTAGAGAGATTAAGGAGTCACATTCTGTGACTCCTTAATCGATTACACATTATGTAAGGAGTATAACTCATTGGAAATCAAATAAACGTATGCAGTTACACTGTGACATTTTAGTACAGTTGGTAAACAAATCAAGGATGAGACTTCTTTTTAATCTCCGTATCCTCATGATTCTTGCATAGTGAGGGGAAAATCTATTCTTTGTTTACCCAACTACTATAGAGAATTCCGTAAAGAAAATATTGTAAATATATAAATGAAAGAAACCGGCCACCCTACAAGCAATTATCATAATACATACAGTAATTAATTAACAATACACAAGCCAAATACTAACACTACTTCTACTACAATAGTATACATAAATATGCTAAGCTATACAACATATGCAGTCATTATATTGTATGCACTCAAACTTAATTCAATCTATGCAGACTTACACAACGGTATTTAATCGACTTGTATTGTTGACAGAATAATGGCAATCGATTCATATTTTAATGATACTTCCTTTTTTATTTAAAGACTTATTTACACCTTGCGGGATTTGCAAAAGTGACTTTATATAAGGCGATTTGCAGAATGCACCGCAACACGCTGCGGGGTGCGCGGCGATGGAACAAAAACACAGCGCATGAATGCGTTTTCAGTGTTTTGTACTACGCGTGTTTTCAATACAAAGCGAGATACTTCCAACAACGTAAAAACACGTACTGACACGCTAAGCTACGTGGCGTATTGCGGTGCAGTGTGCCAAGCCCATCACTTAGTTTTAGGTTTCATATGTATGTCTGCAAAACTCGCAAAGTAGTCGACTGATTGGATTTAAAGTTTTACACAAGCATACAGTTTTTATTACGACACGTAGTCGATGTAGTATTTGTAGATCATAAAATTATGTTAAGTATTTAATTATGTATTTTGACCTGATGAAGTTTGTGAGTAGTCGATAGACAATGTGTCCAGAAGTAGAAGTCTTTGGGCTGATATGATGATGATGAGATAATATTATTGTGCTTCGATTTCTTTAATTTTAATATAGTGTTCTTTAAATGCAAATACTCAAACCTATTTGCAAGTAAGATTTTTAAAAAATCGTCAGAATTGATCATATTTTGGTAAAAATCCATTAGTGGTTTTTTATGTAGATATCTACTATTATAGTATTCAGCTTATTAAACGCAAGTAAACATTATAAATACATAGTTAAACCAGTTGCCGGAGGGTCTTGGTGACCTTTAAGTACAGGTTTTTTTAAAAACCTACATTAGGCACCAGTCTTTTAGAAAGTGAGGTCATCAAATATCTTTAAATCAAGTGTAAGTTGTACCTATTTTCAACTTCGTGGCAGGAAAACTAAACGATTTTATTATTGTTTTGTTATTTAAAACAGGGTTTTTCTTTCTTAAGCTGTAAATGAGGATGCGGCCCGCCTAATGGTAACTGTAGCCTTGAAGAAGGTTTGCAATACTTGGGGACATAACTCACGTATTGCCAATTTAAAAAAAAATTAACCAGTATTTTGTCGTATCCCTGGTATAACAAAATGTTTCTCTAAAAATGCATCACTAAATGAGAACTGGAGATCTGTACCTACTAAATCGCAGGACTTAGCTACAAATCTGTGTGCATTTATTTCGCGGTGGTATTCTGTAAGATAAAGGTATTTCCCCAGTCGGACATGTTCCAATGTATACTAATGTATTACCTATATTGAAAGATCTGATATGGAGAATATAGAAAGAGAAGAGTTATAGGGAAAAATAGACTAATCGTAAATTTTGGTTTGCTGTACTGCAAGTATAACATAAAATAAATATCGAATGGTTAGTGGCCAAGTAGATTACAAAATTGTTCCGTGCGATAGGTGTCTGCCGTGACCAAAACGATTGTTAACGACATTGAATGTGCCTCCCAAAGCACAGAGTGGCTTAGATGTTCTATACGTGTAAACGCGCCATTGGTAGTTTAACCCGCTAATCGTTTACCGAGCAGCGAGAAGAGTAAGAACTATAAATAATAATTAAAACATCGCATTTCCCCTGGGAATTACTGTCTTAGCACAGTATGAAAACCCACAGTCATATACCTATCCTACACCACACTTATAAGTGTATAAAAAACCTCATACGTCATCTTCACTGACTAGGTATTATGTTAGGTCATAGACAAACAGTGAATAAGCATTTTATATGCAATTCATCGTTTACATACGTACCTAATTATGGGCAGAGTGTTACTCGTACACTTTAAATGTACTCCCTGATAGATTTATTACTGTAAACAGCAGAGGGAAATATTTGTGGCATTACAAGACATTACAATCAATAGTGAGGTGTGATGAAGCAAATCGAATCCTTTTTTAAAAGAAATTATTATTAAACTGTACAAATTATATTATTAACCCACGGCCTGCCCTGAATTCAACCGGGTTTAACATTTTTTTTGCGGTTTTGGTATTGGATTTCCAAAATACCTTAAGTCATCCAAGGGACCTTTGCGCAATATTGTTTGTAGCCCCGGTGGCAGATAAATCAGTATGCCAGATACTTATATATGTTTAGATTATAAATTAAGGCTATATACCTACTGGAACGATTGAGCTGTCCTGTTAAACGACGTCCACACAGAAATTCAGCTCCTTTATCTAGCCTAATAGTGATCTAGATCCTTACACAAACCCCAATAAGCTAAATAATATATCTATAAGACATTATAAACATATATTTCACGAAAAATGAAACATTCAATAAATATCTGTGCAAATGTGTATGAATGAAACACAAGCTCAATACAATGTCTTTGAAAGATGTGTACCCTAAGCCAAACCCAGCAAAAATTGGACAGAAATACACAAATTATTACGCGAACAAGTTCAAAACAGTTTTAATATTGTTAATTTTAACACCGACAATGCAGGCGTGGACAGGTAACATCTCTCAAGTGGTCGTGCTACCAAGCGTTCAATGCCTTCAAAAACAACAACATGCACGTATCGACAGTCTATAAATAAATACTGCTTACCAACTACTATGTTCTGTAAATATCTTATAAAACTAAGAAGCGGAAACTACACACCATGCCTTCAAACAGCCACCCAAGATGAAAGCAAAGCATAGAGTGCAACAAACAATACACGAACACTAATCGATGATAGAGAAGGACAGATGTAGCGTGCAAACAAGGACAGCAGTCACATGAGAGATGTTGACTGTGCTGGCCTAAAGTTATATCTGGATACCATTTCACTAAACAAAATTTCACAAAATTGTTGTAAAATCTGTGGGTAGTTACAACATTGTGACCAGTTACAAAAATAGCCATAAAAAATAGTGGGTAGCTCGAAAACCGTGGCTTATTAAAAAGCCGTTACGTTTGAATTTGGAACAATAAATGAAAAAGTATCCAGATATGAACCAAGGCGGCAGCAGTAATGTCGGTACCGAGCTAGCGTGGGTAGATACGACGCCAGGGCGCCAAAACTCGTCGCAATCGTGTTAAACTCCACTTGCTTGATTTTTAACTGCTCAGAGTGCTGCATCAGGTAGTCCGAGCGGAAGAGGCCCAGGCAAACCGACTGCAAGTAATTAATTTTGTGAAATTCTGTCCAATTCACTGTTGTTCAACGATGATTTTATATTACATGTGGTTATGTTTGTTCTTCTTGGACCCGTCACCATCTACTATATACAAAGTAATAAATAGCTAGTAAATAAAATATTACGATACTATCGAGTAGTTTACCGCTGTAAAAAATATATGCAATCATTATTAAAATGCGTGTGGATGATTTTAACAATTTCTTAATAAAAAAATCTTTTAAATTATGATATTTTATAATATTATATATTTCGGGTACTAACACGATCATGCGTTACCTCTACATTTCTTGACCTTACGAGCCGGCTACTGTGACCGTAGTCGAAAACTAAATAATTAATAAAATAAAATTTCTCACGTAGTACATCAGGTTGTCAACAAACAGTAACATTCAAGTGTGTAATAACCCTCTGTGTGTGTATAAGTGCGTATGCGTTGGTGTGTATGTATGAGTATTTTAAAGCAATAATATATGCATGATCGCGTTAATACCCGAAGTATATAATATAGTATAAAAAAAACTGAAACTGAAATACATTTAAAAACAACTTTGAACATTAGGTACTTTTATAGTCAAGAACTTACTCAATAGTTACATTATGTATTAAAAAAAATAAAGTTCTATCCTAATTTCACGCTGTCGCTATTAGACTTGCCTTTCAAAACTTGTATATAAATATAATTATACATTACATAACATATCGTATACCTCCCGACTACCCGTTAAAAGAAGAAGCGGCCTTAGGACGACATGTCCTTGCTACGAGAAGATCAGTCTTTAGACCCTCGTGGAAAGCAGGCCTTCGCGCCCTTAAGGCTGGACCGCACTGGGCGACGCTTCACGGCAGTGGAGCGACTCGAAACGTAACGACCAAATATTGTAAAAAATTGTATGAGGTTATAATGCACTACGCAGCAGCGTAACTACGCGCCGCGACACTGTGCATCAAAGTTGACCAATTCATCAAATCTGACGCACCGTGTCGCGTCGCGTAGTTCCGCTGCCGTTAGTGCGGTACAGCAACCGACGCCGCACTTCACTTTATTAAAGTTAGAACGTGTTTGGTAAGAAGTACGACAAGTTGTGTTTAAAATAGCTTTCATCGAAGAGAAATTAATTATATTAGTCAGTCAGTATCCTGAGATTTATGATCAGCAAAATAAACATTACATGAATTCTCTTAGGAAAAACAACATTCTTCCATGTTCCTCTGAAATTGCCAAACGACTAACAGACAAAATTAGAGTTGCAAGCTGTCGCAGAACTGCAGTTCAAGTACGGTATACCTAATAGTGTCGTTACGTGTCGCGTCGCTCCACTGCCGAGTAGCGTCGCCCAGTGCGGTCCAGCCTTTACACCGTAACCCAAGTAGAAAAATCTTATTCCGTACTATATTTCGCGTGTTACATCAGACGTGTACTCTTTCGTTAACGTGTCGCAGTATTATTAAATATAGGTACATTCAATTTACATGAATTACTCAAAGAACAAGGGCAACGAAAGATCTTATGCCCGAAGATACGTAATGTCTAAGGCGGCCTCTGTCCTTGCCTATCTTATGCGCAATATACGTAAATAAATAAATTAATCGGTTACTCATATCTCCTTAAGCCACTGGGAAAAGAGATGCTTAAGTATAAATTTGTCCTTTTACATCCAACAAAAGAGACCGCAGCAATCGATCATTATTAGCTTTCCCTCTCCACCTTGACGTTCAGTTGGTAGGTATAACAAAACAGATGGAGCCATACTACACAAAAATAAAAATCAATTTGGCAAAATTTTGGAGGGATTTGGGCAAGTGCCCTGATCACTCCAAAATTTTGCCAATTTTCTACGCAAGTGCCTAAAGTGACCGTTGGAAAGGAAGGCTACTACTATCTGTCAATTATATTTAGAAAACAATATCTGAACACACACTGATGTTTGTTCAACAATGTTATTGTACTTAAAGAAAACATTAAAATGTTTGTGTCGATGAAGACAATGCCACCGTTTATTGACATTCATAAGTAAAATACACTAAAATTGATAAAACATATATTTTGTAGGTACCAGCATCGAGCCTCGACTTCACATGGGTTGATACAATGTTGTACACATTTAGGAATAAAATTTCCAGAAGAAGGGGTTCTTTTTAGTGCACTTTTACGTCATTTAACTGGAACCTTTTTGCAAAATTTAAAGTTCGAATCAGTCAATTAATGAATGTATTGATACTTGTAATATTGTAGTAACCCGATATGCTCTACTTGGTATAATTTGCACAAGAATTTACAGATCAATGCCTCAATGTTGCCATTTTATAACTTTTTATCATAAAACACAATTTTTCGCAAGAAGAGAAAGTTGGTTTTTTTATGTGACTTAGAGGGCTTGATTTTACAAAAAGTATATTCACAATGGTCATCGAGAATATAGAAGATTTAAAAACGATGTCAGTATATTTTGTAAGTAAAACAAAAATACAAACATGTGTAAGGAAAATATATACATATGTCATCGTATTAGTTTTAAATTAATGAGGAACAAGGAAAAATCTTTTTGATTGATGAATTGACCTTTATAGTTTCCTATAGAAATATGAGGTAAATATGTATTATATTTCTTTGCAATGAACCACCGATATCAAATATGTAGGTAGTCGTAATATCTACATTTTTAAACCTACAAAAATACTGACTCGTGCAATATCTAGATTAGTCAAACCACCGATTTAATGTCTTGTTCCGATATTCTTGAAATCGTGTCAATGTGAAACCAGACTAGCTAATGTCCATTGCACGCCATACGTTGCATTACAATACCCATTTATTTTTGTCAAAATTTCGCAAACTACAACTTACCACAATTTATTCCAATACGTACCTACAACCGCATAAAAGACGCATGAATACAAACCCAATCAAAGTAGATTTCATCAAAAATAAACACTAAAATTGTCTCCCACTATTCACGGACCTTTCCGCAATGTATTTTGTAAATAATATTCGACGTATCTACGTTCTATCAACAGATATAGACAATTGCCGCGTTTGTACAATACACTACATTACAATACATAATATTATTGTTGTGCATCTGCTGCAGTGTGAACATAATAGCTTATTTACAGCTAGATTAACAAAAAAAAAAAACAACTACATATAGCGATACTATTCGGTAATTTGAATAACTTTTAACATTAGGTATATATTTTAGCGAGAAGCCAGATGATTCGATGACGACAGTGGCTTTGCGATTCTTTGCCATTTTCCTCTGCCAGGCAAACAGACAAATCAAATAGGCATAATCCATTTTTAAATAAAGTCATTAATGACTTTGATGATTCAAAATTAGCTATCGACGTCACTTTTCGATCAATGGATTCATTCGTTGTCTGTCATCTGCCAGCAAATCCATTCTAGGATAAATCAAACCAAAGCTTTGCATAAAATATAGCGGTCAGATCAACCTGGACGATAGAGTTTCTCTTATGGATTATTATAGAAAGTCTATCATCTACGTTTATCAGATGTGGAAACACACAGTCATACCAAACACCGCTCGCGAATCTAAGGCAAAGCAGTGCGCAGTTGTTTAATATAGCCAAAAAGAAAAACAGTACACCGATCTCCTCCACTCATCCCTCCACCCAACGTGAAACTGCAATCTTCAACCACATATATCATTCCACATATCAAATCAACATTACACCAGTTTGTTTCACATTTATAGTAGGTACTTGACGGATGTAAATATAATATAGTTAGGAAAATCATTTGTTTTAACCAGAAATTCTTTTGGGTTCGGGACGCATTAACTCTGCTCAGCTTAGAAAAATAAAAAATTGCAAAACCAACTATATAAAAAAATCACATCTAAAGTAATTAAGTTTAGATATCGCAGTTCGATTTTCTTCGTTAGCAATTCAGAACATGAGCAGGTTCCGTTAACATTTAGAAAAAAAAACGCGATATTACAGTTTAGGAAGGTACCACGACATTCTAGTTTTTTGTGAAACCGCACATTAACAAAATAGCTAATTTATGTAACAATTTTATCACCTAGTGTTTGCTACTAGTCAAAAGCTTTTCAAATTACCGAATATTTAGGAAAACAAAACAATATCTAAGTAATTGTAGCAAATTATCTACCGTAACTAACGATGCGATGCGATTATTTAATTATATTTGCTTTCATTCAGGACTTTCAAACAACTTACAGTAGGCATGTTTTTAGTTAGATCATGAACGTAAGATAGATGAATGCTTTTTCAATTTTGTTACACCTTTAAATATTATATTCTCAAGAGCCTAGTTCTAAAATAAAATTTAAATTTCGAATCTTGCAAGGTCAGCTTTAGACCGAATGCTGCAAAAATTCTTGGAGGAGGCCTATGTCCAGCAGTAAAAGTCTTGACGCTGATACAATACTGTTACTGGAGCATTTCCATTGAACTGGTCCTGTTTAATATCAATACTAATTGGGAAAACAAAATCAGCGTGTAACCACACGA
Source organism: Trisateles emortualis (assembly GCA_947095525.1). Lineage (NCBI taxonomy): Eukaryota > Metazoa > Arthropoda > Insecta > Lepidoptera > Erebidae > Trisateles > Trisateles emortualis. The sequence continues at coordinate 10,110,268 of OX352751.1, read as the reverse complement.
TAATTACCTTCTATTTCTAGCAGAATAAAAACATGAATAGGCCTGATAATAATAAAAACTGAATTTCCCTCAAGCAGTAGTGAGTTGTTTTAAGAATAATTTTGTAAATGAGAACCAATCTTTGGCATCTCAAAAACTTTTTGCTTCGGCATTTTTTATATATTGGCGAATTTCACCGATTACCTTTATAGTGACATTGAAACAAATTTTAAACATGACTGTTGTTCAACAAAGCAAACGCGTAAACTGGTACGCGCAGTTACAAGGCTACTGCTGCGTGAGTCCATTATTAAGGTTACATATTATAATACTAAAATAACGTATCTTCAATCGCATTGTTAGTTTTAGGCGGGCAACACGTTCAGCTGTCCGTAACTTAATAATAACATGCAATTACAATTTAAATTTTCTATTTAAGCTGTTATTTTTTTATTGGCAATACAGAACAATCAATAGACAACGGTATATTTTTTTGCTATGGCAATTATTAAACAGTAAAACAAAAGCCGTTCTCGACGGTGGTCGCTTATTAGAATGTTAAAAGACACGGACAAAACATAAATCACATAACAACATCCATCATTCAGCCAGTTATAACAGGTTTTCCTTACATACTATACCTATTTACGTGCATACTTTCTTCCAAGTATAGATATATTATGCAGCAAAACACGCTTAAAAGTCTATATGAAAAAACTATTTATATTATTACTAATAAAAGCAATTTACATACTTAATATTTTCACTCATAGATAATTTACCAAACATGTTAAAATAACTTGGAAGCAAAGTACTTTGAGTTAGTTTGTTAGTCACAAAAGTAAACACTACTAGAAATGATATTATTTATTAAAAAAAAACTACATGCTTGATTTAGTTATAAAACATCTTGAGGTTCGATTAAAATCAGATTGCAATGCACAACACACAAAGACGGTAATAAATAAAATCACAAATTAATAAACTTTTGGATTCTGTCAGTTAGCTTTTGAAGCTGTCTCATTGACTTTAGGTTTAGGTAAAAGCGCCATATAACGCTCACTTAGTTTCAAATAGAACGGTAAAAGTAAATAACTGGATTAAAATTATTTATGATTATGTGCTTCATATTGCAAAAATGTGCTTCTTTATACAATTGACGAAGCCATGGGGCAAGCCTAATAATTCTCGACTTTATTTCAATGTCTTCGATGTTAATATAAAATCTTTTAAACTTTCACGATTTGTACACATTATTACTATAATGGACAACTGGTCACGGTCGAACACGGTCGGTGCAATTCGACTGTGTTCGTTGATTCGTATGAAACCTTCTTCATTCTTGTCAATTAATGTAAAATTATTAATATTTTGCCAGCTAAGACAGTAGGCCCTATAACTCGCTATTTTCTTACATTTTTATAAAAACATCATTTCTAGTAACGTATTACTATTTACATAAACGTCAGGCACAACTGAACGCGTCGCCCGATTCTTCAATTTTTTTTATTGAGGCTGCAATCACACATTTAAATGAAACTGAGCCAAAGTATTGGCTCCTGACTATAATAAATATTAAGACAACATTGACAATATTGCCCTTTTTATGAACATTGTGCACTCTACAACTCGACTAATTTAAATATTCAAACATCGCGAGGAAACCCAAGTCTAAATAGAAATTTTAAAGTCATTTCTGATCCACTAACCCCTCTCAGCCCTCTTGATAGAGGACAGTAGACTCGTGCACAGCGTTGGGGTTGCTATTTCGTTAACATGGGTTTGTGTCATTATTTGATTGTGTTATAGCCGACGCCATGACACTTGATAGAAAGTTTTGAGGAAATATTCTAATTTGGTTTTGAAAATATAAAATTTTACATGGTAAGTATAGTACAGTTTTTAAAAAATAGTTACCATGCCTATTTGGCGCGTCTCAACAGCTCCTTGTCTAACGCCTCTTTAACCTATCACACGCCTTTACAATTAAGAAACTGTTCGGTTTTAGTTGTAACGAAAGCAGGTATTTGTATTTGCTGCATAACTTCCTACTTACTACGTCTTGGCGCGGGGACAGGAATTCAATATGCCTCGGTGAAAATTGTGAACATTAAATGTGTAATTTAAGAGGAGGCGAAGTTAAAATTTTAGTCTTGTACAATTTCAATACTAGTTGATCGTCGACACTAAGAAGAGGATGCAACTCGGATCAACTAAGAAGCTTTTAAATCTTGTAGGACTCGTATTTTATTTTTTTAAAAAGAAGGCAAATAAGAATACAGCACGCCTGATCGCAAGCAGTTACCGTAGCATATGGACGCTTGCAACACCAGGCGTATAACTCGCGTGTTGCCAACTCTTTAGAAACCTTATAACTCCTTTCTTAAAGAACCCCATATAGACTTTTGGGAAAACTGGGGTAGGGAGCTCAATCCACAACCTAATCGAATGTGGGAGGAAATTACTCTGAAACCGTATAGCAGTAGTTACCTAGTAAATAATTCCATTCAAACATGTGAAAGAGCCTCATAAACGTAGTACATATCTTCTACCTCTGTATTTCCCTTGTCTTCGGGCCCATGTGTCCAAATCCTGATGCGATGCTGTTGATTTCCACTTGTTTCCATGAGCAGTAAGGTGTGTGTTTAGCGCATTGGTTCTCCGTGTGCGGGCATCTTGACTCGAGCATGATGTCGGAGCGCAGCATCCCTAGCGATATGGGCTACGCCACACGGCATATTTTACAATTACGAGCGACCACGGTTAGTATGATAATAGGAATGAACCACTAGAATCATTCACTTGACAATCGACATCCATAAACACATTAGTTTTCAAATGGCACAGCTCCGCCGGCGTCCAGGTAACAATAGTTTTTCTATTGTGCCTGGTTTGCCCGTAGCTGACCGGTCGCAAAAATACGTCAAATATAACACACTGGTTATGTAGTCATTTTTTATGGGACTATTATTTAGGTCGAAAATCGCGTATTAAAGAGGGCACCAAGCAAGCAACCTCGACTAGGGACGGATCCCCACCTTACAGAAGACCACAGCAAAATAATAACACACAGCGGAGAGTAGTGTAGTTTGTTTCTGGAAGCGCCAAATAAGCGGATGGCACGCCTAGTGGTAAGCAGTTACCATAGCTTACGCCTGCAATTCCAGGAGTATCACTAGAGTATTGCCATGGCAAAAATGTTGACTCCAGGATTTTGCTATGTAGTATTCCTTGGATAGGAAGACTTCTAGTCGGACTTGCTCACTTGCACGGCACCATACAAGTATCTCTCGTATACATATTTATATCTAAATATGCGTGGAATTATACCCAAATAATAAAACAGCTTATTATATTTGACATAATTATTGCAAAAAAAAATATTTTAGATAGTATTTAAAAGGATGGTGAATGTTTCTTGTGGATTATAATGATACAAAATTGTATTGGTTCCATGCAAACGTAATACACTCTATCTAAGTAATATCAAAAAAATCAAAGATATCTCTGGATTGTCAGAAATATACATCCCCGGATAGCCAATGGTACACAACTCCAGATTGTCAAAGGTAGACATTTCCGGATTGTCAAAGATACATATTCCTAGCATGTTTAGAGTACAAAATTACGTGTGCATGAATTTATAAATAAAAAAATAAAGAGTAGAACATGGGTGCCGTTACACAGTGGTATTTTTGTTTTAGTAATGTTCATTGAAAAGAAACTATAAATTGTAGAATAATGTAAGGATTTATAGAGTTGATTCTTAAGGTCGACTGGTAGAAAAGGCCTAAGGCATTATGTCCACCTTTGTATAGTAAGTGCAGAATTTTTAAATAAATAAAATAAATGCAATGGTTAAAGATCGAAAATACATTGTCGTAAGGACGCCATGTAACGCCCATAGGTTTATATCTGGTCTCTTGATTTGTTACTTCTAAAGTTAAAACTCAAATTGGTAAAAATCAGCAGCAGCAGGATAGGATACATCTGTATCCTATCCTACTAATATTATAAATGTAAAATTTTGTGAGAATGGTTTTTTTAATTGTATATATGGATGTTTGTTACTCTTTCACGTAAAAACTACTGAACGGATCTGGATGAAATTTGGCATAGAGAGCCGCGGGCATCAGATAGTGTAATATAAATACATAATACATACAAAACTGCTGGCACCGCACCCATATTCTGCTCTAACGCGTCAATAACATGATGATTACCTGTGTGACTTCCTCATTTTTAACTTTAGTCCAAATATCGTAGAGACTGGCGGTGAACTCGTCTACTTGCAAAGCATTCTGGAGGGTGTCCTTTAAAAATTCATCATCATGCGCCACCTACATACAGGAGTAATATTAAACACATACAATAAAATAAAATCTATACGAACATACATTAATGGACAGAAAATACATCCAGACTTAGGACATTTATATATCAGTTTTTTTTTGTCCCGTGTGAAGATCGAACCACAACACGCCGCTCAGTGCTTAAGTAGTTTTATATGTCCATTTACAGTTGAAGAAAAGAAAAAGAAAATGTCTCTCAAATTTGTCATGGGAAAACGAAATAAATTGAGTCGCATGCAAAAAGTTTTATAATAAAACTTAAAAATTCAGCTGTGCCAATTAAAAAAGACAAAATCCACAATTGGATTCAAATATATAAGAATGATTGGTCTATTCATGAGATTAGGATCATGGACGGTTTCTTTTACTAAACCTTTTTATATGCTAATGTTGTCATTGACAACTTTTAAAAGATGAAAATAAGAAAAAAATATACTATAATGTGCAATATTTGGTGAATAATCAAAAAAAAATGCTTGATAAGGGCAAGCTTATGCTATGACACAAACAAGGCTTGGCGTATCATAGCCATGACATGACCATGACTACATGTGTAGTCCAGGTAAATACATCATCAACATAAATTTATTAATAGGGATAATCCCTAAACCTATATTAAGTTGATTCATGATTCTTTATTCATTGAGTACTTTCCTGTTAGAGTAACTTAATGGAAAATGGATTGCGAAGCCATGTTTGTGTCATAGCATAGTTAGTTAGACGGGACTTTTTCCGCACCTGGCCGCTTAAGTAGGCCGTGAAGTTATGTGTGTCGTACGTAGCATACGGTTGCCCTTATATTTGCGGTCAATTGTGAGGTCCTGACTTCAATTCACCGGTCAGGCAGTGCTGTGACTGGATTATTGGTCTAGTTGTGGCCAGAGGACATAAGTTCCATTCTCATGCAGGAGAAATCTATGTTCAATGAGCATGATTTCCCACTTGTCGCAGAGTTACTAGATATGTCAGTTGTGATCAGAAAATTGAAAAGAGGCCACAATGTTAGTGGGAGGTGCGGCTATGGTTGCTTCACCGTATAAATGCCATCACTACACCTAATAAATTTGCTCATGGTCTGGAGACTGATCACAAATGGAAGCAATTAAACAAAAATTGCACTATTTTTTGTTTTGCCTGTAATTTATTTACAAACAAAATAACTTTTAATCCTACTAATATTATAAACGCGAAAGTTTGTAAGTATGTATGGATGGATGGATGTTTGTTACTCTTTCATGTAAAAACTACTGAACGGATCTGGATTAAATTTGGCACAGAGATAGATTATGGTTTGGAATAACACATTGGCTACTTTTTTCAGCGATAACCGACATCCACGCGGGCGGAGCCGCGGGCAACAGCTAGTAATTACTAAATTGACTAACCTTATGCATCAGTTCGTTTAAAATCGGCTGTAGTTCAACCGCTCTTAAAAATTCTGCCTTCGGGAATGGAGAAGGCAATAGTGCAAATGGTGCAATCTGTTGACAAAATTTAAGATTATACATTGAAACAGATGCTTTAGAAATCCTTGGAGAAAGCCTATTTTTTCTAGTGCATGTCTTTCGGCTGCGGAGTCAATGAAGATTAGGTAAAGACAATTATTTTTGTACTACTTAAGTGGCAGCATATGGCTTGCTGATGGTACTGGTTACTGTAGCCTATGGATGCTTGCAATATTAAAAGTAATACTTGCGTATTACCAACCCTAAGTGAGCTAGTATATGATCAGTTGTGCAGCACTGACAATAAACTCAGGTCAATATTTATCTTTTTTTACACTAACATAGAGACAAACTTAATATACATATTACTTAATTGTTAATTTATTATTATATATTTATTTACATAATTTTATATACATTTTGGTTGGGTTGTAGCCTTCAAAATCACTCTTTTAATTACAGCATTGTGTAATAAGGTTTTGTTTTGTCCCCAACAAATAGTTTAGCAGCAAATCGCGGTTAAACTTCTTGAGACTTAAGACAAATCTGGCCAAAAATTTGCTGCTGGATATAGGCCTTTTAAATAATATCTTGTGACAGATCACACATGACCTACCTAAGATAACTGATAAAGTATTGCAAGAATAGGCAAACATTTCATTCAAAACACAACCCTAAATGAGCATTGGGAGACCTGTAGGTACTCACATACACAACTTCACCGTTGTGTGTAGTTAAGACCAACAGATCAGCAAAACAAAAGTTATTTTTATTATTTTAATTTTATTGTTTTGTAATAAGTATGTTTACCAGTACTTCTGGTCGCCATAGTACAGGCTCTGCTTAGTTTGGATCAGACAGCCGCGTCTGATTTGTCCCAAGATATTATGTAGATAAAGAGTCGAACACATAATACATCACATAAATAAAAACATAACCTGTACCCACCTGAATGACATCTTTGTTGAAGTGTTTCCTATCCCTCATGCCAACGCCGTGCATTAGCGCCCAGTCTTTTGCCTTTTCTATAACGTTCACCAAGGTTTTGTGTTCTAATGGAAGAGGAATACAAGATGTGAGCCGCGCTTGAGACATTTTGATTTTTTTTTAATACCACGAATTTGTTACAATTAATTTAAATTGACGACACACGCGTTGTGCTGTCGGTAAGTTGTACAGAATATGAATTGATATCGACGTCTACAGAAGTTTTTATTGCGGAGAACCAGGAAATTTTATTCATTAATCAACTAGGACTTTGACTGAAGTTGACTGACAATTTGACAAATATGACAAGAGGAATGAAAAAAAAACATTGCAAAATTCATAGGCGATTTTCTTTTTTTTCGGTTGCGACACTTCAACATCCATAACGCACTGTTGAAAAATCTGCTCATAGATGGCGGTGCTAAACGGGCTAGAAGCTTCACTGAACGTTTTACGTGAACATTTATTAAGAGCACAACACTTTAATTGTTTTGAACTTGATAATATATTATTATTTTATGTCGTGCCCAGACCTTTAATACAAGTAATAGAAGTGACATGCACTTACCTGTTCTTTACAATGGTTATTAGAAAATTTCTTAATAATATTTTTTCTGATGTTTGTAATAAAATGTTCAAGGTGTACTTTTATTTAATAAAAGTACACCTTGAACATTTTATTACAAACATTAGAAAAATGATCTTGAATGTCGCCTACGCTATATACCTATTCTTCTTAATTGTGTAGGTATGTAATATGTGTCAGTGTTTAAAACATCGTAAATTGAAAATATTCGTAAATTTTGATATTTTTATTCATTGATTTCTTTTGCAGGCCTCCAACAAGATGGACCGACGCGACGATCCAGTGTATGTTTCTGGCAGCTATTGGACAAGATCAGCTCAGTACCGTACGTACAAAACGTACGTACGTTTTGTCATCACCATTCCCCTGACATTAGGTGATATGACATGATATAATAAATAATAGGTATATTATATTGTTTGATGAAACATGACATGTGTCGTATTCATCTACATATTATATTTATCCTTACTTCCTTACTAATATTAAAAATGTGAAAATTTGTAAGAATGGATGGTTACTCTTTCACGTAAAAACTACTGAACGGTTCTGGATGAAATTTGGCACAGAGATAGATTATGGTCTGAAATAACACATAGGCTACTTTTTGCAGCGATAACCGACATCCCCGCGGGCGGAGCCACGGGCAACAGCTAGTTTAAAATAATAATATCAAAATATTGTTTTATTTATTAATTTTTATATTTTGTATAAGACAAGATCGAATATTCCTTATAACAGACCTACGTTTATGCTCTATGCCCAGGCAGGTAAATGGACTTTATGGTCTTGTCCTATTTTATCTGTCAAATGTGTTGTTGAATTCTGTTATTTATTTTATAATCTGTTCTGTCATTAGTGTCATTCTTTCATTAGCATTTTGCGTTGCATCTTTTATCTTTTACTCCTTGATTGTCGCTGTTGGTTAGAATAGTTTCTTTGCGTCTTGTGTTATTTCTGAGATTTTATGATTTTATTCTTTGGATAGGTGGTTTCTTTGATTGTCTTCTTGTTCTATTTGGTTTGTTTGTTTATTGGTTGTTTTGTTAAAAATCTTCGACTGGTTTTGAAGTCTAGTAAAAAATTAAGAGAGGTAGGGCACCATACTAGCGAGCAAGCCCGACTGGGGAAGGACCTCCACCTTACAGAAGACCACAGCCAAATGACTACACACAGCGGTGTAGTTGTGTTCCTGTGTGTGAGTACAGGTCTCCAGCGCTCATTTAGGAATGCGTTTTGAAAGAAACGTATTCCTATACCAGGGTTACTTCCATCTTAACCCTAGAATACTAATCATATTTTACAAACGTAATCATGAGTCATTTTGACACACATAATGTAAGTACATAAATTTAATCATGTATATATATATTATGTTTATATTTTTATTTTGTATAGGTATGTGTTAGTATTACGTAGGTTTACATTGAAAAAAGTCTACAAATAATAATACGTCTAAAATATTATAAAAAAACAAGTCCTTTTCTCTTAACAATTATTTTGAGATCACAATCAACAGCCTGACATAAAAGAAAAAAATATTTACAAAAATTAGAAAAATCTTTTTCTTTTAAACTTAATTACAATAAAATAGAAACTAATCTACTATATAAAAGGAAAATTATTCAAATTTGGCACAGTTAACACATATTTCTACTTTATGTTCTCCGCATATATTTTTTTGGCACTTCATACATTTAACTTTAGTCATGCGGTTTCTTTTGTATGAGCAAAGTGAACATCTCTTTTTTTTTTGGGTCAGGTTCATCTTGTTGTTGACTGGTGCCCTCCCCTGTATTAGTCGGCACCAAATCCTGGATACTCTCTCTTAGTCTTTTCGATAGAGTTGGAATCGATAGCCGTTTCTCTAGAAAAGGATTGACAAGTTTGGTGTGCAAATCACGCATGAATGCCTTTCTATTTAGAGGCTCTTCTTTGGCATTGAGCTTGTTTTCACAATAAATTACATAGCTGTTTACAAAGGCAATGTTAAGTATTCCATAAAATAGGCACATAGGCCATCTATTAGTCTTTCGGCTACAGCTCATATTCGAACACATCTGGTCTAGAGTGTCAACACCACTTTTAGTCTGATTATAAAATTCTATCATGTTTGGTTTCTTTGTTCGCTCATTTATAGTCCCTTCTTCAGAACATGATGATAATAAATGAACCACCTTGTTAGGTTTGGGCTTGTAGGATAACAATGTCAAAGGACCATCGTAACAAAAAATTGTTGTACCAGTTGCTCTGGTCCTTGAGTTTTTTAATTCATTGGGTATTTCTCTTTTATTTGAACGCAAAGTACCCACTAAAGTTAGTTTATATGGCTGAGAAAGAAGAGATTTAGCGAGAGGAATAGATGTGAACCAATTATCTGAAGTAACATTTCTATTTGATCCATGTAATGGCTGGGTTAACTGTTTTACATAATACTCGCCTAGAGGTAGTCCTCCAGTTTCTGTGGATTTGCCTAAATAGGGAGCTGCGTTTACCATGTATTTAGAGCCGGCATCACAAACCATTACAATTTTTATGCCGTTCTTCGCCGGTTTGTTAGGTATGTACATGCGAAAAGGGCATCTCCCTCTAAAAGCCAGTAGTTGTTCATCTATAGTCACATACATCCCTACATCATAATTTGTTTTGCAATTTTCAATGAATAGATCCCAGACTTTTCGAATAGGCACAAATCTGTCCCTATTTTGGGTAGATAATCTGAGAGACTTATCATCGAATCTAAGACATCGTATCAAGAATTCCAATCTATCTTTACTCATTGTGGTAACATATCTTGAGCCAGAAAAAGATGCATCGAACAACTTGTCGGTTGACAAATGATTGTCCTTATGAGCCGCGGTTAAAACAAAAAGTCCAATTAATGCCCTGATTTCACATGTGTCAGTTGTTTGCTGGGTGTTTCTAATGACAGAATAATTTTGCTGTTTTACCATAATCTCGGCGTTTGTCCACTTTACTACTTCCTCAATAATTTCGTCAGTAATAAACATTTGAAAACATTGTAATGGATCAGTTATACGGCGACATTGAGAAGTTGGGCCTCGCGATATACGGACAATATTAGAGCTAGGCGTTCTGAATGATTGAGGCCTCTTTGTAGACCAAATATGCCTATTTTTACCACGTAAGACAGTCTGCGGCAAGTGAATAATGCATGTATCACGTGTACTTTCTGGGTTCTGGCTACTCACAGATTCTTCGACAATAACGGCAGATTCTATATTAGATGAACTGGTAGGTATTACCTCCATTGACTCGTGGTCGTCTTCATCAGTATCTTCAGGATCCTCGAACTCCAAATGGTCCTCAGTTTCACTGGGCACAGATTCTCCATCGCTATCACTAGCACCATTGTCGTTTAAATATCTGGCCAATTCGTCATCCGTGAAGTTTCGACTACCGCTTGGACGTGAAGAAGACATTTTTAATCTAAAAATGAATAAAACAAGCAAATAAAAACAGGCAATAACTCAAAATGCAGCAGTATGTTAAATTGTAAAAAGTTACACAGACTAATCATGAGTCATTTCGACTATGAACAACCTCGTAGTAACAAAATAGCGTCACTTACCTGCACAGCGCTGCCGCTCTAGTAAGCGTCTCACCGGCGACTGAGTTGACGTAAAGAATTGCGACGATCCGCGCATTCGTTAGAGAGGGATAGCGAGAAATGTGTACAGTGCGAGTCAAAATGACGCAGATTAGTATTCTAGGGTTAAAGCCCTGGTGTAAAAAAAATGGGTTGGCAACACGCAAGTGATACCTCTGGTAATGCAAGCGTCTATAGGCTACAGATACTGCTTAACATCAGGCCAGCCGTATGCTTGTTTGCCACCCAAGTTGTATACATATCTAAAATGCATGGTTTGTTTGGTTTTTTTCACTGCTACACAAGCCTGTTAGTGAATCACTTAAATTTATATTTTGCTTTATAATATTAGTCCCAAGTATGCAAATGTCCTTGCTGCATCCAAGATCGTGGATTTTGCCTCTTTGGTTAGCATTATGTAGAAATTTTGAAAAATGTGAGAGTAGAAGTTGTCAATTCGGAGGGCCTCAACCGGTAACAGCAGATACTCTGTGTCAAGATTTGGCATATAAGGGTGCAACCACATTAAATATTAAGGATAAAAATAGTTTAAAATCCAAAAACCAATTAATTTCCAATCAAAGTATGCTAGACCATCTTTTAATTGTAATAAATTAAATAATGAGCCTCAAATTAACGTCATAAATAATTAAGCAAAATATTGTAGATGTAAGTTTAATTCACATACCTAGTTTAAGTATGTGCCGTAAACCTCTGATTGTAGTTTCAAATGTGGTCTAAAGGGTACTGACTGCCCAAATTGTTTTTCTGTTTAAACAATATTTAAAAAAATAAGAAAGGAATAGGAATTAGTTACTTTGACAGGGTGTTATCTGCACTTGGCCGCTCAGGTGGGCCTTTCTGCATCGCATTCCTTGTGGCTATTCCATCCAGCTCAAGTTCCTCCAAAAAGCCAGCAGGCGGCCAAGGTGGCTGCAGGCTTCCAGTAGAGAGCCCAGCTTCTTTAGGGCATGTGCATCTGCTGCGCCGTTTCCGGTTGAATTGCTGTGTCCTTAGATTCACTGCACGGTGACTTTGTTGGTGTTTAAAGTAGTAGTGTTGCCGGTTCCTATTCCGTATATGTATATACAGGGTGTCCCAAAAGGTAACGTAGCTAGGAAGAGGGGTGATAGGGGTGGTCACAAGGGTCACCAGAAAAATAAAAAAAAAAATCCCCTCTGGGAATTAAAAGAATAAAAGGCATTTTTTTAAAAACTAAAAATTTTACACCTTTTGGGGCGACTTTGCTCCGGATGATCTACAAATATTGGTATAATAAAAAAAAATGCTGTTATGTTATCGTCAATAACCCTTTTTCAAATTGAAACAAAAAAAACAATACATATCTAAGCAATATTTTAAAGAAAATTAAGTTCTTGTCCAGTCAAGGACTTAGTAATTACGATTTCACTCAACTTCCTCCAAGTGTACTGAAAAAAAAAAGTACTATGCAACTCCGGCGAGTAACTTAAAAAGATAGGTAATTTTATTACAATTCCAAAATGGTATAACACTTACTTGAAAAATTCTTACTAGGATATGTAAAAATAATTTTCGGGAACAATACCCCTGCAGAACAAAACATACCAATAAAACAATAGTCTCAAATTCGTACGCAATTTCCTTTTTTTAAATGTCTATTCTCTTTCTTAAAACTTAAAAAGATAGGTAATTTTATTGCAATAGTTTTAAATTAAACTCAAAAATAAAACAAAATTGTAATTATTTATTTAAATAAAATGCTCGAAATGTCTACCACCAACATAAATACACGCCCTACATCGTTTTAAAAATGAGCGGGAGATATGGCGAGCAAATCTTCTATTGTTGATTGATTCCGCGGCCTCTGTGATCCTCGCCCTCAAGTCAGCCAAGTCCGTGATGGGTTTTCCATAAACTTTTTCTTTTATAGCACCCCAGTAAAAGAAGTCTAACGGGTTTAAATCTGGTGAACGAGCTGGCCACGCTATAGCACCGGCCCTTCCCATCCACCTACCAGGGTATTCTTCGTCTAGGAAATCCCTTACAGGACGTGCATAATGTGCTGGGCACCCATCATGCTGGAACCACATATTCCTCATTGTTTCTAGCGGCACATCTTCCAATAGATTTGGTAATTCGTTTTGTAAGAAGTTTAAGTACGCCGCGCCAGTCAGTGCCTCAGGTAGCTCAAAGGGTCCTATTACTTTACCATTTAGTATTCCGGTCCACATGTTCACTTTAAAACGATATTGGGACCGATCTTCTCTAAGTAGGTGGGGATTTTCTACGTGCCACTCGTGTAAATTGTGTAGATTCATGTATCCGTCCTTTTTAAAAGTAGACTCGTCGGACCACAATATTTTATTAAAAAATTTAGGGTCCTCCCTATGCATGCGCAACATCCTACGACAAAATGCCAGTCTCGCAGGATAATCGCGTGGTAACAGACCCTGTACGCGTTGCACGTGATACGGGTGAAACTTCTCAGCTTTCAATATGCGATGAGCAGTACTTTTTGGTATGCCCGAACTGAAGTACTCGGATCGTCTGCGACGGCTTGAAGCACTTCATCTTCGATATCGAACCGAGGTCTGCCTTCATTAACCGCTTGATGTGGAAATCGACCCTCAGACAATAGTCGGTGGATATTGACGAAAACACGGCTATCCGGATGACGTGCGGCGTTCGGATATCTTTCTCGGTAGAGTCTTGCTGCAGCACCGGCATTACATCTACATTCGCCGTAAATGAGATGCATGTTCGCATATTCTTGCGCAGTGTACGTGGGTGGCATTTAAATGCTTATGTACCTAAATGTGTTTACTGATTAGTTAATGTTATATGAATGTATGTTTTGTTCGATGTCAAGAACATAATATAAGATAAACAATGTACTTATGTACCTACCTCTTAGAATTCTTCTTCCATTTTTTTCTTTGTTCGCGTTGGGTACGAGGAGTTTATTTGGTAATTGGCTTCAGTTTACCCTCTTCTTTTCTCCTTTTATATTTGTTGCGCCTTTTTTCCTGTTCTATAGCCAAAAGCTATCTTTTTTCCTGTTCTATAGCCAAAAGCTATAGATCATTTTTAATTTCTTGATATCTGCGCTTCTGACATAATCTCTGTTCTGCTTTACGACTTTTCTCAGATTGCTTCTTCCTAGGCATGTCGATGTCTTATCTAAAACTATTTAAATGAATTTTAATCAAGCATAAAAAAATATATGATACAATTTTGGGTTTTTTAGAGATTGCTTTGCTTTGATCTTTTACTACACCAATTTTCTCACTGGTTGTTGCTAAGGTAGAAAGCAAGTAATTTGATATCTTTAATTAACATTCAGACGTTTAGCAACTCTTTCAGTTCCGGTTAACACATATAATGCCTCGTCAGCCACATATGGCTGACATTTTCCAAACCAATTGGGCAGTGTCAGCCATATGTGGCTGATGGAATGTGCTTGTTTTGAAAGCGCGATATTTCGTCGTCAGCCACGTTTTTGATGTTTAACTGTATGTAGTATGGTTGACAAGGCCTGGTAAATTATAACTGTAATGATGGCATTGATACTTTTACTTATATTTTGAGAAATATCAAGTTTGTAAGTGGAAGTTTCGAAAACAAAAGAGTGATTACAAAAATAGTTGGTTTTGCAAATAAAATTTATAGGTAAATGTTTTAATTGCTTTTATTCATATTTAAGTTGGCATTGGCAAAATAATAAATCAAATTTACATCAATCATCATGTTCAAACACGTTTAAACTCAAACATATCTATGGTCTAAATTGAAACAGCTGATACAATAGTGTGGCTCATTCGGGCAATCTTCGCAGTATGTTACCACTCTTTTGGTTTTATTTCGAGCATGAACTCTTCCAAATTGGGCACAGTTTTCTTTATAACACCTAACACAATATTTACGACAGGCAGAGGCCAATCCTTGCCTTTTCTTTAATTCATGCTTTACTCGCCTAGGTCTAGAGGAGGCACTAGTTGCCGGGACTCCTGTATGCACGAGGTAGTCAACCAACGCGGTTCTAAACTGGACGACAGTGAGCTTCTTCTTGGTTGTTAATTTATATAAAATATATGAATTTACAATCGCTGTATTCAATAATAACTCCATCGCCAATCTTTTGGGCCATTTCGTTGTCTTCCGAAGAGGGGTCGTGTAAGAGGACATTTGTTCTGACAGATCAACCGCTGATTTTGCATGATTATAATCTACCACAATCTTCGGTTTAATTTTTTCTTTTCCTTTTTTAGTTATTCTTCTGAAACTTACGGAGTGCTTAGTAGACAGCAGCAGTACATCCCGCTTGTCTTTCCATTTCATAATTGTTATTCCGTCGTCATTTTCTTGAGCTGAAAATTCTCCTGTCTTCAGTTTGGTTTGGACAACTGTTTGAGGTAAACCTCGTCTATTTTTTCTAAGTGTGCCTATGAGATGAGTTTGTCCTGCTAGTAGTTTTCGTGCCAGATCCAAACTGGTATACCAATTATCTGTGCAAACCGTATGTCCTTTATTTAGATAATCGTCACACAAGGCAAGGACAACATTAGTCGGTGTAGTATTGACATTGTCATAATTTTTGCCAGCATAAACTTGCACTTTTACAGTGTATCCTGGGTTTGAGCACAGCTTAAAAAGTTTTATCCCATATTTGTGTCGCTTATTTTTATTGTATTGCCTAAAAATAACGCGGCCACGAAATGGGATTAGACTTTCGTCAACACACATTTCTTGATTAGGTGTATAATGACATTTAAAATTAGCATTTAGCATATCTAATAAGTGTCTAACTTTAAACAATCGGTCGTCCTTATTGTGATTTATTTCATAATTGGCAAAGTGCAACATCCTCAAAATGAGTTCAAATCGATTTCGGCTCATAATGGACTTGACAAATTGCTGTTCAAAACATTTGTTAGTGCTCCAGTACAAAGATAGTTGAGGTAGTTTCACTATCCCCATCCAAATTAAAATGCCAAAGAACCGTTTAATTTCATGGCAATTTGTTGGCATCCATTTTTGCATTCTGTATGATTTTGTTGCACTTTTGTTCAAGGTTTGTAAAGCAAAGCGATTTGTTTCTTCGGCTATGTACTCGAATATACTATCAGGTACTAGCAATGAATAAAATTCTGCTGGTTTATTTATTTTATTTATTTATTTATTTATATTTGGAAAACCAACAGCTTATACAAAATAATTAATATTTAGGTTATGAAACATAAAGCCAATTACAGGTTTTCACGAATAGCATCAAAACAACACACAACACACTCAGCGATCAGAATATGTCACACCTTCAACAGAAGGTAATCTAGGTACTAACTATGATCAAAAAAGTTAAGGTTTAGTTGGCTGCGCACTACAGAGCTTTTGGTATTAAAAGGATCGAAAGAGTACTCTTTACATAATCTATTAAGGTCGCTGCTTGCTCGCACAATATATGAATTTTGTCTATAGTTAGAAGATGAAAACGGGACAGACAGCTTTAGCTTTAGCTTTAGCTGAACTCATGCTGGATCGCAATGAAAATGGCATAAGCCCAGGACATTCAGTATATGGAATAATACTTGGTTGCTTACCCAACGGATTGAACCATACTTCAGTATTTCGTGAGGTTGGTAATACGGGAATCTGATCATCTTCACTGTCGGATAAAATCTGCCATCGATGATGATTTTTGGTCCGTGCGATTGATACTGTATCATCGAGATCAACTACTTGTGTAGCATCACTATTTGATAATGTGTTACATTCTTGATTATACTCTGTTAAATCTAATTGCGATAGTTCGTAGTCCAAATCATCATCAAAATCTTCCATTTTTTGTTGAAAATCACAAATCAGTAACTAATATAACTAATAATAACACAAATAAATCACTAACTGAACAACTATTTACTGCAGTCTCCTTCGATACACAGCGACAAATGACGCGCGGGGGGCAAACACACGCTGCTAAACAATGAAAATGGCGCCGGCGGCGGCGAGCGACGCGTTCGTTTCGCGCGCTTTTGAAATCATATGGCTGACAAAATGACTGACGCGGCCCCATTGAGAATTTTATTACAGTGGCGCCGCGTCAGCCATATATGGCAGCCACCATTATTTATTTATTTATTTTACTATTATATTATGTAAAATGTAACGAAAATAGTGAATTAAGACATTCCTCACATACCATGGCCGTATTTTACAAAAATAACAAATACAGTTAGTTCATTTGTTAGTACGGCATTATATGTGTAGTTTTTCATTTTGATTCTTAACTGGTGGTGTTTCAAAAAAATTTTTTTTCAGATCAACCAAGCCGTAACTTAACCGTAATTACCAACCAAAGGGATGCCCTTTGGTTCGTAATTACGTTTCGTAACCAGCTACGAAATATTTTTTTTTTTTCATTTTCGGTAACTGGTTACTAATCAAGAATAATTATTCAAGGTTTGTAACTAAGTTTCGTAACCAGCTACGAAAGCAGTTTTTTTTCTTTTTCGCTAACTGGTTACTAATCAAGAATACCTAATTATTTCAGGTTCGTAACTATGTTTCGTAACTACTAGCGGTGAGACTTGTGAAAACACGTAGGTACTGAGTCTTATAAGTACGACTACTTTTAAAAACCTGTTTTATAAACTTGTTCCACGAGTATTCAGAAAGTATTTGTGTTAGCTCCTCATTAGTATTTTAGAGTGATGAGTACGGCGCGGCGGCCGGTCAATAAATGATATGAGAAATACGACGATACGACCGGGTGCCGTAGTGAGTTGTAGTGGCTACTACAGAGGGGTCCGAGAATCGATTCCCGTATAAAGTCAAAATATTGTGTGTATGAACATAGCTTTTTGATTTGGTCTATACCTACACTTGTATGTATTTAAAAAATAAAATCCTGTTCATCCATCGTTTAGTACCTATTGCATTTCTTACCAAACATTGCAAACTTGCAGTCAATGTAGTAGAAAAGCTATAAACTAAAATTTAATCTGAAATGAAAACTTCCCTTCATACTTTCTAATTCAGGCAATTAATTTTATTTACAAGTTTACTGTTAAGAGTTGAATTAATATTTACACATCAAATAAGTATGTCACTGGCGGAAGACCCAAACAACCAATATGATTTTTATAAGTAATATAATTATTATAAAAATTACAATATGAGTACTATTTCTAAGATTAACCTATTCTATTCGATGTTAGAATAATAATGATTGCCTAATAAAATAATCGATAATCAAGTAAAATATGTTGCGACATAATATGGTCCGATCGACGAGCGTTGCTATGTGGTGTCAAGCAGATTTACTCATCTCGTGCAGGGCTCGTCTTTTACGCCGATTCGAGGTCATTGATGTATTAGCATTTTATATATTGGCTAATACTATAACACCTCCACCATCAGATCAGCAATTATTTTTGAAGTTTTAGCTGAGGAAATATTGCTGAATGCGTTGTCGATGTTCCAGATTGTGTAAGATTCTTTTCGGCTTCAATTTCTACTGCAAGTGTCGCAACTTCACGCTTGCATAATATCTTATGACGTTTCAATACGACGAATACTCCAAGTACGATTGCACCGAATAGTACTGTATACAGCGGAATAGTTGTGTGGTATAAGTATTCCGATGGTACTGATTGTAGTTTCACTGGGATATTACTTTGTACTGGGCATTGTGCAATCTTGACAGGTCAATTGATTTAAGCTGGATTTGAGACTTTTCAGGGTGAATATCTTCATTATAGTGTAACTTCGCTATTTTCACCGGTTGACCTTTAACACGATCGTTGAGATTGGTAATTGTAAATTCGGGGTTGTATAAGAAACAATTCATAGGTATTGTAACTGAATAACTGCCATTGAGTGTATTGTAATCCTCTCGTCCACATAACGTGTGTATTCTGGTTTCGTTTGGAAATGATATGATGTAATGCTTCACGTCTCATTCTTCCATTGATATTCTTGAAAGAGATACAGTCGTAATTTCACAGGTTCCGTCTAATGATTGATTCATTATAAGATTCTGTATGCAGTCCGGTTGCTGACGTAGGTGATGGTCCATCTTGTCTTCACAAAGATACCATTCTTGGTACTTCGGGCATTCAGCCCTACACGTAACATTTCCTGTTGGTAAGGGTACGTCTAAACTTGTTAGGGGCTATTGATAACCTGTAGAGGTCATAACTATCTAAAGCAAATATAGGTAATTTAAATACAACTACTATTTGAACACGTATTGGTTATTTGTACATTATTTACACTTTTATGTTTTTTTGAGTATATGTTGACTATTTAGTTATCTTTTATATATATAATTTGTATATTGAAGGTACCTATTATCTATATTAATTAGACTTCAAATTTTGCTGTAGAAACAACAGCTGCTGGGCTTTTCGAACACCAAGACGTGTTCGTCTTTCTGATAAAATATTTCCCGCTACCGAAAACAATCTTTCACATGGCACAGTCGTTGCAAGACAGCTTAGTCTTTGACGAGCAAGTATTGCCAAATGCGGGTAAGAGTTGGCATTTTCTTTCCACCAATCCAGGGGCGATTGACTTTTTGTCGTCAATATATCTTTGAACTTCCACTACGGCTCTTGAATAGGCGGTACCACTTGGCCTAATGTTCGACATCTTTTTATAAAAGTGAGTCCATACATAATTTTCTCGTGGCGGTTCATTAGTACTCAATCTATCAGCTTCCGAGCCTTCATTTCGCTCCGTGATCGTTACAAGGCAAATCACATGCCTTTTCGTTGATTCGGCAATCTTTTTAGTGGGCTTGTGGCAAAATCTTGACACAAGCCCACTAAAAAGATCTTACCTAACCATCTCCACTACATCTGGTAAAGACTCAGCGCCACTAATGCAGACTTCAGTGCAATCGTAACAGGTATAACAGAACTACTTGTAACATATTTGTTGCCGCTCATTTCTCTTGTGACTTCTTCACATGGCTTTAAAACGAGAAGAAGTTTTTCTATTATTGTCCAGTCGTGAGCAGATAATGTTGGTATATTTATATTTAAGTTTGACAGTGCACTGTTGACTTTTTCCTTAACCTCTGTTAATCGCAATAACATATAAAATATAGAATTCCACCTAGTTGGTTTGCTGGCTTGCTCCAAATAACGTTTTAACTTATCCTAGGCTATCGTACTCTTTAAAATGTGCTAGGATAGTTTTAGGTTTCTAGATTACGGTATTTATAGTTTCGTTTTCTAACGATTTAGTGACTATTAAATTTAAACAATACGCATTTTTCAATAGCAAATTTGATGTTAGAGCCGTTGTCTAAAGAGTCTTGTCTAGGTATTAATTGTACGGTACCATGTTCTCTCTGCATATATTATGTTTAGTAAGATTGGAATCAGAAGCCTTATAAGATATGTCTACCTTACAATACTTGAATTGGGCCTTGTCATTACCCTTATCATCATAGTGGTGCCACACAATACTTCTTTTCGGCGCCATATTTAAAACTAACACTACGTAGATACCTACCTAATTTATTCCACAACTATTTACAAAAGTACCTACCTAGTAGTAGAAATTCGTTTTTTTTTTAATTTAACATTTTTATTTAATCAAAATAATTACCATTATTATCTATACATTGGTGCCATCTAATAGGAAGGTTATTTATGCATTTGCGATAGAACTCTGGTGATCTAGATTCGACAAACTGTGTGTGCATTTTGTACTGCCTCTTGAGAAGATAACTTTTTATCACGTAGAAAATTGACCATATCACGAAAGAAAAGATAGTCCGTTGGAGCAAGGTCTGGCGAATACCGAGGGTGACGAATGGTTTCTAATTGCAGTTCCTGTAGAGTAAAAACGATTTCTTCTGCTCTATGAGGTCTCGCGTTATCATGGGGCAATAATGATCGATTCATGAGTCGGGGCTGTTTCACTGCTAGTTTTGCTATCATTGTTCAGAGTTCGGCACAGTAGACATCTGCCGTTATTGCTTGACCAGATCGGACAAAGCTTTAATGAATAACACCATGCTGAGACCACAAAACAGTTACCATTACCTTTTTATTAGTAAGCTTTGCTTTAGGACACTGTTGCGGCGTTTGACCTGGGGTCAGCCATTGCATTTTTCGCTTACGGTTATCGTAAAGAATCCACTTTTCATCACATGTCACAATTGGATCCAATATTACTTCATTTCTGTATCGTTTCAACAAGGCAACACAAGTTTCAACTCGTGTTTTTTTCTGCAGATCAGTCAAATCATAAGGCACCCATTTTTCATATTTTTTCTTTATTGATTTGATTTAGTGACTATTAAATTTAAACAATACGCATTTTTCAATAGCAAATTTGATGTTAGAGCCGTTGTCTAAAGAGTCTTGTCTAGGTATTAATTGTACGGTACCATGTTCTCTCTGCATATATTATGTTTAGTAAGATTGGAATCAGAAGCCTTATAAGATATGTCTACCTTACAATACTTGAATTGGGCCTTGTCATTACCCTTATCATCATAGTGGTGCCACACAATACTTCTTTTCGGCGCCATATTTAAAACTAACACTACGTAGATACCTACCTAATTTATTCCACAACTATTTACAAAAGTACCTACCTAGTAGTAGAAATTCGTTTTTTTTTAAATTTAACATTTTTATTTAATCAAAATAATTACCATTATTATCTATACATTGGTGCCATCTAATAGGAAGGTTATTTATGCATTTGCGATAGAACTCTGGTGATCTAGATTCGACAAACTGTGTGTGCATTTTGTACTGCCTCTTGAGAAGATAACTTTTTATCACGTTGAAAATTGACCATATCACGAAAGAAAAGATAGTCCGTTGGAGCAAGGTCTGGCGAATACCGAGGGTGACGAATGGTTTCTAATTGCAGTTCCTGTAGAGTAAAAACAATTTCTTCTGCTCTATGAGATCTCGCGTTATCATGGGGCAATAATGATCGATTCATGAGTCGGGGCTTTTTCACTGCTAGTTTTGCTATCATTGTTCAGAGTTCGGCACAGTAGACATCTGCCGTTATTGCTTGACCAGATCGGACAAAGCTTTAATGAATAACACCATGCTGAGACCACAAAACAGTTACCATTACCTTTTTATTAGTAAGCTTTGCTTTAGGACACTGTTGCGGCGTTTGACCTGGGGTCAGCCATTGCATTTTTCGCTTACGGTTATCGTAAAGAATCCACTTTTCATCACATGTCACAATTGGATTCAATATTACTTCGTTTCTGTATCGTTTCAACAAGGCAACACAAGTTTCAACTCGCGTTTTTTTCTGCAGATCAGTCAAATCATAAGGCACCCATTTTTCATATTTTTTCTTTATTGATTTGACGCAAATGAGTCAATATTGTTGGTAAGGTAAAGTTAAACCATGCCGCTAATTCCTGGGTAGTTTGGCTCGAATCGGCTTTAACCATCTCTTTCAATTCATTGTTATTAACCTGTGTGGGCGGTCTTCCACATGGTTCGTTCTTCAAATCAAAGTTTCCATCACGAAAGCATTTAAACCAAAATCGCACGGTGTGTTCGTTAGCAGTCCCCACTCCAAACGCAACATTGATATTGCGAGCTGTTTCTACCGCGTTATTTCCGCGTCGAAACTTGTATCCATCTTTCTTTTAAACAACTGAAAGTCGATAACTGAATGCTGCACATTTTTTAAAAGAAGAACTGCATCGTGGAGTTCAGCCAATACCTTGGAGCGCTCTTGTTCCAGAACCACCAAACTAGTGTTCTGCAAGCACATACCCATTGTCGACCACACCCTCCCCCTAAAACGCCACTACAATCTTACCAACCTCTGGGTTCTTTATCTGGTTCTCGTGCCGGTCCACACCACCTGCCGTTCCTACGGCTCACTTCGTTCGCCTTCGTCACCCTCGGAGTGGTAAAATGCCCAATAACATCCTACTATAACTAGCTCTACATATCAACCACTCGATTAACAAAAGCAGATTTACGGTTTAAACTTTGTTTCACTACACTACTTTACTGTCATTTTTTCAAAATTTCACTACACATTTCACCACTTTAAAGACCCGAACGGTTTAAACTCTGTTTCACTACACTACTTTACTGTCATTTTTTCATAGTTTCACTACACATTTCACCACTTTAAAGACCCGAACGGTTTAAACTCTGTTTCACTACACTACTTTACTGTCATTTTTTCATAGTTTCACTACACATTTCACCACTTTAAAGACCCGAACGGTTTAAACTCTGTTTCACTACACTACTTTACTGTAATTTTTTTTATAGTTTCACTACACATTTCACCACTTTAAAGACCCGAAATTATTACTTCTACTAGAGAGAAATAACTGAATTTATTCCTAATTTAAATCTATATGAAACGTGGTAAGCTAAACTTCAGGACAAATTGTCTTATGTCTCTCCACAAAGTTAGAGATAGCGCATTACCACCAAGGTTCAACGCACACTCAGTTTGATACACAATTCAAACCACGATAAGAAACGTAAAGATTGTAACTTTTGTCTAGCACGCAAGTAACATGATAATCGAAAGCAACAGGAACATGTCGCTGACGTGTTACAGTGCTCGCTTTAGTTGGATCAGGGTCACAAGACTCGTACCGTTCTAGCATTGTTTCAAAGTCTGCGTATATAACAAATGGTGCAATTTGCTTTCTGTTATTTTTTAAAAATTGTATAAAGAACCCTGTGGAGGTAGTTCCGTAGCGACACCTCCACCAGTATGCGAATCAAGATCATCGTATGTATTAAAAAATATTAAGCAAACGTCACACAGGTACAATTTACCGTGATGTTTTGTAATTTGATGTTTAACAAGTCGCGGTAAATCTTTGATTAGACAGTAATGTCTTCTTCTTATCGTTTGGTTAGTGGCCAACCTGGTGACAGAGTTATTTAGATCGCCCATATTTAGGCCTCTGTCGTGATCTAACGACTGATAACAGTCGGGACCGACTTTTAACGACTTTTATGCGGTCACCCATCTATAGGGTTACCGCGCCCTTGGTAGCTTAACCCGCTGATCGTTTACCGAACAGCGAGTGCATCTGGCTATGAGCGCCTAATGTGACAAATTATCATTTTCTAAATAAAGTAAATGAATTACCTTTTTCTTTAAATTATTTGATTTATAAAGTGGTCCTACTACAGTACTATTCTTTAGCCCGTAAATATAAACACAAATTTTAGGATTATTTACTTCAAACTGGGCAATATCTGAGAAAGTCCATGGAAATTCAATGCTTTCTATATTTAACACATCCCGGAAATCAGGGTAAGACGATACTCTTTCAGGGTGACTCTTGGCTGGATATAAAGCGGCAACAACTGACCATAAAAAACAATACTCATCATTATTTCGAATATTTACACATGCTTTCTTCGATTTTATACTATCCGGCAACTCGATAAAGCCTGAAGGGAGCAAAGGTTAATATTTGTTAATGTTCACTTCTAAGTGAGAACTACTCAAGAATGTCAGCCACTATAACGATCCTGGAATTCTTCAACCTTTTTTGTTAAAACGCTTTTAACTTGGAGTATTAAGGGCTCATTCATAGTTTTGATGAATTGTATAATTTTTTGTATAAAAGGATTTCTTGAGAGTCATTTTTAAATATTAAAAACAAAGCAAAATACTCAAAGTTAATTTTCACGCAAGTATGTCGTTTAAGAGACAAGTTTATTAATGACTTAATTTTTTCCTGAATGCTGATTAAAAATGAAGTGAAAGAACAGTTCTCATATTGATTAACAATCCTATAGGACGCTATGCGATTTCGAAATGCAGAGTTTATTAATTCAACACCATCACAGAAATTAAATATTTTTGTTTTAGTGAATGGTGCTGCTACCTATCCAGCGGCTGTGCTCAACAGATGTATTACAGACAGTACAGAAAGGCATTTTCTGTGTATTATTAGGTTTAATGTCCACGTAAAATAGATCAAGTTTACATATATTAACAACACAAACAAAAGTTACAAATTATCAAAAGCCTTTTTTGTAACAAAGCTATGGTGTCCCAAATATGTTTTTTTTCCCTGTGCACCTACACCCGCCTTCACGGGTGGACCACCAGAACCAGATATGACGTCAGTGGTCCACCCAGCGGCTGCCCAAGCTACGCGAGCTCCAATCCAGTGACAGCGTCCGGGTGCACCGGGAACGCTGTCCCTCCGCGGTGCGGTGCGGGTGACAGGCTCGATGCCCCGACCTCTCACCCGCAGCCTCAGTATGGCGGCATCAGGCGCCCGTAGGCGCGCTGTCGCCGCCCGCCCAGTTCGCCGGCGACGGATCGGATCAGCGAGGATACTTTCCTCCCTGATCCGCTCCGCCGCCGCGCCGCCTCCTTCTGCGAGATGACGTCCTCGCAGAAGGATGCGACCCAGTTAACCTAAACCTAGCCTAGCCTTAGAATAAACGGATAACAAAAATAATAATTGTTATATTATTTTATATTGATTTATATTGTCACTGTAAAACACGGGCTCCGAGTCTTGGAAAACTATTAAGCCCGTCTCATAAATGCCTGCAGCGCGTAATAATTATTATATTATTTTATATTTATATTGTCACTGTAAAACATGGGCTCCGAGTCTTGGAAAACTATATGAGCCCGTCTCATAAATGCGTGCAGCGCGTCCCACTGCGGAGTTTCTTTACTTAATTGCATTTTAAGTGCTACTAAGGCTTTTTTCCACCGTTTAAGTGGAGTCGTGGACGCTGCATCGGACTTATTATAAACTTTTACCTCCACGTAAAAGTCACCCACTGTGTTCACCGTCCGCCGCACCTTTCCGTTAGAGACTCGGCTCACGAGAGACGACGTGAGGTTCTCGCCGGTTGCCGGTGCGCGATGCTCGCTATCCTCTAGGCCGAAGAGGTCCGAGCTATGTTGTTGTTTTTTACTACGCGACGCGGGTGACATGAACACTGGTCGAGTTACGTCGTATAAAAATGTGCATGGCGTAAATTGTTAACGCGGCACATTTGCTGTACGATGCAACTCGTACATGCTCCCCGCAGCAGAAGAAATGATGATGTGTGTAAAATTAACTAATGATTACATTTTTGATAAAACAAAGTACTATTAGTAAAACAATATATTTTTTAATAGAATTAAACGAATTATGATAAACTAATTGCTAAATTAAAACAAAGCACTTCACATTTGTGTCTTTTCTATAATAAAGTCATGTTTGATTGGCATAGGCGAATTAGCACTGTCGGTATATAGCTTTGCGCTCGAATCGGTAAAGAACACTTGACCTGCCGAGGTCACTTGATCATTTCGCGCACTGAGATGGATCACACTTGGCTGCGAGTCAGCCCTCACTTGCACTACACTACACTCATCAGTACCGTGGTTCGCGCTTTTTGGAGCGGCGGCGGCCTCTGCCTGCCGCCGAGACTCGACGACCGGTCGTCTCCGCCTCCAGAGGAATGCAGCCGTTGCGATAATAGCCAACACTAGCAGTGCATAGCTGAGACTGTAGTGATAGATGTTATGGGTTGATAAGACATCAGGCAATTGATTAGCCTTTTCCTTCATGTCCACAACTTGCTGATGTCGATTTTTCAAGGCAGTATCTACAAGGAAGTCTGTGTCATTGCTCTCAATTGCCAAGTTAGGCAGGGACAGGTTAAAAATGTGATCTAATTGGTTGATCTCTGGCGTAATTATATCGGAAGTCATATTAAAAATGTTGTAGTTCCTTTTCTGCGAATATAAATAAAAATCATCTCCTTTAGCAATACATGTTACGCCAAGGTCTATAATACCAGCCTTTTTTTTTTTTTAAGAGGGCAAATGCTTTACGCATTTCGCCCCGCCCGGGGAAGCGAGGCGATTATGTCGGACTCTCCGGCTCGAAGATGGTAGGCGGCCGGCATACCGACTAAAACCGCCCTGTGCACCTACACCCGCCTTCATGGGTGGACCACCGGAACCTGATATGATGTCAGTGGACCACCCAGCGGCTGCCCGCTTTACGCGGGCTCCATCTCCAGTGACAGCGCCCGGGCGCACCGGGGACACTGTCCCTTCGCGGAAGGCTGCGGGTGAGACTCTACTGCCCCAATCCCCCCACAGCCTCACTATGGCGGCATCAGACCCGCCCAATTCGCCGGCGACGGATCGGATCAGCGAGGATACTTTCGTCTCTGATCCGCTCCGCCGCCTCCTTCTGCGAGATGACGTCCTCGCTATATGATGCGACCGCCGTCCACTCCCTGTCGCTGGTGACCATGGTCCTCGCCACGGCCTGAAGCGACAGGTCTACTCCAATGACTGCGACGAGGTCCCGGCGCTGCCCCGCCCAAGCCGGACACGACTCGAGCGTATGCTGCGCCGAGTCGTCGCCGCAGTCGCAGTGGTGGCAAACGGGACTCGGTTCCCTCCTAGCGACCTTGTGCAGGTAATGCCCGAAGCACCCGTGCCCGGACAAAACCTGCACCAGCCGGAAGGAAAGGGTCCCGTACTATAATACCAGCCTTGCTTAACTTTTTCTGGTTTATTTGATTCTCGCATATAAATCGTATTTGATAAGTGTTGCATCAAAAATAAAGATATATAATGAAGGCTCATTCAACTCCACCCATATGTTTCTATAGGTGGATTTCTTAACTACGCATTGACCTTCTTCTAATTGACAAAACTTCTCATCCTTTGTTAGGTGCCTTATTTAAAAATGTGATCTAATTAAGTAAATCTACATGTTGTTCTTTTAGTTTCTCACATTCATTTCTTTTAGGCGGTTGGTGATTTTTTATGTGAAATTAAAAGTATTTTGCAACTACGTCCTTTTGTTCCTTTGTCCAAGGTACCAGCGTCCTTTTTTTTCCTTTTCGTATTTTGTTTTCGTTACCTAATTGAGACACGGGTTCATTGATGTTAAGAATCATTTTGCATACCAGATGGTCCAGCCTGAGATAAGTCATTTAAATTACAATATGTTTGTACGTAATCAGAATTAGCATCTAAAGTAGATTCAGGTTCATAGTCTATAATTTCGTTGTTGTCCACGGGCTCTTCAATTAGCTCCTCGTTCAAATCTAAATCAATCTCTTCGAGAGATTTTCCTTTGTAAGCATCTGCTTTTCCATCTTCCATAAGAATGAGAAGCTTTGATATCTTGATATCTTAGCAGTTTTGTATACGTCATCTGGCAACCTGTAAGACTTTTTATGTACTTCATTAGTATGGCCCATGAATGTAGCCAGCTGCTCCATATCATTTTCAGATATGCTAAAAATTTGTGATAAGGTGGCTAAATTTTTCTTAGCCTTGTAGAGGATATTGCTTTAGGCTGTTTTGCCCCTGATAATTTCGCATGCTTTGCCAAAACTTTGTAGCCATAAATTGTATTGTTATAACCGAGATTAGATACCAAACAAAATTGTTTTGGTGTCGAAGCAAAAAAAATATGCCTAATCGATAATAATAATTTAATATCATCTTGAACTTCTTTATTTAACAGAACTGGTACTCCGCGGCCGCGTTTACCTCTAATGACAACATGTTTAAATTTCTTTACCAGAATCCTTTATGAGGCAGTAAGCGCACGATCAAACTCTTCATTCTTATTATTATAATTATTGTCGCTTTCTAAATAATTGTGCACTGTATTTCTTTGAAGTTTTCCAGGCCTGCGCCTATTCAAGAGGGTCACCTTGTTGACAGCCAACTGCAGAGTCTAAAAGGTTGTCCTTGTATAGTAATTTAGAAGGTTTTTTATAACATTGCCAAAGAAACTTATATATTTTGGGTATTTCTAATTTTGCCTGTGCCAGCAAGGTGTCCCTGTTCACTGAATTGAAGGCATTCTTTAGGTCGACCTTAAGACTGACCTCTCTTTGGCCACTACCAAGGTACAAGACAAGGCATGTACGGCAGCCTCACAGCCCCCTTTAAAGCCAAAGCTTAACTGTAGGGGCTGGAATTTTGTACCTAAATATGTGCTATAAAAATTACAACAAATCTTGGCTACCATACGTCTGTATGTACACCCAACGGCAATGGGATGAATGCCACCATACTTCTTGCCGACAAGAATCCATCATCAGAGCTATATCATTATCCTCCTGATGTGCTGCACAAATGTGAGAACTTTGTCTGATAATTTTCTCTTTATTTTGATCTATAGTCACAGTAGCCGAACATTCCTACTTGTTGATACACCTCCATAGGCTCCCGTTTTTTTTTTTTTTGCGAAATTATAGCGATGGCCATCATAAAGAAGAGCCGGTTTTCCCTTTTGATTAGTAATAAATTTTAGATTATTATCAATTTCCACTGTATTGTGCTAATAGAACAAGGATATTAGATAATATTAATATTTTACATACATAAACATGACAGTATGTATTGACAGCCAGACAGATTTTCCTTATGTAAGTATTTTGTGTAAAAAGATTCGTATCTAACTGTACCTATTTAAAAAAGTAGGCATTTTGCTACTATGTCATTATGCGATTTAGTCATAATCCGAAGTAGAGAATATGAGATGTGGATTATTTACTACATAGCCTTTTTGCATTGTAGGTATTGACAACCGGACCCAATATGAGATGTGGATTATTTACTACATAGGCTTTTTGCATTGTAGGTATTGACAACCGGACCCGTATTTTTAAGCCCCGTTCACCTTTGAAGAGACGAGTTTGGGAACAGTAACGACAACTTACCAAAGATGTGGTCGGTTGCCCCGTGGACGTATCCGTATCACCATTGCCGGGCCAGACGTTCATAAAATAACACAAAAATATTCACACAAAAGTCTCCCTGACAACTATCAGCTGTCAGGGATTTTCTGCGCATAAAATCGCAGTGTGAAGGCGCCGCGCTGCGCCGTGCGCATAGGTCTCTTAAGGCGAGGTCGGCGAGCGCTAAGCCTGAAATGAGGGGGTGAAGCAGGTGATGGGCACGCGGAGGGCCCAAGCTGTGGTCCGCGCTCCGCTCTTGTATTAGTTTGGATTGATGGATGGTTGTTACTCAATAATGCCTCAGAACAGCTGAACGGATCTGGATGAAATGACGTAAATATCGCACTAGCGTGTGATCTTATGGTACCTACTAATGTCAGTTTGTAGGGTTCCTGAAGTAAGCTCTTTGCCAAAGGAACAGACGTGAACCAGTTGTCACGCGTCACATTTCTACAAGATCCATGTACAGTCCTAGATAGCTCTTTGACATAGTACTCGCCTTGAGGTAAACCGTTAGTGTTGGTGGCCTTTCCGATATAGGGCATGGCATTTATCATATATTTTGTGCCACTATCACAAATCATTGGTATTTTTATGCCATATTTACTCGGCTTATTTGGGATATACATTCTGAAAGGACAGCGTCCTCTAAATGCGAGCAGTTGTTCGTCAATAGTCAAGTGCGGCCCTGGAATGTAATTATTTTTACATTGGCTGATTAGTAGATCCCACACCTTTCTCACAGGTATAAATGGATCTTCTGTTTCAACGCTGGACGCAATGTCTTGTCGTCCATTCGTAAACATCGAATCAAAAAGTCGAATCTCTCACGGCTTATTACAGAGACATAACGCGTTCCTGAAAACGTACTATCAAAGAGTTCTTCAGTCGATAGGTGGTTATCTTTCATTGCTGAGGATAGCACCAAAATACCGATCAAGGCTCTTATTTTAATATCAACTGCATCTCTAAATGTGGCACTAAATGAGTAGGTTTTATTCTGATTTTCAGCAATGAGTCGAAATTTAGCTTCTTTGTCTGTACGTTTTCGAGATATTTCAGCATTGGTCCATCGCACTATTTCATTTATAATCTCGTCAGTTATAAATAATTGAAAGCATAAAGCAGGCTCATATATATTTTTACACATGCGAGTAGGCCCTCTAGATGTTCGTACTATGTTTATATTTGCAGTTCTTCCTCTATTTTGACCCTTAATTGTAGACCAGCAATGTTTGTTTTTCCCGCGCAGTATACGTTGAGTTGGAATAATAATGCGCGAATCCAAATTTGAAGTTGAATCTTGGTTTGGTAAACATGACGGAGATGATGGTACCTGCAATTCCTCCGATGTTGAGTCTATTTCTTCAGCAGCAACTTCGTCAACCAATTCGTCTTCGGTATCACTCTGCACGTCATCTTGATTCAAGTCATCCTCCACTTCACTGTCACTCTCTGAAGGAATCCCATCTTCACTGTTCTCCAATATTTTTTCAATTTGGTTATAATCAAGGGCTCTGCGTCCAGCCATTGCAATAGATTACCAAAATCACCTAAAATATAAAAAAAAACGATAAATAAAACGAACTATTACTACAGGGAATGAGGTTCAAAAGTTACACAAAGGATAATCATACGTCTCTCGAACGTACGCCATCCCTGTATCTACGTAATTATTGTACTTACCAGGGCGACACAGCCGTCTCGCGTAAGGTCTGCCCGGCCACTGGGATAACCTAGAAGGACAGAGCGCTACGATGCGAAATAAAAAAGAGATAGCAATATTTGTGTCGGCCGTGCGTCTCAAAGACGTAGATTATCTTTCTAGGGTTAAGTGTGTTAAATTCTTTAGCTGCAATTATAGTGCATAATCTGCGACTGCGTAGTCCGTCGGAAAATCTTTTTATAGCCGCCTTTTCATTCAAAGGTTTTAATGTTTTATAACTATTAGCATCACCTTTTGACTGTGAAATCGTCAGATCAACAAACAATTTCGAAAGTTTTTGCCTAAAGTCATTAATAGTTGTATCATTTTGTTTTATTTGCTGCATTTTCGCCTAAATTGCATTTGCGAATTTCGGCGCAAGTAACTTGCATCTCATATCCTGTATTAATTCCTGTATAGTTACGTATGTTTCGTTTTATTTTATTTTACCTGACTGCGATAGTCTACTTTTTAACACAAAATTAATTAATTTACTTTTTCAAGCCGCATCTGATAGAGTAGATCCGTAGCATTCTATGTTATCGATCAAATGTCGAATAACATTTTCGTCATCTGTCATTAATGGCAATAAGTCTAAAGATGTTTTTAAATAAATAAGTAATAGTTAAAAAACCAAAAAACACGCTTTTTATAGAAAACCGAATGAATTATAATTGAAGGGCACAGGGAAAGAAGGGGATTATCAACAATTAACACAAATTGAATAAAACGCTAATTTATACTAAAAATCTACATGGTGTTAAAAAAAAATTACATGTTTTGGACATTACGTAGTCCAACTACCTATTTTTGAGGATTCTGTTTTAACACGTTCACTGTTCACTGAGCCACATATGGTTCAGGAAACGCGCGCGTGAAAAGCACTAATACGCTTCTGAGCCATATGTGCGTCAGGAGACATATACAAATTCTAAAGCGGATAATTCCACTGGACGTGCTAGAACTGTACTGTTTCTGCATTGGACGTGCTGGTACGATCATAAAGTAAAGAAAATCGCCGGGACATACGAAAAAATATTTTTATTTTTCTAAGAAATTACAAATTAATTCTGAACTATTTCTTGTTATGTTTGTTTTGGAAACAGCATAAACAAAACGTTTTTTGCATTGCAAACACTCAGTATCCACTCGTTTTACTCTTTTTGCAGCAATTTGCCAGTTTGTACCTTCTTTTCGCAAGTCTTCGTAGCATCCATGGCATCGTTTTCTGACAATTTTGTTGTCCTCTTTCCGCGGAATTTTTGTCAGAAAGTGCTGACTTGCGATCGAGCTATTAGACGGTCTTGGACTATTAGTCAATGTATTTGCACTCGCATCGGATGCATTGTTCAATTGCAAGAACTCCCTAATAATTTCTTGCTGCGTTTGTAGTACAGTTTTGCGTAGTTTTCTATTAGAAGTTGAATGTAGTTTCTGATACAAAAGCGTAGCGTTTGTTACTGATGCACAAATCAAAACATCTAAAGCGATCTTTTTGTACCATGCCAGAGACTTTCTTTTAGGGTCATAATAACTTGAAAGCTGGTCAGATATATCTATGCCCTTTTTTCGCTCATTGTAATAGAGCACGGCTTTCGGTTTAAATTTTGGTTGATATCCCGAAGACATTTGCATACTAGCGTCATGGCATGTAGAAATCATCGCAACGTCGCGTTTGTCTCTCCATTTCATCACTGTTATATTGTCCTTCTGACGAGCAATTACTTCACCTTTTTTAGGGCCCATTTTTTTTCGACCTTATTGCCCATGGAAGTTGTTTTCTATTTACCCGTAGAGTGCCGCATAAGTCTGTCTTACGCTGCTGTAAAAATTTTGCTAATCCTACGGTATTATAATAGTTGTCACACATAATTATCTGTCCAGCATCTAGAAGACCATCACATAACTGAACAACGACACTCCCTGGCTTATCCAAATCAGCGATCTCGGGGTCGCGACCTATGTAAATATCATAGTTCCAGACAAAACCCTCTTCTGTACAGAGTTTATAGATTTTCAAGCCGTATTTGTGAGCTTTTGATGGGTTGTATTGACGGAATGATATCCTCCCTCTAAACGGCATCATTGACTCGTCAATGACGATACATTCATCAGGTGTTAGTAAGCTTTTCCAGTTGTTGATAACAAGGTCCAAAAGTGGTTTTATTTTGTACAGACGTTCGTTTCGATCCCTCGGAGCTTCATTATCAACAAAGTGCCAGCAACGTAATATTGATGAGAAGCGATTATACGACATGTTTACGTTGTGAAATATTTGATGGTAGTAAATCGGGTCTAGTTTCCAATATGATTCAAACGTCGGAAATTTCACAATACCCATCAACATATACAAGGCAATAAATTTCATCATTTCTTCGCGTGTAACGTCTGTCCACCGAGTCATGCGGCTATGAACTGACATGTTGACGTTCTGTTTCAGTTGAGAAGCGTACAGATTTGTTTGAGTGACCATAAGATCTAACACTTCATTGGTCAATATACGACGATAAATGGATACAACAGATTGTTCGCCTTGAATATGATGTGTTGGGTTGCTGTTATAAGGTTGACGTGATAGTGGTAGTATTTCCTGACTCCAGCCATTTTCTTTATCTATATCATTTATTTCTTGCGGAGCAAGCCGCATAATCTCACCAGCAGTCCGCCTTCTGCTCGTTTCTGGCCGAGGTGAATTTATGACGATATCGGATGAATTATTAGCTGGCGAGTCTCTACCAAAGTCATCGGTTACAATGTTGGAACGGGAAATCTCACCTGGATCAAAATCAGGATCATCGACATCGTCATCAGCAAAAATACCGAAATATCAGAATCCTGCTCGTTATGTACATCGCTATTGCCGCCGTTCGAATTCGTATCATCATCACTCAATTCAAAGTCACTTTCTTCCAGTACACGTCGCAATTCCTCATTTTATAATTTGCGTGGCATTTTCAACAAAAATATCACTTACGATATTATAACCTTCAACAACCAACAGACAATCTTAGAATTTGAAACGATTTTATGAACAGAATTCAAAAATATGACAGTGACGTAAAATAATTGACACTGACAAGTCAATGGAAGTAAATTGTCAATGGATTATTTAGTTCAAAGTTCGGAAATGTTGTGAAAATACCTAAATAATAATAATAAAGTATTGACACATACAAATACTTTTGAAAATCTAAAAAAAGTTCTCTGAACCGCATGTGTTTCATGAACGTGCAGAAGCAAAAATGTCTCCCTACGCGCATGAACCATATGTGTTTCAGGTAAGTAAAGCCTACTTTCGGTTTTTATTTTTAAATTATATTATTACTAGGGCTACCCTATGACTATAAAAATAACAAATTATTAAAGAAACCTATTGGACTTGTCGGTCAATTTTGCATTTTTGTATTGGGACAGGGAACGTGTATTGACCTATTCAATCAAAAGTTAAACAGACTTTTCTGGCCTAAGCAAGAAATGTACAGAGCAAAAAGGGGTTTTTAAAAAAATTATTTATACTTTAAAACAATATATATGTAGGATCAGGAGTGCCGAGAGGCCTATCGTCAGAGTTATCCATTTTAAATGAAGATAAACAAGATACGATGAAATAATAATGTTTTATTACACGAAATAATTAAAATAATAATAACAATTAAAGACAAAATCACAATAAGTGCAATTGTTATAAGACTAACTAACTAATAATAAACTGAGGTATGTATATGGTGGGTTTTTATAGTGCAAAGTCACCACAACTCACAAAATGGCGCGTAGCCGTTTATCCAACAATGAATCGAACAGACTCTGAGAGTCACAGTTCGTATAATGGCGTATAGCCATCCAATTAGTATCGAACAGACTCTGGGGAGTCACAGTTCGTATAATGGCGAGTAGCCATCCAATGAATATCGAACAGACTCAGTGAGTCACAGTTCGTATAGCGGCGGAGCCGCCCAGTATGTATGCGAACAGACCAAGTAAATTGGTCACAGTTCGTACAGTAGCACAGAGCTACCCAGTTAGGTGCAAAGTGTATCGGCGGGAACCGCAGCAATACAGCTATGCAGAATATACAGCCAAGCTGTACCAAGTAAACCGACAGTTTTGTCGGGAGCCGGAGCTCTTATGAGTCAGTCCGAAGAGAGACTGCCGATCTAGGGCAATGTATGGGCTTTTATAGCAAGATTTCCCTCCCGACAACTCTGTCCATTGGCACCCGGAAATGTGCGCCAAGCGTTTACTGTTTGGAAAATCATTTAAATTATCTCATTCTAATAAGTTACACAGTGTAAAACACATTTGTTAGTTTTTAAATATCACTAACATAATTATGGTACATTAACATTCTCAATTACTTACTTAAATCTAATGTCTGATAATTTAAAGAAATGAAATGGTACGATAAGAAAATGGCGACAAAATGGCGTACCCAATGTTTACATATTTTGTACAGGACCAGCAATACTTTTATTACAATAAGTGCCCAGACGGAGTTCGTAGATACTTAATAAATCATGTTTTGAATTATAAGACATTAATTGATACAAAATAATAGGAATTATTAATATTCCTACTATTATTATTAATAGGAAAATCAAATGAAAATAATTTCTGCTAAAAATAACCACAGATTATTAATAGCCATAGATATTCTTAGAAAACAAACTCCGACACGGCCAGAACTGACATTCTACACGTCCTCGTGTGGTCCTGTAACACAAGAGAATAATATCTGAGTAAGAGATCGTTCGGCCTTTCTGACAAACATAAAGAAAGGTTAAAACAGAAAAATTCTGAAGTCACAACTTATTCTCATAGTTATGGTAAAATAATCATTTTGCCACAGACACCACAGCTCAACTACTAAGAAACAGCCGATATCACACCATGGGATTCGACCAATTGGAGTCAACATAGACATCCACATAGGCGTCAACATAGACAACCCAAAAATAGACAAC
This sequence comes from Trisateles emortualis, assembly GCA_947095525.1. NCBI lineage: Eukaryota > Metazoa > Arthropoda > Insecta > Lepidoptera > Erebidae > Trisateles > Trisateles emortualis. The sequence continues at coordinate 10,073,933 of OX352751.1, read as the reverse complement.
TTAAGCGTCAAAACTAGACAACTCAGGCGTCAACATAGACAACCCAAGCGTCAACATAGACAACCCAGGCGTCAACATAGACAACCCAGGCGTCAATATAGACAACTTAAGCGTCAACATAGATAACTCAAGCGTCAACATAGACAACTCAAGCATCAACAGTTTAATTCTTATCAATTGAGCTGCGATATGTCTGAAACAGAACATTCATCATTATCATCATCTTAACAACCTCATTAGCAGTGACTGGACATTCAGGTATTTTTCTTACACGGTCAAATTCTATTAGTACTCAAAGATTTTAATAGGTATCGATGAACGTTTAATAATTTTATGATTCTATAGAGACTCTTAAACTTAATTAGGTCTACATAAACCTGTGGCTATTAAATGTAAGGCAATATTATGCTTACTAAAGATTTTAAGCAAAAGTTTTAAAAATGAGAGGACATTCCCGGAATCATAACAGAATGAAAGTACCTCACCAGATTATTTTAGTACACCGGTGGTCGTACTTCAAAAGCTTCGACTCGTTTGACGGATGAAGGGCTGCTTGAAGACTGACTCCCGGCGCCAACACTCGCCTCTCCTGATCGCTTATGGGATGCATTCGGGCAGCGAGGAGCGACATGCCCCGACTCACCACAACGGAAGCAGATGATTTTCTTTGGTGTAGCTTCGTGTGAAGAACTGCTTGGTACATGAGGTGGTTGAAACTTTTCACCCTTCTTGCTACAGTTTGTAGATTTATGACCCAGTATGCCACAGAAGTGACATATTATTGTACCAGGTTTGAACTTTTTAGGTTCGTGTGAATCGTGATTGTCAGAGGAGAGCTGAAACTTCCTCTTGAGATGAGGCAAGACACTTAGTTCTTGTTGGAGTTTATGCCTAGTAAGTACTTCAGTGGTAAATGCAAGTCGATGAGCACGGGAATCAAATTTAGCAACATGCGCTAGTACAGTGGACACTGCTATTTGCTCAATACTTAAGTGATTCCATTTAGACATAAGCGATGTTATTAACCTACTAGCATATGCGGCTAAAGACTCGCCATCTTTTGGTTGATTATTGTGGAAGTTAATAAGAGTAGCGGCAGGAGTTTCTACTACATCGAATCTAGAGAGAAAGAGACTCTGAAAGTCTGTCCAGGTCATACCTGGATATGATACTTGTGACAACCATGCTGAAGCACTACCCTTTAAGGCTTTACTGAGAGCAATTATAAGGGATCCGCTTTGAAGTGGTTTTTCTGAAAGACAAATATCAACGGTGGTACTCCAAGATTTAGCATTAGTATCTACTAGATCAGGGTTAAATTCAGGCAAGCGAATTATATAAGACGAAGTTAAGGGATTTTTAATGTTTTCAATTAACCGAATCATATTGTGATTTTGAAGCTCGAGCATTGCTCGCCAAGGATCATACTTATCACTTATCTGTGATTCGTGGGCTAAACCCGATCCCACTTCTGATGTAGGATCAGGAGTGCCGAGAGGCCTATCGTCAGAGTTATCCATTTTAAATGAAGATAAACAAGATACGATGAAATAATAATGTTTTATTACACGAAATAATTAAAATAATAATAACAATTAAAGACAAAATCACAATAAGTGCAATTGTTATAAGACTAACTAACTAATAATAAACTGAGGTATGTATATGGTGGGTTTTTATAGTGCAAAGTCACCACAACTCACAAAATGGCGCGTAGCCGTTTATCCAACAATGAATCGAACAGACTCTGAGAGTCACAGTTCGTATAATGGCGTATAGCCATCCAATTAGTATCGAACAGACTCTGGGGAGTCACAGTTCGTATAATGGCGAGTAGCCATCCAATGAATATCGAACAGACTCAGTGAGTCACAGTTCGTATAGCGGCGGAGCCGCCCAGTATGTATGCGAACAGACCAAGTAAATTGGTCACAGTTCGTACAGTAGCACAGAGCTACCCAGTTAGGTGCAAAGTGTATCGGCGGGAACCGCAGCAATACAGCTATGCAGAATATACAGCCAAGCTGTACCAAGTAAACCGACAGTTTTGTCGGGAGCCGGAGCTCTTATGAGTCAGTCCGAAGAGAGACTGCCGATCTAGGGCAATGTATGGGCTTTTATAGCAAGATTTCCCTCCCGACAACTCTGTCCATTGGCACCCGGAAATGTGCGCCAAGCGTTTACTGTTTGGAAAATCATTTAAATTATCTCATTCTAATAAGTTACACAGTGTAAAACACATTTGTTAGTTTTTAAATATCACTAACATAATTATGGTACATTAACATTCTCAATTACTTACTTAAATCTAATGTCTGATAATTTAAAGAAATGAAATGGTACGATAAGAAAATGGCGACAAAATGGCGTACCCAATGTTTACATATTTTGTACAGGACCAGCAATACTTTTATTACAATAAGTGCCCAGACGGAGTTCGTAGATACTTAATAAATCATGTTTTGAATTATAAGACATTAATTGATACAAAATAATAGGAATTATTAATATTCCTACTATTATTATTAATAGGAAAATCAAATGAAAATAATTTCTGCTAAAAATAACCACAGATTATTAATAGCCATAGATATTCTTAGAAAACAAACTCCGACATATATAATACAATTAATTTACAACTAAAACTATATTTACACAAATTAGAAATAAAAAAACACAAATATGGGAGGGAGGGACTGCTTAATAGGCGTCGTAAAATTCCTCCGCATCGACGTCTACTGAAAACGTGCCCAGGAGACTGGCAGCATTGCCACGCTGAATGCCAATGCTTATTCTTTGAGCCAAATATAAGCCAGCCTTCTGGTCACGTGAAGCGTCGACTAAACGCTTGGACAAATCTTTAAAAAGACCGCGAGCACTAGCACCCCACGGCCCAAGCGTTTCGACTCCAAACGGCTCAAAAAAATAATCCCCGATGAGATTACTGTATTTGCGCCGCTTGAGAGTCTCCGCGGATGCAGCAGCAGCACCAGCACAACCTGCAGTGCTTAGAAGATGGGATGGCGCGAGGGTGTCGACACATGTTGCGTCCCACACCAAAGGCCTACCCATCTTCCATGGCAGTAAAGACATACCATCAGGTCTCTTACCATCGTTGGGTTCCCGTACAGCTGGTACGCCAGCGGTGACAAGGGCACGTCTGAGTAAGTCATTTAGGTTAGCGTGCCGGGATATGCGGCCTGCACTCCTGCTGCATGACAGGCCGTGGTGTCCAAGGCTGTCGACGGCTTCACCACAGCAACATCTATGCGGAGAAACAGAAGGAGCACCTAGACGAAGGCAAGTAGCCATGCGGAAGGTTGTATCGTCCAACATGGTACCTATGTTGGGCGATGGGAGTGCCTGAAGCCAGAGGCCCGACTCCCATTCCCCCACAGCCAGCAAACGAGCGCGCTCAGCAGGACTGGTAGTCGAGTTTATAAGGTTATTCCTAACCATCCTGCAAAACGGCTCATCCCACTGTCTCTGAGAAGAAAGGTTAGTGGGTAATTCAGTGTTGGGCACAGTAATTTTCCAAGCACTAATGGCATCGGTCTTACATGGCACATCAGGACCAACCATTGTGGACTCTAAAATTTTCCTGGTTAGTTCTTCCGTGCTATGGACCGAGGACAGAAATGCTGGTAAACTGACATCGGAAAATTTGCGAACGCCGAGCCCACCCAAACGAACTGGCAAGGACGCTTGAAGCCATGCTCGGTCGTTCAGGGCCACATTAAGAATTTTACTAATGGTGTTGTGGATAATTTGGTCCAATTTGCCTAAAAGTGTTAAATGTTTCCAAAACGAGGCAGATCTTAGGGCGTGCGTGAATTTAGGGACAAAAGACAGTATCGAATTATTGTAAAAGCCGAATGCATATTAATTTTCAATAGTCGGTCCGAAACTTAACTGAAATTTTGTACTTTTTCTTGTATATAAGAATTAAAAGCTTCTTCAAAAACGGGGGACCCGAGGAGACGAAACTCAGTTTTCTCACTAATTTTGATGTTAGGTGCCAAAGTATTAAATTTTGATAAAACCGAAACTTTGTCATTAATTTTGTCGCTTATATAAATTTCACATTTGCTAGTGTTGAGTTCTAACCCAATGGAATTAAATTGAGATTTTAAAAAAGCCAAATCTTGAAATACAGTTTCTGCATCGCCTCCTAGGGTCCCATCATCTAGGTACCAGATGTTAAATTTAGAATTATTTTTTTCAATGATGGGGTGGATGGCTAAACTGACAATAACTGGCCCAAGAGGGTCACCTTGTTGGCAACCAACTGCTGATTCTAAAAGTTGTTCTTTGTATAGTAATTTTGATGGATGCTTATAGCATTGCCAAAGAAATTTGAAAATTTTGGGGGTTTCCAATTTTGCCTGTGACAACAAGGTGTCCCTATTCAACGAATTAAAGGCATTCTTCAAGTCAACCTTAAGGATGACTTCACCATCACCACAGTCAAGGTATGTTGATAAGGCATGTATGGCCGCCTCACAACCCCCTCTGGACCCAAAGCCCAATTGTAGGGGTTGAAATTTGTTTGCTAAAGCTATGCTGTAATATTTACAGCATAGCTTTGCAGTCATACGCCTGTACGTACACCCTACGGCAATGGGACGAATGCCACCATCTTTCTTCCGTAGGGCGCATAAGTTAGCTCCATAGAGAAGATCGATGATGCCATCGTCCACACTGCCGGCGAGCATAAGGTTCATTAAAGCCGTTAGCTCCTTCAAGAGAGCATCCCCAGCTTCCCCGGCGCCTGAACACAACAGGTCTTTTAGGTGTTGAGGCGTTGAACCGTCGAGGCCGCCGGCAGACCCGTTCCGAAAAGAGCTAACGGCTGAAAACACGTCCTTGTCTGTGACACTGAGACTATCTGAATCCGTATCAGATAGTTCAGGGAAGGTGAGGTCATCAGCAGGCGCCGGATGCTTGCTCCGCAAACCGGCAAGAGTGTCTGGAGAGCACGGCGCCACCACATCATTACTGAATAACAACCTTGATGCTCCCCTTATATCACCTTCCTTCAATTTTGTTTCTACATACTGATAGAGTGTGTTATTTTGGCTAAAAGAAGATTTTGGGTCTAAATGAGGTGTTGTGTTGTAGCAGTTATTTTTAATTTGTGTCGTTAAAGATTTTTGATTGGCCTGGTCTTTTTGAATGTGAAGAATCCTGTATGGGAAGGTGATCAGTTGTTCCCAAGCTATATTAGAGTTCTCCCGGACAACAAGACCTATATAGCGGGCCAAATTTTGGGCCACTGTAGGTCTCGCGCCTCGGGGAACTCTCTTAAGGACCGGAATGGAATTTTTTAAACTTGCGAGATATTTCCAAAAAGGAATTTTGTCAGCGGTGTCCGTTGAGGCCACTGTGTATGTGGTAGGGCTAGGCAATTCATTTTGGGATTTGTGAACTTTCCCAAAATGAATTTTCAGGCCCCGCACACCTTTAAAAAAACGAGATTGGGAACAATGTGGGCAACGCACTAGGTTGTTAAATATGGTAGGTTGACTGGCACTTACCTCCACATCACTACTGCCATTGCAATCCCGGATCATATATATTATACCTAAGTTGCACTTAAACCTAATAAGATAACAAAATCAAACTAAATAATAAACAAATCACAAAAAAAATGCACAATCTTTGACACCATAAGTCTATATAAACTGACAGTGTCCATGGCGACGGGGCGTCGCCCTGGTATTGGCTTCGCGTCCTGTCACCTGTCCTCCCGACGGCTTCAATATTATTATAATCGTAGATATTTGGTAGATATTATTATTGTTTCACTCTTTAAAATTTAAAACAGGTAAAATTTAATTTTTTATCTCCGTCACGTAATTTATTGGGTATTCTCGAAATTCGCTATGCGTTACATAATTACACAATTACTTGTGACATGTATCCTCGAGCTATTAGATTATATAATCATTATATTATAATATTTTATATAATTTTTGTATCACATGTTATTGGTTGCCATGGATTTTGAAAAGGGGTTGATTGTAATATTTCCTTTTTGGAAAAGTAAATGTAGGCAAATGGTTTTGAAAGAATAATAAGCAATATTTCTGTTAAATTCAATGTATATTTCAGTATGAATTAGTTATGTGGAACATTTGTAAAATATTCTTGAGCTTCAGGGGAACAGAACTTCTTCAATTCCTGTAGGTCTTTATATTTTTCGCCTGAAATAGGCAGTTCTGCCTCATAGCGTAGACCAGGTAATAGGAACTCTTGGTTCTGGAGATTTCTCAGACTTTTTCATATATATTTTCATATTGAGAAAGTAATTGTGTATTATTATTATTGACATCAATGCGACTTTGACGACAGACAGAATTCAATCGCGCTTCAAATAAAACAATTAATTTTTCCTCAAAAAATTGTTGATAATTTTTTACTCTTTAAAATCCTGTCTATTCCCAGCGTTCTGTCGGAATTTACTGAGATGCGCATTGAGTTTTTTATTGATTAGTAGAAATATCTTCTATTTGCCTTTTCTTTCTATTATTACTACCGCGAGATAACGTTACAGACACTGTTGAAAGAGCTGGCGACTGGGTTGACTCCGATAATATATCAGGATCTAACGCAACACATCTATTTATATCTAAATCCTTATCGACAGATACCTGAAACAATAAAATTCTTTTTTAATGCACCAATTTTATTTCAGTTTCCTCAAACTGAAGAAAAATGGATTGACATAGCGGACAACTTTGATAAAAAAGGTGTCAGTTTATTTATTGCTTAGGAGTAAAAATTGTGCCACCAGCAAATTGTGGGTCATATTATTTTAGCTACAAAAAGGATTTTAGCGTTGTTTTATTAGCAATAGCAAATGCAAATCACTAATTTAAATTCAAAATTTCAATGGTGAATATTGGAATCAATGATCAATTATCTGCATAGCATCCAACAATAGCATCCTCGGCCCTATCCTATCCTTGTCTACATTAACGACAAGTACAACCTTAATCTAGATCATGGAAAAATTATACTACTTGTTTAAGACCGTTATTAAAAATGATTACAACTCGTCTTGCCTTATTTTTGTCAATTGTTGGCATTGTTGTAATCCGATTCTACTCTATCAACAATGCCTATAGCACCGTTGACAAGACCTAAAGAAACGTCGCTATTTCGTTTAAGCATCACTTTCACTCCTCTCTTAATAATTATAGTTTTTTCTAAACCTGCTGTCATAGATGCATCCTCCTCGTACTTATCAATGCACTCACGAGCTCTTTTAGCAAGATATCTAGTGATCTACAACATATCGCACTGTATCAGTCCTTACTTGCAGCATCATTTTTTTCGTACATCAAATACGTTAAGGAATGGAAGAGGCAGGTACCATCTCCGCATGTGTCACAATGACGGCGGGGTCTCACCTCTACTTCCAGTGCAATAATTTCAGAAACCATGTTAAAATCAAAAGAATACCGATAATACTCAATCTAAAGCTATTAAACAAACTAAACAAAACGTTAACTCTTAAATTTTAGACAAGTGAAAATTAAAATAAACTGTAAGTAAACTAAACCTAAAATACAAGAAAAGTACGAATAACGACGGTTTGGGCCATTTCGCTTTTAGGCCCGCCAATAAAAACTCATATAAGGACGGTTTGGGCCCTTTCGCTTTTAGGCCCACCAATAAAAAACTACGATTCACAATATGTCCCGTTCGTAACCACGAACGGGACATATTGTGAATCGTAGTTTGTCGAACGGACATAACCATGTCCGTTCGCGATAAGGCCCGTCCGCAATTAGGTAGAAGTTAGTAAACAATAAAATAAGTGACGTTATTCGTAAATCTACCTACACCAATCTTAAACTAATAGGTAGGGGAAAAAGTTTCTTAGCATTTAAAAAAAAATCAAAACATTTTTTAATATAAACTATATTAAAAATGTATTGTTTTTTTTTTACATTTACATTTACTTAACTAAAATATGTAGCATTTTGTTCGATAACTTTTTGCCATCTTGTAGGTAGGGACATGATCCCATTGCTATAGAAATTTTGATCAAAATACCGCGACAAGTGGTTTTGGAAATCCTTTCGTGATGTTAACCTGACACTGCCTAAAAAATTCTGAAGAGACCGAAACAGGTGGAAATCTGAAGGTGCAAGATCAGGACTATACGGCGGATGCATTAACACCTCCCAGCCAAACTCTTATTTTTTGCTGAGTGGCTAAAGATGTGTGAGGTCTTGCGTTATCATGATGAAAAACCACACCCACAGAATCACCTTGTTGCGAGTTAACCCAGGTTTCGCCACAGTCTGTGAAGCCTGACCGGCCTTTGACCACGACCTTTTTCGCACGTTCTTGTCGTACGTGATCCACTTTTCATAACCAGTTATCAGCTTCTTCAAAAATGGATCGGTTTCATTACGTAGTAATAAAGAATCACAAAAGAGTACACGGTTCGTTAGGTTTCTTTCAGTGAGCTCGTGAGGTATATTTTATGGCCCCCACGTTCGCCAGACCTCAACCCCAAGAAATCTAGATCATTTACTGGGGCTGTATGAAAGAAAAAGTGTATAGCGCAGCAGTAAATTCTGTGGACGAGTTGCGTGCGCGCATTTAAGAAGCCGCTAGAAAAATAGAAGAAGCTGGTTATGCGCGCCGGATTAAAAGATCTTTTATTAGGCGATGTAGAGCATGCATTGCTACCGGCGGAGGACACTTTGAGCATTTGGTGTAAAAGTTAAGGATTTAATAAATTTGTTCACTAAAAACAACCTGGTTTTCCTATGAATATCCTATTTAGTGACCCAATACCGTTTGTGATAGTATATTGATAGAATAAAATCATTATTACGAAGTTTTATAACGATTTATATCATAACTCAAATATAAAAAAAATCGATCTCGATTAGTGTTCTCGCATCTGTAACTTAATGTTGCTTGTAAAGTACACATTGTTATACCTTTTTAGAATCTACACATACTAGACAATTTATTAAGATCATGGGCAGCTATAGCGCCGTACTTTTTTTTTCTATTATAATTTCGGTCAAAACTAATTCTCTTAATGATTTAGGCACGACAATCCGATAACCCCATGCTATACACCCTTGATCTATATGTAACTTGTCTCTTTTTTCACAGTAAATTTTATCAATTTTATCCGTTAATTTATTAGACGGCCATCATCCATACATAATAAAACCAAATATTTTGCTAAGTAGCTATTCCTTTCTAGTTTCAGTTTTAATATCTATAAAACTGATGGGAAAATTATCTTGCGCATAATTTAAATAGCTACATTCTTTGTCCTTATCTCGTAGTTGATTCTTGGTCAGCTTAAGAGGAAGACGAGAAAGAGCATCAGCAAAACAGTGTTTAGACGAGGTAACGAATTCAATATCGAAGTTATATGCCGCCAACTTAACAGCGTAATGCTGTAAGCGACTGGCAGCGGTCACTGGTATTTCTTTATTTATAACGAAAATATAACTTAATGGGCGGTGATCGCTGCTCAATGTAAAATGTCTCCCATTATACACATTGGTGGTGTTTTACGACCCTGAATACTCGCTAGGCGCCTCCTAGAGGCTCTCGGCACGAGGCTTGGCGAGTGGAGGCTGCACGAGTGCTAGCAATCCACACTCTCGATTTATTCACTTGCCCGCTACGTCTACTACAAGATGGACGTGATTGAAGTGACTGCGTTAGCAACTTTATGTGCCTACCAATATTATAATGTCTTGCGTCTATATCACCTAAATAAAAAAAGAAAGTCAAAACGGAGAAGAAGGTGGTGGATGACGTCAATACACCTGCAATGTTGGGGTTTCTGGTATAAAGTAAGAGATGTGGTTTCGTACAATGTCACAGGTTTAATGCATAATCTTACATGCTACGATACAATTATATAAGTAAATGAGTGATGGGGGGCGATGCGTCACACACTACACCTCCCCCCTTTTAAAATTAAAAAAACAAATGGATACAATTTTTTTTTAACATAAACTTATACTTATAATAAAATTTATAATAAAAAAAAAATATATAGTTCATAATAACATGAAAAAAAATATATAATAAGTAACTGTTATTTCCTAGCCCTGTTGCCAATATAAATACAATTTAATACTATCATAATGTTCATACCTATAGGTAATTTTTATTTCAGAATTAACAATGTATTTAATTTAAAAAAATACTTCATTTATTTTCTATTTAACACAATACATTAAAAAGAAAAAACTCCATATAAACTGCAAGGTACAAATAAAATTTATCACAAGTTGATCAAATAAAATCTCACGGAAAAAATATTATTTAATAAAATGTATCAGTCTGTTTGTTCTAATCTCACAATTTCCTTTACACAAAATCATACACATTTGTAGATATTAATAAGACAAATTCTTTACTTTTTAATTATCCTTTCTCTAAACACTTTATTCGTATATATTTTATCAATTCAAAATTATCAATCCTTTCTAAAACATTTCATTTCCATACTACATCATCTTATCACCTTTATATTCTTCCAAATTATCTTCATCTCTATCTTTCTTAATTCATAATACGTAGGTACAATTTTTTATTCAACACACATAGGTCCGACACTCTTTTATCTATCATTTACATATATCATTTATTTATTTCATAGTCGACCTTAATTTTTCATTTCATATATCAATCTATTAAGGGACTTTATTTAAGGCTACTTTGACCTCCAACAATTTTCACGGAGAAATCTCGTTTGCACCATGATCAAACTGAAGGAACAGAATTCTTTCATTATCACTTGTGTGTACCTACAAATAATTCACTTCTAATCTCATAATTACACCTCATTCATAATCACAAAAATAAACATTAACAAACAAATCTAAATAATAATCGTGGTTCATACGAATCTAACATCGCCTTCGGGTGATCAAGCCAAATAGCTGTCAAAGCATATTTACCAAATTATTTCCATCTGTATTTCACATTTCCTTACATTCCAATCAATCATACTAAAATACTCATACCTTACTATTCATTATCACATATTATTTATTTATGAGCGTTGGGCTCAAATTTGGAATGGTACAAGCATATAATAATAATAATAATCATTTATTTCAGGAATTACATATTTTACATAGTACTTAAAATACAAGTAGAGTACATATTCCCATAGATATATACCTTACAAACTAACATATATATTATTATAAATGTATTATTAAACACATTTAACCGGTGTTGTGTTACACTGCGTTGTGTTGTGCAAACGGCCGCGAAAACGGCGATACACAACACCCTGCGGCCAAAACTCTTCCTTGAAGAATGTGTCGAAAGTATGAGTCGGCACCCGCACCACAAACGAATTAAAATTTGTATTATGTCGCGGTACCAACTTTTCGACCCTTAAAGTCCAGTTGACCTTCTTCTTGATGTATTCCACAACGTTCTCAGCCTTTGTGGAGTGATGCAGACGGGACACATATAGCTGCGTCGTAGGTGTTGCGGGACGCAGCTGTATACCAAGTCCTATCACCGCGGTACCGCACTGATTCTTACAAGGAGGCTTCTTTTTCTTCCTCTCGACCTTGAAGCCATCCTTGTCAGTCTTCTTTTCCGGGACCCGCAGTTTTGTAGGCTTGTGAATGACTTCACAGCGACTCTGATTACCCCTTTTTTGTTCCGGCCGCTCCAAGGATTTGTTTGCGGCAATATCAGCGTAGGCACGTTTTGGGGTCGTCGTACCTACACTTTTTGATGATTCTGCATTTGTCGATGCAGGAACGGCGGCGTCACACTTTACATCATATAGGGTACTTGTGATAGCTGGTGTTGGAACGGCTACGCTGTTGTGATGATGAATGTCGACGATGTTCATGGGGTCTTGCAAGATCGGTGGAACAACAGAAGCCACGAGTATGTTTTTCCTGCTTCAGGGTAAGGTGCTGCACCATTTTCTTCAACTCCGCGATTTCATTTTACTGCTGAGGTCCAGACGTACACTAGTACGTCTGGACCTCAGCAGTTAATCAAGAACTTCCGTTGTCCACTAGGACAACGGAAGTTCTTGAATACGGTCAGCCAGGTCTGCCAACTGCTTCAAAGAATGAGTAGGTTGAGACGCCAACAGTTTGGATGTTATGCGGTAATCCAATTTGATTCCTCGAAATGGTACCAGAGACTCATCAATACAGAGATTTTCTTGAGGATAATAATATGTTTCAAAGTTGAGATTCTAAGTATCGACCAATTCACGTTTTTGATCAGACGGTCGCCGTACCTTTGGTTATTGTTGTTACAAAAATGCACCATTCCTAACAAAATTTCAAACCTGCTACGAGACATAACTATTCGCGGGAAAGATTGCCAAATCATGGGGTCTGTTGACCAATAATCAGCTAGCTTAGGCAATCTAACTATACCCATAAATAAAATTAAACTAAAAAAAACCTTGATCTCGTCTTGGTTTGTACCGGACCAACTAAGCAATCGCGATCCTCGTTTTATTAGATTTTTTAAACTAAGGTTAGTAATTGTCTGAGCATCAAAGCGGTAAGTTTCTATAGCTATATTATAAAACACACTGTCCGGAACTAATAAAAGAATAGAAATCCTCAGCTTTGGATTGTGCCAACTAAAATTCCGTCATCTATATTTTACTATGGCAGTCAACGTCTTAAATCTATAATATACATTTTTTCTTAAACATTTCTGTTTTTGTCTATTTCAATAATGTTAGAATCAGATTCATTTATTTGCAGAAATGTGGTACAATATTTTACAGGTGTTATAAATACATTTAAACCAGCACATTTACCATAACGGCATGCAAATACAGATTTTTTTGGATTAAGAATTACTAAATTAAATTACATACAATATGTCAAATTTAAACTATAAGGACTACAAATAAAATGTCACAATGTTATTAAAATTAAATTCATTTAAACATGTCAAATGTAAAAAGTCGCTTATATCTAAGACGTTTTCTCTCTACGTTATAAAATGTACATGGGTATTTATATAAAAACTCCTCAATAGAATAAAAGCACTCATCTATCAACCAGCTTCGCAGCACACGACAAAATTGTCCATAAGGCAAATTTGTAAATGACTCCGGTAAAGAGTTAAAAATTAGGGGGCCATATATACACAGCTCCTTCTAAACATTTTTAGCTTTGGGGTAGGCATTTCAAAAGCTAATTAATAATAATAATAACGTTTATTCATCTTCACAAATTTACAAATTACAGTTAGTATAGCAATTGCGGTTGACATTGTAGTTTGACAACGTAATTTGTGAGAGATCTGGAGTCTAAACTAAGCTATAAAGCCTGTACCTCAAAACTCCAGGCCCCCATAACAACAATAATGTACAAAAAGTAATTAAAATAAAGGAATATAAAAAGAAAAATAATAACAATGTATGTGAGTGTGTGTGTGTGTGTGTGAGTATGTATGTGTGTGTGTATGTATGTGTGTGTGAGTATGTATGTGTGTGTGTATGTATGTGTGTGTGTATGTATGTGTGTGTATGTATGTGTGTGTATGTATGTGTGTGTATGTATGTGTGTGTATGCATGTGTGTGTGTGTGTTGTGTTGTGTTGTGTGTGTGTGTGTGTGTATTAAACTACTATTACTAGCATCTTTTCGGTGTCATAGTAGTTAAGGCTGAGTAACCATTCTTTAATTTTATTTTTACATTCTGTCTTACGACAATTAGTAACTAATTGTCGTAAGACAGAATGTAAAAATAAAATAAAATGATGGTTCTATTTACTTTATTATACAACATATTTCCTCTGAAAGGAAAAAATCTTTGTGCAAAGGAAGTGAACACATACGGCATATTTCCTTCTAGAGAGAGCTATACGTTTTTTTCGTTCTTTTGGTAAGCTTGTACGAGTATGTTTTAGATGTATGGTCAGTTGTCAGTTGTTTTACTTTTCTTTTATTTTTATTATCCATCGGTGAAAATAATGACGGATTAGACGTAACGAATTTAGCAACGTAAATATATATGCAAATATATATGCAAGGAACTGTTAGAAGCTTGTGAGACATAAATACAGTTCTACAAGACTCTGACCACTCCATATTGAACATTGCTCGAATACACTTTTTTAGAAATCGCATTAATGTGATCTTTCCATACAAAATGTTTATCCAATATCCCAATAATTTAGTGCTTTCTAATTGTCCTACTTTTTGGTTGTTATAATTAATATTAAATTGTTTATTTCTACTTTTCCATGTCTTAAAATGTATTAAATGAGTATTTGATATTTTTATTTTTAGTCTATTATTATTTTAGCCTAATATCGATGTCTTCTAATGTTTGATTTATTTCACTTTCATAGGTTTGTTCATTTTGAAATTTCAAAACGGACTTCTAATCTTACACTGCCTTGCGTTACGTACGTGCGTGCCCCCTGGAGCAAAGCCGCACCCAGTGCGTAATTGCGGGCATCAGTCCTGAGAATGAATGGCACATTATAATCGGGTTGAATAAGAAGCGGAGGTGAGATAAGTAATCCTTTAAGTTTCCTAAATGCCTCAACTTGTTCTTCACCCCACAACCAAGACTGGTCTTTTCGCGTCAGCATGGTCAGTGGTTGTGCAACTTGGAAGAAGTTTAGCATAAATTTACGGAACCATGAGCAACTCTGTAGAAAAGACTTTAAGTGTTTCACAGTAGTTGGTTCCTTCATATCCATAATAGGAGCAACTTTATCTGGGTCTGGGGATACTCCTTCTGAAGTTATGATATGTCCCAGATACTTTACACTCTCTCGAGCAAATGCGCAATTAGCGCGATTGGCATGAAGATTAAAGACACGTAGGCGGTCAAATACTGCTCGTTCGTTCGTTCGTAGCGCTTCAGTGTTAGATCAGCTCCGCAAACCATATCATTCTCCGAGTATTTTTAAATGTCATAAAATGTGTTTTATCAAGATTTATATTCAAATTATTTAATGTCAACCAATTTATAATATTTTCTAATGTCATATTCATTTAATTTTCTAGACGATACTATTCAAGATGGGACAAATGTTGCTCAAAAATATATCAATAACATAAGAGAAGGATGCAATCATTTGTTCATGTTGCGGAAGATTATGGCACAAAAATTCTGTAAGGAAACTAATAAAACATGCCATGTCCACTAAATATAATGAAGACTTTGTGTCACAAGAATGTTACTATAATCGTTTAGATGATAATGCAGAATTTTGTTATACATGTGTCAAATATATTACTCAAGGGCGAATACCACGACTAGAAATAAATAGCAGACGGATTAAAATTTCCAGACATTCCGGTTTTGAAAGAACTGACTCCAATGGGGGAAAGATTGGTCAGCCCTCGCCATGTATTCTTGAAAATAATTCGAAAAGGTCACGATTAGGGTATCAGCATGGTCTATCAGGAAATGTTATAAATATACCTGTTAAAATTAATATACAGTAAGAGCTCTGCCTCGATCAATAAATGATTATAACATTATTACTGTAGACTTGAAGCGTAAATTTTGGTACAAACATCGTCGAAAACAGCGGGGCCGTCCGGAAATAATACGGTGAGCAGCGGAATACTTAGTGACATGTGATTTATTTCGTAGATAAGGCATAATTCTTAAAGATTCTTGGACAAATAACGAATCTGAGGACCCGATGAAGAGGAGTGCAATGTTGATGATAATCTTGTTGTTAATCCTGGAGGTCCAGAAACTCTGTTAGATCATAATCAAGACGTAACAATAGTAATCGCTCCAGGAGAGGTGAAAGGCCAATTTCCTTGCTGTTTGATCAACATCTCGAAGAACTTGCATTTATCAAAGTTCTGCGGTGTTGAACGGGAATTCCATATTAACTTAAGTCATTCTGAAATAACACGGTCAGAAATCTCCAGAAGCGATAAGCGTGCTGTTAGACCTGACTACATTTTCACTGTACTTAAAGAACAACAAAAAATTGCTGTAAAAAATAGTATTACAATCTGTTTGCGTAAAAAATCTGTCAGAGGTGCTCCAGTGCTCGCATGCAATGTGCTTTAAAATAAGTATGTAAATAATTTGATTCCGCAACCGTTCTCCTAAGACCGATTCGCCATTGGACTGTTCGTCGACAGGATGATTCATTTATTTCCGTTTCCCCAGCAGAACCTTTCAGCTACGGACATTTCGCCGACAGAAACTTTCATCTACGTCACTTTCGACGACAGGCCTTTCCAGCTACAGAATGTTTCACCGACAGGACGATAAACCTATAACTCTTTTAACTACAGACCTTTCCAGCTACGGAGAATTCACCGTCAATCTTAAGACAAGCGATATTACAAAAAATATACATATCTACAGCTTACTGTGTCTTTACTAAGAGATTAGGCTACTTGCCTTAGAGAATTCAATCTTTGCTTACAACACAAAGAACTTAATATTTGAAAATATTAGTCCTACCTATAAAAAAGCATTACCTACGTATTTATCTAGTTTTATTTACTTACATCCTATTCTATTCTGTGAAAACAAAACAATAAAATTATAGAATATTGCCATAACAAAGAATATAATATGCATGTTATTTGCGAAAACAAAACATAAAATAAGCAATGAAACAAACTCCAAAAGTACATTTTTCATTTCACTAAATCAATAATATTATTGTACTTACTTATTCTTCTTCTCTTGATCTTTTTCTCTTTCTCTTATTTGATTAAATGACAAATATGTGCCCAGCCACTTAGATATGATTTCAAATCCATCCCATTTTTATCCGCTAAATTCTTTCTTTATAACCTGTTTCACTGCGCTTGCGCTTAGGCATTGGCTCCGAGGATTTGATTTTCTCAATAATGCCTTCCGTGTGATTTTGTTCCTTTATGAACTCCTTTATAGTTAAAAATATATTCCATTTTCGGCGACTCAATAATGAGTTCCAGCGGTTGTGCCAGGATTCAAGGGCATTTTGCGTTAACGGCACATGTTTTGTGAGACTGTCATTTACTGACCACATGCGAGGTGGGAAACGAGGTTGACATTGTTTCACTGTCATTTTGGAGCTAACAGTTTTTGTTATTCTTGTTGATTCATTAACATAATATTTTTCGAACCATTTTACTACGATGTTTGCTTCTTCAGGTATTATGTCATATTTTTTTATATTGAATGCATCACTGATTTCTGTTGGCTCTAAAAACGCCAGTGCTCCGATGTGTCGCATGTTGTGAGCAAACACTGGATCATTGTTATAGCGGGATGCGAGACCAGCTGATTGAATGTGCCGATATATACTTTGTTGTAAGTGAAAAAAACAAAGTTTGTTTAAACAGCGCGGGAAAACATTTTTGATAGCTTTCATTGCCGCAAGTTCAAAATCAGTTAGGATGATTTCAGGGTTCAGTTGTACTTTCAACTTATTTGAAGCTTGACATTTCAGAATTTCTAAGAAAATCGTGTAACATCTTTCTGATTTATGCGAGAGCAAACCATATGCCAGGGGAAATATTTTGTGTGTCCCTTCCGGTGTTCCGACTATGGCATGTATCGTATAAATTTGACAAAATGGGAGAGGGCAACTGTCAAATGTCCCATCCATTAGCCAAAAACTTGCCTCACTCAGAAATTTGAAATTTTCTCTCGTGCAAAATACGATAATACACCCATCATTTGCAATAAAATGACCCATGAGAAATGGTTCACCATTAATTATACTATATTCTTCGAGAATCTCAACCTGCCGGATATCTTTTGGAATATTTGGCAATTTTTTATTCCGTTCTCTTTGTATCATCTTCCTCATCGCATCCTTATTAGGCATATGAGGAGAAGAAGTACTGGGTACAACTTGTAAGCACCGCTGAATGATTTGTGCAGGTGTGTCCATCGAGCTGCTGGCCTTTTCTTTTAAATTTGCCTTCAGTTTTAATTCCAGCCGTTTTTCAGGATCAGGCAAATGTGCATGTTTATGATTTTGCGACATAACAATATGAGTGTTATCTGCCGTGAGCAAAGTTGTTACACACACATCGCACCAAGCCGAATGATTTCGCGTACATCGCCAGTAAAACTTCGTATCACGCCTATTATTTAATTGATAGGAGTAACCTTCATGGATTAAAATGTCTTTATCACGTTTAGATTTCACAATTATGAAATCATAAAACAATTAATTTCGGTAAGACGAAGATACACTACACCCAAGAACAAGTAAACAAAAATGTTATTGATGTTATGAAACTACCCGCATTTATTTAGTTTGTCTAAAATTATTATTGACAAGTGCAAGCGCCTACTTTATTGTCACTAGCAACTTTATTCAAATTTGCTTTCTCTAACACGTATGTGTTCCTAGTATGCTAAATAACTGAGTTGTAACGCAATGTTTACATAGATAGATTTTTTCCGGTGTAATAGATAGTAAATAAAGGAAAATGATGCAACTGTGTGGTATAAAATAATTTTATTGTTTTGTTTTCACAGAATAGAATAGGATGTAAGTAAATAAAACTAGATAAATACGTAGGTAATGCTTTTTTATAGGTAGGACTAATATTTTCAAATATTAAGTTCTTTGTGTTGTAAGCAAAGATTGAATTCTCTAAGGCAAGTAGCCTAATCTCTTAGTAAAGACACAGTAAGCTGTAGATATGTATATTTTTTGTAATATCGCTTGTCTTAAGATTGACGGTGAATTCTCCGTAGCTGAAAAGGTCTGTAGTTAAAAGAGTTATAGGTTTATCGTCCTGTCGGTGAAACATTCTGTAGCTGGAAAGGCCTGTCGTCGAAAGTGACGTAGATGAAAGTTTCTGTCGGCGAAATGTCCGTAGCTGACAGGTTCTGCTGGGGAAACGGAAATAAATGAATCATCCTGTCGACGAACAGTCCAATGGCGAATCGGTCTTAGGAGAACGGTTGCGGAATCAAATAATTTAGTTCAGCATGATGATGGGTATCGGATCCTTGGTGGAATCAGAAACTCTCCTGCTCACTGGGAAAGCGAAAAGACGAAGCTATTGGCAATGGTAAGACAATTCGGTGTTCCATCATTGTTCTTAACTCTATCAGCTGCTGAAGTGCAATGGATTCCGTTATTAATCTTGACTAGTGAAGTGGTTGATAAAAATAAAATTACTGAATTAGAAGCAGAAAATTTGTCATACGAAAGAAAAGCTCGATTGATACAATCCGATCCTTTTAACCTTAAAGAGTAATCGTGAAATTCAAAATACTTGGTTATGACCTGCTGGACCGTTCTTACATTATAACTTCAGCCATTTTTTATCGTATCGAATTTCAGCATAGGGGATCGCCTCATGCTCATATGATGTTATGGTTAGACGGATCTCCCACTTTCATACCCGGTGATACAACATCTGCTCAAGAAATTTCAAGATTTGTCGACAATATTATTTTGTATAATGGCAATGATTTACCCGATGAACTAAGACGAGTACAATTACACACACACATACCTGCAGGCCTACTTCAGGTCGTTTATGTCGCTTTGGAATACCATTTTATCCCATGATTGACAGTAAAGTACTTGTAGAGCTTTCAAAAGACAATGCAGCGTGCGTGGGGCAGGTGTTGGTAAAAGCCTTATGATAAAAGCGATATATCAATGCTTGACTATTATTTAATAGAGAACCTGGCAGTAATCCCGACGAACTAAAAAGTCTTTTGTCTGCTTTTACTGGTAAAGCGGCGTTTGGTATTGGAGGTCAAACCATACATAGTGCACTTGAGCTTCCAGTGTCACATTTTAGCAGGTAATATTTTACCAGAGCTATCGCTAAGTGTAGGGACCAAACTAGGGAAACTACGTTTAATTATAATAGACGAAATATCTATGCTGGGATCCAGGACATTCCACCAAATAAATCGTAGAGTTCAGCAAATATTTCATTCTTCTCTATTTTTTGCCGGAATTTCTGTAATAATAGTTGGTGACTTAAGACAGTTACCAGGTGATAACTGGGTGTTGTGAGCTAATGCTCGAAATCCGTACACAAACATTTGACTAATACCAAGCGAATGGAGAGTTTCAAATATTGCATTTGGTTCCTTACCTACTTTGTGTAATGCAATCACAGCAATTTGGTTCTCTTTATCACCCCACACTATTTTAATATCACAATAATATTTAAAACCCGATTGGCGCGAAAATGAGAAAACACAATAAATATTCATATAGGAATGACAGATTCCAAATTCAAATGTAATATCATGTTTTTTTTATTATATTTATTATGTATGGCCAGACTAAGTATATTACATACCACTAAATCCAGAATATACGTGACGACCATAGTAAAGTTGTAGATAACGTCCTTCCGTAGAAACCCTTTACCAAGATACTCGAATGCTCCATTCAATGACGAAAGCAAGTCACCGTTTTAAGTGCCTTAAACCTTGCGCCTATACACTAAGGTTTATAATCGCACGTTCTGTTCGACCGCTATTCTTTCTTTGTTTTTATTATGATGTTGTTTCTATAGCGTTCGAGTCGCTTTCAGAATGGGCATTGTATTCGTATAGCGGTAGTTTCTAGGGTCGACCTGTGCGTCGTTAAATTATAAAATAAATGTGTTATTTGTTCAATATAATTTAGTTTATTATTTCTTCAATATTCAGTGTGCATTAAGTAAAAAAAACATTCTACCAATGCTTGTCGCAATAAATAAAAACCCAAATAATAAAACTATTTTACGATTGTATTTATTGGTGCAACATAAACCACTTCATTGGCCACATAGACGTCCCCATTCGTTGCGTTGGTACTAAATCATCTATTAATATTGCTATGTTGTGAAGTGTTGCACATGCACATATCACAGCAGCTACTGTATGTAGTTTAATTCCCATCCCCCACTTAAAGACAAGAAAATCGTCTTTTCCAAACCCCAAAACATCTTTCTATACTATTCCTTGTTTGTATATGGCTTTTATTATTATTTACTTGAGAAACTGAAGCTTCTAACTGTCCCCTAAAATTAGTCCTTGTAACCTGGGGTGTTACAAGTACTAGGTGTTATTAAGCTTTTGCTTAATAAAGGTGCTGTTATATATTAAACTGTCTTGTGTACTACCAGGCCACCGGGCTACGAAATCATAAAATTCCCAGTTTGGCCCTGTGATTGCTTGGACATTTTTAGAAAACCATCACCCCAGTATTAAGCTTTTGCTTAATAAAGGTGCTGTTATATATAAAACTGTCGTGTGTACTACCAGGCCACCGGGCTACGAAATCATAAAATTCCCAGTTTGGCCCTGTGATTGCTTGGACATTTTTAGAAAACCATCCTTTTCTATTTCTATAAACTTCTGAGGTGTTTCCTCTAGGATTTCTTATTTTAATATGGGTGCAATCAAAACACCCAATTGCTTCAGGAAAATGGGCTATTTCATAGAATTTTTGTCTGAAAAAAAAATGCTATTTTAGAAAGAAAGAAAGAAAGAAAGAAAACAATGTTTATTCCAGCATATAAAACAAACAAAATATTAACTTTAAACGATTAGCTGTTAAGTATAAAAGTAAAAAAAAAAAACATCTTAAACGTTAAGTATCTGTACAGCGCATCCCTGCTGGAAAAGGTCACCATCTCAGCATAGGCTCGAACGATAACGTCAAGCGCTGATTTTCAGTTGGCAACTCTTTGACGTGAGTCATAAACGGAAATACGAGAAAATAGTTCACAGTAGGTATAGTAATAAATATATAACAGTGGCATTTTTTTATAAATTAATTTAAAAAAAATAAAAAAAAAAAAGTTTCATAGATAAAATAGATACAAAATAAATACATATTATAAGTAACACTGAACACCTGTCACTAAACAATATATGTCACGAAACACTATTAAACATAGGTACATAATGATGTCTTTACTAATATAGCCTAAACAAAGAACTTAAGAGCTGACGGAGTACTAAATGTTGTGCAGTATTTATAATAACATTTCACAGCGTGGGGGCGTAGGTTTTCAATTATATATTATGATTTAAATAATAAATTGACTTAATGATTGAAATACCTAAACGTAAATTATAAATAGAATTAAACAATGTTTAAATAATAATATTAATATGTAGATTAAATTAAATAATTGATAAATTAACATTAATTGATTCATATTTTACTTGCATAGATATTAAATGGATTTTTAATTTATTTTTAAATCTTAAAATACTTTTCACGTCTCGAATTGGAGGTGGAATGTTGTTCCAACACTTGTTGTACCAAGTTTAGTACCAAGTTACATATAAGGGGCTAGATTTATTATATTAGTAGTTGTATCAGCTGCCCCAGGCCTCAGGTGGCTCAGTGCTCGATGTGTGTGACTGCTGATTACGACGTCCCGAGTTTGATTCCAGAGTCGGGCAAAAAACTTCTATTCGGTTTTTCTGTCAAGAAATTCGCAATAAATGCTAGGCTTAGAAATTAGCGGGTTTTATGTCACCGGAAAATAGCAAGAATCGTGAGTTGATCAATTTTCGAGGTAGTTGATCAACTTTCGGAATATAAGAAACGGTAGTTGAAATGTATTATTTAACGCAATGAATTTTAGCTAATTGGTCAACTTACGGTACCTGGCAGTAATTTAATAATTCACAATTTTCCTACAAGTAAAATCATCCACAAATAAGTCAATCGTTGCTCAGTGTACTAATTAACGGTACACTATTACCCGTCACTAAATACACTGTTATCTGATTGGTCGACGGCATTAATTATAAGCATTCAGAGAGTTCTAGATATATTATTTTAATACTGATATTTTAGAGATAGAGGTGTGAAACTTAATGTAAACTGAATAATTAATAAACCTAACCTAACCTAAAATTTTAGCAAGATTGTATTCTTCCATCATTTGAATAACATATTTGATTTGTTACTTGGAGCAGTGCAAAGTACGTGATTCGTTCAACCAATCAACGTATACCTCGCCTTAGTCGGATGATTTAATGGCAAGACGCCGTAAATTAATCAATTTACTAAAATACATACATTAAATAATACATTTCAACTGCCGTTTATTATTTTCCGAGAGTTGATCAACTACCTAGAAAATTGATCAACTTATGAGTCTTGTTATTTTTCGGTGACATTTACACCCTCGTGCCTCGGAAAGCACGCAAAACCGTTGGTCCTACGCCTGATCTCTCTTCGGTCGTGTCGGATTGCCGTCCCATGGGACTATGAGAGCGTGGGAATAAAGAGTGCACTTGTGCACTATAATATTTCCCGCGCAGATAGCTAGTCTTTGTTGAGATTAGCCGTGACCGAAATTCGGTTAGGAGGATATAAGTTGTATCAACCTATATTCTATGTTATTGTATAATAATAATTTTCTTTCTTGTACGGTAGATGGAAATTTTACAATATCTTTCAATTTACTGGCTATTATTATATTGCTGTGGATAATCGCAAAATTATTCGAGAAACTGATTGTTGGCATATATCCATCACATCCCCATCTAATTTCTGTAAAATAAATGTATCTATAATCGGTGACTTCCTACTCATACCATGTAGGTATGAGTAGTTTTCTACAGGTATAGTAGTACTTAAAAACCTACAGTTTTAATAGCAATTAGTTTTTAAAATAGGCACTAACCTGAAAACTGCCTGTGGCATAGAAGCGTAATGTAACTAGTAGAGGAAAAGGACCGAATATGGAATACTTAAACAAAATCTTTAAAAAATCAAAACATATGTTTAATTTGAATCAGTCTCATGGGTTACAATTAAAGTCTGTCATAATTACACTTAAAAATAACGATTAAATTAACAAATATTAATTATTTTCGGTAATATTATGATCTAAATGAAAACAATCAAAAATAAGCCTCTCGAAAATGTGGCCCTAATATGGAATAGGGTATTCCATAATAGGGTCACTCTTATTGATTAAAACGACATTATAGAATTAGCCCTGCAAGCAAAAATCACATATAAAATCAGCACATTCTGCTCCGGAACACTCAACGTGACTCCATTGTCTACAGGCAATGCACTGAATCCACTCTTCTCCCTTTTTATCCTCGCTAAAAAGACTAGAGCAGTACATGCATTCAGCATCAGTGCCTGGATCGTTAGGTTGTAGAACAGAAGGTTTACCATCACTAGATAAAGATATGGTATCTCTATCAGAAGATGATTCAGACTCCAGCACTGGTTTCTTCTTTTTCTTGCTCTTTTTACAACCGCTCGTTGATGGCTGTGGCTCAGGCAAGGTCTGTTTTTGCTGTTTGTATTGTTTCGACGACTTGCTAGTAGATACGCTAACTCCTAATTGAGCTTTATAAGGAGATGCTGTAATTTTGCAAGCTCTCCCAGCTTTTCTGCCACGATTAGATTGTTTCCTTTTTAATTGAGGATACGGTGAAATGACTTCAGGGCTAATAATCATTTCTCTAGAAATATTTTCTTTCTTGGTGGGAGTAGTTGGACGCTGGATGTTAATTAAAACATTCTCTATCTCAAGAGTTGGCTCTTGTGCTGTGGACATCTCGTGTACTGGACATTCATCCTCTTCAGTTATAAAATCGGCATCTGTGAAAATGTTTCTACTGAGTGGATAAATGCCTGTTGCCTTAAATCCGTTTGTAGCTAGCTCTGCGTTCTGGATCTTCAGATAAGCCTTCCCAAATATTTCCACAACATCGAAAGGGCTAAGAGGTCTTTGGTTAATTAAAAGCCATTGACGTATTTCTTCGCTATAGTAACATTTCAAAGGGCCCATGACTGTCTTGTCTAAAGGTTGCATTTTATGTGTTGAATGCGGCGGTAAACAAAGGATAGTCACAAAATTTTCACGTGCCAGGTCAATTAGATTTATATTGCGTGTGTGGCTGTAATGGCCATCTAAAATCAATAAAACTGGGTTTTCTTTTGAGGGTTTTGTATGTTGAATAAAATGTTTAAACCAATCAAGAAAAGTGTCGGCCTGGATCCAACCGGAAGAATGGCATCGCGCAATAGCACCAATAGGTGCTCCTTTCATAAGCAAAATATTCATTTTCTTACGTGGAAAAATAATCAACGGCGGTACAAAGTCTCCGGCTGCACTCATAGCAAGGCAAACAGTCATGAGAGACCCTCTTTCGGCGGAAGTCAGGGTTCCAATTTGTTTTTTACCCTTCGTAGCTAAAACCTTGGGTATCTTTGATTGAACAATGCTAAGCCCAGTCTCGTCGACGTTGTAGATCCTATTTGGTGGAAACTTACATTGTTCGAATTCCATTTCGAGTAAATCAAAGAAAGATTTAACATTTTCTTTCGTAAAGCCTTTAATTCGAGCAAAAGATGTACCAGTAGGCTTGCACTGACATGCCTGATTGATGGCGACCAGTTCGGCCTGGAAGACCGAGCAGGTGGAGTGTAACTTGTGTTGTTTTGTGATGATTTGGTTTTGTGGAGTGTGTACGATGAAGGCAGCCCCACGAGGTTATCGTGTTTGCTGCCGTCGGTGTAAATGTGGTGTGTATTGAGATGTTCGGAGAGGATGGTGTCGAGTTCGTCTTGTGTGTTGATTGTGTCGTATGGGTGTGGTATGCGGAGGGACGGGTGGAGTAATTGGGAAGGATGTGTGGGTGAGTCCAGTGTTATATCGTTAGGGAGGTAATCCGTGATCCCCGTGATGCGGGTCTTTTCGATTTTAGCAGTTTCACGGATTTTGAGGTCGAGTGGTGTGAGATTTGCGAGTGCTATTGCATCTGTTGTGTTAATCGTTCTAAACCCCTTAATTATTTTAATGGCGAATCCTCTTTGTAGTGAGCGTAGCTTGTTGATGTTAGTTTTATATTTTAGTGCATGTTGCCATACACTAGAGGCATAGTATACAATGGGCTCGATTACCCCCATGTATAAAGTGTATATGTTGTCCGAGTGTACGCCCCAAGTGGGCCGTACAAATCGGGTGAGTCGGTTGTGGATGGTACGGGCTTTGTTAGTTATGTAGTTGATGTGTTGTGTAAAGTGTAGCTGGTCATCGATGATGATGCCGAGGACTTTGGCTGATTTGGAAAAGGGGATGTGTGTATTGTGCATGGTTAGGTGTAATAATTGTGTTTTGTGTGTAAAGGCGAGAGCGACTGTTTTTTCCGGTGAAAATGTGAGTTTGTATGTGGTGCCCCAGTTGTGTATGGTGTTTAGGCAAGTGTTGATATTGTGTTGTAGAGTGGTAAGTTTTTTGTGTGATGCGATGAGGGTAATGTCGTCAGCAAAGGCCTGTAGATGGCAACCCTCCGGAAAAGACCCATTCCCCGACGAATTACCGGACATGTCCAGTAATTCATCCAGGATAAGGTTCCAGAAGGTCGGCCCGCATACAGACCCTTGGATGCATCCCCTGGTGAGAGGTTTTGGGGAGGTGGTGTCGGCGTAAATAATGGATGCTGTACGGTTTGTGAAATAGTGTTGTATTATTGTGTAAATGTTTCTGGGGCACTTGGTGTGGTGTAGTCGGTGAAGAATGGCCGGCCACCAGGCATGGTCAAATGCCGCTTTGATATCTAAGGATATCATGGCGACGTGTTTGCCATCTGATTTGTTCTTTTGTATGTTGTAAGTGCGTGTGTTGTGGAGATTTGTTGCTTGAATCCATATTGTTTATTGTTGTGTGAGTGTGTTTTATAGAGGTGGTGTGTGAGTCTCTGTGTAATGAGTTTCTCTAGTGTTTTCCCGAGGATGGGTAGTAGACCGATGGGGCGGAATGAGGATGAGGAAGTGTAGTTGGTTTTGTTAGGTTTGGGGATTATTTTGATGATGGCATGTTTCCAAGATGTGGGGAAAATAGAGAGGGAAAGGCAGCGGTTCATGAGATTAGTAATGATTTCTGGAAAGCACATGGTGAAATGAAAGCATATGTCTGAGGTGAGGTGGTCGGCGCCAGGTGATTTAGATGGGTTCATGTGTTTGAGTATTGTGGTGATTTCGTGTGTGGTGAATGGTGGTTCGTTGTTCGTGTCTAGTGGTTGTGTGGTGTTTGTCCGCATAGTGAGTTGGGTCGGAGAATCGGGAGTGTCGTCAGGGTAGAATCGGTGTAGGAAAGCAGTGGCTGTCTGGTGTGTGGATGTGGTAAATATGCCCGGTGAGGTCTCAATGGTTGAGGGGGGTTTGGGGGGTGGGCCGGATCGGATGATTCTATTGGTGACCGCCCAGACGTCCTCTTTGCCCTGGCGATTGCAGAACTCTCGAAAGTGTTCTGTGGAGGCGGTTTTTATGGCTTGGGCATATTCTGCTTTAAGTCGATCTCTCTCCGTTATTTCGTTTGTGATTGTGTGATGGTTTCGGATGAGCGATTGGATGTGGTGATGATTGGCTATGACTTTTTGTTTTAAGGTGTCTAGTAGGGGGGTCCACCAGGGTGGACGAGGTGAGCGGCGTCCGGGGTGTGGCAGGTGAGTATGGCAGACTTGGTTGATGAATGAGGTAAGTTTGTGTACGTAGGTGTCGATATCCTGTTGTGAGTTTAAATTGTTGAGGTCTGTTGTGAGTAGGTCAGTGTTGGTGATGAGCGTGCGGAATTGATCGTGTATTTCGTCCCAGTGTGTAAAGTTTTTTGTGTTATATCGGAATGTGGTGGATTTTATGTTGTGTGTAAAGCGGTGTGTGGGGTATAGGGTGAAGGTGATGGCATGGTGGTCAGATGAGGGGCAGACAGAGGGGTCGACCTTCCAGTCGTTGGTGGATATAGCGATGTTGTCGCTGACAATGGTTAGGTCGACAATCGATTGTCTGATGCCCCCATTGGCCATGCTCTGGTAGGTGTGTGTTGTGCCTGTTCAGTACGGTGAGATTGTGTGATGAGATGAGGTCGGCGACTTCTTTGCCCCGGTTATTGGCGCTGGGAGAGCCCCATAAGTGATGCCAGCCGTTGAAGTCTCCGGCGATGATGTGGGTGGTGTCTGGTGTGTCGTGTAATAGTGCTTGTAGTGTATTCAGTGTGTTGTTGGTGTCGATGAGTGGTTCAATGTATAGTGAGGTGAGTATAAGTCGTTTGCCGTTGCGTGTGGTGAGTTGGACGGAACATATGTTGGGTGTGGAATGTTTAGCCAGGCCCAGTGTGGCTCCTAAGCCATTGCGTATTAAAACGCAGGCCTTGGTGTGTGTGTTAGTGGGGAATTGGTGTGTGGTGTAGCCAGGTGTGTCTTTGGCGGTGAGTTGGTTTGAAGTGTAAGGTTCATTGATAAAGATGATGTCTGTGTTGTTCAGTTGGCTGTGTTGGATGAGCTCATGTGTGGCTGCGAAGCCCCGGCCAACGTTGGCTTGTGTGAATGTGAGAGTGGAGTGTGTGTGTCTGCGTGTATTGTGTGAATTGAATGTGCGTTGTCTACGTGTATTATTCATGTAAAGTGTATAGTGTATACAACAATTTATGAATACACAGATGATACAACACAACAAAACAAGAGAAAAATATATCAGTAAAATTAAAATTAAAATAAAATAATAAGAATATAAAAATAAAATAAAAAAGAAAATTTAAAATTTAAAATTAAAGATTAAAATTAAAAATTTTAAAGTTAAAAACTTAAAATTTAAAACAGTTTAAAAATTTTAGAGTTGAGGATTAAGGTTGTAGTTTACAGATCGTAGGTTAAACGAAAAATATGGTAAGCCGATTTACAATATTCTGAGTTAAGGTTGAGGAGAGGTGATACCGTAATCTGTTGAGTTGTTGATGCTTTCTTTGGCGGCCAGAATTCTTGGGCAGACGTGCTGGTTGTTGGCGGCGTGGTCGGTGGGTAGCATGGCTCCGGTGCGGGTGTTGTGACGGTGACAGTTAAAGCACTTGTATTGCTTTAGCTCGTTTACTTTTAGGGGGCAGTTGTCTCCCGTGTGGTCCTCGCTGGCGCAGATAGCACACGGTTGCAGGGTGCTGATGCACTTGGTTTGGGAGTGGCCGAACTGCAGGCACTTTCGGCACTGGGAGAACCGAGAGTGAGCCTCAAGGTGCACCTGTTGAAAGTTCACCGCGACACGGCCGAGTGATATGAGTTGTTGGTAAGTTTGTCGTGTTAATTCAATTACGGCGTTGTAAAGTTTGCTATTGCGGTTGGTCGTGAGGAAGCAGAGTCGAATGTCGGATGGTTTGATGGAATTCTGATGGCAGATAGTGTTGATTAATTCTTCACGTGTGGTGTCCTTGTGTATCCCCTTGAGGATGGCGAGTGGGGAGCGTCTTTTGGCCTCTTCGGCTTTAAGGTTGCCGGTGTTGTTGATTCGGGTTAGTGTGTCCTTTTGCTGTTGTATGGTGTTGAATTCGAGGTACACTCGTCCCCCTGCTATGGGTTGTATTTTGGCAGGTGCGAAGGTTTGTTGTTTGAAATCAATGTGGGATTTTAGAAGTTCGATGGTGTTGCGGGTGGTGGGTGGTGCTGAAGAACTGCTGGTGGATGGTGATGATTTGGAGGCGTCGATGATGAGGGCCGGTTTCTTGGGGGCAGGAATTAGCTGTTGCTTGGCGGCTGTTGCGGCTGCGTAAGTGACTTTGCCGGTGCTGTGTTGCTGGTGAGGTGGTGTAGCCAGGGCCTTCTTTAGAGTAGTTCTGACTTCGCTAATTATGTCCGACTTCAATTGGGCTAAGGTGTCGTGGGTGATGGGTGCGATGTTGGGGTCGGCTGTGGGCTGTGTTAGGCTGTTGCAGGCGGTGATAATTTCGTCAGCTGAGTCCTTAATTACTCTTTTGTTGGCTGCTGTCACCGACTTTCCTTCACTAACAGCCAGTATTATATCACGCGCAAGTTTGATTATGCGATCCATATTGCATGGGGCATGTGCAAAGGGAGAAATGGGGGTTGAGATCGTTAGGAATTAGTAAGGAAAGTGAGGAATTTGGGGAGAAAAGGTAAGGGGTGGGTAGGGGGGGTGAGTTGGGGGGGGATGAGGGTTGGGATCGGGTGGGGGAAGGAGCTCTTTATAGGCAGCAGCAGAGTGCACACAAATAAGTCTATGTATGGCGAAGTTATGAGGTGAAAGTGAAAAAAAAGTGATGGGGGGGGGGAAATTAGAATGCTGATTGGGTAGGTTGCCCCAATAGTCGTTTCTCCCCAAGAGAGAACGAAAAAGTTGTTAAAATCGCTCTATCTCGCTTGGTTTACGAGATATAGCGAAAACCGCGTTATGCGGTAATGGCGATTTGGGACTATTTTCGGAAAAAGTGCCTGAAAATTCGAAATTACGTCGCTTTGGGATGAAAAAAAATAGTGTAGGCTGGAGAAAGAGCAGGCCTATCTGGTGCATAAATAAAAAAGGGGGGTAAAAGATTTAGTTTAGGAGTTAAAAATTCTAGAAAATGAGGGGAAAAAATTTGGACTGTAAAATGATGTGGTAATAACCTTTGAGGGGGGAGTGTGATGTGTCGTTGGATAGGTCTCGTCACTGCGCTTCCGTAGACGCCCCACAATCCAGCCGCACGACCTTCCTTCTGAGTGCACGTGGCCACGTGGTGATCAGTCTCTGATCTCTAACTCAGCCGTTCTTCACCCGTAGAAAGGCAAACTTGCAGGGTAGATAGGGGGTCACTCCACACACACACTGAGCACAAAAAAGTTATATGTTCTAGATCTTGTTTAAGAGTTATTTGAGAAAAACACTGTTTTTAGAGGTTATTTTTTAACACTTCGCTTAATACTGCTTCCACATGCACTGCAATCCAGGCAAACGATATACCAACAGATGCGCGGCACCGAGACGAAGAGTTTGGTGTATCACTCGCGAATATCCGATGACTTTTGCCGAACTTATGAATTTTAAAGTGGGAGCGACGTAAAACGTGGCGCTCGCGAGGACGGTTAGGGCCGGACTCACTATTCCATATTAGGACCTCAACAATATTCCATATTACGTACAGTATGATGACGTCACAAAAATAAAAATATATTTGTTTATATTATTAAATATTCGTAAAATAACAATACCGTTTAAAAACTGTATACTTTTCTTAGGTATTTTTAACTATATCTTGAGATATTCGATAGGAATAATAAGGATAACATATAGGTAAAACTTACGTAAATATCCGATTGATTTTGGGTCAACAGTGTCACGTACTCTCACTCGCGTGTTGTGCCGCCGAACGCCGCACGCGCACTGGCTGGCGAACTTGGGTAGGGGGAGGGGTAATATGACTCGCGTTTGAAATATTCACAGTACTTAGTTTTAGAAATATTATTGTATTCCATATTAGGGACGTATTCCATAAATGGTACCTTTCCTCTAACATTATTTACGGTGGAAATGGTAATCCTCTGTTTGTTGGTTTCTTTAGGTCTAGTGCCAGCATAGGAAATATAGTATTTTTTAATTTTACATTCCATACAATTATTATGTTTATTATCTTATGTATTCACATTTAGCATAGGAAATATAGTATTTTTTAATTTTACATTCCATACAATTATTATGTTTATTATCTTATGTATTCACATTTTTTTAATACCTGCTGACATTTCATTTAATTAATGTAATATACATATGTGATCTTTCTGGACATCTTATTATTATTTTTTGATAAATTCATTTTATTTTGACATTGCATAAAACTATGTATTTTTAGGTATTTAAAATTTCATGATTAGTTTGAATGTTCCTTATTTTTTGTATGTTTAACGCCTTGCTAGGCACATTTTGGTTAAACAAAATAAATTGTAAGACCAACCTGTAATACCCGCAATAATCACGCAAATATCGCCTAAGCCCTATTTGTAGAATGGGGTGAAATTGATAGATTTTAAAATTTAAATGCACATTTTTTGAAAATATAACTTAAATTATTTTACTCTTCCGATTTATATATAATATTGGTAGTTAGCTTACTATCGAATACCGCCATAAAATGTTACCTACTACGCTTAAATAGTAAGAAATTACAAACGTTAATCGATTTTTACTGCCTCGGTGGTTCAGTGGCCGCAGTATGCGCCTGCTGTGCACGAGGTTGTGGGTTCGATTCCCACACAAGACAAATCTTTGTGTGACCCACAAAGTGTTGTTCTGAGTCTGGGTGTAATTTGTGTCCGTTAATTGTATGTTGTTGTCTTGTTCTCTAGTGCGGGAGTTGTCTTTTAAAAATCAATCAATAAATTTTTAAGCTATACTGATAGTGGGGCTACTTTAAAACCCACTGTTTTTAAATTAATTTATAGCATATTTCATTAGAACGTGAAAAAAA
Source organism: Trisateles emortualis (assembly GCA_947095525.1). Lineage (NCBI taxonomy): Eukaryota > Metazoa > Arthropoda > Insecta > Lepidoptera > Erebidae > Trisateles > Trisateles emortualis. Next base: position 10,041,748 of record OX352751.1, on the reverse strand, counting down.
TCTGATTAGTAGTTTTTAAGATACGTGCATATTAAATTTTTGTTTACAGTGGGGTTACTTTGATAATTATATAACGAAGAACAAAATGCAAGAATATACATAATCAAACTATTTATTTCTAAAAATAACTCTTAGTTTACTTAACTACAATAAAGTATTTAACTTTACATATTTGTAGGGCACTTTAAATACTGTCAAGATACGCCTTTGCCAAAATTCCATAATTGTAAGAGGAAACCCCCATTCGCCACATTTAGCAGCAGCTTGAAGAATAGATATTTCTTCGCTATGGCTAATTATTGTTTGTGCACCAGGTTTTTTTATATGTACACCTTTGTATCTGTTGTATAACGTGCAATAAGGGATTTTTAAGTTTCAGATGCTAGTTTTATAGCCATACCTTTCTCTTTAATTTTTATATTGCCTGGTTCTTAAAAGTTTTTTGTAAGTACGCACCATGTTCCTGTAAAGAAAATATAACGTATATACAAAATCTGTAAACAATTATGTACATGCAATTAGATTGCATGTTCATAATAGTAATATAAAAAATATAATTACGGGGATTACGGGCATTACGGGGCTACTACCCCGTAATGCCCTGTAATGCTATCAAAGACACCCCTTAGAAGAAATTTAACTTTATTAAACAGCAACACTAGCGTAACGATAAAGTAACCTCACTTTCTAACATCACAAAAAGACAACAAATTTATTAATTTATTCCACAACAATACAAGCTTACAGTTATAAACCAAATCGCTTATATGTTACACTGAATTACACAAAAATGTCACTTATTAGCTAAAATACAAATGTCAAATGAAATATAGTAAATTATTATTATTTATACATTATTGCAATATAACATAACATAATTAGACATTATATTAATTTTATCATAAAATATATCAGCATTTGGATTGAATTGACAAAAATCACTAATTAATTGAATTGCTCTAGCTTTAGGACTATTTTTAACTGATCCATGCCATGTAGGAGGACATGTGAGGAGTTGGTGCTGTCGTCGGCCTGCACCACGCGTGTAATTGTTAGGGACAAAAAAATGTATGCACTAGCGTACACATGGATTATCTACCTTATTGGTCAGTATAAAATAATAATGTATTATATGGATATAATTTCGACGGAGTTGCAGAGTATCGAGTCCAGTCATCCCGGATACAAACACAGAGAGGGATACAAGAATGGATAGTATCCATATGTACGTTTATATAAGTACCTTGAATATTTGCGCTGGATTCTTTCAATCATGAGAGTATACAATTTTTCGTGAGGATTCCATATGATAGCATTATACTTAAGTTTACTACGTACATACGCATTATATAATATCTTGACAATCTGAATATTATTAAATTGACTTGAAAGAAAGAAGAAAGAAAGAAAGAATATTATATTTATTGACACAGTCACATTTTTGATATTTACACATTGGACCTACCTTACAATTACTGTGTCAATGACGCACTTAGCATAATGCTATGTTGTGGTGACAACACAGCGCTGATTTTCAGTGGTAACCCCAAGTGACGAACGGATATTAAACTATAAACTAAAAACAACAAAAATAAAGTAAAATTAAAAAAAAAAATCAAAAAGTGCAGTTAAAAATAAATAAATACAGAACTAAGTACAATATATAATATGACATGTATAGGTAACACACGGCAGGTTGTATCGGCCCGAGCGACGACGCGAAGTTCTAATAATGAATCCTAGAGACCTATTTGCAAATACGGTATAAATTTAATACTCACGAATGCAGCTCCAAAGTTTTTCCGTCAACTTTTTCATAGTTATTTGTATACTCGCTTACAAAATACTATATTTCGCAAAATAAAAAGAAATTTGACTGAGTGTGTATTGACACACTCAGTCAAATTTTATAGTGAAACTGCCAATCGCTAACAAATAAATTATGCATTACGTTTCGTTTTACGCAAAACAATATTTTTCTTAAAATAAGAAGTTGGTATCAAAGTAGCCCCCGATTCCACCGGTACCTTCTTGCATAATTCACGAACAATACAAAATTCGCAAGGTCTGCCGGTTCCAAAGACATTATATTATTACGAATCATTATTACGAATTTACAAATTTGCCGCTAAATATAACTGTCACCTGTCACTCAAAATTAGGAATTTAAGTAAAGAACGTTAATGAACCATTAGCTGACTCTGGGAGTGAGCTTTTGTAAATCTCTACTAAGGAGCGACTTAAGTAGCCGTTAGATGACTGAGTGCGGCCGTATAAGTATTTTTTATTATTATTATTGCTATAATGCCCTCGATTATCATGCTCATTGGAAGTTAATTGCTTATGATGTTGTATTGTATATTAAATTCATATTTTTGAAGCATTATTTACCTAAATTTTATTTTGTATGGTAGGTATAAACTGGTTTTCGTTTTTGTCTGATACCAGAGATTTTAACTTGTAAGCAGCAGTCATCTATTGCTTATATTATATAAGCAATAGATGACTGCTTCTTATCAATTGAAATAAACTACAAACAAACGAAGGCCTATAGGTTTGGTAATGAATTAACGCCACGTCACATTTATTTCAGATTTAAAATCATGAAGGTCAAACTTGTTAGTCAGTTAATGAGCAGGAGTGTAGCATTGATTCTTTGTGATAAAATAAAATAATTACAATTTCGAACTGCCTATAAAAAGCATTTAACCTGAAGCGGAGTTAGTAGAATAAAGACGAAAAGACACCACTTATGAAGAAATAAAGTTTATTGAAGATTCACAGTCCAACAGTACAGTAGAGAATAGAAGGAGAAATTGAGCACAGAAATAGGATAGAAACAGTTTGGAGCAATAAGCACTAGATTTTAACTTAGGCACTAGGTTTAACTTAAGCACTAGGTCACAACCGTTAGCCGGGGGCTGGCGCAAGGAACGTGCGCTTCGCGTGAGAGCATATGTTCGACTGGAGTGCATAGACTAATCTGGAGTGCGGCGTAGGCGCAGGTAACCGGCCGGTGCGGGTGGCCGACCGGTTCTATTGTTCTAGTGTAAGCCGCATTCCACAATTTACCTAATATTATACATATTTGTTTGTCCGTGAAATAATATTTTATTAATTAATTTTTTAAGTTTTATTTTACGACAAACAAATAGGTACGCTACAAACCATTTAGAACTTACCTGATCTCTCTGTGTTATAAAAAACCTCCTTCTTAACCAGCGGTAGTGCATACTTATTTATTATATTCAGATCAGTTTTAACCTCATATTTTAAGCGTACTGTAGTGTATTTATTTACGATTGCCCATATCAAATATTGTCGGTGATTCAAAGTGCTTGGTTGAATAAAAGAGTGTTGAACTGAAGACGTCATTATTTCTTTCTAATAAAATAGACTTAAGTATTTTGTAGAGATACTTATACCCACTTTGTTTTATAAGTTTTCGTATTACAGTTTCCGTAGTAATGCCTACTTTATATGTCTTCCGTGGAGTACGACAAATAACCAATATTTTTGATAGTTATTAGTTTATGCCCTTCGGCCAGATTGGAAACCAAAGTATGGAAACCGGTTTCGAAAACAGAATTATTTTTCTTTTTACGAAACCTGGTTTCTAATAAAGAATAATACTTCTGTTTTCGAAACCGGTTTCCAAAACAGAAAGCTGGATCTTCTTTCGAAACTCAAACAAAAAGTTCGATCTTCTTTAAAGACCCCTATAGCTGTTAGAAATTCATGTGTACAGTTACTAAATACATACTCAACTGAAATTTGTATATATTCTTTATTATCAATAATATTATAAATTTCACCTAAGTTGATAAATTATACTTAGTAAAATCATATTAAGTATATTAGAAAAAAAAAAGAAAGTGGAGAAATTATTTCTATACAGTGTCCGACTGTAATCTTTCCTTTCTTGAGCAGTTTTATGGATGCCTTGATTTCGTTATCAATTTCTATGTAGTTTTTGCTTCTCTTATTATTTGGTTTAGTATTGTTATTCGAATAAGCCTCAAAGGTCGCTAAAGTGACTGGGAATGCTTTGAGCGTTAATTTGGCAGACGTTAAATAAATAACAAGATAGCTGATCAAATGTCCGCCGCAAAAAATCATCTAGCGTCTCAGTCACCGAACAAAAACTAACCTCACTCGACAAACTAACGGATTCATTAGCGGACTGAAACGAATCATCATCAGAAAACAACATACTGTAAATATAACAAATATATATAATAATGATAAATAATAAAATAAATGAGGTTTATATAAATACTATCGGACAAAGAGTCTCTCTGCCTCACCCGCCAGCTCACTGTAACATTATAATAGGTTGGGGAAAAGTTTCTTCACATTTTTTAAGAAAATTCAAAACATTTTTTAATACATTTAGCTAAAGTATGTAGGTAGTGACATGATCCCATTGCTATAGAAATTTTGGGACTTATGATCAAAACACCGCGACAAGTGGTTTTGGCAGTCCTCTCGTGATGTTAACCTGACACTGCCTAAAGAATTCTGAAGAGACCGGAACAGGTGGAAATCTGAAGGTGTAAGGTCAGAAATATACGGCGGATGCATTAACACCTCCCAGTCAAACTCGCTTAATTTTTGCTGAGTGGCTAAAGATGTGTGAAGTCTAGCGTTATCATGATGAAAAACGACACCCCTTCTGTTGATTAATTCCGGCCGCTTTTTTTCAATTTCTTTCTTTAATCTCATCAGATCGCACGTTTTAGTCGTACGTGATCCACTTTTCATAACCAGTTATCAGTTTCTTCAAAACTGGTTCGGTTTCATTACGTCGTAATAAAGAATCAGAATTGAGTACACGGTTCGTTAGGTTTCTTTCAGTGAGCTCGTGAGGTACCCAAATATCGAATACCACCAGTACGACACCCAAGAAGATAATCATCTTGCGCCTATGTCTCGTCTCTATATTATCAACAGCTACGAGTATGTGGCACTTGTTGATTTGCCTGCGCAGTAAGCTGAGCATCTTGAACATTAACTCCCTGAACGTACGGAATTCCTCTGCAACACGAGCGACGGTGTCCTTGGCTGATCCTCCACTGGTCAGCTGTGCTTCAAGCTCTGCCATTCTCTTACTGAAGCAATCTTGAAGACTTCTTTGCGCAGACTCGAACTCACTTAGTTGTGACATTTTAGGTTATATTGTGGTGTAAAAATTTAACTGGCAGGTGGTTATGTTATGAAGTGGTACTAATATTAGTACACAAGTAATAGGCTGTTATAATTACTAAACAGAGACTATTATTGTTAAAAATTGGTAAGTTCTATTTTCAATAATATTTAAAAATTTTTGTATGTGTCAACTTATTTCCTAGGTGGAAATAAGTTGACACTTGACACATACAACAATTTTAAAATATTATTATACCGAAAAATACGTATATATTATATATTTTTTTATAATGCTTAAGTCTGAATCACATTTCAGAGCATTTAAAACTGTCATTAAAATGCAGTTTCCTTAAATTTTTTGTCAATCCTATTGTGCCACCCTTCAAGACAATTTGTTGTCCTGTGTCGCTCCTTGCTTACACACCAGATGGCAATTAACTTTTCATTTTTTAACCACTGCTTAAACATACAATCAGTGAATGAGTTTAACTTTTCATCAGAGTTCTTAACGAAACTGAATGTAATTCCAACCATCATTTATTAAATTTCGGGGTAGAAGAGACAAAGCAGTGCACACAGCTACGGTTCGGTATTGGAGCTTAGTTTTGTCTATTTTTTTTCTCTTTTGCTCGGTTCTTCACAGCTTTTGCCATATGGACCTGACAGCCCTTTATCTCAACTTTAGGAAAAAAAAAATTGTATTCATAACGGCTTTTTCAAAATCCTATTTGAATTTGAGAGGTTTCCAGTTCGGTATCACTGCGGTATAACGCGTGTGTGCTCCATTTCACTGTTGATGTCGCAGTACATGGTGTAAGTTTGTTTGAATGGACTAGGACAACTTTTAAAAGTGCCATCGCCAAAACAACGTTCTAATGCTTAGATGAATTAAAAATCCTTTTTAATTCATCTAAGTTCTAATGTGAATATGAGATTTTTTGCCTCTTCACTAGCAAATACTAAAATGCTGTTATCGTCATCACGATAGTCTGCTATCAAAAAATCTGTAAACTTTGGCGGAATTTCCACATCTTCGGGTTAAATACATTTTTTTTTATGTTTCTATTATAATAAAGTGAAGATTTAACACTTTTAAAGGGGGGACTTTTGTAAATAGCTGTATACCAGTGTCATTAATTAAAGCTATAGTTTCATTAATCTAATTTTAAGTCAATTCCGTTTTTCGAAATATCCTGAGTGTATTTGTGTGTTGTCTCTTTGATGATAGTTGTGTTTTGCTGTAAAACATGTATTATTAAATTTCATTAATCATAAATCATCCATAAAGTATCGGGGCAGTCGAAAAATATTGTTTTGATTTCACATTAATTTCATAGTTTTTAAATGACAATAGCACACCACGGTACCACAAATAACAACTTAATAAAAAAATATGCGATAGTTTGAAAGGTTTTTTGAAAGTACCTTCATTTTAAGTTTAGTATTTTATAATAATTTATCTTACCGTATGTGTGTTTATAAAGTAAATTCAAAGTATGATGCTTATCAAAAATGTTTTTTTTTTTGCTACAGGCACGAAATTATTCTACTTAACTGAAAATTTGCTGTTTTACATCACTTTGGACCAAAGTACTACACTTGTGATATAAAACAATACCCATACGTTAAGCCAGGGTTTCCCAACCTTTATTTCACTGAGCCTCCCCAATTCAAAAATAATATTCTCATGCCCCCTTAAGTTTAAAAACATTAAAACACACATTTTTTTTACAAATTATTATTTATTTGAATTAAAATTAAAAACAAAGAGTTCCATACAGATATTTGTAGATATTTATGTTTTAAGGATCTAATAAGAGAAGATATATGTATCTACACTTGATAACCATTAATTACTTTCACATTTAGATAAAGATGTTAGTTTTATTTTAATTATTAAATATTAATGAGATACTTGAGCTTGCATGTTCTGTACCAGTATGTCGATTCTGGGTTCAGTCTTTGCTAGAGCAATGGTTAAATCGCTATCGACGGCAAGACGATTTCGCTGTTTAGTTTTTATTAAAACCAAAGCTGAAAAACCTGTCTCACATAAATATGTGGTCGAAAATGGAATAATTATTCTCAAAGCAAGTGAAGCAATTTTGGGATTAACAAGAAATCGTTTGACCCAAAATTTCTCTAATGTCAAGAGATGGAAGTCATCTTTCATGGTCGAGTCAGCCTTCATTTCTAGAAATTCTTCCTGAATATCTTCAGGCAAATCTGTGACATCGACAACAAAAGGGTTTCTGGTCATGCGCCATATTGGTGACTCGGAATTAACATCTCGATAGTACCGGTGAAATTCGTTTTCCAATGTTTGTAGATGAGTTTCTATTTCAAATTTTAAATCATTATCCAGTTTTTGATCATTAATCGCTTCGGATAGCCGTGAAAAAGGAAATGTGTTTTCAGCAGATACCTTATTTTTCCAAAGTTGAAGCTTTAATATGAAACCTTGAATATGATCATAGTTACTAATCAAATTGCCATTTCTGCCTTGAAGTTTCAAGTTTAGCTGATTCAGGGCCTCAAAAATATCAGCTAAATAGGCTAGCTTCCACTGAAATTTTTCATCCTTGAATAGTTGCATAAAATTATAATTTTCTTTAAATTCAAGAAAGAGGATGACCTCTTCTCTTAATTCATAAAGGCGAGCTAACATGTTGCCTTTTGACAACCAGCGCACTTCTGTGTGGAATAGGAGGACCTTGTGATCAGAATCGAGATCCTCGCAAAGCAAAGTGAATAGCCGACTGTTCAATGCACTACTTTTGATGTAGTTTACGATCTTTATGGCAGAGTTTAAAATCTGGCATAAATTCTGTGGCAAAGTTTTCGAAGCCAAAGCTTCCCGATGAATAACACAATGCGTACTAACTAAGGCGGGGTTCTTTTCCTTAATTTTTTGAGCCAAGCCTGATCGTGAACCTACGAGGGTGGATTGAAAAGTTCGCGGCCTCAGCAAGAAAACAATATAAAATATAAACAAAAGTAATTTTATTTTTCCACGTAATCTCCACTTAACTCAATGCACTTCTTCCATCTGGTTTCCAACGCCTGTATGCCGGTCATAAAAAAAGTTTCTTCAAGGCCTTCAAAAAAGCCACCCACCGCGGTTTCAACCTCCTCATTTGATGAAAATTTTTGACCTCCAAGGTGTTTTTTAAGGTTTGGGAATAAATGAAAGTCCGAAGGTGCCAAATCAGGGGAATAGGCGGGATGGGGCAGTAATTCAAAGCCACAATCACGAATTTGAGCCATTGATTCAACAGACGTGAACGTGTTAGAATATTGTTATTTAGTTAACCTATTTTCACTTAATCATTGCACATTTTTGTCTATTTAAAGTTAATTTGATGCATTACATATATATGTTGTAACGTATACTATGATTTTAATGAATATTAGGTACAAACAATTATAAATGTATGGTTTATAAATCACTTTATAGATTAGACTAAAGTGAGGTTATTTTGTGAACAAAGTCGTGTTTTATTATTGTTCATAAATATTAGAATAACTATTTAAAATCATGTTTATTATTATTTGAATATTATGGAAACTATTCCAGACCTAAATATGTAATTTGATAGGTAGATAGTTAATATTTAGTTTGACTAACCTCTAAATAAACTGTCAGATGGTATGATATAAATACTGTGCCGATTTGAACATCGGTCATTCCATTTTGAGCTGCAGTACTGAACAGACGTTGTCTACAGGATATAAGTTAAGTACCTACCTTTAATAAGTTGCTTATTAACTGCTGCTGTAATTGTGTATAAATCATATTGTGTAATATGTATTGTATTATATTGTTTATTACCATACCTAATGGTAATTTATAAAGATGTAATTATAATTGTAACTACCTAGTGATTTAAAGGAGTGGCCATGAGTTTCTTGCTAGTTCTTCTCATGGCTCGATGTTAGCGAACTAGCGGTAGATTCATTAACTGAAAGTCATTGATTCTACAATGCTATAAATATAAATGACTTATAACAGATGTTCTTGCTTTTATTTACATCCTATTTGCTATTGCTTATGCTACTTGATACAAGTTATAGTACATAACCAAGTATATATTGAAATATATCCATAATATATTGTTAATAACCTCCAAATTCAATTGTCTTAACGTAAATGTTTAATTAGTTGTATTTCACCACACTATTGTGGTATATAAGCTTTTATAAAATCTAACATCAGAAGTGGGATCACCTATAGCCCAAATACTAATACATTTATTTCAAGTTTCAGAATGGATTCTGCTGTCTAAGAAAGTCTCCTCAACGCGGTTCTTGATGCTGTCTCAGCATATCACCGCGCCGCTCTGATGACAACGTGGCACTTCCGATCTTCGGCCCTGCAACCAACTTATGGTGGTGCAGAGGGTTGGTGTCACAGCATCAGGAAGCTGTCTAAGAAATTAAGATGGATGCTGATCCAACAGTAGCAGAAGCCGGTAAGGCTAGTGCTGTTTAATAAGGTTTGTTTTTGTAAAGATCTTAAAGATTAGTATTTAGAAAAATGGTTAGACAGTGACTGATAGAATAGAATATTTATAATATAATAGAATGTAGGTATACATTAGTGTGAGATGTTACAGAGCTTGTTTGAGGCGCTATGTTTGCCAGTCTTCCTGACAGGGAACGTAGTGAGACTCAGGATGTGGTTTTAGTCTAGTTTATTGTGTAAAAAGTATAACTTATATAGTTCTCGAATAGATAAGACATATACATAGATACGGCATAAGAAATCGTGTTGTTTCTAGTGTGGCAACGCTATGCTTTGCCATATAGCGTACAAATGTTTTACATGAATTAAGTTTTCTTTCTGCTGATTTGGAAATTACTAATTATACAATATTATTATAGTCAGTACTTAAGTTTACATTAATGTCAATTTCATGTTATATTAAGCATAATTTACAATTTAGATTGAATAATGTCAATAAATGACAAATAAAAACTTAATACCAATTTTGACATAAATTAATTTTAAATATATCTGATAATAATATACTTGTAGGAGTTTGTTTTCAAAGTATATCTATGGCTATTAATAATCTGTGGTTATTTTTAGCAGAACTTATTTTTTATTTGATTTTCCTATTATTAATAATAGTAGGAATATTAATAATTCCTATTATTTTGTATCAATTAATGTCTTATAATTTAAAACATGATTTATTAAGTATCTACGAACTCCGTCTGGGCACTTATTGTAATAAAAGTATTGCTAGTCCCGTACAAAACATGTAAACATTGGGAACGCCATTTTGACGCCATTTTGTTATCGTAACATTTTATTTCTTTTAATTATCAAATATTAGATTCTAGTAAGTAATTGAGAATGTTAGTACCTTAATTATGTTACTGATATTTTAAAAATTAACGAATATGTTTTACACTGTGCAACTCATTAGAATGAGATAATTTAAATGATTTTCCAAACAGTAAACGCGTGGCGCACATTTCCGGGTGCCCATGGACAGAGTTGTCGTTGTCGTCGTTGTTGTTGTTGAGGGAAATCTTCCTATAAAAGGCCATGCATTGCCCTAGATCGGCAGTCTCTCTTCGGACTGACTCATAAGTACTCCGGCTCCCGACAAAACTGTCGGTTTACTTGGTACAGCTTGGCTGTATATTCTGCATAGCTGTATTGCTGCGGTTCCCGCCGATACACTTTGCACTTAACTGGGTAGCTCTGTGCTACTGTGTACTGTACGAACTGTGACCAATTTACTTGGTCTGTTCGCATACATACTGGGCGGCTCCGCCGCTATACAAACTGTGACTCCCAGAGTCTGTTCGATATTATTGGGATGGCTATACGCCATTATACGAACTGTGACTCTCAGAGTCTGTTCGATTTATTATTGGATAAACGGCTATGCGCCATTTTGCGAGTTGTTGTGACCTTGCACTACGAGATTGTTTGATTAATGAAAATCATACCTTAGTTTGTTATTAGTTAGTTAGCCTTATATCAATAGCACTTATTGTGATTTTGTCTTTAATTGTTATTATTATTTTCTTATGATTTTAATTATTTCTTGTAATAAAACTTTGTTAGATTTCATCGTATCTATGTTTATCTTATTAAAATGGATACTTCTAACTCTGACGATAGGCCCCTCGGCACTCCTGATCCTACATACATACTACCTACATGTGATAAATAGTCAGATTGGCCGAACGTTATGTGGAAGGACCCACAATTGATTAACACAGCTATATAAAATGAATGTAATTTCTCTAAAGATAATATTTAACTACTTGGGAATTAATTTATGAAAACATAATTGCCGAAAAAGCTTTATTAAATGTAGATGTCATATTGTAATGATATTAACAAAGATAGCATTGTTATGGTGTAGGTTGTGATTATCTATATATATATTATCTAAACTAAAATAAAACTAGATAAATATATTTTTTAAATACCGCTGGGCGATCGTTTACTTGGTGTCAATTATCTCATCAGCAGCGGGTGAATGTGATTGACATGTCGAGGTAACCGATAAATTATGTTTTATGTTTCCGCTGGTCGGTCATTTGCTTGGTGCTAGTCTGGCCCACTTGCAGCGGGTGGATGGGGCTTGTCATGTCGAGGCAATTGGCAAAACATAAAAATAATTATATAATTATGTTTCCGCTGGTCGGTCATTTGCTTGGTGCTAGTCTGGCCCACTTGCAGCGGGTGGATGGGGCTTGTCACGTCTAGGCAATTGGCAAAACATACGAAATTATGACAAAATGTGTTTTGTATTGAATAATATTTTTTTTTATTGGTCTTAAGAAAATAATTTACATTAATATAATCACAACTTACAATATACAATGTACTTTTTTTATTATGTACTTTGAGAGAAAAGTATTTGATCAGACTACATGTTTGATGGCGCAAACATCAGACTCAGTATAATGACTATACTATGGCGATTATGATATGAAATTATGACTAGTTTTGTCTTAACTGTTGTCCGGTATTCACTGTCAGCGGGTGATTAAGCTTCACTGACGGCGGGTGTTTGACCGTATACAGGGAGACTGATTATGATGATGATGATGATGACGATAACGATGATGAAAATGACGATGATGACGATGATATGATGGTGGTGATGATGATGATGACGAATTAGCCTATTAGCTAATATTGTTGTACTTATAGCAGTAAAACATGTTATATTGTCAGGGGACTCGCTTGTTGTGGCCAGCCTTCTGGGCACGTTCCCAGTAGACAGTGATTGTTAAAAGAATATTTCGACGCTTAAACAACAGTCTTCATTTGTATTATGTTTTTCCTTTTTTTTGCATTTATGATTAAATTACAGTAGTAAAATGTATATAGTAGTAAAATGTATATACATAACCGGTGTTACTATGATAAGATAAGATAAGATCATTTATTTGTGAAAACATGAGTATACATACAAGGCATGTAGGTTATACATATTATAATATTAGATCAGTCATGTTTGGCCATTGAGGCATACAAATATTATTATTGAAATTTAATTACATACATTATAAATTACATTATTACAATATTAAGTTAAATAAATTAGGTATTATAATTATAAATGAGATTCAGAATACAGTTAGAATAGGTAGAGACATTATTGTAAATATTATTATTATTATTGTATGTCAACGATGCATAAATAATTTTGTTGTCTGCTAGATTTTATCATTCATAAATTCTGATATACTATAATATTCTTTTTCCTTAAGGTGGGATTCTTATTTCTTTTTTAATAAACGAGAGTTCTGTTCTTTCCAATTTTTTGGAAGCTTATTGAATATTTTGGGGGCCATGCAAAAAATACTTTTGTGCATTAGTGTAGTTTTTGAGCAATGTAGAGAGTGTACTATCATCGCGTCTGTTAAAGTTGCGATTGACTACTTCTGATTGGCGTTTAAATAAGTGTGGATTAGATTTTACAAACATGGCAACTTCCAAAATATAAAGACATGGCACAGTTAATATTTTATATTTTTTAAAGTAGGGTTTGCAGCTATCAGTCAAATCTACTTTAAACATTGTGCAGATGCATCGTTTTTGTGCTTTGAATGGTACCTCTTTATGTGTCGAGTACCCCTAAAAAATATTCCATATCTTAAATGTGACGCAACTAAACCGTAATAGGCTATAAGCAATGTGTCAATATTAATTATTGGCACTAATTTGTACAGAGCATATGCAGAATTGCTCACTTTCTTACTGAGCTGATTAATATGCTGTTTCCAGTTTAATTTTTTATCAATTGTCATCCCAAGAAATTTTGTGTGATCGACTTTCGTAATAATATTGTTATGATACTGAACTTGAATGTTATTTATACTGGGTAGTCGTTGACTGAAATGAACTACATTAGTTTTATTAAGATTAATTATTAAATTATTATTATTAAGCCAATTAATTATAGATGTAAGAGAATTATTTATATCATTATTATAATTATCTATATTATTACATTGAACTGTAATTGTGCTGTCATCAGCAAAGAGCGTTACTGGTTGTTCTACATGTTTGGGTAAGTCATTTATGTATACGCTGAAACAATATTATTATGTTACAATATTATTATTTTTTGTAATTTTATATTGAGTGATTTTGTTATATTGTGGTTTATCAATATCTACTAATTATGTGGTACTTCGAGGACGAAGTACATGTCAGTATGGCCGTGTTAGAATATTGTTATTTAGTTAACCTATTTTCACTTAATCATTGCACATTTTTGTCTATTTAAAGTTAATTTGATGCATTACATATATATGTTGTAACGTATACTATGATTTTAATGAATATTAGGTACAAACAATTATAAATGTATGGTTTATAAATCACTTTATAGATTAGACTAAAGTGAGGTTATTTTGTGAACAAAGTCGTGTTTTATTATTGTTCATAAATATTAGAATAACTATTTAAAATCATGTTTATTATTATTTGAATATTATGGAAACTATTCCAGACCTAAATATGTAATTTGATAGGTAGATAGTTAATATTTAGTTTGACTAACCTCTAAATAAACTGTCAGATGGTATGATATAAATACTGTGCCGATTTGAACATCGGTCATTCCATTTTGAGCTGCAGTACTGAACAGACGTTGTCTACAGGATATAAGTTAAGTACCTACCTTTAATAAGTTGCTTATTAACTGCTGCTGTAATTGTGTATAAATCATATTGTGTAATATGTATTGTATTATATTGTTTATTACCATACCTAATGGTAATTTATAAAGATGTAATTATAATTGTAACTACCTAGTGATTTAAAGGAGTGGCCATGAGTTTCTTGCTAGTTCTTCTCATGGCTCGATGTTAGCGAACTAGCGGTAGATTCATTAACTGAAAGTCATTGATTCTACAATGCTATAAATATAAATGACTTATAACAGATGTTCTTGCTTTTATTTACATCCTATTTGCTATTGCTTATGCTACTTGATACAAGTTATAGTACATAACCAAGTATATATTGAAATATATCCATAATATATTGTTAATAACCTCCAAATTCAATTGTCTTAACGTAAATGTTTAATTAGTTGTATTTCACCACACTATTGTGGTATATAAGCTTTTATAAAATCTAACAAACGCGTGCATTATCCTGATGGAACAACACTTTCTTGCTGAGTAGTCCTGGCCTTTTCTCTTTGATCGTTTCACGCAAATGACGTAAAAGGGTGCAGTAATAAGCAGAGTTTATAGTCTCACCTTTTGCAAGGTAGTCCACCATGATGACACCCTTAGCATCCCAAAAAACTGACGCCATCACCTTGCCAGCTGACAAAATTGTTTTGGCTTTTTTTGGAGTCGGTTCATCAGGTTTTTTCCACTGCTTGGATTGCTGTTTTGACTCTGGGGTGTAGTGGTGTACCCAGGTTTCATCCATTGTAACAAATCTGTCCAAAAAATCTTGTGGATCAGTCTCAAACATTTCCAAACTGTCGCGAGAAATCGTGAGCCGTATTCGTTTTTGTTCAACTGAAAGCAATCTGGGAACCCACCGCGCAGAAACCTTAGAAAATCCAAGTTCATTGACTATGATGTTTTGTGTTCGTTCATATGAGATGCCAATAGTGTCAGCAATCTCCCTGATGGTCAATCTCCGATCTGCCAATATCAGATCACAGATTTTCCCAATGTTTTCTTCAGTCGTAGACGTCGTAGGCCGGCCGGAGCGAGGGTCATCTTCAATACTCTCTCGTCCGCGTTTAAATTCTGCAACCCACTTTTTCACAGTCGTATACGATGGAGCAGATTCCCCCAATGTTGTTGACATATCTTCGTGAATCTCTTTTGGAGTCAGTTTTTTTTTAAACAGGTATTTGATGACCGCATGTTGCTCAATTTTCTCCATTCTTTAAAAACGCTGCACTTAGGCTCACAAAATTCAGTCTAATTTAAAAACAGATAATGCTATTGTGACAGAATTTTACAATGTGACAACCAGAGAGTAAACAAATCGAATGAGGTCAGTTACATTAAAATAAGTCAAGTATTTATGTGGTAGGCCGCGAATATTTCGATCCACCTGGTATCATTGCAGGAGCGCCGTCTGTGCATAGTCCAATAAGTTTATTCCAATCCAAGTCATTTCTTTCGATAAAGTCCGATATTAAATTGAATATATCTTCAGCTTTAGTGCCTGCTGCTAACGATTGGGAGTGAAGAATCTCTTCCTCAATGTGATCTCCGCTGACATATCTAACATAAATGATTAGTTGTGCACAATTAACGATGTCTGTGGACTCATCACAACTAATGCCAAAAAATGGTGATAGTTTGACTTTATTTATAATTTGTAATTTTATGTCTGATGCAATATCGTCGATTCTTCGCTTGACAGTGTTATTAGAGAGAGATATGGAATTAATTTTTTGCTCTGATTCTTCTCCTAATATTATTTTCGCGGCTTTAAGGATACATGGTTTGATTAAATCCTCCCCGATGGTGTGGGGTTTTTTTTTGTTTTGCTATCAATAAAGCTATTTCAAATGAAGCTTTGAGATGTTTAGATACATTAATCTCATGCGCTTAAGTGATTCTGCCTTGGATGAAAAAAACTCTTTAGATTTCGAAACTAGAGTAGGATGTTGCTGGTTCAAATGCCTCTCAAGGCGAGTGGGCCTCATGCTATCATTGCTCAAAACTTTCATGCATATTACACACTGCGGCAATTGTAGCTCGTCTTTTTCTATGAAGGTGAATCCAAATTTAATATAATCTGCCGAAAACTTTCTTTTTTTGGCTGCCATTTTTAATCTGTAACAATAGTACATACACATTCATAAAGAAGGATAACTAAACGCATGAGGCTTGAGTGACGTACCTAGTTGCGAATGACGTTGTTTCGAAAAACATTTTCACTGCCTCATACGTTCGAATCCTTAAAATCGAAATTCGAAAACATCATGTGGCAGTGTAATAATTAAAATAAAACAACTAATTTTAAGACAATACCTACACACCAGCTTAATTTAGGTAGGTAGGTACAAAGTTACTTTTTGAGAAATGTTGAAAAACAAAAACAAATAGCGGAAAAGTTTGATTTAAGTTGGTAGGATTACTAAGAAACTTACCTTTTATTAAAGTGAAGACACAATTTCACTTCTAAATATTTCACAAACAACAATTTCATATTTAAATATATGTTAACAAAAACGCAATTTGGAGCGAACGAACTAAGTACTGACAGTACGAGTACGATCCGCAAATGCTCCCAATTGTTTTACGAGTGATAGATGCAAGCGGGAAGGTAGGGCGGGGGTGCGCGTGAGTGTCGTGTTGTGACTTGTCGAAACTTGTATATGTAGAGCGCAATACACACTGAGTCCGCCGGGCCGACGACATATGTCGGCAACTTTTTGTCTTTGATATGACTCTTTTCATACAGACCCCCCCTGGTATTCCACTACGCCCCCCTGGTTGGGAACTCCTGCGTTAAGCAACACATTGGCAACATTCCATTCCACATTTATAAGTTATAAAGATGGTTGGTTGCTAAAATATTATTTTCATTGTTCAATATGTAAAGTTGAACCATGAAAATAATATTTTAGCCATTGGTGACAATAAAGAATTAGTATATGTAGAGTTGGTGGATATTAAATCACCCAACTTTTTTAATTTTTTTACACAAATATAATTTGCTAGGTCGATTAAACTGGCAAGATATATTTGACTGGATGGAGTTAGAATACGAGTCAGTGCCATTAGAACAGTCCTGATAGAGTAAAGAAATACATAATGTGCATACGAACCTACGGATACATTATTGTTGTCGGCACTCATGGCGGAGAACTCAATATATCAATATATACAATAAACCTTACATCAATGGCAAACTGGACCTCCTACAGGTTAACACCGAACATCCTGGTAAATCAGACATAATTATTCTCCATCATCGCGTTCTACAAATGAAAAAAAATAGTGAACCTCTTTAGAGGACTACAAGAAGATAAAAGTGTTTGCTTAGCGACAAAATTGGATCCCAGATTTAGGACGAGATTTTATTCGGGTTTACCACTGGTGACCGAAATTCGTTTGACTACTGAGCGAAAGAACAATTCAGCAAAAGAGTTTTTATCGAACAAACATTTGGTATTATTACTACTGATCGAATGAACGTTTGGCCGAAAAACATTGGACTAAAGAATATTTTAACAAACAAACCGTTGCTATTTTTACTACTGATTTCATTGATGAAATTTACTCATAAATTATTTATTAAACAAGAATTTTAACGAACGAATAATAATTGAATGAAATAAATTATATCTATAGAATCTATGGCATTTTAACAACTAGTCTAATGAATGTTCTATTTTAAAAAATAGTGTTCTACCCGTTGTCAAGTTTAGCTTGTTTTAGAAGAAGTTGGTGCAGTGTAAATTCCTTGCAATTATTAATTATTTCCGAAAATGAAAATAAAGTGAAAATCACTTTTTTATTAATTACATATATATTTTTAATAATAATTTTAATTTTAAAATTATTTTTATCAAACTTCATTGCGTTTTTGAACGGTTATTATCCACATAAATTGTTAACGTAATTGTGGGTAGTTTATAATAATATGTCATAGCATTGAAACTATTGTATGTACATTGCACTCGTTATCCTTACGTGTTACAATTGTTTATTACTTTGTGTTATCAATATGAGTCATTGTAAATTGGTAGAATCTACTCGTGGAGCAGATATGTTATTGCTCGATGTATATTTATATCACCTAAATTGAAAAAAAATGATAAATACTACTGGACGTGCACAAAAAAAAACAACATTTTGTGGTGTTACTTTGACGACGCAGTTTTAGAATAATGAACATATTGTTCTGAAGCAGAATAAAGATTACCACCACGTTCCAAGCCCTGAAAAAGAAATTAAATTGAATTTAGTGTCGTCGCTGAAGGATAAAGCTAATAACTCTATGGATTCGCCTACTCAGATCATCCAGCTTTGCATACTAGATGTGCCTAGTACAAGCGCTCCACATTTACCCAATAAAGCTGATATGCGTGTTATAACACGCATAGTAGCTTTATTGGTATAATTCAAAGATCAAGGAATAAAAACCTTCCAAATTTACCTAAATCGGTACATGATGTAAAAATTCCTGAAGAATTATGTAAAATAAAATAAAAATAAACAGTTTCTAATTGGTCATTACACTTATAAAGACGAATGTGTTGTTGTATTTTCTACAGAAGAAAATATGAAAACTTTTTTATAATGGATGGCACTTTTCAGTGCTGTCCCAAACCTTTCACACAAATCTATACTATTCACAGTAAAGTCGGAAAGCATGATGGAATAAGTCAAATATTACCATTACTATACGGACTTCTTTCCCATTCATAAACTGAACATTGGTATAAAGTGTTTCTAGAAATAATAAGGAGATACATACGTAACCATCTCGACATTATTTTCAAGCCTCAGATTTATGTCATCGATTTTGAGAAAGCGGCAATTAATGCTGTGAAAAGTATATTTCCGGAGAGTACTCACAAACTTTGCTTTTTTCACCCACGCAAAGCATCTGGCGTCAAA